>OZ014488.1:13199355-13799355 GCA_963965965.1 Trididemnum nubilum | reverse complement strand
TGGGGTGTCAAAATGGGGAGTCCCCCTTAAATGGGACTGCCAAAAATCAAACTTTCCAACCACACATGCTAGACACATGAAATTTTTAGGTTTGGCAAATATGAAGATAAAAATTGACAAAATTTGGTACCTAAATGAAAAAATCCTCTTCAAACAAGGATACCAAAATCGAAATTTAACCACTTACGCTGAACTGATGAAATTTTCAGGATAGGCAAAAACAGAGAAAAGAAAAAATTTGACAAAATTTGGGAGTACCAAAATGAAGGAATCCCCCTCAAACAAGGACGTCAAATTCAAAACTGATCCACCTACTTTGGACTGATGAAATTTTTAAAATAGGCAAATAAGTAAAGATAAAATTTGACAAAATTTGGGAGCACCACAGTGGGAGTTACGGTTGAATGAAAAAACTTTTTTTCAAATAGCATCACATCACCCATCTAGACATCTGACAACTCACCCAAAACTAACTTTTGGCAAGTTTGGTCGAGTTGGCACTTGAACCCAGCCACCTACCGGAGGTCAAAGGTCACGAAAAGGTCAAATTATTAAAAATTGGCATATCTGCAAAACTAAGCATGGTAGAGAGTTGATATATAGCTTAAAATTTGCAGAATCATCATGTTTATATCTGGTCCAAGAGAACCTTTTTTGTGTAAACCCTCTTATTTTGGAGTAATTTGAAAAAAACTAAATTTTTACATATTTAATAGGTAAAAATTGGGAATTTTTGGAAAAATTTGTGTTAAGAGCTCTGTTATGATGATTACAAGATAATGTTTGGCTGCAGATGTAAACATAAAATCTTTTAAAGTTGGAGATGAAGACATCATATATATTGGCAAAAAGGAATTTCCTATTGGTCAACTTTCTACCAAAAAAGATGAAGTTGAGCAACTGCTTTGGGAAAAAAATTGGCATACAAAGAAAGTGGCAATGACAAGTTGTTTTAACAAGTTGTTTAAATACCCTAAAGTTAAGCGAGGTCCAGCATACAAAGAAAAAGTAAAAGATTTCTCCAGGAATTCTGAAACACTTATTGACGTATTTTGTTATGATGAAAAAAAACGAAGTGAAATTGAGAAATCCTTTCAATTGAAAATGACCAAATAGAATATAAATTTTTTGAAGATCTAGAAAGTCTTAGACAAGCCAAATGTGTGAAAGTGCAGGAAAAATCGTCTCCCAGTGAACTAAGATTTCAACAGAGATGCCATAGTGAAGCTCTATTAGATCAGCCATCAACCACTAACATTTCCGAAAATATTTCACTATCTGGTGGCAGTGATTTTGAACTTTCAGTAAGTGAGTCATCCTGCGAATTCTATGAAACATGCAACAAGAAACAAAAATCGAATACAACTCAAAATCGTGAGCAATATTTTTATTTGGCTCAGTGTTGCGACAGATACAACATTTAGAGCTGGTGCTGCCCTTGCAACTAGTGTGTTAATAGACAATGGCATAATTGAACCAAATGATACTAAATTTGTGACAACTAGTGTGTTAATAGACGATGGCATAATTGAACCAAATGATACAAAATTTGTAATTAATAGAAGTAAATTACAAAGAGAGCGAATGCGTCACAGAGAAGAAATGAGAAAAGAAGAAAAAGAACTGTTTGGTAAAGTAGATGGAATATATGTCGATGGGAAAAAAGATGCAACATTAGTGTTGAAAGAAGTGGATGGAAAATACTCAAGAAAGGTCGAAATTGAAGAACACATTGTCATGGTTGGGCCACCAGGGGAATTTTATCTAATACCGGTACATACTTCCCCTGATTCTGGAACTGGTTTAAGCATTGCCACAAGCATTTATAACAAAATCAATGACACCGACTTGGCTGATAAGCTCAATGTTACTGGAAGTGATGGAACTGCTGCTATGACGGGGGCTCATAACTGAGCTATTAGAAACCTCTAAGAATTGTTGCACAGTGCGCCTGTGTAACAATTCTTTGAGGGCTCTAATTTAACACACTAGTAGCAAGGGCAGCACCAGCTTTATCATATATGTTGTATCTGTCGCAACACTGAGCCAAATAAAAATATTGCTCACGATTTTGAGTTGTATTCGATTTTTGTTTCTTGTTGCATGTTTCATAGAATTCGCAGGATGACTCACTTACTGAAAGTTCAAAATCACTGCCACCAGATAGTGAAATATTTTCGGAAATGTTAGTGGTTGATGGCTGATCTAATAGAGCTTCACTATGGCATCTCCGTTGAAATCTTAGTTCACTGGGAGTCGATTTTTCCTGCACTTTCACACATTTGGCTTGTCTAAGACTTTCTAGATCTTCGAAAAATTTATATTCTATTTGGTCATTTTCAATTGAAAGGATTTCTCAATTTCACTTCGTTTTTTTTCATCATAACAAAATACGTCAATAAGTGTTTCAGAATTCCTGGAGAAATCTTTTACTTTTTCTTTGTATGCTGGACCTCGCTTAACTTTAGGGTATTTAAACAACTTGTTAAAATTATTTTACTTTCTTTTGAACAGATGGTTTTCATGTTGGATATACAGTACAGAACAGCCAAATGTCGAGAAATTGTCATTGCCACTTTCTTTGTATGCCAATTTTTTTCCCAAAGCAGTTGCTCAACTACATCTTTTTTGGTAGAAAGTTGACCAATAGGAAATTCCTTTTTGCCAATATATATGATGTCTTCATCTCCAACTTTAAAAGATTTTATGTTTACATCTGCAGCCAAACATTATCTTGTAATCATCATAACAGAGCTCTTAACACAAATTTTTCCAAAAATTCCCAATTTTTACCTATTAAATATGTAAAAATTTAGTTTTTTTCAAATTACTCCAAAATAAGAGGGTTTACACAAAAAAGGTTCTCTTGGACCAGATATAAACATGATGATTCTGCAAATTTTAAGCTATACATCAACTCTCTACCATGCTTAGTTTTGCAGATATGCCAATTTTTAATAATTTGACCTTTTTGTGACCTTTGACCTCCAGTAGGTGGCTGGGTTCAAGTGCCAACTCGACCAAACTTGCCAAAAGTTAGTTTTGGGTGAGTTGCCAAATGTCTAGATGGGTGATGTGATGCTATTTGAAAAAAAGTTTTTTCATTCCACCCTAGTGGGAGTCACCCTCAAATGAGGACGACGAAATTCACACTTTTTACTTGTGTAAGCTAAACACATCACAATTTCAAGATACAAAAGCAAATATGAAGGAAAAATAAAATTTGACAAAAGTTTGTGGTGCCCAAACGGAGTTCGTCAAAATTCAAACTTTTCAACCATTCAAGCTAGACATATGAAACTTTCAGAATAGTTAAATATAAAAGATAAAATCAGAATAGATAAATAAAACATCACAAATTTAAAGCACCACAATTGGAGAGTCCTCCTCTAACGAGTCCTTTAAAAGTTTTAACCACTCCAGCTAGACAAATAAAAAT
The DNA here is from genome assembly GCA_963965965.1 of Trididemnum nubilum. Lineage (NCBI taxonomy): Eukaryota > Metazoa > Chordata > Ascidiacea > Aplousobranchia > Didemnidae > Trididemnum > Trididemnum nubilum. Next base: position 13,795,916 of record OZ014488.1, on the reverse strand, counting down.
TCAAAATCGGTAAAAATATGAGAAAAAGTGAGGACTTCATACTATAGGGGTGCTTCAATTGTGTTGACACTTCCTCCCATTAACTACAAAAGCTAAATAAACTAAATCAATTGGATATATTAATACGAATCAAAGATTAAACATAACAAATTAAACTGGCTACATTGAGGAGACCATGCCAAATATGCTCCTAAAAATTAAAAAAATTTTATTACAAAGTACTCAGGCTAGACATAATCAAAGAGTACCAGTCGGCTAATATTAGAAAAAGATAAAATATGCCAAACTTGGCAATGCCATGATGAACAATTAGCCCTTAAATGGACCTTCAAACTGTACGTTAAATTCTCACAATGAATTGGTATAACAGAAAAGTAGAAGAGGAAAACCTATGGGATTACTGCAACACTTAAACACATTTAAGTACTGGAGCTTAATGGCTTTGTAAGATTTAAGCTGTATGGTCGAGTATTTTTACTAAACTGTCACTGATGAGGTTAAAAAAATCTTCTACTTGTTCTTCAAAGTTTTTGAACAGTTTTATTAAGAAAGCTTTTGTACTGAATAATGGATGTCATACAATATACTCAGTACTTAAATTGTAGGGAGGACGTGCTCCCCCATTGAGATTTGAGTGCTGGATGATTAAAAGAAAAAAGGCCTGTCAGCACGAATAAATCCCACAAATTCCGACCGAATATAGTCCCAAACTGCAGTGAAGACCTTTTTTTTTCTGGTCTTCACTTGATTTCGAGGACAAAACCTTTTTAATTTTTGATGAAGACCTTTTTTTTGGTCTTCACTTGATTTCATGTACGGAATAACATAATTCCCACTAAAGTACTTTTGCATTCTAAATGCATTTGGTGAAAGCTACAAAAGCGTCCCCCCATGCAAAATTTGACAGTTTAAGTACAGAATATACTGTACAATATCTAGTATGTTGGCCTTGGGTCGCACTGCTAGATAGCATTCTCAGAATAAGAATAGCTGTAAAATGCGTGCTTATTTTTGGCCGTGAATAGTGTTAAGTTTGGCTGAGGCAATAAAAGTCGCTGGAATTTTGAAGATCGCATATGTTATTTCATAATCAAGAGAAAAACTGTTTGAACTCCTCAGAGCTTTTTGATAGAGATTACTTGATTATTTTGATAACTTTTTGAGATCTTTAAACTTTGAGAGCGAATAATACCCTCTAAGCTGTTAAAATGAAGTAAAAAGAGCACAATGAGTATAAGAAGTAGATGATTTTTGGTAAACAGTTGTTTAACTGTAAACATTACACCTAGTGTTCTACAAAGCATAGAGTTGAGTAAATTATTATAAGTTTTCAATGTGAAGTCATTGTAAAGTTAGACTCTGAAATATCACTTATAAATTTATAAGAATTTGATCTTCTGTTTCTAAATTTAGTTTGTGTACGTATCTCTTTCCAGGCTAATGCTAAGGCAAGCATTGTTGCGTTTAGTTCTTAGATTTTGAGAAAAATTTGTCGAACTGTTCATACATATGCTGGTATAAAACTCTTCTTAAAAAACATTGCAGTGGGCTAGTTAAGGTGTAGATTTGATATTTAGGATAATGTGTCAAATTTCTGGTCAAGATAATGTAAGGTGCAATATGTGTCAAATTTCTGGTCAAGATAATGTAAGGTGCAATTTATTCAAAATCATATTGGCATTTTCAGATCAAAAGTTTTCGTTTCTGTGTTTCAATCGGAGCAAAAGGTTCTTGTCAAAATGTTTGTTTTAACAAGGGTTTTGTTTGTAACCGCAATTTTAACAATTACGCTGCTAATTGACAATTCAATTAACTCCTTAAAAGTTGAAACGAGATCTGACAGATAATTATAGATGCCTTTTCTAAACATTTAAATTTTGAAAGCAGCTAAACACAAACTTGACTAAGTTAATGGAACAATATGAAATTCGAAAGCGATGTATTTCAGATCTGACTATCAACAACCACAAACATGCTTAACACAATTGCAAAGTTCTTTAGTTGAGAAAAAAAAATACTTTGGTAAAGTCCCTGGACACCGCTTGCGATGTCATATTCTAGTTCAAATGTCTTTTGCACAACTAGAGTTGCTCAAAATAGAATATTGAATCCTTGACATTTGAAACTTTCTAGAAACGAATCCAAAAATGGCATTTTTATTAGGTATTATAACTGGATTCAGAAATAAAACAGCAATTTTGGAATGAACATTTTTTTGTAATGTTGCAACTACTAACTAGTGCTAACTGTTAAATGCGTTTGTAGCAGCGATTTGTTAATTTGCTTAGTTCAAGACTCAAACCAGGTTTCATTTATCCGCACATTTCTTGGTTAAGGATTAAGACTTGATGTAAGTGCACACCTTTTTGATTTGCTACAGATTACTTCCTTTTTTAAATTCGGTTCTTTGTCCAAAAACTGTTTAATTATTTCTTTGTGACATAGACCTCATTTATATTTTAGATTGCCGTTTTTGCGTGAAAATCTCTTGTGTTGAATTTATATGCAAATTTTTGTAATTCTTGCAAGCTCAAACTTGCAACGGCAAATCAGTCTGGATTAGCTGCGACAAAGTGCAGAGGCCCTTGTGGAAGGAATCGCGTCAGCAAGCAATTTTCAAAAGTTAAAGCCAAGTTAGCGTGGCCTTTTTATCTAGGTCCATTGAGACTTGAGATTGGGACTGAAAAATTGTCCATTATTTTAAAGCTTCGTTGCTTAATCTAGCTTTAGAGCTATTGTTTGTAGGTGCCCATTGGCACATACCCCCTCCAGCTTAGCTGACTCTCCCTCCATATCTCTCCCCCTCTCCTTTTGGATTGGTCACCAGCACTAGACTGATTTGTCGTTTCAAGTTTAGAGTTATTCAATCAAATTGTGAAGTTATTGCGTCTATGTCCGAAAATCCATTGGTGAGTAAATGTTCAATTTTGTTTTATTTAATCCAATATAATTTAATTACAGTATTGTTTGTTGTTTGTAACACCGAGGATACCTTAAACACTTTGAAAACAGAAACGTTAAATTGTCATTCATTCTATAAGTCATATGTTTGTGTGCACTTTCTTCCATTGTAAATTTAATTTTTTTTTTTTTTCTTACACATTGTTTACGTTTTCAGAAACCGTTATTTGGTATTTTGTTTTGCTGTCTCAATTTTTGTGGATTGATTTTCATCTAATCGGAATTAAACTAAATTCTTAATCAACCAAACGTGTTATTGATTGAGGAAGTAGACGCAATAATCAAATCCAATCAGTAACATGTTGTTTCCAAAAATAATACAGTGCATTGTGATTTTTATTTAATTTAGAGCTTGACCGATATGACTTTTTCAGGCCGATACCGATATCGATATTTTGGAAATTTTTAGGCCGATATCGATAATCGATATATTAACTTATTTTACTACAAAATTTTTTCACTATTTTTCAATTAACTTGGCACTATAAGCTTCACTAATTCTCCTCCAAAGAAAGACTATTGCATGTAGTCACATTCCAGTATTATTTATTAAAAAAAAAAAACCAAAAATACAACGATTTGGCAATCAATAGTCAAGAGCGGTTGTACTTGCTCTCAAAAATATACAGTTTAAGGTAATGGTCCTAAGCCGATATTTTATCGGTGGTAGATAGCCAATATATCGATCAAGCTCTAATTTAATTAATGAGGAACTCTAAAGTAAAGTGGTGGTGATTAAAGGGAAGCAATAGTATTAAGGGGTAAAGGTTAGAGGGGTTTGAGGTGCATAAAAAAGAAATGGTACTAAGAAGTGTGTAGGCATGTGGTAACATCACAGGGTGTTGCTTAGAGGGGTAATAACGTGGTAGCAACTGGAAGCGATGTTTAGAGGGTTGTGGGGGTGAAGTTTCAAGGAATGGTAATAAGGGGGTGAAAGGATGTAGTCTTCAAGAGGTGGTGTTTAGAACAGTGTAGGGGATAAGTATTACAGGTAAAAACTAATAATTAGAGGAAATGGGGTGCGTTATATAGAAATAGTGATTAGAGGGGTGTAAAAATGTGAGGGTAAACTATTAAGAAGTGGTAATTGAGGGTGTGGTATGAAGTAGTATGAAGGAGTGGGGTTTATAAGGGTAAGGCAAAATGTATAGGGGTAAAGTATTAAGAGTAATAAATGCAATGGGAATATGGCAGCATTAAGGGCAGTGTTTAGATTGGTGATGGGTGGTAATATTATGTTGTAGTGTAAAGAGGTGGCTGGAGGGTGTAGGAAAAAAACGCTATGCCACGATTAGGCACAGTCTTTTCATTTGATTGATATTACTGTATATACAGCTGGCGCAAAATGACTAAGGACATAGCGTTTTTCAAGTTAAAACACAATTTTTGTTTATCAATTTTTATTAAACAAAAACACGGTGTATAATATTTTGTCATATTTCTTTTCTTTTTGATGACCATCTGCAGGCGTTTGGGCACGGAATTGCTCAAATTTTGATAATAATCCAGCGACATCTCCTGGCACCACACTCTCATGAGCTCAAGGTTTAGGGTCTCCAAGTTTGGTGTTTTTTTTTGTTTCATGATGTTCTTCATTTTTTGCCAGCAATTTTTGATTGGATTTAAGTCAGGGCTATTACCAGGCCAATCAAGCACTCTTATTCTTTGCTGTTGGAGAAAATTCGTAACTTTTTTTGACTTATGGCATGAAGCATTGTCTTGCATGAAGACTTCACAGCTGTGAATGTGAAACATGCTGAGCATGTACTCCTCCAGCACTTTTATATACTGATCGCTAATAATTTTTTGTTTTTAGGCAAGAAATACAGGCCAGCCCTGTCTATTTCCCCAGAAAAAGCTCCCCATACCATGACTGAATCCGGGTGCTTTACAGTTGGGACTGTGAACCTAGGGTCAAATCTATTAGAGGCATGAGGGTGTTGAACCATAGGGGATCCCATTCGAAACACTTGAAAATTACTCTCATCTGAAAACATAACTCTTTTCCACTGCGCAGGCGTCCAGTAAATGTATTTTTTTGCAAATGCAATGCTTTTTCATTCGTTTAGTTAAGAGCGGCTTCTTAGCAGCTTTGCGGCTAGGCAAGCCCAAGCCTTTTTGCAGGCGATGCTGTATGGTACGCACTGCAACATTTTCCAGCAGTTTTGGATGCAACGTTTTTAGCTAAAGGGCTGTCAGTCGTGGAGTTTTTTGCACCTCCCTTTTTATTCAAGTGTCCGTTGCGTTTGATGTCTTCTTTTTTCATCTACCTTCAAATTTGTGCTCGAAGACTTTATTAGGAGGAAGCCCATTGGCTGAGGCTAGAAGCTTCATTACTGTTGACTTGGCACTTCCACTACGAACACATATTTCTTTTATGGAAACTTTCTCTTGTCTCCAGGCAAGAATTCTAGTCTTTTCCTCACTGTTAGTATACTTTCCAGGCATTTTAAAACCTTTAATATCTAATATTCTCTAAATAAATCAACGTCCTAATACTCTCTTTAAAGCTCCACCAGCAACTGCCTGACTGCTATTTCAAAATACCTCCAAATTTGAAATTATTGTGATGCAAAAATAATTATTATTGTGTTATTCTATTTCCACAATGACCTTTCGTTAATATAGTAATGAATCACAATCATAAAGGCAGAGTTGTGACATTAATGTGATGTAAGGTTTTACAGCATATCATAAAATATTGAAATTTTGTTAAAGGTCCCAAGTCATTTTGCGCCAGCTGTACATTGTAGGCTTACAGGCAATCTTAACTTAGTAACCTATTTTATTCAAATTTGTGTAATACATACACCTGAAAAGAGCAAATAAGCTTGAAATCCAGATAGCGTATTTATCGCAATTTTTAGCTGTTTGCTGTGAAAATGCTTTGTTTACTCGATTGTTGTCATAATTAAATTAAGTGTTCACTATTCATATCATAGCATATCTAGTGGTCAGCGAGTGCAAACAGCGTGATATTGCTGAAGGTATAAGTGACCATGAATATTGAATAACATTATGTATCCCCAAAATTCTATTTTCAACCAGTAAAAGCGCAGCGCAAAAAAAGCAATTTAATTTTTTTTATTTTTGAAGCACAGTGCAACTTTTGCAATCAACTTTGATTTCAGTTTTGCAATTGCAAAACGACATTTTGGTTCCAAGTCAAAGTGCAACTTAACTTTGGCCACCAAAATTACAAGACACAATTCAAATAACGCATTTTTTGCAATTTCAGACAAAGAAAAAGTAGAAGCCTGACATTTATCAATATTATGATCAAAATGAAACAAAATTTCGTTCAAAGTATAGAGTTGTATTACCAACAGGAAAAAAAATTGAAAGCGCAGCGCAATTAAAGCACAACATATTTTAAAGACTTGCAACTTTCGCAATGTTTCAAAATCAAAAATCAAAGCACAACTTAACTTCAAAAATTGAAGAGGTTGCAGAAGTTGCACTTTGTGCTTACAAATTGCATTTAGTTCACCTTTGGCATTGGAAAAGAGCCTTTGCATTTAAATCGAGGGATTTTTGCATTACCTATAATCTATGATGTCATTTCTTTGATTGATGCAAAGAGTCACAATGAGAAGCTAACATTTTCTCAATGTTCATAATTTTGATGACCTCAAAATAAACTAATTTTAAACAATGATGAACTATCAGAGTTTTTTTATTTGTCTTAAAAAAGAAATGTGGCTTAGAATAGGATTTGATATTCTGGATTCAGAATGTCTATTCTAGAATTGCTCTAGAATATGCACTTATTCTACTTCGTACAACTCGTTGCATGTAACTGGTGTTTTTTAAGCTATTGCCAATGTTTTGCCTGTTTCTAAGCTTTTGCCAATGCTTGCTTGGCTAGGACCCCTATCTAAACTACAGTTTACACAAATGTAATGTCAATAGTTTTAATCATGCTGACATTTATCTGTCACATCAGCAGATTTAGTAGCCCATAAAACTGGCAGCAAACTTTCCATTTACATCATGTCAATCAATATTGCATCAACTGTGCTAAGCATTGCATTATTATATGATTGTTGGTATCGGATGGATATGCTGATATCCTATGAAATAGATCCAAGATATGCCCACACTAGCAATAGCATGAAACTATTAATCGTCTTTCTTTTTTTTTTTCAGAAAATTAATGCTCTAACTGGATGCAAGTCAGGCCAATAGTGCCATTGCTTTTGCTACATAAAGTCAAAGGTACCAGCAATGCACAAATGAAAATACTGTACAGTACATGTAACATAGTCACACAATAACAGAACTATTCCTATTATTGAAAATTGCTTTGATTAAAATGTTCACATCTTCAAAGCTTTTTGTCTGAAACTTGTCAAGAAGAGTTGTCAAGATGGAGAGCGCAAGAAAAGGAGCAGCTATTTATACAAAAAAGATGAGCGGTGATTGGCTGAAAAAGACCAACGAGAGAGTATTATTGGTGCACAATCTTTAACCTGTACATGAATTATGTTTGTCAGCAAAGGGCCTGGTTAGAAGTTTTGATAAAAATGGCTTCAAGAGCAGATAGATGGAAAGGAGGGCAACCTTGGGGAAGAATAGAAAATCTACTGTTGAGAGCAGGTAGGATTGTGTAAAAGATGAAGTCTAAAAGCTGAAAAAGAAGCAAGAGACTGAGTATAAGTCTGGGTGGAAGGCTTGCACCAATGGACAGGACGTAAGCGTTTCTGGGAAGAAAAGCAAGAACAGATACATTTGGGAACATGTTGGTTTATTCTGTTCTGCAACCTTTAAAAAGTACGACCTACATACTGACTGTCACAGTGGCATAAGAATTGATAGATCATGTTGCGCTTCTGTAAGGTAGGCAGTATATCCTTGTTGGTAGTGGGGAGAAGCTCATTGGTAGAGTAACAACATGTGGTTCCATGAAGGAAAAGCATTGTTTGACAGTAGATTTTCTGCTGTGGAACCACGTGTTGTTTCTCTACCAACAAGCTGCTCCCCGCTACCAACACGAATGTACTGCTTGCTTTACAGAAACACAACGTGATCTATCAATTCTCATGCAACTGTGACTGTTGGTATGGAGGCCATATTTCCTAAAGGCTGTAGGACAGAATAAAACAACATGTCCCCAAATCTATCCATTCTTGCTCTTCTTCCCAAAATTGCTTACTTCCTGCCCATCGGTGCAAATCTTCCACCCAGCCTATTACCCAGACTCTTGCTTCAAAATCACCTAATGGACTTAATCCTTCAAAAAATCCTACCTGTGCTCAACATCATGATAATAGTACATTTTCTATTCTTGCCCAAGGTCACTCTCCCTTCCATCTACCTGCTCTTGAAGCCATTTTTATCCAAACTTCTAACCAGGCCCTCTGCCGACAAAAAGAATTCATCTACAGCTGAAAGATTGTGCACAAATGACGCTCTCTCATTGAACTTTTTTTAGCCAACCACAGTGCACCTTTTTCCTATAAATAGCTGCTCCTCCTGCGCTGTCCATTCTGCGAATACTCGAAAATATGAACATTTCAATCAGAGCAATTCTCAAGTTCTTTACCACCAATCAACTTTCATATTATTAAAAAACATTACATCAAAGCACTTCTAAAACTATGGCTAATTAATTAATAAACATCATTTAATTAAATTTAGAGCAAAAAAATTACATCAGGCCTTTTCCACACCACATTAGTAGGACTTTCACAACAACCAACATTAGGTCTTCTTTCATCCCTGCTCTGAAGTATCGACAATGATATTGCATTTGCAATATCAAACTTTTCATCAATAAACATATTAGAAGCAGAAGAACTTAAATCTATTTATTTTTCATTAGGGCAAAAATAGGTCTAAAATTTATCCAGCATGTTCACCTTAATATCAAAATTGGCACAAGAGATCTTTTTAGTGCAAACAACACTACACTATTCATTCAAAACAAATTGTTGCATTGATAAACAGGTTATCCATGTTAGAACTTAGGGCAAATTGACATTTAGCCTCCATAGTCCCTATGCAAAGAGAATGCATGCTACTGTAACAGTGTTAAGTGATTAATTACAGAAATACTAACTCAGGCGTGAATCAAGAAAATCAAGGGATGGAAAAAATTAATCAGATTTTAGCCTATCTTGCTCTTCCATATGTTGCAAAAATAGTAAACATTTTGGCATGTTCCGACAATTATCCTTCGCTTGGGTGGTAAACTTCACTTTGATACAAAAAAAAAATTTACCTTGGACTCTTTATTTGAAGGCGATTTTTGCATTTTGGGGGGATTTCGGGTATTCTTCTTTCAATCAATCCAGGAAACAAAGTTCATGCAAAAAAATGTTTTGATTATAATTTTACAATTCTGCACTAAATTCTGCCTCCATCAACACCAAACTTGTGAATTTTTACCCACAAATTTCTGAGATATCGGTGTTTGAAAATTGTCCATTTTCTATGACTTGTTCTTTTTCACCTACAAAACATCACAGGACTTGAGATTTTCATATTCCAATGAATTTTATAAGTAAACTAGGCAATGGGGCATGATTTGATTATGATCTTGTGATTTTGCAGACATTTCCGCTTTGATCCAAACCGGGAACTGTGAAATTTTATCTTGAACTTTTTGAAATATCGTTGTTTAAAGTAAAGCAATTTCTTATGATTTTTTCATCACGTGTAAAACATTGCAGGACTTTAGATCTTATTATTTTAAAGGATCATGCAATCAAACTTGGTCATTACACATGTTAAGGTTGTAATTTTTCGCTTATGTGATAAAATTTGATCATCAGTAAACAATCGTAATTTTACTGCCATGTCCTTCGCATTTTTTCAAGCTGAAAGGTCATTAGCGCTAATGACGCTGTTAACACAAGATGGTTTAGAAAAAATCTATCAAGCTCTAAAAAAACACTATGCACTCTGCCACCAAAGTAAACTAATTGTTTGTTTTTATGATCCACGCTGTTTTTTCTTATTGCGTAGCATACAAGAAGTGTCAAGAAATAGAAAATCTGAAGGTTATAGTTAATAAAATATAAAATTAACAATTAAGTTGATCAAGCAGTAATGCATTCATCTCTGGAGCGAGAATTGTAATTATAATTAGGCTACATCTTATTCACCAAGTTGGCTTAGCCAGGAGACAGCAAAGGGACCTTTTGGTCTTCAAGTCAAGCTGCCCCCTGCCCATCAGTCTACCACAAACGGCAAAGGCTTTACACTGTCCCTTTAATTGCTAAACGTCAAGCAGAGAAGCTGTGAATACAAATTTTTAAAGTCTTTGGTTTGACCTGACCGGAAATCAAACCAGAGTCTACCGCTTCAGTAGCAGACGCTCTACCACTTGACCACTGATCGGTATAATGGGAGGTTTGTAATTAAAACTGGACCAAATGTTGCTAACGGTGTGCCACTGCTGCAACGTTTCTTAAAAAAGCTGTGTTGCCTGGGCTCAATGAAACAGAGATGGGCCATACAAACTTGTTACACACTTTGTAGTTATACAGCAACTATAATAAAAGATTTGATTCAATAAAATACGCTACAAAAACAAACAAATTGTTTGTTTTTATGATTAACACTGTTCTTTTTTTCGTTTGAGAAGTGTGAAAAAATAAAAAAAAATGTGAATGCAAAGTAATGGAAAATTAACATTAACAACTTTAAAATATGCTACAAAAAATAAACTAATTGTTTGTATCTACAAATCACGCAGTTTAATTTTTTTGTGTTGAGTACAAAAAGTGTTGAAAATTAATTAATTGAAAAAGTGAAAATTATAGTTAATAGAAAATTATCAACAACTATACCAGTTGGTCGAGCAGTAACGCGTTTGTCTCTGGAGCAGGAGGTCTGCGGTTCGAATCTTGGGCCAGTCAAATTGGTCACAGTGTTGCCAATGGCTTGCCACTGCTGTGACATTTCTTCAAAAAAAGCTGTTTTGCCCACAGGTGCAATGCCGGGAACATGGGCCATGCAAACTCATTAGAAATACAACGAGTATGATAACTTGATTTGAAAATTTGACTCAAAAAATAAACCACTAAATTGTTTTTGTTTCATGAATAATGCTGTTATTTTGCGCTGTGGATGAAAATTGTCGAAAAACAAAAATGTGAAAATCATAGGTAATAGAAACTTAAATTAATAACTTTTATAATACACCACAGACATAAAGTTGTTCAATGATTATCACTGTTTCAATGATTGTTGGTGGTTTTCACGATTTACACTGCTTAAATTTTTTTTCACGAAGCGAACCAGAAAGATATATTTCCTACTCTTTGATATTTTCGGTTTGCTACGTGGAAAAAAAAATTTAATGGCATACATCGTGAAAAACCACCAACAATCATTAAAACAACTTTATTTTTGTGGCATATTTTAAAAGTTGTTAATTTGATTTTCTATTAACTATGAGTTTCACATTTTTTTATTTTTCAACAGTTCTCCAACGCAAACAAACAGCATTATTCAAAAAACAAAAACGATTTGTTTATTTCTTGTATCACATTTTTCAATCAAATACTCATACTAGCTGCAGTACGCCAAAGCATGCATCAAGTTTGCGGGGCCTATCTCTGCGGCATTGCACCTGTGGGCAAATTTGAAGAAATGCTGCAGCAGTGGCAAGCCATTGGCAACACTGTGACCAATTTGACTGGCCCAAGATTCGAACCGCAGGCCTCCTGCTCCAGAGACAAACGCGTTACTGCTCGACCAACTGGTATAGTTGTTGATAATTTTCTATTAACTATAATTTTCACTTTTTCAATTAATTAATTTTTGACACTTTTTGTACTCAACACAAAAAAATTAAACAGCATGAATTGTAGATACAAACAATTAGTTTATTTTTTGCTGCATATTTCAAAGTTGTTAATGTTAATTTTCTATTAACTTTTGGACATTCACATTTTTTTTATTTTTCCACACTTTTTGTACGAAACAGTGTTAATCATAGTTAAACAGTGTTCATCGTAAAAAAAGGAACAGTGTTAATCATAAAAACAAACAATTTGTTTGTTTTTTTGTAGCGTATTTTATTGAATCAAATCATTTACTATACTTGCTGTATAACGCTAAAGCATGTAACGAGTTTGCGCGGCCCAAGTCCGGGTCATTGTGCCCAGGCAACACAGCTTCTTTTCAAGAAATGTTGCAGCGGTGGCAAACCGTCAGCAACACTTTGTCAGATTTCAACCATGGACCTCCCGCTCCAGAGATGAACGCATTACTGCTTGATCAACTTAATTGTTAATTTTATTTTTTATTAACTATGACCTTCAGATTTTCTATTTCTTGACACTTCTTGTATGCTACGCAATAAGAAAAAACAGCGTGGATCATAAAAACAAACAATTAGTTTACTTTGGTGGCAGAGTGCATAGTGTTTTTTTAGAGCTTGATAGATTTTTTCTAAACCATCTTGTGTTAACAGCGTCATTAGCGCTAATGACCTTTCAGCTTGAAAAAATGCGAAGGACATGGCAGTAAAATTACGATTGTTTACTGATGATCAAATTTTATCACATAAGCGAAAAATTACAACCTTAACATGTGTAATGACCAAGTTTGATTGCATGATCCTTTAAAATAATAAGATCTAAAGTCCTGCAATGTTTTACACGTGATGAAAAAATCATAAGAAATTGCTTTACTTTAAACAACGATATTTCAAAAAGTTCAAGATAAAATTTCACAGTTCCCGGTTTGGATCAAAGCGGAAATGTCTGCAAAATCACAAGATCATAATCAAATCATGCCCCATTGCCTAGTTTACTTATAAAATTCATTGGAATATGAAAATCTCAAGTCCTGTGATGTTTTGTAGGTGAAAAAGAACAAGTCATAGAAAATGGACAATTTTCAAACACCGATATCTCAGAAATTTGTGGGTAAAAATTCACAAGTTTGGTGTTGATGGAGGCAGAATTTAGTGCAGAATTGTAAAATTATAATCAAAACATTTTTTTGCATGAACTTTGTTTCCTGGATTGATTGAAAGAAGAATACCCGAAATCCCCCCAAAATGCAAAAATCGCCTTCAAATAAAGAGTCCAAGGTAAATTTTTTTTTTGTATCAAAGTGAAGTTTACCACCCAAGCAAAGGATAATTGTCGGAACATGCCAAAATGTTTACTATTTTTGCAACATATGGAAGAGCAAGATAGGCTAAAATCCATTTATTTTATTGATTCGTAAATGATTTTGTATTCGTAAAGCAGTCAATACTGAATTGGTAATCAGTGTTGAATTTGGAATTTTCTTAAAGTGATGTACAGTATTTAATGTGGGGGCAAGAGTTAATGTGCGCTTACACCAGATGCAAAGCAACGCAACCAAAACTTGACATTTGTTGGGGGTTCAAAGTCACCACAAATAGTGGATGACTTTAAACCCTTTTGGAGATGGAATATATGGATTATCATCATAAAATATTTTTTGAGTTATGGCAGTGCCAGTAACAGAGACAATAAGTGTTAAGTTTAGGCGCTAAGCAGTTTTGTTGCTTAATGCTTTGTGACATGTCTAAATGCTTCAATATCAAAAAGGTTCAAGATTGCCCCAGTTAACTGTACCTAATTTTTCTTGGAACTAGGCCTAGTGTATAAAAAATTTTTGAACTGAGTATTTCAACCCCACATTTGCAGTATAGCCTACCGATAGGCGATAAATACTAATCTTGTGCCAGATATTATGTGTCAAGTCCACATTTCTGATTTAGTAAGCTACTGACAAAAGTTTTCAGAAATGTATGGTATTTGGCTAGGTTTCTATCTTGATAACTCTGATGCTCAGTAGCCTGCAAACTGGTAATTAAATGATTAACTGAAAATACTAACTACCTGGTAACTGAGCAATTACATATGATACTCCACTGAATTAATTAAAACATTTCTGGACATAAAAAGTTTGGCATAAAAAAACGATCAGTGGTCGAGTGGTAGAGCGTCTGCTACTGAAATGGTAGACTTGGGTTCGATTCCCGGTCGGGTCAAAAAGACTATAAAAGTTGGTATTCACAGCTTCCCTGCTTGACGTTCAGCAATTAAAGGGACAGTGTGAAGCCTCCACCGTGTGTGGTAGACAGGTGGGCAGGGGGCAGCTTGACTCAAAGACCGAAGGTCCCTTCGCTGTCTCCTGGCCAAGGCAACTTGGTGAATAAATGTAATTACAATACAATGTAGTGGCTATTTTGCCTCTAGAGGCAAAATAGCCCCATGTTATTTTGCCATTTGGAGGCAAAATAGTCCTATCGGCTATTTTTCCGCAAGTGCCGAAATAACCCTAAGCCTAACCCAAACCCTAACTCAAACTCTAACCCTAATCCTAACCCTAATCCCAACCCCAACCCTGAGTCTAACCCAAACGGAGGAAAAACACTACTTTGCCTCAAGAGGCAAAATAGCCACTTCCAAAAATTTAACTGATCAGTGGCCGAGTGCATAGAGCATCTGGCTGTCTGCACTGCAAAAACAAAGGTCTTTAAGTAAGTCGTTTTGAAAATTGTGATTTCAAATAAGACAAATTTTCAGCAACCAGTGTTTTACATTGAGACGAAAACATAAAATGATAAATAACTCAATTTAAGTCATTAAATTTGACTTACTCACTTTGGGATAAAATTATGATGACTAATATTAAGTCAAATAAACTGACTGCATTCGCAACAAATTATAATAATAAGCCGATCCAGTACCGAAGCACCACAGCAAAACACATTCAAAGCACAAAACGTCCATAAGGTTAGTGAAATGAAGACACAAAAGCACATTTGGGTCATTCCATGCCAAACGTCCTGGACCCTCCAGCTTGACCCTCTTCAAATTTGTTCAAAATGTTTTATAATGTTGTATGACATGATTGACCTTCACTCTGAAAATTTTAGCTCAATATCCTTTGTACTTTGAAAATACGACGATTTTAAATTAGCTACCCCCTCGCGATGGCGAGAGCTTGGTCATTTTCGGCCATTTTCAAAAGCGCATTTCTCTAAATATAAAGACAATGAAAAGCCGATTTTTGCTGAATTGATCAACTTTCAGCTATATTTCGTGCAACAAGTGTCAAAATGGCACAGGCTTGTAGCATGATAGAAATAGGGGGTGCCAAAGCGTTCACATTTTGACCCAAGAACAAAATTTTGGTAAAGTTTGAACATCTGCATCTCAAATATGAAGCATAGCATTGCTCTTATTTTTAGTATGGTTGCTCCCTACCTACTGGGCATCAACTTTACCAATTTGGAAAGAAAACACTGCTTTCAAAAAAAAGTTAAGTATGCACCAGCGGCAAAATTGCAAAAAACACGCCATCTCGTGGTGGAAAAATGGCTCTGTCAGACACTGTTTTCAACAAAAATTTGTTTTAGAGTAGAAAGAGGTTTTCTCAAAGTACTTACACACCAAAATTCAACTTTGTTCCGAAACTGTGAAGGGGTGAGATTCAGTCACCTTTCACCTTTATAATTTTCTTTTAAATTTGAAAAAAAAAATGAAAAAAATTATCCTCGATGTATAATTTAGATAAAAATTTGACATGTTGTTCAAGAAGTTTAGGCTCAATTGATTACTAAAACTTTTAGCCTGTTACTGCTTATTGTTTAGTTGCAATTTTGAATCAAATATGCCACTAGATGGCATACTTTGGTTAGGTAGCATGTGTTTTTGCTTTCATATTACTCGATCATTTTTAGTAGCTTGAAATTACAAAATTTTGGACATTGTTGTAGCTAAATCTGATTTCGCTGTTAAATATTTTAACAATACAACTTTGGACAACAGTTTCATGTTCATTATTGTAAACTTACCTAGGCTGGCCAAAAACTAAAAGATTGCTAAAAATGATATTTTTTCGAAAGTGCCAAATTCAACAACAGCACATCACACGACAGCATCACAAAAAAGCAAGCCAATAAATAAAGATTATGGTTTATGCAACTGCGATTTGCAGTATAGTACGCAATGTGTCCCACTTTCTTTGGAGCAACTTCATTGAATATAATAAATCAAGAGTTCTGTCTGGCAGCACACAATTCTAAAATGTTATCATACTTTGTGGCAGCCAACATAGTTTCTTCCGCTTTGTCCTTGTAATTGAGGTGGAGCAATTATGGTTAATTTATCTGTAAATGGTACCCAACAATCGTTTTAAAGATGTTGTGGCCATGTCGAAACCAAATGATTTCGCTTTATGAACTTAATATAAGCATCCTTGTTTTGATCCAATTGTTCTATTACAGTACCAATGCGCCATACTCTGTGATACAAGCAAGCAACATATTTTCCAGGTTGTAAATTTTGATGTCGCCGCTCATGTGACCGAATTGAAGTAACATTATCATCATTGTAAAGTTTCACTTTAGCGCCTTCTTCATCTGATGACAGCTTTTTCATTGCTAAAGTTGATTTGGATTGAGGGGTAAAGCAGAGATGAGATCTAGTGCCAGAAAGAGTTGTACACCTTGAATATCTTCGTTCCAATTCATAAGCTTTGATATTGCTTGTAACTTTTTCATTGCTCATGTAGAAAAAATTATTCCAACAATGTTCTGGGTTGCGCATTAAAACATTTGATTAGGGTTCAAGATTTGGTTGTTTTCAGTGCTTGAGTTTTTGTGTATCCTCAAAATGTATCTTTAAATACCTGAGTTTTTGTGTGATCTCTGACTGCATGAGGCATGACACAAACACTGTACATGCATTTACTGGCAAAGTTATAACGTACATCAAGGAGAAGTTGTAACCTGCTATTACCCAAATTTTATACGGTCCGCAACATCCTGACGCGACCGACCTGACGCGAGACAACTCACCCCGGGAATCCTGACGCTAAAAGCTCCAAACTTTCGCGCTCTGCTTTTTTTCTTTTCCGTGCTATGCTATGGCTTTGCTTTTTTCTCTAAACGATTAACGTTCGGTTATTGTGACGTAAGTATAATATTTTCCGTTAATTGCAAACTTCATAGGAATCTCTGTTTTGCCGAAGCAACTCAAACGCGAGTTGTATTTTTGCGAAAACAATCGTGATAAAATCAAAGTCAAGTTAGCAAATCTGTAAAAATCCTGGCGATTAGTTTCAAATGATGACCAAATGCCGCGATTGAAAGTAGTATATGTTTTGCTATTATTAAACGACCACATAGATATATCATAAACAGAGAAAAATGCTCTAAAAGGAATTGTAGATATGTGTGGTTAGTTTACAGAGAAAAATGCTCTAAAAGGAATTGTGAAGAAAAATGCTCTAACAGAAAATGCTCTAAAAGAAAAAAAAATGCTTAAAGAAAGAAAAAAGAAAATGCTCTATAAGAAAGAAAAATGCTTTAAAAGGAATTGTATGTTGAAAGAAAATATTAAAAAGATAATTCAAAGTTCAGTATCGCAAATCGAAATTAATTAATGCAGCGAATAAAATTTATTATTTTTGCCTATTATTATTGGATGACCACGTTGCAATTTTACACGCATTTTCATAAAAAAAGTTGTTAGTTTTTGGTTAGCAATAATTTGTCGATAGCATTTCGATGAGCAACTTGTTGTCATTCTTGTGATCATACTCTTTAATAAACTGAAAACTTTGGAGCTTATCGAAATTAGCAACTTGTTATTGTTTAAATGCTTTGATTTTGCAAGCGGAGAAATTACGATAATTTGGCATGGTGAATTGGTGATATGAAGCATGTGACTGTCTTGTTTTATCCTTTCAAAGTCATTCAAAGTAAAAACTGCGATTGCAAAAACTAACGGCTCAATTAATCGAGGTTAAAACTAAATGAACTGCCTATTGGGAAATTAATTAATTGGATGATTACAAACAATTGCACAGTATATTTAATCTAGTTTCATTCTTTGCCGTAGTTTCAACTTTAATTTCAAACGTTGTTTATTGAAAAACTATTGTTTACCAAAACCTAATAACTTTTTTATGAAAAATGCGTGTAAAATTGCAACGTGGTCATCCAATAATAATAGGCAAAAATAATAAACTTTAATCGCTGCATTATATAATTTCGATTTGCGGTACTTGACTTTGAATTATATTTTTAATATTTTCTTTCAACATACAATTCCTTTTAAAAGCATTTTTCTCTGTAAATTAACCACACATAATATTGTTTATGAAATATATACGTGGTCGTTCAATAATAGCAAAACATATACTACTTTTAATTGCAGCATTTGGTCATTGTTTGAAACTAATCGCCAGGATTTTTACAGATTTGCTAACTTGACTTTGATTTTATCACGATTGTTTTTGCGAAAATACAACTCGTGTTTGAGTTGTTTCTGCAAAACAGAGATTCCTATGAAGTTTGCAATTAACGGAAAATATTATACTTACGTCACAATCATTGAACGTTAATCGTTAAAAACGTAGCGCGGAAAAGAGAAAAGAAGAAAAAAAGCAGAGCGCAAAAGTTTGGAGCTTTTGGCGTCGGAATGTCCCGAACGTCAGGATGTCCTTGGCGTCAGGATTCCCGGGGTGAGTTGTCTCGCGTCAGATCGGTCGCGTCAGGATGTTGCGGACCGTATAAAATTTGGGTAATAGCAGGTTACAACTTCTCCTTGATGTACGTTATAACTTTGCCAGTAAATGCATGTACAGTGTTTGTGTCATGCCTCATGCAGTCAGAGATCACACAAAAACTCAGGTATTTAAAGATACATTTTGAGGATACACAAAAACTCAAGCACTGAAAACAACCAAATCTTGAACCCTAATCAAATGTTTTAATGCGCAACCCAGAACATTGTTGGAATAATTTTTTCTACATGAGCAATGAAAAAGTTACAAGCAATATCAAAGCTTATGAATTGGAACGAAGATATTCAAGGTGTACAACTCTTTCTGGCACTAGATCTCATCACTGCTTTACCCCTCAATCCAAATCAACTTTAGCAATGAAAAAGCTGTCATCAGATGAAGAAGGCGCTAAAGTGAAACTTTACAATGATGATAATGTTACTTCAATTCGGTCACATGAGCGGCGACATCAAAATTTACAACCTGGAAAATATGTTGCTTGCTTGTATCACAGAGTATGGCGCATTGGTACTGTAATAGAACAATTGGATCAAAACAAGGATGCTTATATTAAGTTCATAAAGCGAAATCATTTGGTTTCGACATGGCCACAACATCTTTAAAACGATTGTTGGGTACCATTTACAGATAAATTAACCATAATTGCTCCACCTCAATTACAAGGACAAAGCAGAAGAAACTATGTTGGCTGCCACAAAGTATGATAACATTTTAGAATTGTGTGCTGCCAGACAGAACTCTTGATTTATTATATTCAATGAAGTTGCTCCAAAGAAAGTGGGACACATTGCGTACTATACTGCAAATCGCAGTTGCATAAACCATAATCTTTATTTATTGGCTTGCTTTTTTCAGATGCTGTCGTGTGATGCGCTGTTGTTGAATTTGGCACTTTCGAAAAAATATCATTTTTAGCAATCTTTTAGTTTTTGGCCAGCCTAGGTAAGTTTACAATAATGAACATGAAACTGTTGTCCAAAGTTGTATTGTTAAAATATTTAACAGCGAAATCAGATTTAGCTACAACAATGTCCAAAATTTTGTAATTTCAAGCTACTAAAAATGATCGAGTAATATGAAAGCAAAAACACATGCTACCTAACCAAAGTATGCCATCTAGTGGCATATTTGATTCAAAATTGCAACTAAACAATAAGCAGTAACAGGCTAAAAGTTTTAGTAATCAATTGAGCCTAAACTTCTTGAACAACATGTCAAATTTTTATCTAAATTATACATCGAGGATAATTTTTTTCATTTTTTTTTTCAAATTTAAAAGAAAATTATAAAGGTGAAAGGTGACTGAATCTCACCCCTTCACAGTTTCGGAACAAAGTTGAATTTTGGTGTGTAAGTACTTTGAGAAAACCTCTTTCTACTCTAAAACAAATTTTTGTTGAAAACAGTGTCTGACAGAGCCATTTTTCCACCACGAGATGGCGTGTTTTTTGCAATTTTGCCGCTGGTGCATACTTAACTTTTTTTTGAAAGCAGTGTTTTCTTTCCAAATTGGTAAAGTTGATGCCCAGTAGGTAGGGAGCAACCATACTAAAAATAAGAGCAATGCTATGCTTCATATTTGAGATGCAGATGTTCAAACTTTACCAAAATTTTGTTCTTGGGTCAAAATGTGAACGCTTTGGCACCCCCTATTTCTATCATGCTACAAGCCTGTGCCATTTTGACACTTGTTGCACGAAATATAGCTGAAAGTTGATCAATTCAGCAAAAATCGGCTTTTCATTGTCTTTATATTTAGAGAAATGCGCTTTTGAAAATGGCCGAAAATGACCAAGCTCTCGCCATCGCGAGGGGGTAGCTAATTTAAAATCGTCGTATTTTCAAAAGTACAAGAGATATTGAGCTAAAATTTTCAGTTTGTCAGTCAATCATGTCATACAACATTATAACACATTTTGAACAAATTTAAAGAGGGTCGAGCTGGGACATTATGAAAAATCAGGACGTTTGGCATGGAATGACCCAGTTGCAAAGTGTAGGATGGAGCAGAGCAAATCAGTTTCGTTTGTCATCATTATCAAATTTTGTAGCCCAGAGGGATAATCACATGTAGTAATATGAAATTGTAACGGACTTACTATAAGCCAAAAAATGTGACTTTTATTAAGACAAAAATACTGACTTACTTTGAGACCAGTAAACTGCTTATTGCAAATGAATGTGACTTTTACTAAGACTAAAACCATACCGACTTACTTGGAGACAAATAAATTGCTGTTTTGAAATTGACTTAGTACCAGCCATAAAATAAGACTTTTATTAAAGCAAAAATGATACTGACTTAGTTTTGAGACAAACAAATAGGCTTTTGCAAATTGACCTATTATCAGCTATTTAATGTGACTTGAAATAAGACTAAAACCCTACCGACTTACTTTGAGACATATAAATTGGCTTTTCAAATTGACCTATTATAAGCCATAAAATGAGACTTTTACTAAGACAAAAATGATACTGACTTAGTTCGAGACAAATAAGTTGCCTTTTTAAAACTGACTTCTAATAAGCTATTAAATGTGACTTTTATTAAGACTGAAATCGTATGCCAACTTACATCGATATAAATAAATTGGCTTTTGCGATTGACCTTGTTATAAGTCATGAAATGTGACTTTTATTGAGACAAATAAATTGGCTTTTGCTAATTGACTTATCTTACCAATACCATACAGGTGCTATAAGTGCTTGAATGTAAACTACGCAGGGTAGCAAAACTAGCATTTAAGAAAGCTTAAAAGCTAGGAGCACGCACTGAGCAGCATATGCCATATAGTTGTTTTAATTCTTGTTTAGCAGTTGTAGGATACAGTTTAGCAATGGCTTTGCTTTTAGTTACCAAATTACCATAGCATTCAATTTCTGCTGCTACAGTTGCATGATGGCCACAAGCAGTTGATGCAGATGTAGTATCAGTGTTTCAGGCTAAAAATGCTATACTGTTTGCTGACTGCATTTTGGTGCAGTCTCTGACAATGCTGTAATAGAACAGGACCAGCACCAAAACAGTGCCAGGCATAATTATAGCTGATAGGTAAATCCATGTAGCCTATAAGCAAGTTTGCTGGTTAGGTGGTCAGCAGCATTTATTGGCAAAAGACAATTCTTGAGAGTCTGAATTATGTTCAGCATATAGCATCATGTTTATAACAGGCAATAGTTCATTTATTCCAACCAATTTAGTAGTAATCATATTACTGTAGTCAATGTGGTAGATGCATGCTATGCTGTATGGTTTCTAATGGCTATGAAGGTTTGGTTCAGGTAATAAAAGAGTTACTAGAGCATGTATTCAGCATGAGTTGCCTTGGCCAGGAGACAGCGAAATAACCATTTGGTATTTGAGTCACTGCCCACCTCTGTTACCACACCAATCACAGAACAAGATGAAGACTCCACAATATCCCTTTACTGCAGAACATTAAGCAGGGAAGCTGTGAATACCACTTCATATCAGTCTATAACTTGTAGGTTTGGACGTTGATGCGCAGGATGTTTAGGCACTGAGACTTTTAGGCACCTGGACTTTTAGTGCCAAGACTTTTAGGTGTTAAAGGTAAAAAATTTTTTTCTAAATTTAAAAAAAGTATTTAGCAAAAACACGCATTTTTTCCAAAAAAAATTTTTTTGCTTTAAGTGACAGCTTTTTTTCAAAAAAAAAAAAAAACAGTTGTTTTAATTTTTCTTTTCAAGAACGTATTTTTTTTCAAATGAAAGCTTTTTAAAAAAAAAAGGTTTTTCAAACAAGCAAGTTTTCAGGTTTTACTTTGATTAAAATGTTAATATTTTCAAAGCTTTTTATCTGACACTTGTCTAGAGGAATCATCAGAATAGAGAGTGCAGAAAAAGGAGCGGCTGTAGAAAGCCGAGCAAGAATTGGTTGGAAAAGAATCGATGATAGAGCAACATTTGTGTACAACCTTTTAGTTGATAACAAATTCTTTTTGTCGGCAGAGGGCAGGGTTAGAAGCTTTGATAAAAGTGACTTCAAAAGCAGATAGACGGAAGGTGAGAAAAACTTTTACAAACAATTGATTTTTAATTGTATTTTTTTCAACACTGTCACTTTTATCAAAACTTTTAACCCCGCCCTCTGCCAACAAAAATAATTCATGCTTAACTTAAAGGTTGTACACAAATGACACTCTCACATCATCCTTTCGCAGCCAATCACTAGGTTACTCAGCCTTTTCCTATAGAGGCTGCTTTTCTTGCACTCTCTATTCCAATAATTCCTCTAGACTAGTGTTCCCACTACGCCTAAAAGTTAGACGGAACACTGCTCTGGACAAGTGTCAGATGAAAAGCTTCAAAAATATTAACATTTCAATCAAAATAGTACTTTTTGGTTTGAAAAACTTTTCTTTTTTAAAAGCTTTTATAACAAAGAAAAATGTTTTTGAAAATAAAAATTAAAAATATTGGGTTTTTTTGAAAAAAACTGTTATTTGATACAAAAATTTTTTTGCACAAAAATCTTTTTTTAAGTTTTTTTTATATACCACTGGCACCTAAAAGTCTCGATGCATGAAAGTCCTGATGTATAATTAGCAGCACCTAAACATGTCGTGCATAAACGTCCAAGCCCAAAAGTCACGGTCCAACTTCATATAATCTCGCTATAATTGCTATAATGATAGAGTCAAAACAAATAATAAGTGTTACTACCATACCCGTCATGAATCATGATGCATGATACGGTGACTTGATCACAGACTATGGTCATATTATAACGATAATAGCTGCCTTTAAATTAACAAAAATGTTTTCTCTAATTTTCGTTATAGCTAAGTTAGTGTGCAACTTGTGCAGTGTTGTAGCCTTTGATATTATATTGTTTCAAAAACATGCCATGGATTTGTCATAAAAATAACTTTTTTTTGGGCCCGATGAAAGATTGTTTTACACAATTCAGACGACATGATAATTTTCGAAAACATTACTAACAAGCTCATCATGAAATTGAGTATGAGCAGCAACAACCTTCAGAACAGATGATAAATGAAATGAAGTATGATGACAACAATGACACTGAAACCTCAGCAATGGTTTCCTGTGACACAAGTGATTCCTCTGATTGCTGTGATGAAGTGGCAGATGAAGACAATGAAACCATAGCAGACACTGACTTTTACGATAATTTAGATTTTTCGGCCAACACAGAAACTTTTTCTGGTTATTCTTTGCAGAAAATCCAGATACTGCTTTGTGGAAGTTAGGGGGAGGATGGTTTGAGTTGCGAGTTAACAGTTGGGAGATGGAGGTTTTGAGAGATTTAGGGTTTGAAGTTGAGAATTTGGGGATTGGACAAGTTGAGATGTGGGGTTTGAAGTTGGGAGTATGGAGTTAGGAGTTCAGGGTGGCATTTCAATAATAAGACTATGGGAGAGTGTGGGGTTTAAGAGAATCCGAGTTTAGATTTGGGGAGGTTCGGGGATAAAAAGTTAGAGGCAGGAGAGGTTAGTGCGGGTTAGAAGATTAGGGAGTAAGGGGTTCTAGGAAATACAGGCTGGGGTTCAAAGTTGGGAGCTGGGGAGTTTAGGGGATCGGGGAAGGTGGGGATTTTGAGAGTTGGAGGTAAGGATTGGGGTATGTTACTCATGTCCAAATTGACTATACATATTACAGTAAAATTTAGTGACTATGATGTCACAATAATCAACCTGGACTTGAGTAGCATGTCCTACTCAAGTTCTGTCTTGAAATACAGGCCTAAAAGTGGTTTCTACAGAGATGAGTTTCTTACCACTGAGCTTATTTGTGTCAACATAAGTTTGCAGCTTGTTAACATTATTAAATTACCGTATGTCTGCCATGCGCTAGTTAATTTCTCTCTTACTAAATTCTGTTGATCGAAGATACTTTTTTTGTGCTGTAAGTAGACAAACTTCTACAATGAATATTTAACCTCAGTTTAGCTTGAACAAAAGCATTTCATTTGCATCATAATGTCTAGTAAATAGGTATGCAAAAGGAAGTAGTTCCTCTCTTTCTGCACACCAATAAGGCAATCACTTTGGTTTATGTGAAAATGTTTTTAATTTGCAAAGGTACTTGCTTCATGTAAAAATTAGACTTGGTAAAATTAAACTTTAGGTTAACACATTCTGAGTTTTAAGCTTCAAAAAATTGTTTTTAAAGAAATAAGTCTTACAAAACTCCAGTATATTTTTAGTTCTCGGTGGTTGTAGAGGAGGTGTATGCTGTACCATTGAACGATTTGTGATCATAAAGAGCAGGTTCTGTGCATTATTGACGCTGTCCGCCAGGCGCCAGTTAAATTGCTTATTCAATTTATGACATAAGCCAACTGCCAACCAACTGATTCTCTCCTGAACTCTGTCGCTAAAAGAAGCATTCCTAAATTGTAAATAGACATGATTCAAAAGGATAATTCTTCATTTTAGCAAGAACTAAGTGTTTTATTTGCTGTGAAAGAACTAGCTGCTCTTTTTCTCTAGCAAGGCAAGAATTGGATTTATAGTGAAATGTTTTGAAGTTTTAAATGCACATGCTTCAATGAGAAATTCTGAATTGTCTTGCTACAATGGTTTGTTGAACTTCTAACAAAACATTGTTTGTTGAAGTTTAATGCATGATTCATTCCACTTTAGTTCTCAATATGCTTTTTTTGAGATGTGTACTTTGCCGCTTACTTACTTTGTGATCATAATTAAATAAACTTCAAGCATTAATACATAATTTCTGCGTTTTACTATTTCTGACTTGTTAAAAGTTTAATTCCACTTTTACAAGACTCGAGTTTTCGTTTTATTCTTACTATAATGTTTTTTTGCAAATGTATGCTTTACCATTGAACGATTTGTGATCGTTAAGAGCAGGTTCTGTACATTATTGAAGTGTGCCCATCAGGCACCTGTTAAATTGCTAATTTTATGCATGACTTGTGCCATGTGCCAACCAACTAATTTTCACTTAACTGCTGTTGATAGAATAAGCTTTCTTAGGTTGTGTAAATTTCACAATAAAATTTGAATAAGTTAAGAAAACATACTATTGTTTTTGAACTAAACACAGTTTATTTTTGTCACATATAAATGGTTGCGTGAAAGACAACCTGCTTTTTAGTCTGTTTGTGTAAGCCTATCAGCAAGGCGATAAATTATGATATGTATATAGAGTGAATTGTCAAGATGTTTTTTTGTTGTAAATGAACATTATGCTTTAACGAGAAATTAGACTTCAGTTGCATAAGACTCAATTAAAGTTCTTGCAAAAATATTAATATTCTCTTTTGCCAACTTCTTTTTCTATTTTAGTTTATAATAGTTTAAAGTCATTAAGCCCAATTTTAGTTCATGCTGCTATGGTGGTTTATAAGGTGGAGATATGTGCTTTACCATTGAACAACTGTGTTCTTATAAAAAGCAGGTTGTTACAACCTTAATGAAAGTCGAAAATATTATCTTATTTGAAGTTGTAATTAATGCCTTAGGCTTACAATAAGTCAATTCTGCACCCCTAAAAACATCTCATTTGTCCTGATTCAACTTAAATATAAGTCAAAAATGCCATCTTATTTGAAGTGATACTTTAATTACTGGCTTGAAGTCGATCCTGCACCCCTAAACAACGTCTTTTTTGTCCCGATTTGACTTAAACGAAAGTCGAAAATATTGTCTTTACTACAAGCCATAATTTTAGGCATACAAGCAGTCGGTTTTGCACCTCCAAAAAACGTCTTGTCTCAATTTAACTTAAATAAAAGCCGAAAATTTTGTCTAATTAGAAGTTGTACTGGTAATTAATGGCTTACAGAAAGATTAGTATTTACAGCTGTCTTGCTTGACGTTCAGCAATTAAACGGACAGTGTGAGGCCTCCACCATTTGGCCTACTGCATAAGATAAAGTAGGCCTATAGATGTGGCATCATGCAGACTTGACTTGAATTAAAGGTCCCTTTGCTGCTTCCTGGCCAAGGCAATCTGGTGAATAAAATGCAACTACATTTAAGATCTACAATCCAAAAAAATGGTAAATCACCCTAACAATAACATTCACAAGTCACAATCACATGCTTTTCATTTTGTTGCACTAGTAAATTTAGTCGGCTAGGCCTACCGTTTCTTCTTTGTTTCTATTTTGCAGAGACACAATTTGCTACTTTTGCTACAAGCCGTTAGGTGCCAAAAATATGCCGTTTGGGATTGCAGCAATTTCTAGCGAGCAGGTTGGATTATAATCCACTGTACCTTCTGCCATGCCTGAAAATCTTGCTGATGGTCCAGCGTGCTTACTGGTGCCACGAAAGTACCGGTAGTTAACACAATTTAATTGGGTCAAACATGTGAAATTACTCAAGTGGAACAATAAAAACAATATGTTAATGCTGTTTTGAAAAAAGATTAGGAACTCTGCGGCACTAGGGTTAGTGACAAACAAATATTTTTATTGGTCAAACTATGCTAGTAGTATTCATTTATTTCTGGAAATTCCAAGAGCATAAAAAAGTAACGGTTTCCAATAACAATTTGCTAGAAAAAGGATGCCGCAACAAAATGTCGTACGTTATACCTGCAAGAAAACAAAATTATGTATTCGCAATAGTAATACGTAAAAGGCATGGTCGCCAGTGGTGCCGGAACGGGGGAGCAGCTCTGCCCTTTGCATTTCAGTACGATAGTAACGAAGCAAACGCCTGCTAATCTCAAAGCTCGCTCATCCAATGCTGAATAAATTCAATTGTTCATAAACAATAAATTAAAGGTGGCCGGATCCACAAATTTAAAGATCTGGAACCAATCCGGATCCATCAAGAGATCCAGATCCGCCACCTTTTAAATTTTAAGATCCAGATCCGATCCGGATCCGCCAGTACACAACTACACTTTGTTCATATCCACGAAAACCAAAAGTAGACCAAAGAAAAGCAAAAAAGTTCCTCACTTATTATTGGGGCGTTTTTTTGCCCAAACTCAGGTGAAGACCAAAAAAAAGATCTTAACTAAAAACTGGGGCGTTTTTTCTGCCCAAATTCAGTTGAATACCAAAAACAAAAAAAAGGTCCCAACTAAAAATAGGGGCGTTTTTTCCGGCAAAATTCAGGTAAAAACCGAAACAATAAAAATAAAAAAATTCTTAACTAAAAATCGGGACATTTTTTCTGCCAAAATTCAGGTGGAGACCAAAAGAAAAAAAGTTCTTTGCGAAATGTAGAGCTGATATTGTCCCTAAGTTATTTGGGGGGGAGGGGGGGGCAAAGCCAAACTCAAATCCGGATCTGGTCGGGATCCGCATCTTTTAATGAAACCGGATCTACGAAAAAACAGTAAAACCCAGGTCTGATCTGGTCCGCTCCGGATCCGTTGCCACCTCTGAATAGATCTAACAGATGATTTAATCGGTTGTGAACAATAGACCTAACAAATGACCCAATTGAGCACGATAGCAATAAACACAGTAGAAAGTTAGTAGCAATCTGCAGTATGTTTTTTAGCGAGGTAGCTGTACGTTTTTTAGCTAGCTCATGACAGCTAATCAATTGGATGACACTTATTTCATATCCTCCTAGCGTCAGTTTAACTGATGGAACGCTAAAGCGTACTGGAGCTACAAGAAGCATTTGAGGGATTAAAGTTTAGTGTTTTGTCAACCAACAGAGCCCTTTCTAGAAATAAAACGTAAAAAATAGTTTTGTCGAAAGAAAACTCATTACAATTTTCAATTTCTGAAAAAATATCTTTTATTATACACAAAATTACTCTCCATCAATTGGCGCTAAAAACTTCACTGAAATCAATCATTACAAATTGCGTGTGTTAAGTGATATCTAAATAGCGTACCGGTAAAATAAGTGCGCAATCTTGTGGAATGCATTTGGTTAGCCTGTGAGCTGTGACACCCGATTTAGTTCTGTTAGTTTAAACTGACGCTACGTAGATATAGGGTGCTAGAAAATTTCAAATTAAAAACTCAAGGATTCTGTTTCTGTAGGCCTCAGCATTACTCTATCGCAAGACACTCAAGTTTCTAACTTTGTTTGTAGCCGTGTAGTTGGAACGATCGACGCTAACTTTACCAGTGGCGAATCCAGGTGTTCCGGACCCCTGCGCAAACCGAAGAAATATAAGAAAAACTTCTAACACATAAAATTCATTGCAATACCTGTTGCAAGATCCATTTCTTGTCCAGACCTAGTAAAATATTCAGTAGGGAGGGGAATGCTCGGATGTGGTGGGAATAAACATCTTCTCCAAAATTATCTTGCTTTGTAAATGAAGACGAATTAGTTGAAAATTTGTGATTTTTTTTGTTTTAAGGTTTACCAGCTTGTTATAAAAAGGCTTAAAATTTTACCATTAGCCACAGCCCTCATAGCCAATCTGCTCATTTACGCAGCCAATTTAATCATGTTTTTGCACTGCTAATTTCTACGCCACAATTCTAAAGCATTAATTTTTGCTAAAATAAGCCAATAATTAAGTTAATTTTGCCCAAAAATTGCAAAATCTCCGAGCGCTGGGGGCTCCGCCCCCCGAACCCCTTTCCTGCGGAAGTTGGAGGCGTTATTCCCAAACCCCTAATGGCATCCTGCAGTAGAATCTGCCCTTATTAAATTGATAATATTTTTGTTCTTAGTTTTTAGTGTTTATGCAACGCACTCAGTACTCTGGCTTAGATGAAGTGTTTAATTGTTTGACTGTATGTCTACAATGTTAGTAGTAATGATTGTACGTACAGTATTGAAAGTGCCCTTTGAAAAAGCTGCCCCCCCCTGCCTTTCTGACGTTCCGGCACCCCTGATGGCGCTGCACCTTCAATAGTAAAAATTTAAGGTCGCTTTTACTTAAGATAATGAAAAAGAAAAAAGATCCAAGTTGTTGCATAATTGCCTCAATGATGTTGTTGACTGCTGCGGTTCTTTTGTTTGTGCACAATCCCTTGCCATACATACAAAACATATTATTTCTTTACGTGACTTGATTTGCCGACAATTTTAATCTTAGTGTACCGCCATTCGTATTTTTGCTTCTGACTTAAATTTCCAAATTAGCCACGTGCAGCGCTTTGAACCTCATTTGAGTTCCTTCGCAACCGGGGTGGTCATTGGAACGACCATGTCGCGTGTTCCTTTGTTTTTACTCGGCCATTTTCCAACTAACGAGTGCGAAATTTCAGACTTTTGCTTATAACTCAAGAACGGTTGGGTCTAGCAACATGAAATTTTGGCAGCAGCTTGAGATTAATGAGTTGCATGCTTGTACCAAATTTCGAAGCAATAGGTCACGTGACTTTTGTTTTAGAACCCAAAAACCGCCCCGCAAGTTTGGCGTGAAAAGCCGTCTCAGTCAAAAACGGCTTAAATACGGCAAAAAACATTTCATATGGTGGTATGTCTTAAAGGCAGTAAATCATCCAGCCAATTCCGGTGGTTTACAACAGCTAAAATTGAACTATAATATTTGATATTTTTTGTTTTAATTTTGGAACTGTGGTTGCAACGATATTCAACAAATACCAAAAGATGTCTCCCGAAAAAAGTTTTTGGAAACTCTGAGTTTTGTTCTTCCCAGTAGGCCTAATGGTTTAGAGAACTGTGGTAGGCCTAATAGTTTAGAGATGGTTTATTTCTAAATAGTTTATTTCTAAACACTTTAGGCCTAACTATCTCCAAACTATTACGCCTAATAGTTTAGAGATAGTTAGGCCTAATAGTTTAATAAGATTACGGTAGACCTAATAGTATAGAGAACTGTGGTTTTGGCGGGAAGATCAAAACTCAAAGTTTCCAAAAACTTTTTTCGGGGGAACATCTTTTTGTATTTGTTAAATGTCTTTGCAAATGTAGCCCCAAAATCAAAACAAAAAGTATCAAAAATTATCGTTCAATTTTAGCGATTGTAAACCACCGGAATTGGCTGGATGATTCATCGCCTTTAAGTTACCCTTTCATCCCAACCAACCAACTTTTGGCCTCGATGAGGTTCATTTTTTTTTTTTTTCCTTTTTTTCTTCCTAATTTTTGTACCCTCTTCTTCTCCTAAACCACAAAACATCGAAATCTAATTTTTGTGTAACGTTGTTACGCTGCAAACACAATTTTTTCTCCCGAAAGTTTTTAGGGCAACTCCATCGGGAACCCCCAAAATGGGGCCCAAAAAATCAATTTTTTGAATGGCTCAAGGTAGAGTGCTACTTTCTTTTGATATCAGTAGATATTTAACAGACAAATATTTTGACATAGTTTGGAGGTGCCACCCCCCCGAAATTAATTTTTTGAACTGCTTAAGCTAGGGTGCCAGTTTGTTTTGATATCAGCAGATGTTTAACAGACAAATTTTTTGACATAGTTTGGGGATGCCATCCCCCCCGCCGAGGACCCCGCCAAATGGACTGCCTAAAATTCAGTTTTTTGAACGGCTCAACTTAGGGTGCCAGTCTGCTTTGATATCAGCAGATATTTAACAGACAAATATTTTGACATAGTTTGGGGGTGCCCCCCCTGCCGAGGACCCTTAAATGGAACCCCAAAAATCAATTTTTTTACGGCTCAACTTAGGGTGCCAGTGTTTTACGATATCAGCTGAGATTTAACAGACAAATATTTTGGCATAGTTTGGGGATGCCACCCCTCGTAGACCCCCCAAAAATCAATTTTTTTGAACGGATCAAGCTAGGGTGCTAGTGTTTTATGATGTTGTAGCGTTTTTTCTTTTTATCAGCCACATTATTCATCAAACCAACTCTTTACTTTCAATCAATTTACTGCCATTCTATAACCAACCACTTTTCTACTGAATGTCGCAAATGCTAACCACAAAAGCCAAAGTGAAACTACATAATGACGTCACAAATAATGAAACAATACATTAATTACTACACCACTCCCCCCCCAAATAACAAGATTAGCCACAAAACAGATCAAATTATGAGCAATAATCATTAAGATACGCAGGTCGATGTCGTACCCTACCAAAAGTCGAAATATTTTGCTGCCCTGGGATAAACAAGCCCCCCTTCTCCGACTTACCTCGACTGTCGACTTCTTTGCTCGTTGCAAAGTGGTCGCTGTGTTGATCTCCATCCGTTGACGGCGGAAGGGACGACGACGTTTCTAACCAACTGGAAGGCATAGTTTTTGCTTCAAATTTTCTCAAATTGTCCACATGTACTACTTTCACCCCTTCACTTGAAGTCCGTTGTATCCGATATAGAAGGTTATTGAGACTTCCAACAACCAAAAACGGCCCCGTCCATCCTTGACCTAATTTTTGTTTTGCTTTAGGAGGATAGAAATACCACACCCAGTCTCCTCTTTGAAAGTTATACGGAACGACCGTTTTGTCATAATTTCTTTTCTGACGTAACGCTGCTCGTTTCATGAAATTTTGTGCTTCCACGCAAGAATTTTCCATCGTCCTTTTAAGCCACTCCACATACTCTCCATAGCAAGCATTCTTTTTAGAATTTGGGGGTGGACCAACCATTAAGTCTAAGGGCAAATTTGTCTCGCGACCCAGCATCAAACGATTGGGGCTAAACTTTGTCGACTCATGAACAGTTGCTCTATAAGCCATTGTCACATAAGGCAAGTGTTCATCCCAGTCATCTCTTTCTTTATTAACAAAAGCGCTTAACATCTGCTGGAGAGTGCGATTGAATCGCTCAACCAAACCGTCAGACTGAGGATGGTATGGCGTTGTTCTAGTTTTCTCGATTCCCAATACTTGGCACACTTCTTCAAATAAACGTGACTCAAACTCGCGACCCTGGTCCGAATGGATTACGGAGGGTACCCCAAACCGAGAAACAAAATTGCTTACCACAGCATTTGCAACCGTCTGAGCTTACCCATTTGGTAAAATAATCACAAACGACTAATATGTATTCATTTCTATTGGCTGTGCGAGGAAGTGGACCCACAATATCCATTGCCACTCGTTCCATTGGGGCATTAGCAAACGTTTGTTTCAAGTACCCCTTCTTTTTACCATGAGGTGGTTTGCGCTTGGCACAAGTAAGGCACCATCTGCACCAATTTCTCACGTCTCTTTCGAGACCAGGCCAATAAAAGCGTCGGCGCATTTCTTTAAGTGTTCGGGTGGTGCCCAAGTGACCGGCAGTTCTGGCTTCATGCAAATGATAAAACAGGGTTCTACGTAATGCTTCTGGAGCAACAATCAGCCATAAAGGAGAATGCTCGTCTTCAACAACCCATTGTCGGTATAGTATTCCATCATCCATCTCCAATAAATCCCAATCGTTGATTAACCTTTGGCAGGTCGCATTCACATTGTACCGACTCAAATCGGCTGGTTTGTATTGGCTGAATGCTTTCATTTGTAGCAGTGTGCAAATAGCGGGATCTTCGTTCTTCCAACGTCTCAATTGGTCTGGACCCCAAGTATCCATCCAGTTGGTCGGTCCATTATCGGTATTGCTAGGACAACCAGTCAATGCATTCACTTGAGTTACTTTTTTAGGTTTGTCTTGACACACATCATTCTTTTTGTCTATACCACTAAATTCATCGCAACTTGGGCAATTGAAACTTTTGCAACGCAGTCTTGACAGTCCATCAGCATTAGAATGATTAATACCTTTTCTATGTTCCACTTCAAAGTCGTACTTTGCGATCACGGACAGCCATCTAGCCAACATTCCTTCCGGTTCATGGAAAGTTAAAAGCCATTTGAGAGCAGCATGGTCAGTCCTCACTTTGAAATGTCTACCCCATAGATACTGCCGGAAATGCTTGAAGAAAACTACTAATGCCAACAACTCCAGATATGTGGTGCAATACCGGCTTTGGGCCTTAGAAAGCACTCTGCTAACGTAAGCAATTACTCGCTCCTCTCCGCCCTGGATCTGTGAAAGAACTCCACCCAATCCATGTGAACTTGCGTCTGTATCAAGGATGAAACAGAAATCATCCTGAGGATATACTAACAGAGGAGGTGAAGTTAGTAGGAACTTAACCTTTTCAAATGCGAGCTTACACTCGGAGGTCCAAACAAACTTCGTCTTTTTTCCAGTGAGTTTAGTAATCGGGTGCAGTATTAGGGCAAAGTTGTTTATGAACTTCCTGTAGTATGACGTAAACCCCACGAAGCCACGAACTTCTTTCACTGTTTGAGGAACAGACCAATCTCGAACAGCTTGTATCTTGTCGGGGTCAGGGGCCACACCCTGTGCAGAAACGACATGCCCAAGAAATCTGACAGATTGGTGTAAAAGTTTGCATTTTTTGGGTTTTAGTCGAAGACCAGTCTCACGCAATCGTTGAAAGATTGCCTTAAGATTAATTAACGCTGAATCAAAGCTGTTGCCATAGCAAATAATGTCGTCAAGATACACTACACAAACTTTCCACTAAAGGCCCAGTAACACTCTTTCCATGAAACGCTCAAATGCAGGTGCATTTGTCAAGCCGAAGCACATTACGTTAAAGTGAAACAATCCTTTTCCTTGCAATGTGAACGCAGTCTTCTCTTTATCAATCGGATCCATTTCTACTTGCCAATAACCACTCGCTAAATCCAGTGTGAAAAACCACTTATTTCCCCCGAGTTCGTCTAGCAAATCATCCGTCCTAGGAAGAGGATAAGCATCTTTCCTAGTAGCTTCATTTAATTTGCAAAAATCAACGCAGAATCTGTATGTACCATCTTTTTTGTCCACTAAAACAATAGGCAAAGACCAGGGACTATTACTAGGTTCGATGATTCCCTGTCTTAACATTTTATCCACTTCGTCAGCCGCAATTAGCCTCTTTGCAGGAGGCATACGACGCGGAGATTGCTTGATGGGAAGAGTGTCTCCAGTATCAATACTATGACGAGTCATTGACGTTCGGCCTAGTACACCATCATCACCAACAAACACGTCAGCATACTCAAACAAAACACCACGTACCTGTTGTTGCTGCTCCTCCGTCAAGTCCTTCATATCGTCTAGTAAAATCTGTAAATGTTTGGGCAGCATCTCAGGGCTTCGAACTACAACTTCTTCGAACAATGGTCGATGAGAAAGAGTCACCAACTTTTGTTTTATCTCGAGAAAACCGCGTGAACAGTCCAAGTTGCATCCGTACCTGCTTAGAAAGTCAATACCTAAAAGGCCTTCACACCCCGCCAAGTGGCCCACCAAAACATAATGTGATAAAACTCAACCCCATTAAAATTGAACCTCATCTCACATCGACCTGCACATCGAATTTTTTCCCCATTTACCATGCTAACATCACAAAAAGTTTCGTCAAGTTTAGGTCGCTTAACACTGGCAATAGCTAAATATACATCATAATCAAGAAAGCATACACTAGCTCCACTATCCAATAACAAATTAACATCGTTATCGTACACTTTACAACTGACATACCATCGTTCGTCAAAACCATTGGCCTCCAAGTCCTGATGTAATTCTCCGACTGATGCGTAGGCCAAATTGGCACCAGTCGGAACTAGTTTGACTGTTCTTCACGAGATTTATTTACTCCAAAACTTCGGGAAGTGCACTCCCGTGAAATATGCCCATTTTCTCCGCAACGATAGCACGCACCACGCTTAATCGGCATCAGGAATGAAGACGTATATCGATCCGGTTTTTCTCCAGATTTAAGTTCTAAGCGAAGGTCTTTGATTGCCCGTAGAACTTCTTCGTTAGGAATACGTGATGAGCCTGGTTCCTCAAAAACCGGCTTTGGTTTACTGCGATCTTCGAGGGCGTTGCAAGAACGCAACTTTTTAGCTACGTCTACAGCTTCTTGCATTGTTTGTGGAATACTCATCACTAAATGTCTTTGTATAGAAATGTCATCCAAGCCTTCGACAAACCGTTGCACCAACAGATCTTCGACGTATTCGGTGGGCAGCTTAGGATAAGCTTCACGAGCAAGCCTTCGTAATCGATAGGACAACTCAAAATCGGATTCGGGCCGGGTTTTCTTAGCTGCATGAAACAGATTTCGTGCTTGCAAAGAATTTTCGCGTTTATAACGCCTATTCAAAGCTTCCACCAACGATGCATAATCAAACTGTTCTTCCAAGGGCAAATTGGTTTGTACTTCAATTGCCTCACCTCGAAGTCTGGCGGCCAACTGCATACCTCGAGTGCTAGTGTTTCACCCATTTACTTCAGCAACATTTTCAAAATGCTTTCTATACTGGTCCCATGTCTCTACCGATTTTTCAGGAAAAAGGTTTCTAGCTTGACTTCCGACTTGGAATTGAATCCGGTAGGTTTACTAAGCTCGCGTAGCCTAGTCTGCTGGCCCATTAGGCCTATCTTATTGACTTCAGATGGTGAAGGTGACATTTGTGGATACTGTCACTCTCTTACCAAGGGTCCTGGCGTGCTCGCCATTTGTAGCGTTTTCTCTTTTTATCTGCCACATTTTTCTTCAAACCAACTCTTTACTTTCAATCAATTTACTGCCGTTCTATAACCAACCACTTTTCTACTGAATGTCGCAAATGCTAACCACAAAAGTCAAAGTGAAACTATATAATGACGACACAAATAATGAAACAATACATTATTTACTACAATGTCAAAAAATATTTAACTGACAATTATTTTGACTCTACTTTTCTGGAGGTTCCATAATCAGATATTTTTGAATAATTGCTGATTTTACGGTAGACAAAAAGTACTTTTGAGCATCACAGCATTAGCTACACGTCGGTCGTTCACTGGGTTTGCTGGCAAACTCCCATCTAGTTTATTTTTATTATCTGTTTCAATTGGGCCTCAAATGCATATTTGTAGTCCTTATTTTTGCAGCAATAAAAAAAAAGCGTTTGTCTGCAGTAGAGATGGCGCGGATAACAAAAAATGCATCCGCATGCTGCGCTGCATCCGCAAACTTTGTCCGCATGCTGCACCGCACCGCATTCACACACAACTAAGTTCACGCTGCACCGTGCCGCACTGCAAGTTAAATATCCTTCAAATTTCCACTAACATCAGAAAAAAATTAGCTCTCTAGCTTATGGCATATAAAAAATTGATATTAGGTGTATTATTTTGGAGAGTTTTCAAAAGAGTCGCTCACTCAAACCATGTCAAAATATTGGTTTTTTAAACATTTGCCGGTATAAAAAAAACTAATGCCCAAGTTTGAGCCATTCAAAAAACTAATTTCTGGGGAGTCCATTTGGGGGCCCCTGAAGGGGGGTGGTACCTCCATACTATGTCAAACTATTTGTTGCTTAAATATCTACCAATATAAAAAAAAAAATTATCACCCTAGCTTGAGCAATTAAAAAAATTAGCTTTTTAGGCCCCCATTTTGGGGGGGTTCTGGGGAGAAGCCTCAAAAAAATTCAGGAGACAAAATTGCATTTGCAGCCCAACAAATTTACACAAAAATTAGATATTAATGTTGTGTGGTTTAGGAGAAGAAGAGTGCACAAAATTTAGAAAGCAAAAAATGAAAAAAGAAAAAAAACTCAATCCGGCTAAAAGTGTAGGTAGAGATGAAAGAGTATCCTACGACATATAACCATGTGAAATATTTTTTGCCGTACTTAAACCGTTTTTCAATAAGACCGCTTTTTACACCAAACTTTTGAAGTAGTTTTCGGGTCCTAAACCTGAAGTTACTGGACTTATTGCCTTGAAATTTGGCACACACAAATAACTTATGAATCTCAAACTGCAGTCAAAATTTCATGTAGCTAAATCAAACCACTATTGAGTTATAAGTAAAAGTCTGAAACTTCGCACTCGTTAACTTTGAAAATGGCGGAGTTAAAACTAAAAAACACGCGACGTAAGATCAGTCGTTTCAATTATAGGCCTTCAGGTTTAATCTGCCATGTGTGTGCTTCCTCTCAGTTTTTCTGCACCGTGTTTTGGCAATCAAAAACAATCTACCAGTCTACCTGATGATTTCATGCAACTACTGTGCGGTACTAATCCTGAACCAGTAGCTCAAATCATGAAATATAAGGTATCACGTGCTCTGCATGCTGTCACAAGCTACTACACTTGTATGAAACTACCCTATGTATTAATACGTTTGCCGTTTACATATGTGTTGGATTGTGGAATAAATTTTGCTACTACGTACCGGTAGGCTATTTTGTCATTGGAAATTTGAGTAGCCTAGTCTTCGTACTCTACTACATACAGACATAGGTCTACCAGATCTGAGATAGGCTCCAGACATAGGACCGAAAGCCTAATTCTTGATGCCATGATTTGTTGACGAATAGGATACACTGAACCAACTCTTTCACTCTGAAATGCAAGCCCATGTGTTGTAGAAACTGTTGTCTAGCCTTGGGCTTGTACCAATGCCATAGGCCTACTGCGTACAAAGAAGGTGTGTCGCTAGGCTTTGTTGTGTGCTTCTACTCTGATAATAGTTTCCCACAAATCTGTTTCTTCTACATTAGTCTGCCTTTGTTTCATCTTCTCACCGACAGAGGTGCCGAGGGGGGGATGGGAGATATATTCCCCCAATAATTTGACTGTATCTCCCCCAATAATTTTAGTATAGTCTGCATCTGCATCCCCCCAATAATTTGACTTTGGTGTGCATTTGAGCGCAGGTCTCCACTAGAATTTGGGGAACAAAGTTTTCCTTCTTTTGATGAAGACCTTTTTTTTGGTCTTCACTTAATTTGCTCACCTGAAAAAAATCGTGGTCGAGGTTCATCCCCCCCAAAATTGAAAATAGGGCAAAATTGGGGTAAAATTGCAAGTTATCCCCTCCAATGGTCAACGAAGATTGGCATCCTTGCTCACCCAACGTCCTAAACCTTTCCTAGTCTAGCCTACTAAAACCAAAATCTTTTTGTTGGTGTCAAAAAAAAAAAAACACGTTCAGCCGATCAAAACTAAGTTTCTTGTAGCTAAAATAGCCGATTCTAGGATGCCCGAATTCTGAAAAAATAAACTTGAACTGAAGGCACCTTTTCCTGTTTTAGTAGCATGCATTGTCTTCAATTCATATAATAGTTACATCCAGACTAACCATTGTTGTTCATAAAAAGAAAATCACCAACAATATTTGTAAAAAAATGTAAAAAAATTTTTGTACGTGGCGCTGCGCTGATGCTGTGACGTAATGCAGATTTTAGTTGCCACGCTGCGCGGCGCGGTGCACCAACAACAGCGCGCGGCCGCGTACGCTGCGCTGTTGCCATCTCTAGTCTGCAGCTCGAGTATAGGCTAGTTTACTTTGCGTCCTTTTTGCTCAGCTTTAATAATTATTTTTTCACGCGTTTTGCACGGTTGCTAATTACTTCAGCACCGAATCACCTGTTTTGCTCATTCTGAATTTTAGTTGTCCGGCGGTTTGACGCATTTTTGCAAGAAGAGACTTCGCGGTTTTTGTGTTGTATTTTTATTTCTGGGAAACTTTTGGTAATTTTTTTTGCCTTGTCGATTTTATTTTTACTTAACTCAATAAATCTTGATTCAGTTCTTTTTGTTGAGAAATTGTTTAGTAGAGTCGGAGCGGTGAAGACCTGGCCGTTCCTTCCAGGACATATTCAACATCAACTTACGGGTCGTTCTGTAACAATAACACCACAAGGTTTTGAAATTTTTTTGAGTTGAAATTGATTAGTAAGATTTAGTAGAGTGCAATGTTATGGCTATAAAGTTTAAAGGTTTGGATAGTGACTTTAAAGCGCAGTTGTGCACATAGACGTAGCCAGGATTTTTGATTGGGGGGGGGGGCCCAAACCACACATCACATGCAATGACGTCATCAAAAATTTTCAAAAAAGGAACTTTTTGTGGGGCAAAGATATTGTAGAATGGAAGATCTGAAGCCGTAGCCGGATGGCACTTAACCAGGATTTTGATAAAGGGATAGGGCGAAAACTAATAGTTAAAAAGTGTAAATGTCTAACTTAGGAGACGTGTTGAGTAAGCTAGTGTACCCAAACGTATCACAGACTGGGGTATGGGGGCGGAACCCCCAGCCGCCGGTGGCTATGGGGGTCTGGGGGCAAAGCCCCCAGCCGCTGGGCAATTTTCGTAAGTTTTTGGAAAAAAAGCTTTTTAAATCCCATTGGATCACATTTCGCACGAGTTCAGAGCAATTTCAAAAGACTAGATTTTTAACATTTCAAAGCCAATCGAAAAAATTTAGCTGTTCAATCCTCCTTTTGCAATTAAATCTCAAAACACGTTTAGAATCTTGCATTATGGTATAAAATTTTAATCGTAAGTGATTTGGTCTAAAGCGGGAAGTAAGGCATATTGCCTCCTGCAATACTTAAGCAGTAAATAATAATCCTCTCGAAGGTTTTTCTTAGAGATTTTTGTTTAGTCATGAAGTTTACCAGTTATAGGAGTACATGTACGGCCAAAGGGCCAAGGCCCCTTCAACTGAACTTCAGTAGTTTGTTCAATGAGCGTTTTCCCTAGCTATTTTTTAAAAGTATTTTGTGCGTAAAAACTGGCGAGGTGGAGGTGAATCGTTATTGAAAAATGGTACAATAGTGGTTACGCTTACTAAACATATTATTCCCAGGCCGGATTTACATTGCGCAGAGCCCCTGGCACTTAGGGGATTTTTGCAACATCTTCCTGCCAAATGTAAATGAAGACCAAAAAAAGTCCTACTATCTGAGGGCACGGCCCTGGCACTGAGCCATATGGCAAATACGGCGCTGGTTACTGTATTAAGTTCATAAAAAGTTTAGATGAAGGCCTGAGGTTGCAACTTTTAGGACAAATGCTCTTGATTTCATCCAGGTTATACGCTTAAATTGGTAGAAAAAATTGAATTAAGGGGGTGCGCCGGGCCCCCTGGTCGTCAATATCATTTATTGTTCATGACTGTTGCGCGCGTGTACTGATGTATGCAAAGATGCTAAAACAAACTGAAAATGAAGAAACAAGGCTATTATGACAAATTTTTGTCATTGGTGGCATTTTGATTAAGGGGGTCCGGGTCCCCTCGGCCACCCTTTGGCTACGCCTATGATTTTGAGACAAGATTGCTCCCCTAATAAGTTTTTTCATAAAAAAACAACATTTAAATCAAAATTAAAATGACTTTTTTTCCAAAATGAGGAGGGCACGAGTCAATTCACTTGACAGTTTTTTGAAACCTCCAAGAATTGCATGACAATATTATGACGTGGACATGTGGTCCTTATTATTATGGCTTACTTTTGTACGCTTAAATCCTAAGTTAAAAAAAACTGCAATTCCGGACAGGGACAACATACTGGCTATCCGGACTATTTCAATTGGAGGGTTTGCATTACCGCCTGTGTTAACGTTATTATAAACATACATTAGGTTTATAATAACGTTAAACGAGGGCCTGGAGTGGCAACCTTTAGGTCAAAACTCTTAGATTTCTCATAGCTAGGTTTTGCATATTAATTGTTAAAAACTTGAATTAAGGAGCCCCAGGCCCAGGAATCTTGGTCGTCCGTCAGGGGACCTGGGGCTCCCTGGTTGCCAGTTAGAGGCCACGGGGCCCCTTGATTGTTGGTTAGAAGCCGCAGGCCCCCTGGTCGCTAATTAGGGGCCCTGGGGCTCTCTGGTCGTGAGGTAGGGGCTCCGGGACACCCTGGTCGTCAGTTAGGGACTCCAGGGCTCATTGGTTGTTAATTAGGGGCTCTGGGTCCCCTTGGCCGTCAGTTAGGGGAACCCTGGAGCCCTCTGGTTGTCGATTAGGGGCTTCCTGGTTGTTAATTGGGGCCCTGGGGCTTCCTGGTTATTAGTTAGGGGCCCCGGGGCCCCCTGGTCATCAGTTACGGACTCCAGCGCCCCCTGGTTGTTGGTTAGGAGCCCCAGGGCCCCCTGGTTGTAAGTTAGGAGCCCTGGGGCCCCCTAGTTGTTGGTTAGGGTCCCCAGGAACCCTGGTTCTCAGTTTGGCACTACGGGCCCCCTGATTGTTGGTTAGGAGCCCCGGGGCCCCCTGGTTGTTGGTTAGGAGCCCTGGGACCCCTGGTTGTCGGTTAGGGGCCCCATGGCCTCCTCGTTGTCGATTAGGGGCCCCATGGCCCCCTAGTTGTCGATTAGGGGCCCCAGAACCCCCTGGTTGTGAGTCAGAGGCTCTGGGGCCCCTGGTAATCAGTTAATGGCCCCAAGGCCTCTGTTTGTCAATTAGGGACTCCCTGATTGTTGGTTAAGGGCCCCTGGCCCCCTGGTTGTCGGTTAGGGGCCCAGGCCCCTAGTTGTTAGTTAGGGGGCCCCCTGGTTGTTGGTTAGGGGCCCTTGGTTGTTAGTTAGGGGCCCTGGGGCCACCTGGTTTTCAGTTAG
Source organism: Trididemnum nubilum (assembly GCA_963965965.1). Lineage (NCBI taxonomy): Eukaryota > Metazoa > Chordata > Ascidiacea > Aplousobranchia > Didemnidae > Trididemnum > Trididemnum nubilum. Next base: position 13,754,194 of record OZ014488.1, on the reverse strand, counting down.
GGGTCCTGGGGCTCCCTGGTTGTCGGTTTAGGGCCCCAGAGCCCCTTAGTTGTTAGTAAGGGCCCCCCGGTTGTTAGTTAGGGGCCCCGGGACCAGAGGTGGAGTCCTCGAGGACGTCCTTGGCCTCGAGGACGTCCTCAAGGACACATTTTGAAGTCCTTGGCCTCGAGGCCTCAAGTCCTCGAAAATTGGCCTGTCCTCAGCTCGAGGACAGCAGTATTTTTTGAATTGTTAAAATTTTGTGAAGGGCTTGAAAAATTTGTGGAGATCGCTTGAAAAATTTTTGTGAAGACCTTTTTTTTTTTTTTTTTTTGGGAGAGCACTTGCGCTTATGTCCTTGGCCTTGGCCTCGAGCATTCCTGTCCTTGGCCTTGGCCTCGAATTTTTTTTGTGTCCTTGGCCTCGAGCCTTGTGTCCTCGACTCCACCTCTGCCCGGGACTCCCTTGTTGTCATTAATTTTATCGTTAAGTACTTTTATGTGCGTAATTACTGAAAAAAAATGCAACTAGACATCGCTAGGCTATGTTGTCATAATTTTTTTTGTCGTTAGTGGTATTTTGAAATGGGGGGCCCGGGCTCTCCCTGGCTACGCCTATGGTTGTGCAGAATGCAGATAGGGATTGTCGCAGTTCCTGCTCCAGCCAATGACATTGTCGAAGCTAGCTGCGAAATACCCAGAAGACAGAAAAATTGGAATCGATAGCTTCTTAAACCTACAGACCATATATGATATAATAACCTGCGCAGTCAAGCCGGTTGACCGCAACTGGAGCGCTCCCCTTTGAATCACTTCAGGATGCTGGATGAAGAATGCCGAACGAGGTATTGTATGTAGAGAAAAAACCAAATCCTAAATGTTGATAAGCATATTAAACATAATAAAATAATTACTCAACAGCAAAAGCTTTTACACAAAATTTATGGCGATATTAACAGCAACAATTTTTATTTCACTAGACTTGATTTCAAATTGTTTTGAAATTTTTTGTAATTTTTTAATTCTTTAATGTCTGAGGAAACCCTGTTTTAGATTAATGGGCCTTTATATTTTATGGATTGGTTTGCAATATTGATTCTGCACTAACTTGAAAAATAATTAAAATGGCTTTTTGTTTGACGAAGTGAGACTGTATTTTTTGCAATATTTGTGCAGTTTTGGTCAAAGAAACTGCAAAACGCAGAAGGTAAATTTCTATTTTCATATTTGTGTATAAAGCAGGCTATTTCTAAGTTGGCTAATTGTTCGATGGTAAGATGCTCATTAGATTTCATTACATCATTTGCAGTGATGTGCGTTAGCACCGTCAATTTGACGCCGTCAATAAGTACCGTAAACTTTTTGTTGACGCTAGTCGTAGCGCCGTCAATTTTTCAAAGTTTGACGGAAGGCTGGTGCACCGCAACTTTTCTTAATTTTGAGCGTCAAGCGCTAATTGTTGAAATTTTGCTGGGCCGACTGTGTTCTTGTGACAAGCAGCTTTATTGCTAATGCGCGATCTCGCTTGTTTGATCAATTTAAATAAAAATAGAAGCCAGGATATTGTCTATTGCTCAATGTTATCACTTTTGCATAGGAAACCAAATGAAGCGTGCAGTGTCTGACGTAAAACAATGGTTTAAACATGGATGTTTTTATTGGGAGATGATTTTATCAATTCCAAGAAACTATCGTACAATATCATGCTGCTCTTTGTGTTCGAAGTCCAGCTTGACATCATAGCGCAGGATGTTATCGCTCCGTATTATCGCTACGTCTCGGTAGTCTCTTGGACTTATATTACCTCAAACGCAAAAGCGTGTATATTACTCCAAGAAGGACTGTCAATAGCAGAGTTTCCTAAACTCGGGTCCGTGATGACTGCACCGGGGGTACGCAGTCATATGACAAAAAGTTTCAAACACAGTTACACACGTTCGTGCTACTGTTCGCCCTAGACTAATTCTCTTTTTGACCACCGTTTTGTTTTTGAACATGCATAAATAAAATTACCGGGTATCTAACGATTTACCTTGATTTCTGCTTGTGGCGCAATCCTTGTAGTGACGATCGGTGAGGGGCATCAGGGTATTCTTTGAATACCCAAACAAAATCATCTCATCTGCATTTATTCAAAGTAATGTATCTTTTAAATAGGATTTTATAATTTGGTTATTTTTGCATTCATGGCTAGTTGGCCACAAGCATAGCGTATTCTGCGTAGCAATTGGCGAAACCTAGTGGCAGGCAGTCAATTATTTTTTTCGGCATTGTGGCGCTAAACGTTGGTTTGCAGTCGCTGTAGTTTGACTGCTCTGGAAGGTATCAAAGCGAAGTTGTGAAAACCCAAAATGGCGTAGCAAAGTGAAACCATGTAACGCCCCGCCTCTGTATTAACCAATCAAATTTGGTCAAGTGAAGAAACGTCACGATTGACGTCATCCTGGGTTTTCAGATAGCGAGCGTGATTACCTTGCCTTCAGCTGCCTTTGTCTGTGGTTGCGCGATCGACCGTTACAGACCTGTCAATTAAATTAACTACCCTGAAACATCATAATACTTTCTCCGTATCAAACAATTGACAGTAAAAGACTTGGAAGGTTTTTTAGCAAAAATAACCTACTATGAGGAAAACTTAAAATTCGTCAAAGTAAATTACAACAGCAATATAACGCAACGAATGCTGTGGATAGTTTATTGGGATGTTCCTTCACTCAAAAAACTTTTGAAGAAAAAAAAGCAGTCGTTGCTGCAGGTAGACCCAAATCCGTCGAAAGATCGTTTTCTTCCTTAAAACGTATCAAATGATTTTCTCAAAATAAAATGGAACAAGACAGAGTTTCAGATTTAGGCCTTGTATCCATCGAGTCACAATTACTGACAGAAGTCATGGAAACTAAATCTTTTCACTATTCAGTCATAACAGAATTTGCTTCAGCGGAAAAGCGAATGGAATTTACTTTTAAATGACTTTCTTGGATCTGCAGTAATTCTAAAACTTTGCCGATTTTAGTGCTCTGCTCTTTGTAGTAAACAGTTTTGTTAGAATTGCTAATCAAACGGCCAAAGCTGTTTCAGCTTGTACTATTTCTTTGCTTTTTGTAGGCTTTTTGCTTTTTGTAGTAGATCATTGGATGAGGTAAAGGCGTGTTAAAAGTTTTGATTAAGTGCTTGAAATGAGTGTAGAAGTTATAATTTATCTTTTGCATTTTTCTACACCTCCACTATATTTCACTCAACAACTGAAGCGAGACGAGAAAAATTAACTTCAGCTACGCTAACCTCAATTCGAGCAAAAACTTTTTACTCCCAAACGTGTTTTTGCTACTCCCCCCCAGTCAAACTTTGTCTTTCAATTTTTATTTTTAAATAGTACAGTACAAATACAGTATAAATATCAAATGCCATCTATACGTATGAACATAATTCTATATGCGCAGACCGGATGCGCAATTACTTCAGGTACAATAATAAGCGACGGAATAAATTTTGAATTGAATACCCAAAACTTTTTGCCACCGATCGTCACTGAATCCTTGTTATATTGTTACGTCACTCACAGCTGCCTCGGCTCAAGGATTGCCCACGAACTATTGAGTTGAGTAGGTTTTTGGCTTGACGATGTAAACTGCAGTTTAATATACCGGTATCGGTCTCTTCTGTGAGCCTAGTGATACAATTCAAAACTTGCTATGAAGTTTGGAGTAAAGCTACGACAACTAGTCGAAGTAAAGAGATTCCCTGGCGAAACGAACTAGCGCAGATCGCGGCTCAAAGAAACAATAACACCGCAAATGAAAATTTTGATAGGCGATTACCGGTAGGTGAAGAAAAACTTTACTACCGGAAACACGTCAGTAATGTTCGTTTTTGCATACTAAGTACCACCACCACCGACTGGTTTGAACACTAGCAATTAATACGTGTTAACTACAATAATATCAAACGTTACTTTTTGTTAGTCGCATTACGTTAGTCGTTTAACCGATCAGTGGTCGAGTGGATAAAGCGTCTGCTACTGAAGTGGTAGACACGGGTTCGATTCCCGGTCGGGTCAAACCAAAGACTATAAAAATTGGTATTCACAGCTTTCCTGCTTGACGTTCAGCAGTTAAAGGGACAGTGTGAAGCCTCCATCGTGTGTGGTAGACAGATGGGCAGGTGGCAGCTTGACTCGAAGACCGAAAGGTCCCTTCGCTGTCTCCTGGCCAAGGCAACTTGGTGAATAAAATGTAATTACAATTACTATATACTAACAATATAAAAACTCATAGTTACAGTAAGTTAGTGTTTTTGTCTTTCATCGTTTCAACACCGTTTTGTCCTCAATTAGGGTTGCCAACCGTCCCGCAATGCCCGGTACAGTCCCGGAATTGACGTCTGGAGTCCGTGTCCCGGATTGGGCCACGTTTGTCCCGGAATTTACTGACAACCAAGGCATTTTAACATATAAGCCATGTAAACATGTCGGCTTCGTTCAAAACTGGAAACGGATGTAATTCACATGAATATTTTTGTAAATCAAAGCAGTTTACATCATTCTGTATGCGTCAATCAAATAAAAATGAGTTAAAAGTAATGTTGTGAACAAGATGTTTCGTCAACTTTGACGTCCTGATGACATAACAATCAAATAAGTTAATCAATCGTAAAATGGAGGATAAATTACCAATCTCCTTAATTTGAGACGATCATTCGGCTTTGTTTGTCGATTGAAAAAAACGCTGGTACATTTTAAAACGGTGTTGTAGCTGTAGGCGTAAAAGGCGAGTAAAGAAAGCAGTTTAAAAGTAAAGCTGAAGATATGACTAGATTAATTGGTTGGTATAAGTTAGTTTATAGACCTATATTGCACTGTTAGTGTGAGGCTTTTTTATGAGCTGGTTTTCATTATTCAGTCAGTTTTCAGGCTTACATGGCCTTCCAATAGGACGCCTTGCTAACAATTCTTTGTCTTAGTCTTAACGAGAGTTCATTGATTATTATATTTCCGTAAAGATTAGGCTACGAATTTTAACATAAACTTTTGGCAGAAAATTTAAATAAAAATCCAGTTATGGAAATCACCCTTAACTCACTGTTGAAAGACAAACATCTTAAAAGCGGCGAAATCCCAAAAAAATACAAATTTAAATGCCAGGTCTGATTTTTTGTTAGAGTTGTAGCAACTTCTTGGGCGGCATTATACTTCTCAATTTTTTTGTCGCGCTCTTGCGGCTCTGGGCATCGTAGAGATAATAACAGACAAAGTTTACGCATTGCGTTAAATGCAACAAAAGTTGAGCAGTATACCGCCCAGTGGCGTATTCTCCATGCATGCAAGGCATGCATTGCATGCCTAGTCATTTAGCCAAAAAAAGAAAATGATAATTTAAACAAGTACATGTCAAAATTTAAAACAAAATCAAAGTAAGTTGCCACAGTTACAGGTATTCACTTTCAAGTCGAAGTAGCAATAACTAGTGTCGCTTAATTGATTGATTTCAGTTTTAGCCTGTTTTCAGCATATTGCTAAATTACAAAAAATAATGGCAACACGCATGCAATTTTAAAATTGCATTCAACCACGATTCAACGGATCAAGAGAATATACGATTACGAAACAAAATTAAACAGGTTTGAAAACTTTGATTGGTGCATTGTTTGCTGCAAAAGTTCTTTCATAAGTCTAGTTTCTTGTTTTCGTAAAATATAGTCTCTATTTTGATTTTAGATTTGTAGCAGTAAATTAGCTTAAAACAGGCCACAAGCTATGCACCAAAGCATGCAATTTTTAATATTGCATGCGTGTTGCCATTTATTTCATGTAATTTTGTAATATGAAAAGAGCGAATAACTAAGCGGCGAAACCAAGCCGTGATAGGCGGTAGGTATTGCCATTAAGTGATGTAAATCAGAGTGAGTTTTGATATGGTACTGTTCGGACTATTTAGGCTAAATGTTGAGCTATAAGGGTGAAAGCAAGAAGTGAAATCCATGAGAGTTACCGGTAGTTGGTTCAGTTAGTACTTAGTAGGCCTAGGGTAGTTATAGAATTTGCACTAGGTTTGTAAAAAAGTTTTTAAGACTATCAATAAATTACCGAATGGTAGCTTGGCTGCTTTGCTTGTACTTTGCTGGTTGTTAAACAAACTAAACAAGGCCAGGCCTAACCATACATGCATTGGACTAGTCTTGAGCACACCAGCCTGCTTAATAGCTCTAATTCTTGCGTTCTTCCGGTGAAGTCATTGTCTTTACTTATGCCCGGTGAACATCAAACCTTTAGGCCTACTAGGCCTATACCTACGTTTGCAATTTTTAGCCTGCTTAATATTGTATACAATCGCTGGCTGTTGCCAGGCTACGATAAAGTATAATCACATGAGAAAGAGGCTATGAAAGTATGTTATGTATTCACTATTCAGCAAGTTGGCTCAGCTTAGTTCTGCAACTTTGGGTTATTAAGCCTACTTTATTATTAGTGTTAGCTTAGTATTGGTACCGGCTGCTGGCAGATATAAAACTGCGAGACCTGTCACTGTTTGTAGTAAGACAAGAAAGATTTGTACCGGTACTTGGACAGTAAATACACACACTAATGTGCAGAGGTGGAGTCCTCGAGGACACATTTTGAAGTCCTTGGCCTTGGCCTCGAAGGTCAAGTCCTTGGCCTTGGCCTCGAGGCCTCAGGTCTTCGAAAATTGGCCTGTCCTCGGCTCGAGCACAGCAGTATTTTTTGAATTGTTAAAATTTTGTGGAGCGCTTGAAAAATTTTTTGGAAAACGTTTTTTCGTGGAGATCGGTTGAAAATTTTTGTGAAGACCTTTTTTTTTTATTTTTTTGGAGATTGCCTGAAAAATTGTTGTGAATACCTTTTTTTTTTGAAGAGCACTTGCGCTTGTATCCTTGGACCTTGGCCTTGGCCTCGAGCATTCTGTCCTTGGCCTCGAGAGTGTCTGTCCTCGGAAAGGCTGTCCTTGGCCTGGGCCTCGGATTTTTTTCGTGTCCTTGGCCTCGAGCCTTGTGTCCTCGACTCCGCCTCTGCTAATGTGCACTGGGTAGAGGAGGCTTAGTTGCAATAGAAGACATGTATTAGTGTAAGTTGCTTTTTTATTTAGCTGCCTAATAATAATGACGTCATCAAATCTGAAACGTCATCATAATTGCATGCCTTATCTGAAATGCCACGCTACGCCACTGATACCGCCCCTTATTTTTTGTTAGAGTTAAAACAAATGGCGTACATTTTTTCCGTTTTAGTGTTTTTTGCATTTATGCTTCAAAGATTCACAATTTCACACTTTTCTTTGAGCATGATAAAATCATTTAGAGGCTGGGAGTTGGTAAATAGCGCTGCTCGATCATCAATCTCGGACGCGCAGCACGCACTGTTGCTTTTGATGTCATTCGTGTGTCGTAAGCTTCTGTTGCATCAGTTTTCAAATTCTAAGCATTAAGGTGTCCCGGAAAGGTTAAACGCAAAGTTGGCAACCCTACCCTCAATCGAATAGAATGAGACGTTTCCAGCAAGATCCTGCGGTTGCGTCTGGTCTGGCATCCCTCAACCAGAACGTGATGACGGATGCATTGAAGTTGAAGAATTAGACAACGAGGTTCAGGAAACTGCATCTGATGTGGATCTATGATTGCTGATCAAAGTTCTACAACGTCTAAATCCGCAACCGGGCCTTGGCCATATATTAAGAAATACTACAAATTTAAAGCAAATAAAGATTCCAAACTCATTTTTCAATGTCGGCTGTGCCTTACGCAACAAAGTTGGTCGTTTGCACTTTACGAGAAATGGTTTGAACTCGTAAAATCCAGAAATGGTTTGAAAAGCCATTGTTAGCGATCACACCCTTTACGATTCCAAGAATTTAAAAATTGCTTGGAGGAGGGAAGCAAAAGAGCAAAAAAACGAGCACATGGTGAAGAAATTGTTGTAGTCGATACTGGTGATGCGAAGAAACCACACTTGCATCAACAAACTCTGACGGAAACATTCACAGCCAGGCCCAAACAATATCGGCAATCGTTTATAGACGATAAGGTATTTGGAAGCACGATATGCCTAAATAGTCTTTTCTATTACTATTCTATAAGTGAATGCAGTGATAAAGTAAACATTGCTTTTTGCGTTTAAAATGATCATAGCCGATAATTATCTACGGTATTGCTGTTGTAAGTTGTAACCCATCCGGTCTCGCTATAATATCATAGTGCTGTTGTAATAATCCGAGTTTGTTTTTGTTTTTCAGAAAACTACTGCAACTTTTGCAATATTTTGCTGATGATTACCATAAGATTAATACTAAACAATGTTTTCGCTTTTTCAGGTCACTGATTTGATAATTCAAAACATGTTGCCATTAAGCGTTGTGGAATCTCAAGCCTTCAATGAGTTAATTAATCTTATTCCGGGGGCATAATCGCAATTCGATGACAAGAAAGAAAGCAACTAAAAGAATTGAAACGAAGCATGTAAAGCTTTGTTGGTACCCTACTATTAGCACAATAAATTACATATTTATTTATAAGGTTAATTTGCTGTACCCTGTGTGGTACGTAAAATCAACAACTCCATTTACTAACAGACTAACAGTATACTACACGTTTTTTTTACATTTTGCATAGCTTTTAAGATTTTTTATTGAGATCACGTCAACAGCAAAGAAACACTAAGTATGTTGATTGCTAACCTAAATGTACTTTAATGTTCAATTGTTCATGTTTATACTGTAGGTTCGGGATGCAGAAAGAAAAACTAAAGGTGACGCTGAGCAAGCTAACGTACGTGGCAACCACCACAGATGCTAGGACTTGCCGAAAGAGGTATCGTTGCAAATTATAAAAGATTCATTATTATAATGTTATCCGTGTGCTGCTGTTGGTAGTTATGAATACAAGCACTGTATGATTATTGTGCTTACATAGTGTATTAATATCGCACAGGCTATATGAATTTAAAAAACCTTTTCCGCATTAATTCGCTCTGAACTAAACTGTTTTTGTGTTGTATTAAACTTCAGCAAACCCACACGCTCTTCGGATACTTATTTAGAGTAAAAATTATAAACTTATAACTATTCCCTAAGACCCAAACACAGGATGTACAAATTTTCAGGGCACTGAAAATACTTCTTTGCTTGGTGCTTGGTTCCTCTGCTATGCGCATTTTTAAAACTATTATGGCGAAGACAAAGAATGCTTGATGGATTAGCCTACTTGGTTTGTTTTGTTGGCACCCATACTTACATCTTATTCCGCGACACATCCTTAAAGGCGTGTTAATAAGACTGATTATTGCATCACATTTATGTACAGCAGTTGGTGGCCAGCAATTTCGCAAAGAATTGAAAAAACTTCAAACGAGAATTATCTTTGAACGTTGTCATTTCTTTTTCCATTATTGCCTGTTGTCTTATCGTTACTTGGTGGTCCAAAAACGTATTCTGTGTAAACCGAAATGGGAGGAACAAGCAGTCGCTAGGGGGGCACGGCCCCCCTGGTCCCCCGTAGCGACGGCACTGACTGTGACCTAGGTTTGCACCATGGGGCACCCCAATGTAAGTTTTGATGTAGTTGATCGAATATTGTTTACTCGAGTGTATTATAAGCAATTTGATGAATAATTTTCAAATAATTCTAATAATATGCCTCTAATGCCAAAAGATTGCTGCATTTTTTAACAAGAATTTTATAGTCCACAGTATCGAAAGCTTTAGTCAAATCCAAAAGTAAGCAGCAGCTGTATAACCCCTTATCAACCGATTATAAAAGGTTATCATATATCACACTCATGGTATAATTTGTGGAAAAATTTTGTTTAAAATCAAATAGTTTAGAAGAAAGTAAGTTATTTTTGGATAGGAAGCTGTAAGTTCGATAAAAAATTCCTTTTTTAAAGATTTTACTTAAGTTTGAAAGGAATGAAATATGCCTATAATTAGAACACTCCAATGAATCACCTCGCTTACAAAATGGAACAACTTCTGCAATTTTTATGTCATCAAAAAATTCTCCATTAACCAAACATAAATTAAGGATTTTACATAACATAGGAGAAATTATAGCATTATTAAACAGTTTAATGAATTTCACATACACGTCTTCTGCCGTGTTGATTTGTTATTACTTAAAGATTTGATTTTGATATTTTTTCTGGTGTTGTTGGAGATTAAAAAAGAAATTTAAAACGTTTTGTGGAATTTGTTGAATTAAACAGTAGTATTGATTTGGTTGATTTTTTTTTTTTGCAAGTTGTTCTATTTTTGGAAAAAAAATATTAAATAGTTCTGCCGATTGTTTTTTTTGTGACAACACCATTGATAAGCGAAGGAGTATTACTTCTTTTATATTTGCTTTGAATAAGTTTTCGAATTATTTTCCATGTTTCTCTAGAGTTACCATTACTGGCATCAACCAGATTTTGATAATACCAAACTTTGGATTGTTTAATTAAACAATTCAATTGTTTATGATTTGTTTTATTTTGTTTGTAGCATTCCTCATTTTGATTTTTTATGAATTGCTTCAAGAGTGTATTTTTAATCTTAATTTGCTTTAGTAGTCCTTTAGTCAGCCAATGTTGACTAGCTAATTTTCGGTCTCGTCACAATGAATTTTTGAAGGGTGCGTTTTTGTCTATACTCGTAATATTGCTTAATTTATTACGAAAGTTTTTAAATAGTTCATTGCCATTATTGCTCTTGTTTTTTAAGATAATGCTCATTTCATAACTTAATTCTTCTAAAAATTGTTCTGTGTCAAAATGAGACATGTATGCGATAACTTTAACAGCGTCCATACGTCTGCAAAGTACAGGGATCATAGAAAAAGCAGCAAAGGGATCAGAAATTTTACAAATACGAATTCCACTTTTACAGTAATGCCATTACAATTATCATTTGTGACAATATGATCTAATGAAATAGCTGATGTAGGGACAATTCTGGTTGGTTTGTCAATTAGCATTTTGCTGGAATTGCTTAATATCATGTCAGTATATTTTTTGGGTTTGTTATCAGTGGCGTAATTTAATAAGTTTAAATTAAAATCTCCAGCTAAGAAAACAGTGTGCAGTCGTGAATTTAGGTGGTCAATAGTCGATGCCAATAAACTTTCAAAATATTCTAGGTCAATAGCAATGTGGGAAGGATGACGATAAACAACACTAATAATATATCATAATATACACTCTAGGCCTAAGCACAGATTAAACACTAAGAAATAAAATTTCACTTCCATGTATAGAAAAAAGCTCATCATAAACACTATTTTCTAAGTTGTCGTTTATATAAATAGAAATTCCTCCTGCGTTTGATTCTCTGTTAGCATGGTAGAATGTGTAACCAGCTATGTCAATACTTAGCAAAATTTTATTGCTTTTTAATTTGGTTTCGCTAATCAGTATAATATGTGGTCGATGGACTAATCACAAATGTATTCTCGTAATTTGTCAATGCTTTTTTGTAGGCTGATTGAGTTAAAATGTATCATAAAAAGGTATTGTTTAAAATTTTTCATTGTATTAATAAATGAATTAATTGAACTGATGTCATGACATTCAACAGCGTTGGTATTAATCAAATTTTTATCTATTGCATTGGAATTATTCATTTCATCACATAGAGATTTGAAACAAATTCTGTGGTTAACCAAATTATTGCAAGAATCACAAAAGCTTGCTGCTGCGGGATTTGGTGAGCAGTTGCAAACCTCTTTATAAATCAATATTTGTAAGCTTCTTGATAATTAGGCATCCCTCCTCCTGGATTTTCTCACCATGTTACCGTAAGCCCTCGTATTATGAAACCATCTAAATTATCACCAATCGTTTAAGTTTCTTTCTGTGGAGCGCTGTTTGCGCTTACAAAGGGGTTATGGTGCTCCCACAAAACAGTTAATTTTGTAAATACTTTACATTTACGTTTCGCGAAAAAATAATTGGCGATTCAAATTTCGTGCCTAATCGCTTGCTGATGTTACATCCTACACGAGCAGTTTCTTTGTCGAGAGGAGATTTTAAGTTAAAAAAGTTTTCGAATATTTAGCCCCTCCCCCAATAAATGTTTCAAAAACGAATTTAAAACGACTTTGTGGAGTCGATATCACTGCAGAAAAATTAGCTCATGAACGTTAAAAGTGTGGTATTTTTTGTATTGTGTGTAATGGCTGATAGACCATGGGGAGTTATAATTCTCCACCTCCTACCGCCACTGCGGCCACTATAATTAAAAAAATGATAATGCAATCATCTTTTTGTCTCGATTCGGACGAGTCGTTGGTCTCGACAACAGCCCTGTTCGCGGCTTCACGCACAAACCTAGGCTTGAAATCACCCTGGGATGTATTAATTTCTTTTTGCATACTGGCTTTAAAACAGCTCTATTCTCGACTAGTGGCCACCTTCAAGTAGAATAAACCACCAAAACTAAATTGTCACAACTCGTCTTGTATATTCTTTTGCAACTGGAATAGAAAACAAATACGTAGAAAAACACGATCGGCGTGTCTCACATAAAACAGCTAAAAACACACACCTTTAAAAATTCGAAAAGTTCAAAATTAATTTTAAAAAGATGCTGTTTTTAGTTTAACACAAAACGGATGCTTATATATAAAAATATTGAATTTAACACCACAAATTTTTCAAGCTAAAATCATTTTTAAAGGCTATAAATTTTACAAAAAAAAGGGCGACAACACTAGTATAACCTCATCATGGAGTGAGCAAATAATACGGCCAGAAAAGTTAATGGGGTTCTAGCTGGAATACAAAATTTTTAGTATTTAAATCGACGTTTCATTATCGAAATTCGTAAAAAAGCGGAGTAAGTCTTACACACACAAAGAACTGAACTGCCATAAAAATTATCAACTTCATCCAAATATACGTAAAACGCGTACAACACATGGCGTGTATCGGAATAATAATCTTATAGCTGGTCTGCTGGCTGACAATGCACCTTTAAAAAACCCGTGAAACAGTTGCAAAACTGGTACTGTCTCATACATGCTGCAATTTAATTTGCAATAAAAGTTCTCAAATTAAAGCTTTTGTTGCTTTTTGTTGTAAAAAGTGTTACGTTGTCCCAACTTGTTTACTACATCTATTTATTTCGAACCTTGCTGCAATACAAATTACCGTTTGTGGGTCAGAACCATAAGTTGTAAAAAAAAGAACTTGCGTAGTTGTTAAATCAAAAATCGGTAAAACTGTATCGATGACGTTATAGGACGACAAGACAAATCATACAAAATTGGTTTTAAGTGATATAACGATGTTCAATTGGCTGCTAAGACTAAAAGTATCCTTTTCAATGATTACATGATCACCGCTTTATGTATGTAACACCTTTTTTTTGAACGTTCTTTTTTGGCAGTGTCCTCAGAATTCTTTTTTTTTTCTCTTTTTAGATGAAATCGTTTTGAACACAAACTCGTTTTCAACTCGAAAACCGTATTGTATAAAATTTCAACAAAATCATACATATTTGATGCGATTTAAGCTTATATCAAACAAAAATACCGGTACGCAGTATACTGAACAGTAATAGTTGAGCATAATATAAGTTTAAGTTCCTCATAACAAGCACTTCAGTTTTTTGAAAGAAATTGTTATAGAAGCAATAAACGTAAACTTGCTAATTAAATTTATTGTTTGTTAGACTGTTTATAAACGATAAGTTCTTCATTATCTTTCATTTTACTCGCTGGATTACGCCGAAGCGTGTAACGAGTTGGCGGGGCCAATCTCCGCATCATTGAGCCCGGGCAACACAGCTCCTTTCGAAGAAATGTCGCAGCGGTGGCGAGCCGTTGGTAACACTGTGTCCGATTTGACCGGACCGAGATTTGAACCTCAGACCTCCCGCTCCAGAGGCGAACGCGTTTCCTGTAAGTTGATGAATGAAATACGACAATACAGCGTACTGCGTTACAAAAAACTATTTTAAAATATTGAAAACCAAAACATTGCTTGTTTCGGAAGAGAACGATTCGTCACACACCCAGACCTAAAAACGTAACAGCAGTATCTCAACCCTATTTTACGCGGAGGAGCCCCTCTCGGTTTTTTTCACAATAAATCCTTTTAGTAATAGGTTTTTTTTCTTCAAACCACCTTGACTTTTAGAGTTAAATTTATTCACAAATAACTCCTGAAAATTTGAAGTTACTAAGACAAAGAAAAGTTTTCCATTTTTGAAGTTTGCTAAAGTCACTTTCAAAAATCTAAGCATTTTTGACCCATACTTAACTTAAATGACGTTATTAGATATTTTTGTGACATAGCTACTTTGTCCAGGCACTTAATGATTCAGTATCAAAATACAAACCTATGTGCAATTTTAAACCGCCAATGACGTTATTGAAAAAGTGATGTCATTTTTCGAAAATATAATTGTGACGTCATCAACTAAAACCAATTTTTCAAAAATTTTTGGTAAACATCGACCCACATGCCAAATTTGGTGTTCCCTTGACTTTTGGTGTTGCAGTTAGATAGAAGAGAGGGTTAAAAAATGCCCCGCTCCCCCGTATAAAATGCGTTGATCAAATAGCTGGTGCAAAATAGGATTAGGCTCGGTTTGTCGCAAATAGGAAAACTTAAATTAGAATATTCAAAAAGTAGGTGAAAAGTAAGGACTGTACTTCGTAACGAAGATACAAATTAAACAAGAGTTTACTGAACTGAACTAACAGCAAACCGCTTTTTCTGCAAATTAAATTCTACGAGCAAATTAAATTCTGCTAAAAAATGACAGGTTAAGACTGAAAGCAACGCAAAAACAAGATCGAGCTCGCAATCACTGCAAGTTCAGCGGTAACTAAGAATGATGCTAGGCGAGAACCACATATCGTCAACCCGAGCGCTTGCTAACACCTCGAGTTCGCATCTCAACCAAACAATTGTCAAGAAACCTAAAAAAGCACATAATAGTCACAAGTTCACGCATACGAATTTAACGATCGGGAACGAAACCTAAAACATGTAAAACCACTACAGTAATTTCATTTGAAAACATCACAAATTTTTTTAGAAAGGTGATGACGTTTACGCAACTGCAGACACGAAATCTCGTTTCAAAAAGTGCTTAACTACTCGTATTCTTTTTGCAACGATGAGTTTTTTCCAACATTCAGACTTGTTGGCAACAACATTCAGCTTTAGTTATAGGACATTCACCGAGTTTGTACTACGAGTCCCAGATGCGTGCATTTTCTTACAAAAGCAGTTTTTACATTGGGAATGACTATTCCACCGGAAATTTTCAAGTTAATAGAGAACAAAATAAAAACGAAAAATATTCATGCGCGCATTTTTCATTTTGCTTTTTGAGAGTCAAAATTAGGATTTTAGTTTGAGTTAGATTTTGGGTTAGTATTGGTGTAAAGATTTGAGTTTGGATTAGAGTTGAGTCAGAATTAATGAAAAACTCGATAAAAATTTCTCATAAAATACTGTAAAGACTTCTTTTTACATTTACTCCACCTACAATAAAACTAAACATAAAATTAATTTAAACAAAAAAGAATATATTATACTTAAAACTTAACATAAAAATAAATTAAACAAAAAAGAATGTATTACACATCAGAGTTTAGTTGTGCCGAGTTAAATTGTGCCGCGATACTTTTTTAATACCAATATCGACCGTATTCTTTTCAAAAAAGTTACCGAAGTACTAATGCTGCGTTATTTTCGATATTTTGAGGTGACGAAGTTAACACTTTTCATCAGCTTGCACCTGCCTTTACAGTTTGGAATCTTTGTCAATGCTTCAAGTTGAAAGTAAGCCGAAAGACAAAATTTGAGTCGTGGAATAAATTAAAATCCACCAGTATTTTGTATATAAGGGCAAACAAAGTGTGCTATTCAGTTTTGCTCTGAAGTAGTCACTAGCATTGTATTTTGCAAAAGTAAAGCCCGTTTTTGCACGAGAAACGTTGTTGTTGAGATTATGATGTCTTATTTCAAAAATCTGAATGTGACGTTAACATCAAGTATTCACTGCGATGATAAACACGAAGTTTTCATTAGTAGGAAACAAAGGGCTAATTCGATATGCTGTAGAATGTTAATATTGATTCCATAAAATGTCAGTTCATTACTCTACGCTATTCAGTGACGATCGGTGGCAAAAAGTTTTGGGTATTCAATTCAAAATTTATTCCGTCGTTTATTTTCGTACATGAAGTAATTGCGCAACCGGTCTGCGCATATAGAATTATGTCCATGCGTATTGGTGGCATTTGATATTTATACTGTATTTGTACTGTACTATTTAAAAACAAAAATTGAAAGACAAAGTTTGACTGGGGGAGTAGCAAAAACACGTTTCGGAGTAAAAAGTTTTGGATCGAATTGACGGTAGCGTAGTTGAAGTTAATTTTTCTCGTCTCGCTTCAGCTGATGAGTGAAATGAGTATAGCGGAGGTGTAAAAAAATGAAAAATATCAACTATATCTTCCACACTCAATTCAAGCAATTGATTAAAACTTTTAACACGCTTTTACCTCATCCAATGATCGGTTGCCTACAAAAAGCAAAGAAATAGTATAAGCTGAAACAGCTTTGGCCGTTTGATTAGCAATTCAAACAAAACTGTTTACTACAAAGGGCAGAGCACTATAATCGGCAGTTTTAGAATTAGTGCAGATGCAAGAAAGTCATTTAAAAGTAAATTCCATTCGCTTTTCCGCTGAAACAAATTCTTTTATGACTGAATCCTGAAAAGATTTGGTTTTTATGACTTCTGTCAGTAATTGTGATTCGATGGATACAGGCGCGTCGCCAGCGGGGGGGCAAGGAGGGCAATGCCCCCTCGATTTTCGTTTTTGCCCCCCCCGATTTTTTTCTTGCCCCCCACGGAATTTTTTTGGGAGGAAGAAGTTGCTGTTATTGGGCGGAAAAAATGTTAAAATTTGCGATTTCGGCCAGAAAAAGCCTTCGGATTTCGGCGAAGACTTTTTTTTTTTTGAGATCACCTGTGATTTCGGACAGAAAAATTCGGCGAAAGCCTTTGCCCTCCCCGATCTCGCAAAGTTGGCGACGCCCCCTGGATGGATATAAGGCCTAAATCTGAAAGTCTGTCTTGTTCCATTTTATTTTGAGAAAATGATTTGATACGTTTTAAGGAAGAAAACGATCTTTCAACGGATTTGAGTCTACCTGCAGCAACGACTGCTTTTTTTTTCAAAAGTTTTTTGAGTAAAGGAACATCCCAATAAACTATCCACAGCATTGGTTGTGTTGTATTGCTGTTGTAATTTACTTTGACGAATTTTAAGTTTTCCTCATAGTAGGTTATTTTTGCTAAAAAACCTTGCAAATCTTTTGCTGTCAATTGTTTGATACGGAGAAAGTATTGTGATGTTTCAGGGTAGTTAATTTAATTGACAGGTCTGTAACGGTCGATCGCGCAACCACAGGCGCAGGCAGCTGAAGGCAAGGTAATCACGCTCGCTATCTGAAGACCCAGGATGACGTCAATCGTGACGTTTCTTCATTTGACCAAATTTGATTGGTTAATACAGAGGCGGGGCGTTACATGGTTTCACTTTGCTACGCCATTTCGGGTTTTCACAACTTCGCTTTGATACCTTTCAGAGCAGCTGCAGTCAAGCTACAGCGTTGCATAGCAACGTTTAACGCCACAATGCCGAAACCTCAAATGATTGACTGCCTGCCACTACGTTTCGCCAATTGCTACGCTGAATACGCTATGTTTGTGGCCAACTAGCCATGAAAGCAAAAATGACTAAATTATAAAACAGTAAAATACTATTTAAAAGATATTTGAATAAATACAGATGAGATGATTTTGTTTGGGTATTCAAAGAATACCCCGATGCCCCTCACCGATCGTCACTGACGCTATTCGATTTAAACCGTCGCTTTTATTCTCACAAACACGCTGCAATGATCATTGCGCTTTCAACTTGGTTTTTAATTTTATAATCTACACTCTACAGTAATTTTTCTTTAGGCAGTTGCAAAAGATGTAAAAAAGCTAATGTCTTTTACGGTAACATGTATACGATAGTAATATTTTGAAGACATATATGCTGTAGCGTCCCAATCAGAGTGCTTTGGCACCCTACAGATCAGATTTCTTTATCAAGCGGGGTTGTTGCAAGGTGTTTTCTTTTTGTGAGCTTTTTGAAATGCTATTGCTTCAGGGGTTAGTAAAGCTGTATCAATAATCCACAAATTTTGTATTCTATTGTATAGTTGATTACCAGAGGTGGAGTCGAGGACACAAGTCTCGAGGCCAAGGACACAAAAAAATCCCGAGGCCATGGCCAAGGACAGTCCTACCGAGGACGGTCCCTCTCGATGCTAGGACAGGAATGCTCGAGGCCAAGGCCAAAGACCAAGAACACAACGCGGAAGTGATCTAAAAAAGGTCTTTGCTCCAAAAATTTTTAAATTTCTCCGGAAAATTCAAGCATTCTCCGGGAAAAAAATGTTTTCAAAAATTTTTTCGCACGCTCTTTGGCGTTCTTTAAAACAAAAAAAAATTGGTTATGATCTTGGCCCATTTTCATTCAACAAGTCAGATAATAGTGCTGTTCTTTAGCCCAGGACAGGGCATTTTCGAGGACTTGCTGGCTTGGAGGCCAAGGACTTCAATTGTGTCCTCGAGGACTCTACCTCTGTTGATTACCATTCACACTTGTAAAAATTTAAGTTATGCAGAGTTTTTCAAGTGCAAACAATCTTTAATTACGTACTGGCTAAATTAAATAATTATATGCTTAAAAAAATTTTAATGTTGTAGCTAAAAAACTATGTTATTACCATAATCATAATTATATGCTCAAAAAAGTTTAACATCGTAGTTAAAAAATATGTTATTATCATAAAAATATTAATTGAAATGCGTTGATGGGATGGTACTTCAGTATCGGGGCTCACACTATTTTTAGAAAATACTGTGCGCACTGCCCACTTTTTTGGAAAAGTTGAACAAAAATAAACCCTACAAAACATTGTATTAGACACTAAACTGTAAAGAAACTGCAGAGATTGAAAGTTATTTGTACAAACAAGGAGAAAATTTTAACTACAAAGAAAAAATTTGTTCAAGCAAACTGCGGAACGTAACCAGTAGCGTACGCAGGATTTTCGAAACGGGGGGGCCAGGAAATTCAGAAAATTTGAGATTATTGAAGACCAGAATGAAAATTTTCCAGCCCAAAACCAAGTCCGTTTTCCTGCCCGAAATTAGGTGAAAACCAAAAAAAAAAAGGTCTTCACTCAAATTTAGTCCGGTTTTTGGCCAAAAAAGAGGTCTTAGGCTCTTAGCCCACCGTTTCTGTGCTCAAACTTTCTGCCCAAGTTACAAAGAGGGGGGCATGCCACAATTTTGCATACTATTCTATGCTAATTATACTATCTTGGCGACCCAAAGGGGGGCAATGGCCCTTTCCCCTAAATACGCCCCTAACCGTTACATTATCATTTCAGAGTTTCTCTATGACAAATGATCAGTAATCGCCGATTGATTCATGCAGGAACGTGTAACCTGCAGTGGTGCGCAGGAGTCGAAATACAGCAGTCAACATCGGAAGAACTTCGGAATTACAGCAAAAACTGGAACAAATACCTGAAGTTGATATATCGATAACAACCACGATGCACGAAGAGCAACATTTACAATTGCATAGAGTAATTCATTTCGATTTATGATCGTAAACTAAATTGGTCCTTGCAAGCAGATCTACAGTCACCACTACTGATTATATCTTAACATAGGCAACGCGCTATCGGTACATTTGATTATTAAACAAAACTTCAACGAGAGTAGGAAGAATAAATGGGACTCGACCCGTTGTGGTGGCCCAGCCAGATAAAAAAACGGCAAACAGAACACAAAAAAGGAGCTCCTTTTTGACGTGATTAGACAGCCGCAGAGTGCTTGGTCCATATGCACGAACAAAAAAGGAGTTAAGAGTCGATAAACACTGTATTAATCTGGAGTCAAGCGCCGAGAACTAGAGTCCGCTTTCATGAATAGGAACGGAATAATCGAGAGCAAAATTAGAACTCTGAATACCTCTGACATCGAGACAGAACTCAATCTCAGCGTCGTTATATTGTTGTCGCAGCCGTCGCATGATTGTGCTTGTGACTCAGTACTTTCTATGCTTATAAAAAATAAACTACAACTTTTGTAGATCTCTTTGTTTATTTGATTTTTTAAATGGTTTGGTGTTTTGGTGCATTGTGCATAGTTTTTTGACAGTGATGTGACAAATACCGTCCTGAAAGTTTGGGTTTTCTGCATACTGCAAAACCAAATTGGTGAAACGCGGTGCGAGCAAAAGCGTAACAGTTTTTCTATTTGGTAGGTTCGGATTTTGAAAGTACAACAGAGTAAGTTTTTTGCGAGTCCGTTTCATATATTGAAGTAATTTTTCTTGCTTTACGGACATCCTTGAAATAATTTTCGACTCTCTCACGATTATAAATTTCCATGTAACAAGTTAGCAATCCAACCACAGCCTTATTTTCAGTTCCAGCAGAAATTTTATTGTGAAACATCATTGATCTTTCAAAGTAACTTATAGCTTCTTTGAAGCAATTTTGTTGCATGAGTAATAGTCCTATGTCAAAAAGAACACTTTCTAGGTCTTTTACTTTACTTTTCAAAAAAGGATATGTCTCTAACTGAAGAATTAGCGCTTCATCGTTAGCTTTGTCCATGTTACCTTTTGTAACAATTTTAAGGGAAGTGAGAAGATCGTACAATACTTCTTCATATTTCCGAACGTGGATGTAACATTTTCCAAGATTGTGGTAAGTAAGTGCTACATTGAATAAAATAACTACTAAATAATCTACCGGTATTTGATTTATTATTTTCACATCTTCCTCCTCTAAATTTTGAATAGCCATATTTAAATATTTCAGTGCTTCTTCAAATTGATTTAGCTCAACCAAACAAGCACCAACGCCACTGTAAAATATAAAGGCATTACGTTCGAAAAAATGTTCATTCATAGATAAACAGATACTGCGTGATAATTGTAAAATATTCATTGCGTTTTCGTATTGTTCCATCTTGAACAAAATATTACCCAACATAATTTTAATAGTATCATGAATATCACTATAAGTGTCAGAGAAACTTTGAATTTCTCGATCATATCTTTCAACAAAAATTGGTAAGAATTCGGACGCTCTGTCGTATTGTTCTAATGCCAGCAACCAGCAAACACCAATATAGGAAATACAAAAATTGATTTCATTGCACATTACTTCATCTTTTTTGCACTCATTTTCTTCAAAAATACTTATTGATTGTTTCCGTTGCTTCGCGAAGTAAAGTTCTATGGCATTAACGCAAGTTGAGAATGCATCTTAACTTAGTACGGTTAAATTTGATACGCTGCCTAATGTTTCTCCGACGTTAAAACTTGTGTTTTTCTGCAACGCATTGATTATTTGAAGATAAGCATCATTTACATCTGAGTTGGAGCAAGATGCTACATTCCCGCAATCTGATCTTTCTACGTCAGAATTTGTGACATTGAGCATAGCATTTATTAGTTGAAAAAAAATCATTTATTGCATGTAAGTTTAAAGATGAAATTGCACTTGAATTTTGGATCGATGTTAGCATTGATGTGAGATCAGATTCACTTGCTTGTTTTATTTCATTTTCCAAAGAAAAAATTAATTTATTTAAATTATTGAAGGATTCTTCAATCTCGACTAATTTGCCACGTCTTGAAAATTCAGCAACTTTGTAGAGAGATTTTGCTTCCACTTGCAAATCGTAAAATTTGTCAAAATAATTCATCTCTGCTTCAGGTAAATCAGTATTATTGTCATCAAAAATTGGACTCGAAGTTGGCAAGTAAGCTTTTGCTAACAACGAAACTACTTGGTCATTCAGCCCCAAAGTACCGCATATTGCTACATTTAAAGAAGTAGGACTAAATGAGTCAAAATAAGCAAATTCTTTGACTTCTAAAAGCTTTTTACGGTAATCATATTCTGCAAGCAATAGGACACTTGAAAATAGCTCAGTATGGAATCTTTATCAACAAATTTTAGGATTTCATCAAAAACTGTCTTAGATTTTTTAGAAGATTGAATATAATCATGTTGAGATTTTGCATTCATGTAGACTCTTACTGTAACTTCCTGAGCCAAGGCGACAGCATATGAAAGCTTGTACTTTGCAAAAAGTGTAATCTTTTCCTCTTTAGCTAATTCGTTGATGACGTCAAAACAGGACGATGATTTTATTTTGACAATTTTTTTCCAAGCCGTAACAAACAATGTGGACGTTCGGTAAAACATTTGCTTTACGTTTAGTATTTTGTCTGGTTCTGACTTTGCAAGTTTTATTCTTGTTTAAAAATTGTTTAAATCGTCTTTTACTTGTTTTTTTATGCCTTGCAAAAATTCTTCACGTAACTTAAAATCTTGGTAAAACTGTTTGCCATTTTCAAACTCATTATGAAGAGCTTGATCGCCATAAACAAAACAAGTTTCCGTCAATATGTCGCTTAAATGGTAACCATTTTTCAAGCTCACTTCAGAGCTCAAGTATTCCTGCATCTTATTTACTGGTTTAATCAATTCGGTTGTCCAGGGCTTCTTTTCGGTAGTTTGTGTTCTTCCCAACGGAAACTTGCAAGCGTGTGGCATCATTCCATCATACGACACTCCACTTGTGTGAGTGTCAAAAAACCAGCGCCGAAATCACAAGTTTTGTCGTTGAGATACTTGATGTGTAAGCTTGGTATGATGGTTTCTTGCAAATTGAGAATAACTGCATGAAAAATCACCGAAAACCATCGAAAATATTCAAGATGAATTTCATGATTTGGATGAATTTCCAGCAAAATTATATGCTCAAAATCAGAATATGGAGTAATTTTTTTTCTTGCAAGAGAACCCATTCCAACAACAGCAAATTTACAAGGTGGAGAACCTAACACATCGGTGCAGAATTCGCATAAATCTTTCATGATTTTTATGTAATGTGTGACTTGGAGTTGGATGTTTTTTATTGATGTAATTTTGTACCTTTGTTGGTGGTACAAATTCAGTTTTTTTTTCCTTTTCAAACTTTTCAACATTTTTTAGCTCTTCAAGAACTGTGTTGGTTTTTTCTCTCATTTTCTCTATTTGAATTTTGACGAGATTCGCTTGGCCTGTAAGTTTAGCACCTTGATCTCGAGCGTTTGCTTGTTTTAGAATTTGTTGACAAACTTCTGAAAGATCTCTTTGAATTTCAGAAATATTGTTAGGATTTCGGGCAATCGCAACATTTAACAAACCAACGCTTTTTACTAACGTAGTTTTGTCTTGGTTTTGAGTGAAATGCAGCATTCCTATTTTATGGATTATTTCAGCCGATTGTGAAGGATTGATTTCGACACGTTTTCCATCAATGTATTGACAAACATGCTTTAGTTGCAAACAATAGCATTTCAGCTTTAAATCATTCAATGACGAGTACTGCAATTGATGCATGATGATTGATGCACGGATAATAAAAGTCTTACAAATTCTTTGGCCGTATAGAAGTTTAGCAACAAGATTCAAGGTAAAGTTTATTTTATCATAACGCAAATAATTTACGTAGGCATGAAGCAACAAATGACCATAGGTGGGCACAAGTCCGTTAATTGTTAATCCGTTAATAACAAAGCTAACTTTTTCTTGAACTCGTTAATCCGTTAAAAAGTTTTTTCATGTTAACGGACTAAAGTAACTTCCGTTAAGTTCTGTTAACGGACTAAAGTAACTTCCGTTAAGTTCTGTTAACTTCCGTTAAAGTTTTTATCGTTAATGTCTTGCACCATTCATTCATCGTACCGCTACAAACCAGTTTGCACTGGTAGCACTTGTTGCGTATTAGCACGAGTTCTATAGAAAAAAGCGAAGAAAAGAGCTCTTTTTTATGACAAATAATAAGCTGCAGCTTCAGAGGTCTATTAATTATCGCTGTTTACAATTTCTAAAGATTATCCGATTGCAGCTTCGTTAGTGCATTTGAACTTATTTCTATTTTGAATTTAGATTAGACTGTAAAATGTAACTTCCAAAACACAAAAAGACCACCATATAGCAGTAAATATTTCCTTACAATCTGCTCAACAGCGTCAATACGTGTTGCAGAAGCACGTGAATAAAACGAAATGTAAATTACACGCAAAATGTTTACGAATTAACGGACTTTATTAACTTTCGTTAATTAAAGCTGAAAATAACGGATTAACGTTAACGGAGGTGTGAAGTTTGTTAACGGGCTAGTGGTTGACGAGGCTAACGTTTTGCATTAACTTGTCCACCTATGCAAATGACCAATTGGACACCAAAGTAGATTGTACTAAGCAGCTTATCGCATGATGTAACTTACGGAGTACTGTACAGTGTACATTTAAATAACAAAAATTAAAAACAAAAATAATTATTTTCTCGTTTGTGCTTCAACAAATAGAGTGAGCGTCAAAATTTCAAACTTTGCAAAAAGCGCAAACCATAAAATTATGAAAATTTTTTCGTAAAACAGTATAAGTATTGGTGCCAGTGGCGCATCCAGAGACGGCAAAGATGGCTTAATTTAGCTTCAGCCCCCCCAGCTAAGCCACTTAAAAAATTTAGCCCCAAAACGCAAGCGATTAAACATGTTTTTGACTTGACCTTTACGAAGGGGACAGAAGATGCTAGGCAGTATAATTCTTTAACTGGCTTCCAAATGTTGTTAGTTTAGTTCTTTTAAATGGCTCTAAAAACCGATCCCCGTCTGTGATACCCTTAAGTTGCACTAGTTTGCTCAACAGCCATCCAGTTGAGACATCTTTCGTACAACAAAGTCTTCTTTAGTTCGAGCCCCTTCGCTTTGGCAAAACGTTGCACGCCTGATTGGAGTCATATTCTGCGGTGTCGGCAAGAACAAAAATTCTACCATTTTAACAGAAAAGTTTTCTTTCTTGAAATTTCAATATTTTTAGCTGCGGCAATCAAAGAACCTACCTTTCCTGATCAAGTTAGGACGTAAGAATACCATTTCATCTATTTGACTTCTTTCAAACCATCTTTGTTTTAAAGAAAAAAATTTAGAAAACCTCCAATCTTTTAAACATAAACAATCAATTATTCAAACTGAAAATGATTCTTTTAGTTTTTGAAAATTGCTCTTTTTTATTTTTGAAAAACATCAAGGTTTTGTAATGTTTTTGTTTGAAGCAAACAGCCAAGCATGCTGGGGCGGCTCTCCTATATGTTCTGCGGTGCTGCAGCATCCCCAACTAAAAAAATTAACTTTATGTTTTCAAATTTATATTAAAAAAATAAAAAATGTGAAAATTTCAAACCCATTTTGCTCTATTGTTGAAAAAACAACAAAAAAATACTAAAATAAAACAGAAACTGATTAAGCGATCCATTCCAATAATGTGGCAATACTGCTAGATGTGCTGCTGCTTTCGCAGCCTTCTTGCAGATCAAACATAAACGCAAAAAGCTTTTGAATTCGGAGAATTTTGAGCTCGTACTTTTTGAAAAGCTATCTCGTCCTTGTGGAGCGCGATGAAAAATTGCAGAGGTGGAGTCGAGGACACAAGGCTCAAGGCCTAGGCCAAGAACACAAAAAAATCCGAGGCCAAGAACAGCCTTTCCGAGAACAGACACTCAGGACACGCCAAGGACAGGAATGCTCGAGGCCAAGGCTCAAGAACACAAACGCAAGTGCGCTCTAAAAAAAAGTCTCCAAAACACTTTTTCAAGTGATCTCCAAAAAAAAAACGGTGTAGAAAAAAATCTTTCAGCCGATCTACAAAATTTTAACCATTCAAAAAATAGTGCTGTCCTCGAGCCGAGGACAGGGCAATTTTCGAGGACTTGAGGCTTCGAAGCCAAGGACTCGACCTTCGAGGCCAACGCCAAGGACTTCAAAATGTGTTCTCGAGGACGTCCTCGAGGCCAAGGACGTCCTCGAGGACTTCACCTCTGCTGTTTACCACATAAATATTTAAAAAAAAAAAAAAAAATTTTTTTAAAGAAAAAAAATCCTTTTCGGTTCAATAGTCAATTTTATTCAAAAAAAGAAAATACCTGTACTCTGTTTTAGGTTAGCTGTGTAGTTTTTTGAGTTTTATTGGAATCACTGTTTGCATATTGGCTACTTAAGCGGTTCTCAACCTTTTTTTAAAGCAACCCAAACTTATTAAAAAAATCAAATGTATGAAAATTTGCGACGCATGTACTGTATATATTGATTGGGCTTACCGTGTTTTTGAGACCGAAAAACGGGACAGCCTTAGACAACCAGAATATATCCCAAAAAATTTGTGGAATGTAAGGTAAAGACCAAACATTAACAAAGAAAACGTCTTCGCTTCTGAGACCCACAAATTTCCGCGGGTTTGATGAGACTCGTGTATTACAAAAGTTTGTATACCGAGGGTTTTGAGCTGAGTTGTATACTGAGGACCAAAATAAAAAAATAAAAAAAAGGTCTTCGCTTCTCGAATCCACAAAATTCCACGGGTTTGGTCGACCAGTTATCATTGCTTTTTTCAAATTTCACTCTTTGTAAATGTTAACCAAAAAAAATCAAGCGACCTCAAAAAATTTTTAGGCGACCCAACTTTGGGTCGCGAACCATAAATTGAGACCCATGGGGCAACTGTATGGTTTTATTGCTATAGCTTCGGAGCAATAGTGGTCAACAGGGGTAAAAACGCAACCCGGGAATTAGTCCGATCACCTCCCTGTGTTGCCTAACATGACATTATGCAGGTGCGCAACCAGGATTTTGGTAAGGGCTTAAACCAGAAGTCAAATTTTTTTGTTCGAAAAATGTCTCAATTGGACAACGTGCGTGCTGAGTGCGGTGCCCGATTCGGGTCTGTTTTTCTAAACCTGGGTTTAGGGTTTTGCGTTCCGGGTATTATTTGGTTCTAAAATTGATGTGTTGAGTGACTTAAATGTCCTTCTTGGCGTTCAAGTACTGTCCGCATTTTCTTAGGCATGTCATTGTTTTTAGCACGCATCTGTTTTTTAGGGTATTGATTCTTGTGCTTATGTTTTATTCAAATATTATTTTAAACTTTTCTCCCTTTTTCTCCAAAATGTTTTTCAGCTGAATTCTCCAGCATTGTAAAAATTTTTATGTAATACTACATTTAATTTGCACAATAATACAATGTGATGAGACTCCTTTTTTTTTGTACCAAAAAGCACTGTCTATGAAATACTATATACCAGAGTTGTAAATGTGCCGACTAGTTTAGGTTCGAACCCGGCCCGAACCCGAAAATATAAGACCGAGCCCAGCCTGAACCTGAAAATTAATTTGAAGCCCAAATCCTGCCCGAAAAAGCCCGAAAGTTAAGTTAGGTCTGAAAAATTTAGCAATGTTGCCATGTTATTTTGATTATATTTTTGTGCACCTTAGACAAAAAGTACGTCTCAGGCCCGAATTAAGCCAGAAATTTTTATCAACTTTAGGCCCGAACCCGATCCGCAAATCCCGGCCCGACTTACGACTCTGCTATATACAATTAAAATTAAAAAAACTTGTTAGGAGAGAGCCAAAAATCTGTGGCAACAGAGCAGCTACAAGCGCGTAGCATCGCACTATCGCAGCTGAAACGCTCCAAGAAAAACAGCGCTATTGCTCAATTCACCAACGTTCAAAGCGGTTATTTTTTTTATTCCCTCACGCGAGTGCAAGACAATCAAGGATGGCATTACGGTACGGTACGTTCAGAATTTGCCTACTACGTACCTCGCACCTTGAACCGTACCAATGTACCGTACCTCAGTTCAATTTTTGAACCGTACCGTATCGAAGTGCTGTACTCGTACCATTACAAAAAAAACGTACCGCACCAACGTACTGGACTTCTTAGCAAAAATTGAGGCGTACCGTATCGTACTAACGTACCGTACTGTACTGCCATCCTTGCTTTTAACTACTCGCAACTTTAACTGACTTTGAAATCATCAGCGATCTCAATTCACACATATAGCGTCGGCTTCAGCTGTCTTTTGCCTCTGCACACAAAAAGCCGGCGCAATGTGCGAACAGATTGCGATTTTTAAACCACTGCGCATTCAGCTAAAGTGTCGCAGTTATTTCCGTTCAAATGTTTCTTCAATATAGGACATGCCACGATAGTCCTGGGCTCCTAGCATCTATATTCTATAGGCAATAGTTATGACATCACAATTGGCCATACTTGTGTCTGTGACTTGCGACATCATAATACACTTGTACAGACAAATTAAGAGGCTATAACAAATACTTGAGAATAGCCCAGACTATGTGCACACCGGGTACGATCGCACGGATCTTCATTGACGGCCGCGTTGCACATAAAACGTTTAATAGGCAAATTCAAACAGCGTACCAACGTACCGTACCCTACAATGACAAAAAATGCGTACCTTGACCAGAGTACCGTATCAGCGTACCTTTCTTCTTAGGAAAAATTGAGCATACCCTACCGTACTGCCATCCTTGAAGGCAATCTCTCCAGGATTAACGTAGACACTACCACAGGAGTGTAAGTTAATGTAAAACTTTAGCATCGTTAACCACTATTCCGTTAACAAACTTCATACCTCCGTTAAAGCTAATTCGTTATTTTCAGCTATAATTAACGGAAGTTAATAAAGTCCGTTAATTCGTTAACATTTTGGGTGTAATTTACATTTCTTTTTATCTACTCACTTCTAGACAGGGGTGCCGATCTTTGTTGAGCATTGGGGGGGATAATTTGCAATTTTACCCAATTTTTGCCCTATTTTCAACATTGGGGGATAAACCTCGAGCACGATTTTGTTCAGATGAGCAAACTAAGTGAAGACCAAATAAAAAACGTCTTCACCAAAAATGGAACACTTTTTTTGTCCAAATTCTGGTGAAAACCAAAAAAAAGGTCTTTACCAAAAATGACATACTACTTTTCCCGAATTCAAGTGGACACCTACGCTCAGATGCACACCAGAGTCAAATTATTGGGGGGATGCAGATGTAGACCATACTCAAACTATTGGGGGGGATACAGTCAAATTATTGGGGGGGATATATCCTCCCCGGGTTTCGGCACCCCTGCTTCAAAAACACAAAATGGCGCTGTTGAGCTGATTGCAAAGCAAAAATTTATTGCTATGGTGGTCTTTTTATGTTTTGGAAGTTACATGTCACAGTCTAATCTAATTCAAGATAAAAATAGGTTTAGATGCATCAAAGAAGCTGCGATCGGAAAATCTTCCACAATTGCGAACAGCGATAAATTAATTGATCTATAAAGCTACAGCTTGTTATTTTGCCACAAAAAAGCTCCTATCTTCGCTTTTTCTATAAAACTCGTGCTAGTACGCAACGAGTGTTACCGGTGCAAGCTGATTTGAACCGGTACGATGAATGAATGTTGCAAGATATTAGCGATGAAAACTTTAACGTAAGTTAAGGAAACTTGACGAAAGTTAATTTAGTCCGTTAACACAAAAAGATTTCGAACGGATTAACGAGTTAATGAAAAGTTAGCTTCGTTGTTAACGGATTAACGATTAACGAATTTGTGTCCACCTATGGACAATACCCATTTTAGTTGTCACAATGGGAGCAGGATTACGGCTCAAAGTAACTTCAATAACTCTGAAGCAGACTAAAGCTACGAGCAATGCTCTGAAATTAGTAACCTAAATGTTATGCGCTAACTTGATTTGTTTGATGTCTACGTTTTATTAAACCTGAAAAAGCATGTCACAATCCCTATCAGCGTAAATTCAAAATCCGTTCAAAGCTATTGTCTAATGCCCTTATGCATCCATTCACGTAAGACACTTTGCATGGAAAGTTGGTCCCGCAGATCTTTACGTACCGGTAAATAGCAGCGATTTTAAACTTTTTTTTTGAACAGACCGCTAATTATGGTTCCAATTTTTAGTCTTTTAGGTATCGACTGCATGATATCAAGTTTTAGCTCAAATTAAAAATAAAGATTTGCGGAATGTATGTGGGGGTTCCCAGGGAGGATATTACTTCTAAACCATGTCAAAATATTTTATTTATAAAGACGCAATGATATCAAAACAGTTAACTCAATAATAAGTCGTTTTAAAAATTATTTTTTGGGTCCAATTAGGGGGTTTCTAGAAGGTGGCACCTCCAAACTATTCTCCTAAATACCAACTGTCAACCAAAACAATTTGAGCTGTAGCTTAAGCTATTCAAAAAATAAATTTTGGGAATCCATATGGGGAGTTTCCAAGGGGCACCCCGAAGGCGCAAACTATGTCAAAATATTTGCCTCTTAAATATCTACTGATATTAAAAACAATTAGCTTTCAAGTAAAGCCGTTCAGAAAATTGGTTTAGAGGAGCCCATTTTGGGAGGTTTACGGGAGTTGCCCCCAAAGTTTTGGGAGACAAAACTGCGTTTGTAGCTCAACAACTTCACACAAAAACAAATTTTGGCGTTTTGCAGAAGAAGAGCGTTCAAGATTTAGGTAGAAAAAATAGGGGAAAAAAACTTATCAAGGCCGAAAGTGGGTTGGTATCATACAAAACATTTTTTGACGCACTTAAGCCGAATTTGAATGACAACCGTTTTTGCGCCAAATTTTTGACCGGCTTTCGGGCACTATAACCGAAGTCACGTGACCTATTTTCTAAAAATTTGGTACAAGCAAACATCTTATATGTAAATCACGTTTGTAGAGCCATTTTAAAGAACTAATTACCAATATTTGGAAAATTTTTGACATAATTACAATTACCCAGCCCTTTCAGACCCTCCCTACTTTCTGGTCAAGTTCAAAACATGTTTAAAAGCATGTATGTTTGGGTTGAATTTTCTAAGTGACTTGGCTAAGAGGGGCAGGGCATGGTATTGAATGGAATAGAAGACGCTTTTTTCATACTCCATACTGGCAATTTTCTTCCATTCCATACTACTGTAAAAATCTTCCATTCCATATTCCATTCCATACTAAAATTTTCCTCCATATTCCATTCCATACTTCCATACCAAAGAAATTCTTGACTGAAAGCAATGCAACGTGTATTTTGTTGCTTTGCGTCTTTGCAATGTTATAAGCAACCGCTCGTGAAAGTGCGTCAACAATACTAAGATGCAACAACTGGTATCTGGTATGCATATTGCGCATGGTTTAATACATAGGCGTAGCCAGGATTTTGGATTCGGTGGGGAGGGCTAAACCGTAAATCACGTACAATGACGTAATCAAAAAATTTTGAAGAGAGACTTTATGTGACAAAGAATGAAAGATCAAAAGCTCAGGGTCTGATTTAACACGTAACCAAGATTTGTTAAAGGGAAAAGACTAAAACCGCAAGTTAAAAAGTTTTACTAACATATCAAAATTGAGAGACGTGTGAGCAAATTAGTTCAAGTCAAACGTGTCACAGACGGGGCCTGGGGGCCGAGCCCCCAGCGGTCAGAGGCAATGGGAGTCTTGGAGTGAAGCAACCAGCCGCTGGGCGATTTTTTTGTAAGTTTTTGAAAAAAAGTGGCTATTTTAATGCCATTTGGATCACATTTCGCACGTTTTCAGAGCCATTTAAAAGAACGAAATTTTTGAGATTTGAAAGCCAATTGAACACATTCTTCCCTTTACTTCAGGTCAAGTCCAAAACACGTTTAAAATCTTGCATTTTGCGGTAAACTTTGAGACTCGGCCAGGTCAGGGGAATCAAGCTACACTGATTTTTGCTATATTTTTAACAGTAAATCATTCACTCGAAGATTTGCCTGTAAAGATTTTTGTTTTATCATGAAAATAACCAGTTTTAGAAATATGTACGACCAGGAACCCAGGCACCCTCGATTCAAATTCAATTTGTTCAATAAGCATTTCCCCAAGCTAGGTTTTTTTCAAAAGCATTTTGTTGCGTGAAAACTGACGAGACGGAGGTAGATAGTTATTTAAAGTTGGTAGGTGGTGAAGGTAGAATTTAAAGTTATATAAAGTTGGTACATTAGTTGCAATAAATGGTCACTAATCATGTTATTGCCATATAAAAGTTAGCTGGGGGCCTAAAACATATTATTGCATAAAAAAGTTAGATGAGGGCCTTAGATTGCATCTTTTAAAACAAAAACACTGAATTTCTCCTGGCTGTGACATTTAAACTGGTGGGCAAAATTTAAAATTGAGAGGCCCGTGCCCCCAGGTTTTCAATATTAAGTTATTGCTAATTGCTGTTGAACGCATGTTGTGGCACTCGAAAAATGCTAAAAGAAACTGAATAAATAGGCTTTGTGTCATCATTTGTATCATTGGCAGCATTTCAATTGAGGGAGAGGAAGAGGGCCCGGGGTCTCTGGTTACGCCTATGGTTTAATGATTACCGTACAAGCTTTTTCTCACATCAACTATAAAATTTGCCATAACCAAACTGCTAAAGAACATTTACCGTAATAGAAATACCAAGCTTTAACACCAAAAAGAATTATTATAAGCTTAAAAACTAAAACTATAAATAAACTGTCACGAATAACAATTTTGAATGCCTGAGGTATGATTATTTGCTGTATTTAAACGTGTACGTGACTGATTTACTGCTTTTGCCGCTTTTTTTGATTTAGAATATTCGAGATATTCCAGATAGTTCCTTTCTAGTATTTTCTACTGTCTTCTATTTGTCACTGGAATAATTAGTTGTTTGCTTGTCTTAATTGCTATATTTAGAATTGAAGTTTGTGACATCATAATTATGTCGAAATCTGTTATCGTAATCTCGTGTATCTTTTTCTATTGTGACGTGTCATGGATTGTTCTGGGATATTAAATACTTTTTGCCGTAGTATAAATAGGCGGGTCATTTTTTATTCTAATATTCTAAAAGTGGATGATTTTTAGGTATTAGTTTTGTAGGCAGTTAAGCCGAGTTTGTGTATCTGGGGTTGGCTCGTATAGCCATTTAGTAAGAGGTGTGAGTGGAGCGATTTTGCTCAGTTAGTTGGTATGTGTTTCAGTCTTAAATAGAAGTTTTAATTTAAGCTTGGTGTGCTGCTTTCTGAGATTCAATAAGCAAAAGGAACTGTCAATTGCCATTTTCGATTCGTCAATTAACATCTCAGTTGTTTTCTAGTTTCAGCCGACGTGGGCAATTCTAGGGATTAAAGGTTGTACTCTAGCCAAGTATCAACAATCGTGACTTAAACTTAAGCTGAAACAGGAATGAAATAGCAAATAAGAGTTTTCGTGACGATGTAAGAAAACAAAATTTACGACTTCGCAAATTGTCAATCTCAAAAAAAAAAAAAAAGTCAAACCTGTCAAAGTCGTCAACTGTAACATCAATGCTGCAGATTGCTATGTACTTGTTACAGCACCGATCTGTTTTATTTGCCCCACTAAATTTTCGAACTCGGCTCTTTTATTTGGTTCTTATTTTGATGTGTTAGTCTGCGCGTCATTGTGTTTTTTAATTTTTGCACGTTTTGTTTCAACGCCTAATTTCCGGCACAACGCGCAGCTCTTTTGCTTTTTTGCCGAGTTCTAGGGTTCAGTCACTCATTTCATTTTGGGATTCAAAGCAAACGGACGTTTTATTTTTGTAAGTTTAGTCACACGGCATCGTTATTTTTATTTTGTTCCCTGGGTTAATTTTCTAATATATTTTATTGCCGTGCCGTGCCGTGTAGATCTTTAATTTATTACAATTTTTTCAATAAACCTCTATCTACTGGACTTCAACTGCTATTTGTGGAAACAGCACGGACGGTGACGGCCCCAGTCTCGAATCGCTGGGGCAACCGAGGAAAGACCTATCTCACACTATAGTTACAGAGGGCGTCTGTAACATAGAAAGATAAAATATTTGTCTCAACCCAGAAGAATTTTGGAAAAGTTGGATATCGTTACGATCTGTTGGAAATTCATCTACTGCTCTCCTTGGTTTTGTATCGCCACGTTTCGCCGGGTTTCAAGTTGGTTCATCATCGGGTTCGATCGCTCTTGACTTCTTTCGAGCGACTTTCATTTCTTGAAGAATCCATTCTCAGCGGTGGAACTTCTCCCTTTGGCATCGGTGGAAGCTTCAACTCTTTGGTTTGGTGCCAGTGCACTTTTATTTCTCGAAGCCACATCGTTGCTGCTGCGGAAGACGCTATTCAAGCTCTCCGCCACGTCGAAAGATCGTCTCTACTGCTGTCAATTCGAGCGTCGTTCTCAAAGCTGTGGTGAAACAATTTGTTTCATTCAATTTTGGACTGCCTTGTCTATCGAGAAGGTATTTGTGGTATTTTTTATTTTTGCGGTGTGATTGTGAGTACTGTAGATTATGTCTGATTTACGTAAATTTTCGGGCCGATCATGCTCGAATACTAGTCAACCTCGACCTGATGAGTGTGAACTTAGTGTCGATCAAATCGATGACCCATCTGTTAGTAATACTCAGTGTCTGACTACTGCTGCTGAACCCAAAAGTTGGAATGATATTTTTTCTAATTTACCCAAGGGTAATGATAATGGTTCTAGCGCCTCTGGGAGGGAATCAAACCCCACGGGCCCCGTTCCTTCGGCTAATATCCGAAGAAAAATTTTGACTATGCGCCGAAAGCTGCTATTAGATTTAAAACGTTTGCATAGTGCACTCACTGACTGTACATCCCCTGATCATTTTTTTGAGCACGAATTACCGTATTTCGGTTTCGTGGAAGAATCCTATGAAAATCTTTTGCGCACGTTGGACAGCTTAAATGACGTTGAATTTAAAAAGGAAATGTTTGAAGGTATCGTTGACTCCTTTGAACAATGTTCAAAATTATTCGAAAACTGTCAAACACGTTTTTTAGAACCCATTAATAAACGTGCAGAAACTAATTCTGATAACGAAGAGGAAGACGAAATTAAAGCTTCTGACAGTGTTTCTCAAATTGGTGTGAGCACATCAATTGTTTCTAAAAAATCTGATCTTGCACAGCAAATAGAATTTGAACGTAAACGTACTGAAATTGAAAGTATAGAGGAAATCACTAAAGCCCGTAAGGCTCGTTAGCTAGCAGAGGCTGAAGAAGCAGAATCGTTAGCTAAATTACGTCTTGAAAAAGCTAATCTTGAGGCGGAAGAAAAACTTGCTGCCTTTGAGGGGAGCTCAATACTTTCCACTTCGACTAAAATCAAATCTTTTTCAAGTTCACGTTCTCGTGCGAGACGTAATATTTCTAATCTTCGCGTAAAGAGCGAAAATGCTGCTAAATTGGAACATTGCGCTGAACAAAGAATTGAACCAGAACCTTTGCCTGTAAAACCTAAAGTTCCTATTGTTCGTAAAAGGCTGGTTAAAACCACCGAGTTAAAACCCCACGAGGTAATGAATCGTTTAAATGATCTTTGCTTAAATGATATGGTACCTGAAAATGTACAAATTTTCGGATCTCGCGATTGGCAGACGACTGCCTCTCGACAGGTTTTTGGTGTTAATGTTAACCCTTTTAATCAGTTAAATGAAAACCGTGAAAACGTAAATGAGAAAACCTCGAACCCTGTAAAAAATTACATGGCAAGTCACATGAAAGTTAAAAGCGAGTCTGGGTCGCACGAATTGCCCCAACGTCCGCAAGTAAACGAAGTTGCTAATAACAATGACTTGATACTACGCACCTACCTCGACAGGCAAGGACGTAATGAATATATTACTTTGGCTTCGCAAATCGGCTATGACGGAAATAATATCGCCTTCGTCTTTTATGAAAATCAGATCCGGCGATTAATGAGCGAGAGCCCCTTCGAGGAGCGGAGACTCGAGGTATTGAGAGCTTCATGTGTGGGCCAGCCGCGTGAGATGGTTAATCTGTTCTGCGTCCCCATGAAAAATATGAGCACGTCTCGACGCATTGAAAAAGCGCTGGATCGCTTGCGTCAGAGATATGGCGTTTCAGGGGGACTCACATCAGAACCTAAAGTTATGGCGGTGCGTAATGGTCCCAAGGTCTCATTTACCTCGACCTCTTTAAAACTATTTAATGAGGATCTAAATACCCTGGAAGTTTTTGCGTATGCTCACGATGAAGTTGAAAAGCTCTCTGGGCAACTTCTGATTGACACTGCTAATCGTTTGCCAAGTTTGCTGAAAAGAAGATACTTAGACTATCTAAATAAACGGAATTTAAACTTGAACTCTCCCGGTTTCGACTCGCTGCGTGATTTTGTCGTTCACGAGCTTAATACTATGACATCGGACTACGCTCAAGCGTTTTTTAAATCGGATGAAAAAGATGGGTCCCGCGAGTCCACGGGTGGGACTAAGAACGTGAGGGTTCGACAGGTTGCTTATGGGAGACAAAATGATCCCCAGGCTGTGACCGGGCCCCGCTCTAGGTTTTTTGACATGGATAAACGCGAGTCAAGTTCTTCCAGTGTACCACCTGGTGAACATGGTCGTTTGAACAAGCCTCCCCCGATTTGTTTCTTTTGTAGTAATGTTGATCAAAGACATTTCTTAGCTGAATGTGAAAAGTTCAAGGCTCTTAATCCCAGAGCAAAAAGGCAAACAGTTACGGATGCTAAAAGGTGCTTAAATTGTTTGTCACTTGACCATTTTGTGCGTAATTGTGCGTTTCCTTCTAAATGTCGCATCTGTGGGCCGCAATGTCGCAATAAACACGCTGGTGCTCTTCATGAATGTTATGACGGGGTTAATCTCGGGGCCGCTGACAGGGTAGGCCAAGTTTCCCGTCCTATTCCCGCCCCTAGAACTAATTGCCGGGTAAGCCAGGACTATACTTGCCGTAAACTTAATTCTGTTGATAATGGGGTGGTCCTGCTTCGCACGAGTGCAGTCAGAGTCATTAACCCTAACACGGGCAAATCGACTTTGGCCTACGCTCAACACGATACAGCTTCACAGGTGACGCTTATATCTGATGCCTTAAAAACTGAACTGGGGCTAGAGACTAACTCCGACCCGAATGTAAAAATTCGCACTTTATCGGATGAAACTGTGGACTGTAAAGGTCGCACCGCCTTTAAACTCGAATCGCTTTATACCGGTGAAAAATTCGTAATCGAAAATGCATTGGTTGTGCCACAGTTTTCAGATGATGATAGCACTTTGCCACACTCCGTGGATGTTACTGAACTAAAACACTTTCAAGGTACGCATGTCCCGGTTGCTCCGGAACGTAACCGCATTGACGTTCTGATTGGACAGTCTGATAAGCTGCTTCTGACTGTCCTTGAGGAACGTGAAGGCGCGAGTCCGGAGGAACCAAACTACGTACTCACTCGTCTAGGGCCCATTGCTAGTGGTGGTCGAGTTTCTGCCTTCTCGGGTTCCCTGTCTGCCTTGAGAGTTCAGGTTGAGTCTTGTGAAGATGCTGCTTGTGAGTGTGTTAAATTGAGACATGAGGTTTCTTCTCTCAGGGAGACTGTGAGGGAATACGAGAGGCAGGACGAGGCTCTGCAGCCATCGCTTAATGACGAACGTGCTAGAAATCTTGTTGAAACACGTATTAAAGTCGCAAATGGGCGTTATGAAATGCCAGTACCCTTTAAATCGGAAGTTCTTGAAGCGCTTCCAAATAATTACGAGAGCGCTTTAAAACGCACCTTGTCTTTGCGCCGTAACGTCGCTAAAAACCCTAAACTTAAACAAATTTTACTGGACACTTTTGCGGAGTTGCTGCGTGAGGAGTGGTTGGTTGCTGTTGAAAGTAATTCGCTTAATGTTCAAGCGTGGTACTTGCCGTTTTTTGTTACTAAATCTGCTAAACCAAGAGTGGTCTACGACGGTGCGGCAGTTGCGGAGGGTATGTCTATTAATCAGGCCGTATTGGCAGGTGAAAATTTACTAAATGGTTTGGTAGAGGTTTTAATTCGTTTTCGCTTGGGTAGATATGCTTGTGTCGCTGACATCAGCAAGTGTTTTTTCCAGGTAGGGATTCCTTGTGACCAGCAGGATTGGTTTAGAATTGTTTGGTATGAAAATAATGATTTGGATCACGGGAAGCCACAGGTGTTTCGTTTTACCAGGCATGTCTGGGGGATCAATTCAAGCCCCTATGTGGCATTGCTTGCTCTTAATCGTTTAATTGAGGAGAACCCGAGTAATGCTTCCAAGTTAACATTAAATGCTATTGAAAATAATCGCTACATGGATGATATTTTGCTTGCTAGTGACTCTTTATCTGATCTTGAAATTGTTGCTAAAGAAAGCATTGACCTTATGGAAAGCCGTGGATTTAAATTGCGTAAGTGGGTTTCCAACTGTCATGCTAAATCGATTTTGTTGAAAGTCCCGCGTTGTGATCTTGCGTCTTCAGTGAGTGAAATTGATCTGGGATCGCAACCTCTTCCTGATTCTAAGGCGTTGGGATTAGTTTGGAATACTGAGAAGGACATACTTTTGATAAACTTGCGTGAGTTTTGTGAGGCGTCTACTCGTCGGCAGATGGCGAGCCAGCTTGCGAGTCAGTTTGATCCCTTGGGAATGGCGTCGCCGTTCATCCTTGGGGCTAGACTGATTTTGCAAAAGGTCTCGATCTCCGGTGCTGACTGGGACGACGTTTTACCGTTGGATGTTAAGGATAAGTGGAAAAAGTGGCTTTTATCGTTGAATAACTTAAATGACTTTT
This sequence comes from Trididemnum nubilum, assembly GCA_963965965.1. Taxonomy (NCBI): domain Eukaryota; kingdom Metazoa; phylum Chordata; class Ascidiacea; order Aplousobranchia; family Didemnidae; genus Trididemnum; species Trididemnum nubilum. Next base: position 13,715,636 of record OZ014488.1, on the reverse strand, counting down.
CTATTTCACGTAATTGGTTTGATGATTCTGGTAAGACGGTAAATACTGCTGTTTACCAGTTACATGGCTTTTGCGACGCATCCAATTTGGCCTTTAGTTGTGTTGTTTATTTGCGAAGAGTGGTGAATGGTGAATCACAAGTCGCCTTTGTTTTGGGTAAATCTAGATTGGTTTTGACACATCAGGCTAATTGGGTTATCGCGCGCAAGGAGTTAGAAGCGGCGAAGCTTTGCTGTGAACTTACTTCGAAAGCTGCGGCGGCGTTGAGTCATTTGAATTGCAGCGTCCATCTGTGGACTGATTCGCAGGTGATTTTGAAATGGATAACTAACCCTGATTTGCACCTTGTTCGCTTTGTTAAGCGCAGAGTTGATAAGATCTTGGCCTTTTTTGCGCCGGACGCGTGGAGGTATGTGAATACGTCCGCAAATCCTGCTGATGTTGGAACCCGCGAGAATGCTTGCAAAAATTCTGAGTCAATTAAATTGTGGATTGAGGGACCTGCCTTCCTCGTGGAGGGACAGGAGGACGTAAAATCGCTTAGTCCTGCTCCAGTTGTTCGTTTGGCTTTGTGTAAGGAGAATACGATCTTTGAGACTGACGATAAAATTCTTAAACTGATGCAAACTTCACGTGACCTTTATGCGCTAAAAAAGCGGTTTGCCTACTTGCTCGCCTTTGTGGAGTTAGTAAAAGCTAAATTTAGACGTAAACCATTTCGAAAGCCAGAGTTCGATGCTGCTTCTCTGGACCGAGCCTTTGTTGAGGCTATTGGGTACGTTCAGAGGCAGTGCTTTGGACCTGCACTTGAGGTGTTAAACATTGGTTCCGCGGATGACTTTGAAATTTTCATTAAACGCTTGCGCAATCTTGCTGTTAATTCTGAACAAACTCGGCAGGTTAATGAGTTAAAAACGTTGCGTAACTTGCGACCTTGTTTGGGACCGGATTCGATTTTGCGTGTGGAGGGTCGTCTTGAAAACGCCGACCTCCCCACGGATACTAAACACCCTATAATTTTGCCCAGCAGACATGCTTTGACACGTCTAGTTGTACTTTATGAACACTCGGACGCGGGACACGCTGGTCCTTCGTATACTCTTATGAAGACTCGGCAACGGTTTTGGATAATCCATGGAATTTCTAGTGTTAAGCGCTATCTAGCGGACTGTGCTAAATGCTCCCTTAAAAAGGCAAAACCGATTCGACAGCTGATGGCAGATTTGCCATCTTTTCGCGTTACTGCTGTGAATAAACCGTTTAAGTTTTGCGGAACTGATTATTTTGGTCCTATCTTATTTAAACAAACAGAAGCCAGTGTAAAGCTTGGGGCCTTTTATTTACTTGCCTGTGCACTCCTTGTATGCACGTGGAGGCTGTCACGGGATTGTTCCTTGTAGGCGATGCAGAGGATTTGTCCAAACGGGGGGCCTACCGGTTGGGTCGGATTCACCGTCTTCATCCACAGTTGCGTGCTGGTAAGGAAATAGTTCGCAGGGCAACTGTCGCTGTTCCAAAGAAAAATGCAGCAGTTGGCGAAATCGAGTATATCCTTAGGGATATTTCCAAGATAGCCCCTGTATAGAGTGTTTTCTTTTGTTTACCTTTGTTGTTGCGTTTAAGTGTAGGCCTAAATATTGTTGTTGATTTTAAACTGTGCTAGACTGTGCTCTTTTTCTTGTGTTGTCCGTATCGCTCGAAATATATCCCGAATTATAAAGTCCTTTGCCGCATTGCTTCCCCTCCGTCACTCGAATCATTATTTGTTTTATTTATGACACTGCATATTTTAAAAGTGAATTTTTCGTTACTGCTCACGTTCATCATAATTTAAAAAAAAAAAAAAACCTTTTTACTTATTGTTTGCACGTATCGGTGCTTTCTTTTGTGTTTTGTGTTGAAACTTTATTGTTGATTCATTTTCAAGGGGCCGCTATGTTACAGCACCGATCTGTTTTATTTGCCACACTAAATTTTCGAACTCGGCTCTTTTATTTGGTTCTTATTTTGATGTGTTAGTCTGCGCGTCATTGTGTTTTTTAATTTTTGCACGTTTTGTTTCAACGCCTAATTTCCGGCACAACGCGCAGCTCTTTTGCTTTTTTGCCGAGTTCTAGGGTTCAGTCACTCATTTCATTTTGGGATTCAAAGCAAACGGACGTTTTATTTTTGTAAGTTTAGTCACACGGCATCGTTATTTTTATTTTGTTCCCTGGGTTAATTTTCTAATATATTTTATTGCCGTGCCGTGCCGTGTAGATCTTTAATTTATTACAATTTTTTCAATAAACCTCTATCTACTGGACTTCAACTGCTATTTGTGGAAACAGCACGGACGGTGACGGCCCCAGTCTCGAATCGCTGGGGCAACCGAGGAAAGACCTATCTCACACTATAGTTACAGAGGGCGTCTGTAACAGTACTTACAATGATGCAATACGTACACTGTTAGCGCAATATAAACAACCAAAGTACAGCAATTTGTCGACAAATTAACATTGCGATTTGTTGACAAAACAACCAAAGTACCGCGATTTGTCGCGTAGATATTGAAGTTGAATACTTCTGTGACAATTAGTTATCTCTACCCGACATCGGTATGTATTTTTCTGTAAATACAATGCACGAAATGTAGTATGGAATTGGTATGGATGTATGGAAGATTGTCTTCCATTCCGTTCTTGAAATCTTCCATTCCATTCCATTCTGGCATCTTCCATATTCCATACCGAAATTTCCGTTCCATTCCATTTTCTATTCCATCCCATAGGCTACCATGCCCTGAAAGGGGATAGGGCAGTGATTCTTAAACTAGGTTTGATCGAACCCAACAGAGGTTCGAGGAGTCAGTATCAGGGGTTTAGTGGAGATTGAGATAAGTAGCCTATACACACGGTAAGTGCAGTGTACTGTATAGCAGTCACAATGTCTTCTTATTTGAAACTAAAACGACCAACCGCGTCGATTGACGCACACAGCTGATGTACAAGAAATGCATCATTCACTTTAGGCCAGGGCTTCCCAAAGTGCGGCCCGCACAACAAGTTTTTGCGGCCCGTAATTATAGTCTCGGGATTTACCATAATTTTCTTTTGATGTACGTAAGTCTTTCACCAAAAAATTATTCCCGTCAAATTTGTTGACGCTGGTTGTTTCAAACATTAATATTTCGAACAGTTTTTCGTGAATGTTATTTGGTTAATAACGCCACTACGAGCTGCAGTAGAAAGCAGCAAATTTGCATTAAGTTGACCTCTATATTGGCTGGGGTGTAACTATTTTTGTTTCATTGTTTGTATTTTTATCACCGCACAGTTATCATTTCTAAACGAAGGTCACAGTAGCTGAATAGTGGCATACCTTATAGTTCGTCCAAAAAGTGTTCATTAATGCCCCTATTGAGGAAATGGCGTTGCTGGGGCTGATTAGAAGCTTCCCTTTTTAGCCAAGTAATTCAAAAAGTTTCACAATTCTTAAGTTTCAAATATGCTATTAGCTTTAAAGCATGTTGTACAACTGACCAATAAGTGGGGGGTGAATAGACTTAGCAATCCGATTCTTTGAAGTCGCTTTAAAAAATTGCAAAATTTGTATCAAATTGTGATAAAATGGCTTTCTTCTAAAAATAGCAAAAATCGCCCAGCGGCAAAGAGCTTCGCTCCCAGATGTCGACTATGATGCATTTTAAACAGAGGTGGAGTCCTCGAGGACGTCCTTGGCCTCGAGGACACATTTTGAAGTCCTTGGCCTCGAAGCCTTAAGTCCTCGAAAATAGCCCTGTCCTTGGCTCGAGGACAGCACTACTTTTGAACCGTTGAAATTTAGTTGGAAAACGCCAGAAACCTTGCGGAAAATCTGCAAAGACCTTTTTTTGGTTTCCTTAAGTAGAGATCCTCCTTTTTTGCCTAAAAATTTTTTTGAAGACCTTTTTCTTTTTGAGATTGCCTGAAAAAAATTTTTGAGGATCTTTTTTTTGGAGAACACTTGCGTCTGTGTCCTTGATTCTTGGCCTTGAGAGGGTTTATCCTTGGCCTTGGCCTCAAAATTTTTTTGTGTCCTTGGCCTCGAAATTTTTTTGTGTCCTTGGTCTCGAGCCTTGCGTCCTCGACTCCACCTCTGATTTTAAACGTGCAGCAGTTTATTCAACACATTGGGTGCTGGATACTCTACAATCTTCGGCATGGAAAAATGTTAGTTTTTAGTTCAAGCTCCTCCTTCTGCAAAATCCTGGATATCATCATCATCATCATATTTATTTATTTACCAAGTGACGTCATATCACAAGAAAAAAACTGCAACTTCCTCTAGGTCTATCACCAAAGCATCGAAATATGCAATTTCTTTAAAACCAAACACACAAACTTGCAGAGTCAAAGCGATATTTAGTCACTTGGTGAGGAGACAGCGAAGGACCGAAAAGTCATCTAAGTCTACTGCCACCTCACCAAGTTAAGGTTAAAAAAAAAACAGCTTCTAGATTTTCTCAGTCTGCTACTTTCTATGATAAAAAATTTTACGCAAAATTAAAACCAAGTGTTGCAAAGATATGTACATTTTGTACAGTGTATACACAAAACTCACAGTCACCATGTAAAGAAAATGCAAGACAACATTAGAATTGTTCTGACTCTAAGCATACTAAAAAATAAAAATGCTGTAACTACAGATTGGATGGAAATAAAATTAATAAAGTTCATAATGCTTATTTATGTTTTATAGAATTTAAAGTGGGCAATTGGAGTGAAAAAAAACTTCCTTGCTTTGTTTTGTATTGTTTGCCAATATGTCATTAGTACTGGTACAATTTTCAATACCAGTATATATCAACCTCAGTCAGTTATTGCAAAATTACTAATAATTCAATGGGCACATCAAAATGAGAGATGACGTATTGTAATAAATGTGTGATAGATGAATGCACCAAACTCATGTTATTCAAGCAAAGAATAGGTTATTGTTGAACTAAAGCATAAATATGCAACTATGATTCCTGTAATTACTACTGCATTGCTGATAAAAAGCTGTTATTCTAGCTTTTATCGGTTTCATAGTTTGATAAAAAATGAGCTTTAACAGCTTTTTTAAATCTGTAGAATGAAACTTCTTTCATACTGCTTGGAATTTGATTCCAAACTTTAATTCCTGCGAATGATAGAGACTTTTGCCCTAATCTTGTTCTAGTTCTTGGAGGAAAGAAGTTGTTTTTGTGGCTCAATCTTGTCTTATATGGATATGGTAATGTGTGCAGTGTAATAATAAATAGAGTTGAATTTTTGTGTGATTAAAAGTTCTATCATATACTATAATTCAACAAATTTTAATTTCTGGTTAACACATAGCGAAGTTTAATTTTACTAAAGGTTAACTCCAGTGTTAAGTATTAGTTAATTTGGAAGAACGAAGTGAAACTTAAGTGAGCAGTATTCGAGATAAAAGTTATGTAAACATTTTATGAGGATTATGTGGTCCGCTAGAGCTCAAAAAATTCTAAATGCGGCCCGCCTCTCAAAAGCTTTGGGCACCCCAGCTTTAGTTTGTGAAAAGATATATTTTGAATTTTAACGAAGGGTTCGGTGAATGCCCGCGTAAAACGTGCTGGGTTCGGTATCTCCAAACAAGTAAAAATTACTGGTGTAGGAGCTTTAGCCCGTCAGCCTCCCCTGTTTATTACACCGTTGGATTTGGTAGTGGAGCTATCCAACTTTGCGTAAATTTAGTTTATTTTCACAGAAGTTTGGTGCACCAGCGTAAGTTGTCAACAGACCGGACCTAAGATAGGGCAAACTGCGGCACCACCCAAACGTGGTAACGTTGCTAGAAAACTTCGACTGCACTGTACTGAAACTGACGATATCATCATGCCTTGTAATGCCTGGCTTATAAATGATAATAAACTATGAAAAAAGTAAAATTGCAAAAAAATTCTTCATACCGTTATACAATTGTTAGCCTTCTCCGGGTTGTATTATTTGCCAAAGCAATGAATAGTCATATTTTCCCGAAATTTTATGTCTACACTTCGAGCTATTAAAATGTTGTCTGGGAACAAAGAGAACGTACGGTATAAAGCTTTTGTTTGATGAAAAAAAGAAAACCAAAACACTAAAAGAACGTAAATTATGATCTTTTTTATTACCCATCACTCATAATATTGTAATAGCTGGGTTACTCATCGTACGACACATTGACAAAAGAAAAATTTTCACAGTTAGAACTATTGCTTCGCAAAAGAGCTTTTTTCTAGCTAGCCTAACAACAAAGAAACTTTTCTCTTAAGATAGAGCAAAGGAAACTCTTTGTTATTAGTAGGCCCGGGCGTAAAGTCTAAGCGTACGAGAGTATTTCTAGTTTATTCTAAACAGAAATTCTGTACAGCCGGCATATCGTTTTACCAGCCGCACAAGCTACCAGTAGGTTAAACAACTAAGGATACGCTCAAACGCTGACGATTTTACGCACAGTATAGATCGGCCTTAAGTCTACTTGTTCTTTTATCTTCTGACAAGGCCACGTCCCAACTCCCCAGCGTCGCCGGGGACCAAAACTGGGCCCGGGGCCAGCTCAAATATGATGGATTTCCGGTTTTGTGAAGTCCAACATATACGGAGAAAATGCTGTAGTATCAAAAAAGAAAAAGGTCTCCCCGAAATTCTAACGGTTTTTCCGGTTAAAATTTGGTGATCTCCAAAAAGAAAAAGTCTTCACTGAAATTCTAACGGTTGTTCCGGTCAAGGCCCATAGGCCCCCTGAAGTACATGGGCCCCGGGGTCATTGCACCCACCTCTCGGCGCCCCTGCAACTCCCAAGCAAGTTAAAAAAAACTAATTTCATATAAAATAGACAAAGTTATATAGTATGCATTTCTCAAATTTGATCTACTTTATTTTATTGAAGTAGTGCAACGGCGTGAGCAATTCATTGGCAAAGCCGTTGCGTAACCGAAAAATGACTACTCTGTTTTTTTTACCAAGTTTTCTACAGAAAAAACCCATACAATATCAACCAATTGAATACGCTTTTTTTGTTGGAGTCATAAGTTTTGATGGCGTAATCACCTGGAATAAGACAATTTATTATTTGACTCGTTAATAATCACAAAATCAACTTGGGTAAAAACACTGAAAAATGATGATGGTGTCTTTTTTCGGTCTTGAACTTTGCCGGTTTGAAACAAATCGGTCTGAACAACAGCCCCCGGTGTGGACTTCACGAGACTTCCGTCCTAAATCTTTCGGAGGTATAAAAACTGTTCTAAATTTTTTTCGCATGCTGACTTTGAAATAACCCAACTCGGCCAATGATCGACCACTTTCAAGTAAAACAAAACACAAACACCAAATAGTCACAACTCGTCTTGTATATTCCTTTGCAACTGGAATAGAAAACAAATACGTAGAAAAACACGATCAGTGTGTTACACATAAAATTAACCAAAATTTATTAATTCATGATCGTAATCAGCTGAAAACACACACCTTTAAAAATTCGCTAAGTTCAGAATAAGTTTTAAAAAGATGCAGTTTTTACTTTAACGCAAAACGGATGCTTGTCTATAAAAATACTGAATTTAACACCACAAATTTTTCAAAATAAAATTTTTTTAAAGGCCATAAACGTTACAAAAAAGGGTGAAAACGCATATACAACCTCATCATGTTGTGAGTAAATAATAGCACAGCCAGAAAAGTGAATGAAATTCTGGCAAGAATACGAAATTCCTACAATTTAAATCGATGTTTCATTACTGAAATTTGTATATAAGCGGAGTAAGACTGGGATTATAGGATCAAGATGCGGAGTTAGATCTTTATCACAGCATCAACTTTTTTTCTACGTGTAGCCAATATTCTAGCTAAGCATTTCACGTTGAAGCATTTTGATTCAACATCTAAGCAAAGATTCTTGCGGAAAAATCTTGATCATGTCAACCACGTTTTACAAAATGATCCATTCCGCAAGCAAAGCAAAAACACGGAGCAAAAGCGGGACATAATACTTCTATGTACAAATTCGACTATTTACACACACAAAGGACTGAACTGCCATAAAAAGTATCAACTTTATCCAAATATACGTAAAACGCCTACAACACATGGCATGTTTGCAATAGCCTAGCTGGTTTGCAGGCTAACAATGCACCTTTAAAAAAACCCGTGGAACAGTTGCAAAACTGTGGTGCTATCCTACTTGCAACAATTTAACGTGCAACAAGTTCTCAAATTAAAGCTTTAGTTGCATGTAAAAACTCACCAAGGACCACCATAATAACTTGGCAAAAAAGTCTTAACAATAATAACTTTTTTTTCAAGACAGGCCCTTTTAACCCTGCCCATTGGTAGAGGATCAATTGTAGAGAAGTCAAAAAGTAAATGAACTACTCAATTAGTTAGAGTACATGTCTGTCATGACTTTCATAACAGACAAGTAGTGTTACTTATGGGATGGTTCAATTATCTTTTGCCTAAACCAAAACTTTTAGTATGTTAAATTTTGTCGCAGATTGGATCATCGCAAGTGGGACAGCACCATACATTGTAAATGATTGTAATATTCAAAACTATTTCGCAAGGCAGTTTCCACCAAAGCTTTGAATGACCTGGCAGCATTCTTCAATGGCACAGAGACATAGCAACCTAAACACTGGGCTGTGACGTACGTAACGAGATCGTGATGTCATCGAAAAAGGGTGAGTGGTGCCATAAGACCAGGTCCAGGGACTGACCGGTCAAGTTGTCCATCCAGAAGCTGAACTGGAGCCGGCTTCAACTCGCGCCCTTTTATTGGGCATCCTTTCCGCCCCATTTTCCATCATTATCCGTTCATCCATTTCGTAAGACATTACTTCCATCGGTGATCTAAAAAAAAAACAACATCGCATGAAAAATAGGATCCGATCTTGTAAAAAGTTAGAATAACGTTAAATACACATAGCTACAACATCCATGCGATCATTAATGACAAAATGGAATCATAACTGGCTGAGGCGTAGACGAAAATCTTCCGAAATTCCTTATCCCTGATTTAAAAACGTCTTTTATAATGGATTATTAACGAATAATCTCATATCTTGCTTGATAATACAAACACTGTCAAGAAAACAAGAAAAGCCCTGGTTTAGTACTAATTTATCAGTTATGGTGGATACAGCCGTAGTGAAAATCTTATCTGCCCGAATGAGTCAGGTCATGTAAATACCTTTTTCCTGGGAATATGAATGTAAGAAAGGAAAAGTGCATGCATAATGCCCTCTACGGACTAGAATCCTACTCTCGAGCATCTCGCTAGGTAGCGCTTTCACACTCTTGGCTATTCAATACTTTACAATGGAGAAAAAAGGGTTAAAATCAGTCCTCGTGCTTCAGAAACGAAATTTTGCACAGTAGTTCGACCGCTTTTCAGTACGAATATGAGTACTATAAACACAAAAAATATTAAAAATCTTCTGTAGTGATTTGGGAAAGCGCAATACAAAATCAGTAAATATCAAAAACCAACATCGCCTGTCACCAGACCCTGCCTTAAGAAAAAGAAATCAAGCACTTTGTTGGGTTTCATTGGGATCAAACTGTCTTAAATGTCCCCCTCAATGCTGCCGAATGCCAAGAAAAACAATATTACAGAAACGGAACCAATAGTTTGTTCATTAATGTATATGAACCAACCACTCTGCATTCGTCTAACCACACCAACGCAGAGCGTCCTTGCCTTGGGTTATGTTAGCCAGTCTTTAGTCAGGCTGGGCCACCGCAACGGGTAGACTGATTGGCCCTAACAGGAAATAAGCGAAGTGTTTTTCCCAGCAACAAAACGACGCATTGCTAATGTATTGATTGATGGGTTGATGCATCTGTTTATCATACGGTCACAAGAAAGCGACGATGGAGCTAGCGAATCCGCACCCACTTAAAGAGCTGACAACTTTCCCAAGTTTTTTTTTTCTGGTTGAAGTTTTGACTTCTTCCTACATAAATTTGCTGTTTGATCGAAGCAACAATGCTGAGATAAACAACGTAAAGCGCCTTGTCAAGGACGTAGCTATAACTGACCACATCAGCAGTATACGAGTTGAACTCACATAATGCGATCAGGGTCGTCGTAAAAACGACAAAAAGCGACAACTTTACCCCGCGCTGCCGATCCAGGAATCAGCAATCTATGGTGATAATAAGGACGCTCGGACATCGACTAGTATATTTTTCAGCACGCTTAATTCTCTCAAAACATTTACTTTACTATTACCTCGCACTAATTTCTAGGATCATTGCGTAGTAATTCGTCTAATGATTTGTGTATAAACAATTTTGGTGTATTTTTATGTGCACCTTTTGCTGACTGACGTCAGAGTTTGATGTCGTTCAAATTAATCAAAGCGAAAATGATCGCTAAATGCCAGTCAAAATCACTAGTCATGATATAAAATTAAATGCTCCCCCATATTTGATCACACTGACTTATATTTAGTTCAGACATCTAATTATTACGAAAAGAGGCTAAAATATAGCATCAAAACAATTATGACGTCATCGATACGCTATAATGACCACGCGATGACGTCATGGCTCATTGTTCGGAGATCACACGATTATTTCTGAGACGGAACAGCGCAGCGACACAGTCAATTAGTTAAGTAAATTTGGAAAGGTAAAACTACACCAACATGAAGCAAAAACGTGAGTTGCCCGCATGCGAGGTCAGCGCTGCTGTCTAAAACCGAATGAGAACTTCAAACTTGGTTGAAGAAAACGACGTCTTTTACGTGCGAGGGAAAATGGGGTTCCAAGAGGAAGTGAAACTGGGTCACCCCCCAAGACAAAGTAATGACGATGAACTGAAGCCGTATTAGGAGTGTTTGCTCGAACCCGAATTCGACTTAATGGTGCTGTTCTTACTGCAACTTTTAAAAAGTTTGACAAAATTAAAAACTTTTGCTGTAGGCAGTAACTCACCGATGGGACACCGCCAAATATATATATATGCAACAAAAGTCTTAACTTCGGTAATATAACTTTGTCGAGCTCATTAGTTTTCGCCGTCAGCAAAATTTTGAGTTTTGTTCAACTTTGGTTCAGATTAGATTACCACAAGTGGGACAGCCACAGTAAAAATTCGAAAAGAAAATGATTTTTTAAAGCCAGACTTGAAAGTCCCACCAGTGCCAGCCAGTTCCAAAGTCTTACTAGTAGGGTAATCTTTGAATTTCTATAAGCACATTAAACCTCCGTTAAGTGAGAATTGACGTCATGTTAGTTGGCTACAACCGCGACTCAGTTGGAAGAGAGTGGCGGTTAAAAATCACTTCTAACTGAGTGGCAAATCTAACCACGGCGGATTATGTTTAATGTTACAATTTAACACAAAACATAATAAGGATAACCTACATTAGAAAGCCCAGGTCAAAATCCTAAGTTCGGGAGAAGGAATCAACCTCGAACATAGCATTACTAACAACCATACCGTACAAGTTGTTCTTTCCATAATGCTCTGCAACCAAAACTTTTAAGAATGATTTACCTATCTGGTCTTTGGCCAGTCGATTGGTCAGATATCTGGTCTGGTGGCGATCCGGGTTCTCTTTTGATGGGCAACATTGACATTGCGCCAGGGTGGGCTACAGTGCTGTTCTGAACGCCAGAGTCAGGGTGTAATCTGCAATAAAAGTTTAGAACTTTAAATTTCTGATCTTAAATGTAAAAGGTGTTGTTCTCTAGTACTTTGAAATATAGTAGTGCTATAAAGCACGCTCAGAGCAAAGCGTTTTCTGAAAGAAGGTGTTTTCTGAAAGAAGGTATAAAAGTATAATGTTGTAGGGTTAAGGTAAGTTTAGACATCAAAGCCTGTAGCAAATTTCTTAACTATCTTCGTTTTTCTTCATAATAAAATTCAGCCTAAACCACTCAAACCAGACTTCACATTTTGGAACACCAAGTGAAGTGTGGCGCTGATATATTCAGAACCAATATATCGCATCCTAACCCCCCCGTAGATTCGGTTATTTGGTGTACGAGAGAAAACTTCCCCAAATCAACTTCACAACCATTTTGAATATGCTGAAATATCCAGACGAAAATTCTTCTCAATTTTCTAGAATCATTTAGGTATACTCCTAACACTATTCTGACAACGATGCAAAAGCTTTTTCGACCGCATAATGCTTTGGGCAAAAACTCAATTGTGTCTATTTTATTTACATGAAAACCATCAAAATAAATCCAACGTCAACCAAAAAAGCTTGACTTATCTTTGATTATCAAAACAAAATTATTTTTAAGCTAGTCAACAAAATTTACCAACCGAAGGCGAGTTAAAGTTGCTCATTAAGTCTTAGTCAGAAAGGCTGAGTCAATTAATTAAACAAATCAAACAACTAATACTGTCAAGAAAGCAACGGGCCGTCAAACACGCATCAAACAAAACACCAACCTCATTCAACCGTAAACTATTGTAGACGTAAATGGTTTGGAGAGAATTCCTTTGCAATTTTTTTTTATTTTAAAAGTTCAAAGTTTTAAAATAAAAAATGATAAGGTGACGCACGAAATTTATGGTAAGCTCAAACTCACAAATTTATGGTAAGCTACCCATTTTTTAAGTTCAAGACTATTTTTATACGGCTATCTAAGTTACATGCAACCAGTCTGACCATCTAGCATCAGCATAACTGGGCCTGTTGATTTATTAAGAGTAAATTTCAGTCATTCCACTTTTCAATTTTTCAGTAACCCAAGACAATGAAGATATTGCTCAAGATTAAAATGGAGATTTATTTTTGAAAAAGCAGAACTGGTTTTCACCACTCATCTCTACCAAATCCCTAAAGCGCGCCTGGACCATAGAGAATTGCTTCCACCGTGCGTAGCAAACATATGAATTCTGCGCAGGTGGCAGCTTGACTCACAAACTGCAAGGTCCCGCTATCTCCTGACTACGACGATTTTGCATATAAAGACAAAACTACAATTAGAACAACTGCTTGCTTCCATCAAGTTCAAAGGCAGGATGTGGCCGTGGAAACAGCAAATTTATTCAAAGATGAATAAATTCAGCAGTAGTCTGCGATACGACAAACCCAATTGATTTTAATCTCCGCCTCACAAATAATAATCAGCTAACAGACGGCCCAAAACACAAATCATGCAGTTGAACAATCAATAGTTGTGTTTGTTTACGCGGTACCTAATTGGCTCAAATGGCTTAGACAGCACACTGGCGTAGAGATAAAGTGCTTCAAGTGTTTTGAATAATTAAGAGATTCTGCCAGCGATACACTCTAAGCAGCTAAGCACCTTCTGCAAGAACGAAAAGATGTATTGCCGGTGACACAGCAACACACTGACCGCATGATCTGGGTTCAACTCGCACCCTGGTCACGTTGTTGCGCTCTTGGATAAGATGCTTTGCGATAATTATCTCTGCTTGGTGGCTTCGAACAAGCAGCAAATTCAGTGGACAAGAATGCGAAGAAGCAACAGGAACATTGGATCACCGAAAACTCAAACGCGGATTCCTCCAAGCACAAAGTAGTTACTGCAACGAAAAGTGTGCGGATTGTCCAATAGTTAGCCTGTGACGCTGTCCGGCGACAGAATAAATAATTTAAATATGCAACTACAACAACAAAATCTAATCACTCCATCAATATCTCGATTAACGGGGTCTTTTAGGCAAAATAATTCTGATGGTGGACGTCATGAATCTTATAGTAGTAGCCATTCGAATCTTTCTTGATTCTTACAACATTAAAATTGATCAAGCAAGCAAACGTTTTTAAGAAGATTTCTCTACGCTTGCGAAAAACTATTTGTCCAGTAGCTAATATAACTTTGCTTTAAAAACTGAAACAAAAAAAAATCTTCCTTTGAAGCTTTTCTACGAGTCAGAGGCATCAAATTAGCATCAAAGGAAAATTAAAACTCAACTCATGGTCTGGCAAGAAAGTAACTGAAATACACTTGAATACTAAAAAAGTATATCACCAAGTACTGTTTCCATCTCACCTCGATTGATGCATTAGCGAAGCTTGTGTAGGCCAGTGTTGTACCAGGGCAGGGGTTGAGTAGTTCGAGGCCTCCCCTCCTCCGCCACCAACACCCGGGTAATCCCCTAAACAACAAGGAAATTGATCAGTGACAATTAACAATGCTTTATTTTTGAACTTAATGAGAAGCTTCTTGGACATCAAACCTGGCTTTACTTTTTCGCTTACAATTTTTCGGTCAAATGTCGAATTTAAGAATAGTTTTTCGGTCGTTTTTATCATGCAAACAAGATTCAGTTTTCGGCGATTTTAACCGATTGAGCTACTGTAATTTCATTTCAACCATTAAACAAAAATTTATGTAAATGGCAATCACCCAAAAAACAAAAAAAAAACACAAGCAGTAGCCAATGCTAAGCAGCCGCAAACACGAAAAAACAAAGCCATCAAACTAAATGCTCTTTTGGAATTGTAGCATAGGAAATCAAAAATTCAAAAATATACTTTGCACACAACTATTTGTACCAGTTGTGAATAAAATCACACGTTTAAATCAAGCAAAACCTTTAACAAATATACGGAATGAATTGTAATTGCATGTTCTTCACCAAGTTTACTTGACCAGGATACATCGAGTCAAGCTGCCACCTCCTGCCTGTCTACCGCAACACACGGTGGAGGCTTTACACTGTCTTTTATTGCTGAACGTCAAGAAGGGAAGTTGTGAATACAAATTTTTATGGTCTTTGGTTTGACCCGACCGGGAATCGAACCCGAGTCTACCGTTTCAGTAGCAGACGCTCTATCCACTCGGTAACGAGAAAAACAACACTAATTTTCAAAATTGCATTTCGCTCAGTAGAGTCAAAATCTAAAGTGTGCTCTTATCGGGGTCTTACAGTTACACTTACCGGTATTATAAGGTGTTGATTGAGATGAGTGATACATACTAGGAGTGCTCAGATTTACAACTGGAGTAGAAAGATCTCCGCCGCTGTCCTGTTAAAAAAAGACGCTGTAAAACCATCAATATACAATGAATTTTGATTTAAAGACTGCCTTAATCCGTCTTCATGTATATGCACTAATGCACTAATTATAATGCAATGCAATCATGTCCCAGATCCACAAAAGTTGCACCTTGATAAGGCTGCTTGAAGACTGCCCAATCCCCCAGGATCTGAAAAGGCCGGAACAACAATACCACCACGTTTGAAAAGAACGAATATCGCAAAAAAAAATACGCATGTCCAAATGAAGCAACCAACTTCATCACATAAAATTGTCAGATTTAAGATTGCTGAAGTTTTGAACGTAAAAGCGTCGTTGCTACGACGACCCTGATTACATGATCTGGATCAACCCGCACTCTCGTCACATTGTTGAGTCTTTAGCTTAAACACTTTACAATAATTTTCGCTGCTTCGTGCCTTCAAACAAGCAGCAAATTCAATGGACAAGAATTCCAAAAAATTTACAGAAACGTTAAGTCATCACATCTCCAAAACAGGTGCGGATTCTTCCAAGCACGAAGTACTCAACTACTTATTGGCAATAAACAGTCTGTGGATAATTCAATGAGCATCGTCTGACGCTGAGTGGTGACAGGAAATAAAAATGCAACAACAACGTAGTTTGGTCAAAAACGAGGCGAGTTGAAAGGTCGCATTACACACCAGTGGCGATACGTTTCCATGCGAGGGGGGAATCCCAACACGTAATCCTTCTGCACTTCTGTTAGGTGAGGGAGGGTTGTGCTGAACCGACTGTTTCATGGGCATGGGCGAGGTGCGATCTTGCATGTGAAGCGATGGCGACGGCTCACGCTGCTGGCTCCCTCCTGGATAACTGGTCGCTAAAATGAAAAAAAGAAAAGAAATTAAACAAAAACATTATCAATAAGAAAGTAATGGCTAGCCCTATGCAGCATATAAGAATTAGATATTTTGAATTTTTTCGCCACAAATATAATCAGATTTCGAGTGAAGAATGCGAAAATCAACTTCAAATAGCAAAATCATTTAAGGCAAAATACTGTAAAACCTTATTAATGAGACGATTCGGTAACTTTCTTTTGACTATTGTCAAACTTATTCTGTTGTACGATTAACAATGGCTAAAAGAACATAACCTAAGCGTCTTACTTATTATAATTTATTTTGTAGCATTTTGATTTGATTGTTTGTGATAAAATTAAATAAAAATTCCATTTAGGTCTACCATGCACCTGAGCCGCTATTTCAAAATACTAATATTTAACAACCTAAAAACAACCAATCGATATTGGGTAGCATAATCCGTTAAAACAAAAAACCAGAGATCGATCAACGAGCCAAGTAGCTACTGAGTGTATTGAGTATTTTTCTGAAAGTAATTCTTCAACAAGTTGCGTTTCTATTTGCGCTAAAGTCGCGATAAATGTTGCAACTCTTTTTAAGAAGTTGTGTAGCTCAGCAAAACGGTGCCTGTGTCGGTAGTTGGGTACCGTCTGCTTGACACACACATCGAAAGTGAAGCAGCGAGAATAATGCAAATTAATTTTTTTGCTACATATTGAAAACAATCACAATTAACAACAAACCAACAGTAATTCTGGAAACACAACATGCAAATCGCGAGGTACTATAAAAATCGACATCAATAATTAAGAAACACTCAAAACAATTACTGCAAGATTAAAATCCACAATGAAAGCCAATGCTGACTACTACAGAGCACGGGAAAAACCACAGCAAGGACGAGCTGGCTTACCATTCATAGGAGAAGTCGAAGGAACAGGGCTATACCTTGGTCCTAGCATATAAATATTTTGTTTGTTTTTTACCAAAATGCGGATAATTCGCGGACACTATTTTTGAGGAAAATTCGAAAAGCAAAAGGCAAGCAAACATAGGGCACGCAAAATAACAGGTTGGTGGTTTGTACGAGTTCGTAAGTTACAAATTTTATCACTCGAGGAAAAAACAGAAGTAACCACGGATGAAAAATAAGCGCTTTTCGGAACAACAGCAGCTGTAACATCAACGTAATTTTCTGTCTTTGCAACTAAACAACATATGACAACGTAGCAAAAAATGGGTTTAGGTTGGAATGGAAAGACTGCTTAGCATGTCTAAGAACCATCGAAACTGGCAGGTTTAGCAATTGTGCTGCGATTTCCGAAAAATGCTTATTCACCAAACATGAAAAAAAACAACAATGCACCAGACAGCTGCCCTACACTGTATAATCATCAAACCAATATTCTCAGCGAACATAACATCTTTTTGCTCAAGCTGATTCTGGGACGAAGAAATATATGAAAGAATACTGTTCAAAATAAGCCTTCTGAGGTATCTGTCTTATGTCCAGTCGAGAAATGACAAAGTTCCACAAAAACTAATTGTTTCCTATACTGGTTACTGAGGCTACTAATGAGAGCGCTAGAAAACTCCGCAGCTAGCAGCCAGGCCATAACTTAAGGGTCTGGATCAAAAAATCAAAGGTTAAAAAGCAAAAATGGCTCTCTTGAAAGATGTAGAAGCAAATGTATTGGAGAGATTACAAACAAATGCTGAAAAAAATTTCTTTCCATTTGATCTAGTACAGATAAAAAAAGCAAGATCATGTCGTACATGACGCAGCGCAACAAACATTCATAGCTTATCCTTTTGTCTTCGTTTCAGCTTTAATAATGAAAGTTGATGACCCGATTCCTTCAAAATAATTATCAAAAGTGATCAAACCTTAACTAATATCTCAAGACCTCTACCTTATGGCAATGTAAGCGGAAAAATAAAGCAAAGAAATGAACCGCAAACAATTACGGCGACTCAGACGACCTTTGGAAAATGAAACCAATGCTCTCAATTGCGTAAGTGCAGGACCCTTTCAACATTGTTGAAGTTGTAAATTTAAACGACTGGCAGTTCAGTACGGCAGGCCTGCAGAACACAGAACAAGTCTGCAAATGAAGCATAGCTGGGATGATAATAGTAAGTGGCAGGTGTGGAATGAATTAAATAAAAATTGCATGATATCGACAATAGTCAGGCTTTGAGTTGTATGATGAAAAAAAAGGATTTGAAGATGATCAGTTTTTAGTGCCCAGTGAACGAGAAACTGATCACTACGACAATTTTTTTCTCCTTAACACATCGGGAAAAAAATCCCAGCCCCAGAATACTGCAGATAAAACGAGTGACCACGCACTAGTTCTTTAAAATGCAGCCACTTTCGAGTTGTCACTTTGCTATTCGACTCCAATATGTCATTTCTTATCGCACCACTTGCATTAAAACCACCATCAGTTATTGCTAAAAGTTATAGTTACTTTCAAATTACCTGTAGGTGAGAGGCTCCTGTTGTGACCGGCTGCCAAAGGACTGGGAGGGTGAGGGCTGCGACGTTGAGGGGGGTATAGTCGCGAAGGATCTGGAACCAATGGCAATTGTCCAAACAGAGGGTGGTTGGTAAGGTCATGCGATACGGGAACAGTCACAGATATGGGAGGAAAGTCAGTTGGCTAAAATAGTATAGTTAGATTTAAGTTACATGCCTAAATATATTTGAACCACAATTCTTGAAGGGTGACAGAAATTTAGCTCTTCCAATAACAACAATCCAACACAGTTAATAACTAAGCCACCCCCACATCAACTAGAAAAAAGAAAATCCGTTTCTCTCAACACTTTTACTACAATTTAGGCTGGGCTGTCTCTTTTTTTGGATTCACTATTCCTTTGCATTAATTGCTGTGAATTTGCTTTGGTTATTAATTTTTTGAAATATGCTGATATAATGTTTAAACAGTGATTTATCATATCATAACAAAAAATGATCAGGAATTCTGAAACAACCAACTTTCACTTGCTCTTAGTGATTGAAGATGGCGAATAATGAAAATATAGCCGCTTTTTTATCAGGAAAATTAACACTTTTTCGTCAAATACTGTAGGTTATACAAAATATTTAAGGAACTTCATCTCACCCGAGTATGGTGGCCCATCATTTCATTAAATTGGTGATCGATGTGTCTGTATCGTTCCATCGTTCCAGGAGTCAGCAGCTGAGGCTGGTCAATGTCGGGACTGTCGCCACTTTTGTCCTTTTTATTCAGCATCTAAAGCAAAAAGTGTTTTTTAAGCAACTCGAAACGTCTCGGAATGAAGTCTTATAAAAGATGACAAACCGGCTCACCTTCACTAGTGTTGCACAGTGACATATGACTTGCCACTGTTTAAATTTCATTATGAGGGTGAATTATTTAAGTAGGATTATAGGAACCAGGCTGCCGACTCGAAGACCTAACGATCCCTTTGCAGCCATTGCATATTGCTTATTCTTTTTAGCTGTTTATTTGCGCGTATTGGCGGTTGCAACAAACAACCTATACATGCGAAAGATAAAGCAGCATTTAAACATATCTCGATATCATTTCAGCTTTGGTTTAATTCTAATTCTAAGTTATTTTTTAAATAATTTAAATATATTTTATATAATTCTAAATATTTTAATTCTAAGTTAGCCCTGCAGTGCTACCAGTTTGTAGCTGTTTTTTTTTTTTTTAATTTTGAATAATAACGATCACAAATATTATGAAAGCGCATGATGAAAGGGTTTCAGCAATGGTCAGTGTCGCAAAAGCAAAACCTAATTGGATGCCATTTTCGATTGGCAACACCGAGGACATTTAGCTTTGTAATATCTAAAAAACGATAAGTCGTAGAAAACTGAAATTTTTTCTTTGCCTTTTACATATAATCCCAGCTAGATAACTTATCATCCTCTGGGTAGCATCAACCACAATTTTTCATTAGAAACAAAGATCATAAGCGAAGAAGCGCAACATTTGCTACTTCTAAATCAAAGTGATAGCATTAAAATAGAACGAATCCTAGTTTGTTTTTTGGCAGCAGACCTTTTTATAGCACCGTAGCGAAGTTGATGAATATCGAAAGCAGGAGACGGTATTATCATCAACATCTAATCCTAACGATTTAAAAATCTAGAATAACGATTTTTACGTTCTAATCCCGAGACAATGAAGTCTCCATACTTTGACGTCATACGCAATCGTCATAGTAACCGTAACCAGGAACGTGGCTAACGTAAGCAGATGACGACAAGTCTCTTAGGACAACAATAACTACAACTAATAGACTGTAATAACCAAACTTAAAATCTATTATAAGCAACAAAAACGTTTTGGGATTGAAGATAGACGATTTACGGTACAATAGAGATGACGAATAATACTAGCCACTTTAACGACGGGCCCCAACGCGTTTGTTTCTAGAGCGGGAGGTCTGTGGTTTAAATCACTGGCCGGTAAAACACAGTGTTGCCAACGGCTCGCCACTGTTACATTTCCTCGAAAGGAATTGTGTTGCCCAAAGGAGTAATGACGCACAGATGGACCTGCAAACTCGCTACACGCTTTGGCGTAATAGAGCGAGTATAATTAAGATTGGATCTGATTAGTCACTTCAAAAAGAATAAGCTTCGGATTCGAATTCTGGGCGAACCAAATAATATTTCTTGCAAAGAACTCGTCACTGTTTGAGTGTTTTCGGACAGGAAAACGAATCTGATTGACCAAAGAGGATTGTCATTCGTAGAGAACAAAAAGAAAGTTAGATGCATTGTAAGATTTCTTCCAACCATTTATAGTAGAACTGAACTTTTCTGCTGCTTATGAAGTGTGACTTGACGTCACGGTTGTTTTACGTCACAATGTCAATACTCGATAAAAAAGCAAGCAAAAACTTGAAGCTGTTTGCAAATCGGTTTCGTTTTGCACACAACTCTTCAAGGGTAGGTAAGCAAACACCGAAAAAAGTAACTCAAGAGGGTGCCAATAAAAACAATGATCAGAGTACCGAGCTAAAAATTGTGCAACACAAAACACAATAGACTCGTGTGCGATTTCAGATTGGGTGGCTGCTTGATTCGAAAACCGAGAAGGTCTTCTTTGCAGTTTCCCAGTCCCCATTTCCACGTAATTTTACTTGAAATACAGAAATTAGACAAGAAACCATAGCACAATCATCTCCTTATTAATTCCAAAGCTCTAAACACTGTCTGTTAAAGCTGATCTATAGACGTTAATCAGCTAGAATACTTGCGTATTCTTTTGATATAAACAACTGCAGTTTGAAGGCTGAGGCTAAAGGTTTGTTATATTTGGTTCAACAAGTAAAAAGCAGATTTGAGTGCATTGGGTGGTGACTTCAACATTGATAGTAAAAAAAAGGGGTTGAAGCGCCAAATGAGCATCTTCAAGCAATGCATTTTAAAACTCCATAGCAGGTGTTGTACGTCCTTTGTGATCAGGAGTTTGGAAGGAACTTGGATTCAAAAGTAGAATAAGGCTTTTCAGCAATCGAAGTACTTATACTACTTGCACGATCTTGGTAACACCCTGGCAAAATGCCATTGAAGAATTTGGATTCGCTACAGAAAACCTGCGATTTTAAATTCACAAAAATTAACAATCAAATGGTGAATTTCCCTTTTCCCAGAGATGACGTCATAGTGCAAAGACCAAGAAAAACCATACCGGTAAACGATCAAACAAATTTTTGATGGGCTTAAGCAGAGTCAGTTTTGCACAATTTAGTAAAGAAACGAATCAACGGACCGAGATTAACATTACGGCGAACCAGCTGCCCGACAACATTAGGGTTAAGATGAATGGCAATCAGTGGTTAAAGAAGAAGCAAGTCTGCGGACGGCCAACATAAGGGGTAGGGGTATTTGTCGTGTTTGTTTGTCGTGTTCCCGTTAACAACAGATAAGTCACCGACTTTTTGGGCCCAAGTAGATTCAACAAAACAAGCGAGAAAACACTGGTACCAAATCAAACCCTTACGCTTTACAAAAGAATAAAGAGCGGAGCCCCGCTATTGCAGTAATTATTTCTTCCAATTGTGCTAACGAATTGTAGGGTGTTGCTACACTTCGCTAGTTTACTTATAATTTGTCATATCACGGAGCTGGCTGTCATTTGTTGATGGACGTGCTTCCGAGAAGGCAGAAACTGCATTTAACACGACTTTTCGATCAGTTTCTAAACAACCAAAGTAGTCTTATGCATTTTCATTCCGACGTCATAGTTTCAATGAGCCATGACAATACTTGCACCGAGGAGAAGATATTCAAAAATCATATTGTGCAGGCAGGGTACTATAACCAACGTGATAATGTCCGGTGATAAAAGGCAAAAAATCACTGACACAAGAAATTACTAAAACTGGGTAGCCATCGAGTTGCCAGTCGCAATTCCATCGATGGCATTTATTTAGTGTTTCTACAAAGCCGATTTCTGTCTGCGAATCAATGGTTTTAGATCATGGGGAAATGATGTCTGGCAAAATGATAAACTTAGCGTTAAAAAAGTTGAGAAGTGTGTGAAAATACGAGTTGTAGTATATTTACTTGACACTGGTTTAGTACAAAATTTGAGGCACATAAACTTAGTTTCACAAGTTTGGGTACAACTGTTTCGAGAAAATTTGGGTTCCAGCAGGTTTTCCAAAAAGTTAAAGGAAACACTGGTGGCAACTGGCAAGCAATCATTAAAGTCCAGTGTACTTCAATTATTTTATGATCGTGCTTACATTTTTTTCGTTTAAGTATCCCAATGAATTCGGCTTTCAGTCAAATTTCTTCCAATAGTGCTCGACTCGGAAACTACTTTAGTTACCATTCAAACAGTTCGCAAGAAACTGTCAAAACACCTCGCATATATCGTCGTTTGGTTTTGGAATTAAATAAATTCAAAATCTTGAATCTGAATATTCTTCTTACGCTTCAATGCTGCATTCCACACTTCATCTATTTAACAAGTTAAATATTTCCTAAAGTGAAATAGGTAGAACCAATTCAATAGTTCACGAAGTCATCAGGTCTTACAATCCTGCTTCATTTGACAGCACCTTAATGCTGTCTCAACGTCTAAATGAGTAATCATCTTCAACCACTAGCGACGAAGTTCCTATATCGCGGGAGCATTCCCGTGTTTCGAAGTCAACTGACTTTATCATCAGTGTGAAGTGGAGTCGACACAATGCAAGGAATTTCGATCCCTGAATTAGGTTAATTCAACCGGTAAATTTGAATAACCAAGCTATCGGTATAGCCTATCGTCTTCATCTCGAACTTCAGCAACTTGAAAAGGCAAACCCAAATTTTTCCCTCGTACTGCCCTGGACTCGAGTTTCGTGTAATACCAACGCTCATCGGCAGGGCTGACTTTTAAACCGAAATTCAAAAGCTAAACTAAGCTGGCCTACAAGTCGAAATTCAAAATCTGACTAAACTAGCACATAACTTTAAAATCAAAAAATGATTGCGAAAAATAATCATTTATTCAGTATTTTTAAAATTATTAAAGATAGAATTTTTAAAACCATACAATCTTCGATAAAATTATCTTTTTTTATAAACGTGCTGGAATTAAACCAAGTACGGTACCGGACTACCGGTAGGAGCAAAATAGTGGAGAAGATGCCGAACGCAAATGGTGACTTTATATGGTCTTTTCTAAGTTCTGTGGTCCCCTTTGTATATTTTGCTATCGTGAATGCAGTTTCTACTTTGTGGCAGACAAAGAAAGCGTACACCTGCGTCAGCAGCTATCGAATTCGTTCAAGCAACCGCTGCTTTTGCACAATAACAATTGCTGCACAATCAATTCATAGGAAACGCAGCTAACACAATGTTCATCAATTTGTCAATTCCAATCGTTTTCACAACTGGTATAAAATAATTTAGGCCATTGCCAAAGCTTTGCAAGCACAACGAACTGGAGCCCTAACGATACCAACTGCAGCTGGTTAAGCGTAGACAATAGCCTAACTTCAATTATACTGTAGTTAGAGAAAAATCATTGCAGTGAAAAAAAACAAAACAAACTTGTTATCTGCAACCATTGTTTTTTTCAAAAGTGGTCTAATACAGCTACAGCATTTCGGCTTCAGCTGCATCCATCGCTAACCGATTGTCAAAAACTGCTTTGTAACGCTTCGAGAACTAATTAAGCCCCCAAAAGTTGAAATGCTAAACATGTCATTTCATGCCAACTCAACGCGTAAAATTTTTGCGACAATCACAATCTTGTAGTAAAATAGCGAAAGTCGTACAATACCGTTTTTAAGTGCTGCCGCTGATTCAAGTCGCACAATGAGTATTATGCAATAATTTTGGTCACGACTCAAGATTGTAGTGTGCAGTTAATTTCATACATTGACATTCATGTTAGAGTGAATACAAATGAAAAGGATTGATGCGATTACTTTGGCAAGGCTGGGCCGCGTAATATTACGCTCTTATTTTAGCATAATACCATCTCTATGCAAACCAACTGACTATCAACATTAGGGTAGGATAAGTTGGCGATCAGTTGTCGTGGAGCCTTCTGAATGCTCTATCATCCACATTGAAATACCATGTGTATGAACGTTCTATTAATCAAGTGCAATTAATTGTTGACTTAACCAAAATTGGGCGTTTCTTCGATTTTCTAGCATATGGTATTATTTGGAAATCAGCAAAGTCAACTTCGTCATCGTTACAAGCTTTTAGGGCAAAATTCTTATTTTATTGAAAATATTCATAGGGTATTAATTAAATACTAAAGTAGAGATTAGCGATCATATAGGCCATAGGGCCAAGCTTTAATCAGTCGTGATCATGAGTTTAAACAATATACCCCATACGCTGCTGAATTGGAGCTCTCGCTACCCTTTTTCACATTTTCTTCAAAAGTAAAAAAGCTAGCATTTTTTTACATTTCAGGAAGATTGCTATTGATGGACTGCAATTTTTATTGATTCCTGATTGCCACGATATGTATTGCATAGTTATGTCCCAAATTGCTATCGACATAATTTGTTGTAAAAATGTTCAAGTGCGACACTACTACTGCATAACCTTTCCTAACGCGTTGTGGCTTTAGGTAACATTTCGATTTGTTGTGACTTTCTATAGATTTACTATATTTAGTTATCTGCAGGGAAACAACCGACTTTGAGCTATTTTTGAACATTTCTTATCACGAGCGATCATATGACGTCATAGTGACGTAGTTTGCGTATATTTGCATGCTAACAATGGACATATTTAAGAACGGTTCTTGGTATTTTGGTCTTCCTTTTCTATTTATAGATGAAGTCATGCATCATAATTAGAGCCGTTTACGGACTAATTTTCAGGCCGCTTTGCGACCAGTGATAGAGAACGGCTGTGAAATAAATCGCAGAGTTTGCATTTCCTTTGATTGTGCTCAAAAATAATAAAATTGTTTTGTTTTAAAGCCCAAGATATTTATAAACAAGCTTTCCATACGCAAATTTTCTTAATTTTAGCTCCCTTTCAATAGCACGTTTCTTGAGCAGTGAGTTTTTTTCCTATCATTGATATTCACAAACTTCTGCCACCGATTAAGATATTACTGCACCAACACGAAACAGCAATCACGCAGTAAGCAATCGCTTGCAAAATAAATGAAGCAATTGTTTCATAAACTTTGACCTAATAAAAATTAAGAGACCAGGGTTAGGATTCAGCTGTGCTTTGATCTAATTGAACCAAAGTTAAAGCAAACAAATAGAGAAACTAAGATTGGATTTGACCATACCTTGCCCTCATCGGTTCTAAGAGTAGAAATAGCCAGTAGCCATTCATCATAGGTGATAAAATAAGCAACTGCATTTAGAGCGTCTGCACTGTATGGTTAGTAACTTGATTTCCAGTCGATAATACTGGCTATTGGCAAAAACGCGTTTTCCAGTGACACGGTAGTGCTGACGGAACAAAATTTGGTTAACTGCTAGCTCAAACACCTACTAAAATGCGCGTATTTAGCCAATTCGCTAGTTCACCACCTACAAAAACATGAATTACAGAAGCTAGTTGATCTACTGCAATTTACTTCGTTTGCAACTGTGCAATAGCTTTTTTTCTACGCAGAAGATTCTTCGGGAAGAAGTTACACTATATGGAACATTCGATACTATGTGAGATTCTGACAGTGAGGAGAGAATTTCAATGTTTTTCAGAGCAATGATTCACAAGATCGCATTCCAATGATCCAGTACTAGCTATTCATATACATGAATGATACCTCCATTACAGATTATGTGTTAAATTAGTTGCAACCTGTATCCTAAGTGAAGTTAAGCACTGAAGTTCGGGGTAAGACTTCGTCAGCTCAGCTAGAATTTGGACTCAACATTCAACTGCGAATGCACTTATCGTTCTGATGGTGCGATTTTATTCGCCATATTGGACGTCAATCTAGTAATTAGATTCGTCTCGTTGTAACTCTATGTCTTTCAATAGAAACACTTGAAAAGACTTGAAAAGATTTTAATTACACAAACTCCAAGCACAGCAAACATGAAAGAGAGTATAAAGCATGAACGCGTATTTCTACGTCATAATATGGCATGCCAATGAAAAATGATGCAATAACCGCACAACTGCCAATATCATCACTATGTCCTATATCTTGACATCACTTTGTGTTAATCATTTTAGCAGCAATAATTCAGGTAATAGAAACAAATTAAACTGTATGTGAAAACCTCTGCAACTGGCCTGCTATCCACTTACAACGCCAAGAAATTGAACGGCAAGGGACATTTACATTTTCGCAACCACAAAAAGCCTTAGATAACTTTCAACATAAATACGATTTAGATTGGTGTTATTGCCACTATCAATTTTTGTAATCTGAGGTAAATTTAATTGCTTCTAGCCAAGCCCAACCGTGGCGAAAATCTCACTTTTAGCGAAAAAAACTTGGTTTCTAACCATTTTCATAAAAAAATGATGCAAAAGCATTAATCAATTTTTGTTCCTATTTATGAACCAAATAACGCAATTCCTTCATATGATCATTTCGAGTAATTTCTCAGTTCAAAGACTTCAAGTGTGAGAGAAATTCACTTTATATGGTTGCAAACTAACATCCACAGACTTGACAATAGTTATCGAGGTCAAGGCGGTCCCCCAACGCAAAACAAACGATAAGAAAGATAGAAGCTTATTTCACACAAACAAACATAAATGAAACAGCGAAGTGACCAATTTATTTGGTCTTTAAGTCAAGGTTATTTCGTCTAAAGTGCTCAGCCAACGCAAAACTTTCTTCCTAGTGTAACGGAGTTGACACTCACAGCCGTTCAATAAAGCTTACCTCAATGATATCAGCGTTGGTTCTGCTCTCGTGTGGCTCGTTGTACTCCGTGTATTTGAGTAATACTTTATCCATATCCGTACTGGCATACTGGAACAACTTGTTGGATCCGTTGAAGATGATCAGTGCTATTTCGCAATCACATAACACCGACAGTTCGTACGCTTTCTTCATTAAACCGAATTTTCGCTTCGTGAACGTGACCTGGAATGCATTTAAGCTGTTCAGGTCCTTTACCAAAAATACACACGTAAGGCTTGCTCAACTAGCCAAGCAGCTTGCCTTTCACAGATCTTTTAAATTTATCTAAGTACACTCGATTTTCAAAGCGCATTTATTTGGCGTTCTAAACCGCGAATATAGACTTAAGATTCGCGAAAACGCCAGGACGACATAATACGTGGGTAGTGAACGTATAAATTGTATATAATAACGACAAGCAGTGCCGCAACTAGAACGTTGTTCTAGAGGGGGCAAAATTTGTTTCTGGGGGGGCCAAAATTTTTGGGTTGGTCTAGTTTTCACCAAGTTCTCTGTTGATCTCCAAAAAAAAAGGTCATCGCGCTAATTTGGTCTACTTTTCTCTCGAGTTCTCTGTTGGTTTCCAAAAAAAAAAGCCACCATCTTGAAACTGCAGCAAGGGGAAGCGAAGTTTGGATGGGCATGGTGGGCAGGTTGGGGAGCAAAATTTTAGTTCAAGGGGGCGCCGCCCCCTTTCCCCCCCAGCTGCAGCCCTGACTACAGGTTAGAAAGTACAGATATGAACAAAGTATAGCTTATGACAACTTTAATTTGCGAGTATGCATAATCAGCACTTATGATAAAATCATCAAAAAATCGAATGATCTATAACATTTTAGCAAAAATAAATAAACATAGCAATCGTTTGATTATTTATTGCATGCTTCAAGTTAAAAATTATGAACTACGTTAGATTGAAGTCTGTGCAATCAGCAGATGAAACATTCCTTGAACATAGTGAAAAGACCTGTGGCAAACTGTTCAGTTTGTTCATTCGCGCGTGTGAGCCAGGTAATCTGCGTCTGTCTTCTACACCAACTCAGAGAACCCTATGTGGGTTACGTCTGCAAGCCTTTCGTCAGGCTGGACCACCACAACGGATAGACTGCTTGGCCCAACGTTCAGTTAAGCTGCGTTTCTGGTGTGAATCATTTTTCGCTGTTTCGGCTTTTTTCTGACCCTTTTTTTCGATGAAGCAACGCAACCTTAAGCACTACGCGCGCTGATTAAATACCCGCAATACCGCCAGATCGACCAAATCTGATAAATTATTCATACACTTGCGTCATCAGCAAAAGATTAGTGACGTACAGGACAATGCAGATAAAATTTGCAAGAAAGCAAAACGAGCTTAAAATTGCAACTTTCATTCACAGCGCTTCAACGGAATTTGAAATCACCTGTTGATATGAAATTAGCCAATTTCCTGGCCTTATTGAGATAAATTATAGTTCGATTCGTTTAGCCAGAACTATTACATAGTTGACTACTAAGCATAACATTTGACCATAAAAATAAGATGAAAACATTTTTTCAACTTTCAAAAACTGGAGTTCGACAAAAATCTGGGAAAAATTAGAAGCAGAATATGTGTGAGCTTGAAAGAAAACATTTATACTCTTTGAAGTTACCGATGTTTAAAATGCTTCATAAACAGAGTTTTGGACGTGAGATTTTCAACTGTTCATGATTCGAACAAAAACTGAACTAATTTTTTTTTTTGGATGGCTTGAGGAAATAATAAAAGTTCAAGAAAATAAAAGCGGTGAACCATGATAAATTCAAACCATTGATATGTGATTTTTGGATTAGACTGCTGTTGAAAAGTTGGAAAAACGCTGGGACTTAGCCAAGAGGAACTTGTTCAAGGTGAATTCACAGAGTATCCGTTTATGTCCGTTATTTTACGTTTTGCTTCTCCTTGAAAAACTATGCCCTCTTTCATCCGCATTTTTATAAATCCATATCCGACTAAGTAGACTGTTACATATTGATAAAAATTTTGTGTATGAACGATAAAAGCGACATTTCAAAATAAGGCTGTACCGCTTTGCAAAAAATTTTTTTTCGGACAACTTTTGTCCAGTATGTGACAGTTTGGTTAGTGCGGATATGGGCAAATAAAAATGCGGATGAAAAACGACATACTTGTTCACGGAGAAGCAAACACGTAAAAAAACGGACAAAAAACGCATACTGTGGATATTCACCTTCATTCATGAAAAAGCAATACTCTCCCACAAAGTGAGCTTTTTGCCGGAACTAAAAGCTAATGTTATTTCAGAATAGGACTTTGCTAAATTTCATGCCTCATTCTTAAAAAGTAACATCGTAAATCTAATAATTTACGGTAAATTAATTGACGGCACTTCATGGCCGACTCGAAAAATAATTATGTATATATCAGTTAAGTTTGATCTCAGAGCATTTCCTGACATCAAATACGTTGCACAAATTTTTGATATTATTCTTTGATAACAATACGAGATTGAACTTGTACTGAAGTAATCTATGTAGGACGTTTATAGGTATCGAACGCATTTCAAATTTGCTCGTCAATCAATAAAAAAATCAAAAGATAAATACAAATCCTTCAAAGCTGTCTGTATTCCACTGCTGGGTGCATAAAAAAAAGTAATTTGTACGATTATGAGTCATTGCGGTCTGCATTAAAAGCACGTGGTGACGAATATAGACCGATGTTATTCCGTTCGCACTAAGCATTGACTTCGCGTAAAGGCTAAATAGTTAAGCGCCACGTGCAAAAAATAAAACCCTCGCTCAAACCAAGCGCCGAAATGCTTGTAATTGCTGAGAAGTTTTCAGCAAAATCAGCTCGATATCTTACACTTCTTTTTGAGGTCCTCATCCTAATCCCGAACCTGCAAAGTTTGACGTGTACGAGACAGACCGAAAAAATTTTAAAACCAGACACTTGTGCATCATAATCAAGCTGAATTTATAATCCAGCTTTTACTAATTGGTTTTGGTAGTTGTAATTACGCTTTATTCACTAAGTTGCCTTAACCAGGAGAAAACGAGGGGATCTTTCGGTCTTTGCGCCAAGCTGCAACCTACCCACATGTCCAGTGTCTCCCACACACAGAGGAGGCTTCACACTGTCCTTTTTAAAGCTGAACGTCGAGCAGGGAAGCTATGAAAACCAAATTTGAAAGTCTTCTTCGCGTCAAGCTGCAAACTGCCCACTTTTCTAGTGCCTCCCACACACCGTGGAGGCTTCACACTGTCCCTTTTAATGCTGAACGTCGAGCAGGGAAGCTGAGAAAACCAATTTTTATAGTCTTTGGTTTGACCCCACCGGGAATCGAACCAGTCTACCGTTTCAGTAGCAGACAGTCTATCTACTCAAGCACAGGTCGGTTTGGGCCGCATAAAAAGACAATATTACAGTACCATCTTGTTATTCCAAAAGTAAGTTTTTGATGCCAGTAATTTATTGTTATCATTGAACTACCTCTATGATGCGTTTTGAGTTTGTTTCTGTAAGGCTATTTTCTGTTATGGCCTCTTCGTCACCAGTTTGTGTTATCTCAAGGCGAATAATACTAACGTATTATTTTTATTTGACGCAGATACAAAAAAAGTTACAAAAGTATTTTTGTTCGCCACCAAAACCCAGTTTCAATTTTATTAACGTCTGATCCAAGACTGACTTTCAATACAGTCTTCTAAGTTCGACCCACCTTTGTTGGTTCTATCAAGAAATTCAAGCTTAGTTACTGTTGGGTTCGAGTAGTTTATCTATCGTGGTGGTCCAGCCTGAGGAAAGACAAGCAAACATAAACCAAAAGAGTTTTCTGTGTTGGCGTGGTTACACAGACAGACAGACGCAGAAAGCTTGATTTACACGCAATTACGCATGAATGACGAAAATTCAAAAAATAGAGCTCTGATGGGAAAAATCTGGCATGAAAAAATGCTGCCGTAATTCAAGTCTGGCTGAAAAGCAGAAATTTGGAAATGACGGAAAGTCTTTGTAAGGAAAAAATGAGAAACCAATCAAGGAAGTGTCGGGAAAATGTGGAGAAATAGTTTCAAAGTTGCCGACATCTTTCGTTGAATTTTCAAAGCTTTAAAGGTATTCATTTGCAATTCGTATTGATCTTTTCTCACAGCAAGACCAAAATAAAAGATGCATTCCTACAACTACCAGAAAGTTTAACCAAACCTAATCTGTAAACCCAATAATCCTGACCTTTCAAAAACTTTTCCTCTATACTGTACAGATTTGACCAGCTTTCTGTGACTTTTTTCCTACTCTGGCTTTTAGATTGCCAAATAATGGACTTACTTGACGGTTTCTCTCATCACCGATTCTTGTGATTTGAATTTTCTTTCGACCCATAATAGCAGTAGCAAAGATATTTCGCCAATGTTGGTAAAACTTCAAGCAATATTTAGCAGTTGCACAATGCACATACCAAAAAGTAAACAACTTCTAGTACTATAGACTATAACCGTTTATGTTGGGTTTAAGTGTCCTTAAAATGCTGCAAAGAAAATTTTAGATTTAGCAACCTAACAGTTTGCACAATTTTCGCACAGCTTGTAATTGAACAATTGTGGGAAGGTTGCAAATATTGCACACCACATTATTTATGTTTAATTACTGGCCAAGTTACTTTAGCTCGTAGAGAGCGAAGGACCTTTGCGGTCTTCGAGTAAAACTGCCATCAGCCAAGCTGTCTACTACACTTGCTAGAGGCTTCACACCATTGTCTTTTCAATGCCAAACGTCAAGCAAAGAAGCGGTGAATACCTGTAACCAACTTTTATTGTCTTTAATAAGACCCCAGCAGGAATCGAACCAGAGTCTACAGTTTCAGTAGCAGACACCCAATCCACTAGACCACTGATCGGCTAAATGGTGATCGACAGTCAACATTTCCGGGTACTCGTACATTATAATCAAGCAAAGTTATCCAGCCTTTACTGGTTAATTTCGGGCAGAGGGCAGCATAGAAAGTCAATTACGGTTTTATTTGGTTATTCCGAAAATAAACTTTTACGCAGAAACAAAGGCAAAGAAAGTAGGTTTTGGTGAAGAAATAAAAAGAACAATGTGGTAACTTCAAGCTCAAGACAAATGACTTTCAAATGACGGAAAAATGTATTCTACATAATTTCTACCCCATGTTTTGGAGTTACAACCATTTTCAAGCAACAAGCCGCGATATTGCTAAGTCAGCTAGATTCACAAGAGATGCTTCTTTAATTTTCGGCTAAGGCTTTGGACAGCGCTGACGAAAAAACTTTACTAATTGCTTTAGTAGCATCTCTTCTAAATGTGAACCCAAGTGAACTTAAAATAGAAAAAAAAGTTATGACTCACAATACATGAAAAATGTTTCTGTATTTTTTTCGACCGCTGCACGTGGTTAACGATCGCTCAATTCGAAATATCTTCTAAGAAGAGTTATTTTTCAAATGGAAACACCTGTGCCAATTTTAGCAAAAATTTCAACCTATTTCAAACACACATGAAGCTTGGTGGCTTTCGTTAAATATTTAAGAGCAGAACGTGTAATTAAAATATTTAATGTTGAGACAAAAAATTACAGCCTGTAGTTTAAGAATAAACTACTTGGGAGACCCTAAATCTAGTTCTGAAGTTAAAGCCAATTTGAAGATCGTTTTTAAGGGATCGGACTTATTTTATTGGTAGTATCTCTTACTGGTCTAGGGAAAATTAAACTTTCGTCAAAACTTTGAAATTTTAGACAACCACAGCCAAAAAACATCATAATTACAAGTACAATTTTTGCGCATTGAAATGCGATTTCTAGGTATGGCTAAAAGCTTCACCGGGTTTGATGCATGGTAATGTACCATTTTGATGGCTTTGAAAATTTTGTTATTTCTGTCTTGACACTCAAAATGTTCATGAAGAAGAAATTACTTTCGTGGTTTAAGTTTTGAGAGTGATTGGCACCAGTATTTAAGGTTAACAACAATCTTTTTATTTTGGGGCTCGACTCTTATTCTCCTTCTCTGTGATGGTTTATGGATGTCGGGAAAATAGAAAAACTAAATACAGACATACAAAAATACACAGACAGACAGAAACAGAACATTTAAAAATACCAGTATTTATTTATCTGATGTATTCAACACGCAACACAGCTACAGTAGAACACTGCAGAAGCAGACCAAGGATTAAAAGAATGCAAATATGACCGGTTGGGCTCTCCTAGGCAAGCCGACACCCAAAAAGAAAAAACGTTCATTTTCTTCAAATGCAAACAAATTTAGCACCGGCGATTATATAAAAAAAATTTAACCATCTAGTTGGTCGAGTGGTAACTAGTTTGTTCCTAGACGGAAGATCTAAGGTTTAAATTTTAGACCGGTCAAATAAGAGATGGTCACCCCAGCGAGCAGACGGAAGATTTGATTTTGATGCGAATCCCTCATACAGTAGTTGACGAGCAACAAGCATAAATAAAGATAAAAAAAGAAAAGATTAATAAAAATATTTTAGATGAGACAGGGTCCCTTTTCGGTTTTAGAGCAAATTTAAAAGTCTTGCGTCATAGAAAACGTAAGTCACACAGAAGTTATGAAGAGAGAAATTTTATACGTTGCCATTATGGTTTTACTCACAATTACTTCATAAAAATCAACTTCACTGCTTTTTTTCGTATAAGAAAATTTTTTAAGAGCACGAGGCTAATTTTTACTTAAAGTTTAAAAGTAAATTAAGAACAAAGAAGCCTCGGCTGGAAAAAAAATACTGTATTTCAAGAACACGGGGCAAATTTTATAAAACATAAAATCAATTTTTGGTACACGGCATTGTTATCATAACGAAATCGCCAGATTTGAGCTGTCTTTGCAAGACTACTTTTAACTTATCATAATCAATTACAAAAATCAACGTTTAACCAAGCAAGAAAGAATTTGGGTCACTCTACTTTCCAATAAAATTTAAGAATAAAATTAAGATGAAAATTCATGAAAATTTTATAACATCCAGCCTCAACCAAAAATTTACTGGTTCTTGTGAAAACAAAGTGCAAACGAGCAACGAAACAAGTCCAGCATGTTTGCTACTACGAACAATAACAACTTTAACACTGAAGGTTAGAGTTTAATTCTCAATCGGAACATTCGAAACAGGTCAACAACAACTTTCCTTGAAAACCTCCGATTTTTGCATCTAAATAATACCCAAATAGAAATAAATCGACTTTATTTAGGCTTTAAAGACTCACTTTTGAAAGCTGTCATTTGTACTGCCGTTAACTGTCATTTAAATCTATAAAAATCTTATTCTATTCAAGCTACGAAACTAAATTTAACAGATATTGTTTAATGTGAAACAAATTAATCAAGGTAGCGAAACGCTCTCACTTCACTTGTAAGACTCGATTATGCTGAAATTTTATTCCGGTTTAACTACGAAAATAACGCTCAAATTAAGTTAAAAATAATTTTAAACTGCTTTACTCTTAGCAAAACTAAATAAAGGAGCAATGGGCATTGAAATTTCTAGCATAGTACTATTCAACATAGATGTAACAGACGAGGAGCTTCCATAACCTATAATTATCTCGAGTTGTTCACAAATAAACCACTAGCTTCTAAATTTGTCGGGAAGCCCAAATGACATGACGAAAATACACCACTGACGTGAAACGCTTCACTGCGCAGCTAGTATGGATTGACGTCATAATAAAGAAAAAGACGCCTCTTGAGGGCCTTGGCGCGCGCACGCACACCCCCGTATTGTTTGTATACGCCTTTAGAAGCAGAACGGCGACTTTTTGCGGCTACCGGTAAATTGCTGCACGCAGCCACGCATTTTCTGACTAACAAATCGCAAAATACTGATATTTGCAAATGAAAAATCAATACACGTAAAAGATTTTGGAACTTATTTTTTGCCTAACGGGTTTATGCAGATTAAAAACAAAGAGCAAGTCGGTAAAAAGACGATAAATGGTAAATATGGACACCGCTACTGATAAATAACAACGTCGAGATTACGGCCAAGAAATCAACTGACCGCCACATTTACCAGAAATCTGGAATTTAGAACTTCTAAATTATAACTGGACAGCCCAGTAGGACGGACTTTAAAGAAGCTAGAAAAGGCAATCGATCATAACACGCCTCCGCAGCATATTTTCGAAATGTAACTTTTCTTTTGACACATCGACATTTTGAAAAAAGTACATCCATGAAGCATGTATCAGACCACTTGGTAAAAGCAAGAGAGGAAGCGATAAACAGACCGCAAACCATTTCATAATATGCAACTAAAATGCAGGCTCCCTACTAGAGAATCCCCAATCTGCATCACTGTACCATACATTGGTTCAAACACACTTGTCTGCAAACAATAAAGAATCGCATGCGTGCTCAGGCCCAAACGAACTTTTGCATTCAGATTAAAAAACAAAATTTAATGATGATAGGACAAGCTGAGCCGTAAGGGCAAAGGCACGCGCTGGATGGAAAAAGCTCAAAGAACTGTCAGGTACACCCTGTGGTAGTATGCTAACTGAATGCTAGGAGTTGAGTAAGACGGATGATAACAACAGAAATGAGAGTGCTTAGGATAATGTGTACAAGATACCTAAAGAGAGGATTAGCAATAAAACGTAGGGAATATCGAGAAACATTTGAAACGAAAACGTTTTAGGTGGCTAGGACATGCTAATCGATTAGATTAAGAGATTTTAAATAGAAGAGCTAAAGAAATCATTGTTGAGGAAACTGTGAGGAGACGAAGAAAACCGATGTGGGGGCGGTGAAAAAACAATTAGTCATGGTGGATGCAGAAGACAAAAGTGGTGGCGTCGCTGCTGACAACCGGTTGACCCTAACGATTCGGGATAACGGTCTCAACAACCAAATGATAATGGTTTAAAAAAATCAGCTGCAAACCTGCAAGAACATGAATTTTGGCTTCTTCATGTTAGATCAACTTCCACTTGTGACTTACTGTATAATACAGAGGAAAAACTAGAGATTGGAACACAAAAAATGACAAGAAACACAAAAAATTTTTTTCGGGAAATGTATCGTTACATTTACAATCTATCCCATTATTCAAATACGTAATAAATCTCCTATGCCTTTGTAATAGTGATATAGGGCAATGTCAGTCAACTTGAGAGCTGGAGATCGATTCGCGGTGCGCCCTTGATAGGACTTTTAAGAGTCGGGGTAACAATGCCAGTACAACGTGTAAGGTATAGCAGAACGACGTAATGAGGTAAAACGACGGTTTGCTGAGGTAACATGAAGGCTGAGACAAAAGCAACAAATCTGATACGCAAAACTTCTCAGCTACCTCTCTGCTTGACAATCAGCACCAAAAGGGACAGTGTTAAGCCTCCGCGTTAACTTGATAAAAAAACACGAGGGCTAGGGGCAGCTTGGCTCGATACGGTTCTTTCGCTGCCTCCAGGCCAAAGCAACTGGTAAATGTAATCATTACACATTACTAGGCAAAGTTTGAATTATATTTTGATTCTTGTAAACCGCAACCTTCAGCACTTTGCCATCAAAAAGAGATGCTGCTCAAAATCGGTTTTATTGAAGAAATGACAACTACTTGAGATAATAAAGAGGTGACCCAAACCTTTTTCCACAATTCCCACTATTCGGGAAAAAACGTTTAATCCGTTTGACTCCGTACCATCGGCAACCTTGCGACATCACAAAAGGCATATTGTTTGTAGATCAGTACTGGTAGCCTAGGTCTACAGGTTCCAGTAGCAGCAGCCAAATTATCAGATTTGGTTATAGGCTACTCACTGCTACCAGTTGGTATCGTGTTTCTTAGTCTGCAAGAATTTCTGCAAAATCATACCTTTTGTGATGGTACGGAGTCAAACGGATTAAATCGTATTTTTGAGTATAAAGGGATTGTGGAAATGGGTTTGGGGCATTTCACAACCACTCAAATAGTTCTCATTTCAATAAAACCAATTTCGAGCAGCATGTCTTCAAATAATGTAAATATCAACAACGCCGTAGAGGAAATGATTATTTTTATTGATTGTAATTCATAAATCAAGGTACCACGTAATGCGATGCTTAAAACCAACCGAGATACCAAAAATAGCTGGCGTGATAGAACTGCCGTTTGCTGACATCAATGGTGCACGTTTCCACAGCAGGGTCCAGCAATTTCTTCATCCCTATTTATTTTTGCAAACAAAATTACAATATTCATCAAATCTGCTATTAATAACTTAACCAAAAACCCCAATTAGAATTTTGGGCGTAATAATAGCAGTGGATTTACATTGCAGCTACGACCTTCGATGAACGAAAATTCTACTGCGTAGTTCGTGACATTCCATAACCGCTGAAACAAATTGTAACTTACAAAACGCGGCAGCTGAAGCCGAAAGCCCGAAACGAAAGATATATCATGACACAGCGACCGCCTAAGGGCTTTCCTGCCGCGTTGACGTCACTTCCGCTACGTCATAACACTTCAGCGCTCACCACTCGCGCGCAACGCACACACATGCTTTCGTTCCAAAACGCGTTTTATAACCGCGAAAATAAAGAGCATTGCAGAAAATGATTGATTTTTGCACAACAGAATCAGCAGGTTCAAAAGCAATGTCAAAATCGAACCAAAATTCAAATAGCGTCTTAAATATACAAAATCCATTACAACTATGTTTTGAATCAAACTGGTGTTAAGCTGATGTCATGTAGAGCGACGGATTAGTGATTTCTATCCTAACTGAATTACGGTACTCATGTAAAAGATAACCAATGAATGGGTCAAACGCACCAAACTGATGTAACTCGACAAAGCCACGGATGAACTCAATTTTAAGAGTAAGCATGAACATTGGACAATCGGCTGGGTAAAAGTCATAAATAATTAAATATTCAGCTACAACAGCCTTTTTAATGCTAAAAACAGTGCTCTGTCGATCTATCTTTATCATAAAAAAGTTCTAAAAATAGAAATTCAAAAAAAAAATGCCAATCTGAATTGACATAAAACAGCATAGCCTGGGTGCGAGGGCTTATTGGTTTTTCTGTTGACCTGTCAACTCAAATGCAACTAAACAATTGAGAAATATTACGTTTTTAATGCTCCTAAGCGAGCTAATCTTTTGCAATAAAATGGACAGCTAAGAAGTTGTGGTGGTTTCCTTTCTATTCTGAAATTGGCTTTAATTTTGTTCGAAAGAGATACTGCTCGAAATTGATTTTTTCGAAGAAATGAAAACTACTTGAGGTAATAAAGAAGTGCCCCAAACCTTATTCCACTATTTCCCTTATTCGCAAAAATACATTTATTCCAATTGACTCTACACCATCGAGAAACTTGCATTTCGAAATTTAGCGACATCAGAAAAGGATGGCTTTAAATTTCTAGCAGAACGTCGACCATTGCATTGGTTATTCTGCAAAAAAATTTGCAAAGTCATCCTTTTTAGATGTCACGAAAGTTCGAAAAGCTGGGTTGTCAATGGTATGTAGTCACACGGATCGAATCTAGGTTCGTAGATAAGGAAAATCATAGTGGAACAAGGTTTGGGGCACCTCTTTATTGTCTCAAGAAGTTCTCATTTCTTCAACAGAACCGATTTCCAGCAGTATCTCTTTAAAAACCATTTTTGAAACTTTACATTAGGAGGTATAAAACTTACAACTCAGTTAGAATACAAAAAATTATGGCTAAATAAAAAATTAAATAAGATTGCTTGTCAAAAAATGCTTAACATCTTAAGCTTTATTAAAGAGTGGGTGTTGGGTGACTAATACTAGATTTTGCACTCATTTTTCATGGGAGCAATATGTTATCAGATCATGAGGCTCATTTTTACTTAAAATTCAAGAACAAATTTAAAACAATGCCGGCCTTGATTGGAAAAAACAACAGAACACGACCCAGTACAATGCTGCATGTATAAACAGCAGAGTTTTCCAGGCCTTTTCTGTATTGCTGTTCTTGAATAGCGTAAAGACTATTTCATCAATCATGATTAACACCAAAAAAAAACTAACTTCTAACCAGCTAAACTGATCTTACAGCAATTTAGAATAAAATTTAAGAGCAAATTAGGTTGAAAATTTGTAAAATCTAAGAACAACCAGCTTCAATCCAAATTTAGAAGTTTTTTTTTTAAAAATTAAAGTGTTTCATGTGAATCACTCTCAAATGTCACTCTATTGGCCCCCCACAATCTGCCGATTATCTTCCTCTAAAAATATAGACGAATTAGGATGATACTTTCGAGTTTTTCTCAATTATAGATTTTTACTATTTACTGGTTGTATTAAGATGACTGAAATTTCCAACTACCAGTAGCCATATGCAGTGCTAATTTATGACTGGAAACATTTTTACAAGCAATAATTTTAACCAAAGCAGGCTTAAAGTTTTTTCCAGTAATCTCTAGCAACTAGGGCCTTTGCCCAACATGGAAAAAGCTCACCCACTGGATGTTTCTCACTATGCACCATTGTGCCTGGTGGCATGTAGCCTAGTCACAATAATTGTACAAAATGCCAACATCTTAGAACTAAGGAAAAACACCATACTTTTTTACTGTAAAATTTTTTAGCACTAAACTGAAGTGACAAAAATATTAAGTTACCAAATTACGTGTAAAAAAAAAAAAATATATTTCCAAAAGTGAACAAATCGCAACCGAATATTGGTAACTAATATTTGACCCTGAATCTTTTCAATGCTTAAATGTTTTAAATTAACATCAATAAACCGTTGTTTTCTCTAGTGTGTTTTTTATCCTACCTAAGCTAATTACCCCTATCGTTCTTCGATTCGGTAATGAGACAAATCTTAAGCCAAGCCGTGGTCACCTGGTCCCAGCTGGAAGCTATTATACATAATTCGTGCTGTAAATTGTGTAATTCATTCTACTGACGATGCTCAGAGTTAAAGCGAAACGCATCTCATAAATTGCCAAGTTTGTTCTATTCTGACAATCGTTTTTGCTCTTAGATTAAGCAGAAATTCCGATAGTTGTGTTCAAAAACTGAAATTTAATTATAAAAAGATAGTTGCAATATGTAGGCCTATTAAAGTTATCAATACCGAAGTCCTGAAAATTTGTATTAGTTCTGCAGAGTAACCAGGTCAAAACAGCAGAATTTCACATATGGAAATATTAAAATCATACCAGATATCTCATCACCACGGTATCACTTGATCTTAAACATACAGCAAATATATTTTGCCTTTAACACATCTTTAGTGATGCAAATTTTATTTACAGTGCCGTCAAAAAAAAAAAAATTGGCGAAAACAAAAAACACATTTATTATAATAAAAAAATTGCCTCTCTTGAAATTTCAATATCCCTGACTATATCAATCACAGAATCTCTGTTTTCTAACCAAGTTAAGGTCCAATAATTGTCATTCATGCGTAACCTCTTTGGAGGCATATTTATTTCAAATAAAAATATTACAAGACCACAAGACTGAAAATTTTTTACAAACAAAAAAGTGCTATCTAAAATGCTGAGAGACAGCGATTTTTTGATTTTATACAAGTTTAGGATTTTGTAAAATTTTTATTTGAAGCAAATATAGGTAAAAAAAAGTTACAGATGAAATAAAGTTACTGGACCTTAACTTGGTCAGACTGTCAGAAAAGATGCTATGATTGATGTAGCCAAATACTTAAAATTTTAACCAAGGCAAGTTTTCTGTTTAAAACGAATGCACGTTTTGACTTTCGTAAAGCTTTTCTGCTTCCCAACACTGCAAAAAGATTCAAGAGCTAATCCATTTTTCCTGTTTAAATTCTACATTTAGATGTTCCCATTTAAATCATTTTCAGATTATACATATCAAACAATTGATATCAAGCAACACCAATAACTGTGGAGTAGAACATAATAGTCATTTTATACAAAAAAATAACTGTTAGTCAGATCTATGACAGTGGCTCTTAAACTTTTTTTGAGTGCAACCGTATCCGCGTTTTATGAACATCTCACGACTCAAACCTCAAACACGATAAACTTGAAGTTTACGTGGATAGAAACTGAAAATGTTTCAAACTACTCTACAAGTGCTACCAGCTAAAGTTTTATGTTATCAAGACTTACTAATGACTGATAATCTACTGACCAATTCAATGAAATATTCACCTCCAAATTACCTTCGCATCAACAAATCTTAGCCCAGTTTTAACAGCTTGTTGGCTACAAAAATTACGGGTAGTACTGTAGCAGCTCTTCCATTAAAACTCTTGGTAAACCACTTTTAACGCAAAAATCCAGTTTTATTGTAATGAAACCAATGCAATAATTCACAATGGAATTGAAAGAACTTGAAAAATATCATCTTGACATATTAAAGTCACTTTGGCACAACCTATTTTTTGATCCCATGTGGGTTGCAAACCATATGAGGTGTGTTTGAAAAGTAACAAGACTGCTGTGCATGCTGCACGAGCAACTTTGTAGCAGAAAAAAAAGCATTGCTTTCTATGATGTCACAATGTCTTACGGTTCCGAAAACCAAAATTCAGCATTTTGTGACAACAACACTCTTTTTTGCACGTTTTTCTGTCAAGGCACTTTCTATGTGAGCGTTTTGTGAAAATTTGATAAAATTAAGAATTTTTGGCTTTTTTTTTCTTTGATGCAAAGGATCAGCATCGAACAACGAATCAACGTGCAATTTTTTGACCGTCTTGGAAAAAAACTCCAACTGAAGCACTAAAGTTGCTTCAAGAAGTCTACGGTAATGACACAATGTCAAGAACTTGTCTTTTTGAGTGGCACAGGAGGTTCAAAGAGGGATGAGAGGAAGTGAAAGATGATCACAGGAGTGGGAGGCCATCCACAAGCAGAACAGATGAAAATGTTGAGTGTGTTCGACAAAAGGTGCGGAGCCATCGCCGTCTTACTGTTGGAATCATAGCAGATGAGCTGGGTATGAATAGTGAGAGGGTATGGAGGATCATTAACAAAGATCTGGAGATGAGGAAGATCTGTGCAAAAATGGTACCAAGGTAGCTGAATGAAGGACAAAAGGAGCAGCGTGTGCAAGTGTGTCAAGACATTTTGGAGCGACTCAAAACTGAACCCAACTTGCTGAAAAGAGTTGTTACTGGCGATGAGTCATGAATCTTCGAGTACGATCCGCTCACCAAACGGCAGAGCTTTGAATGGGAGAGCGCATTGTTTTCAAGACCCAAAAAGGCCAGGGTGTTCAAGTCCAAAACCAAGGTGAGGCTGATGGTCCATGGAATTGTCCACGCAGAATTCTTGCCACAAGGTCAAACTATTAATTAGCAAGTCTACAAAATCATCTTGCAACGTCTGATGCGCTCAGTGAGGGAGAAAAGAAGAGAACTGTGGGAAACAAGGTCATGGCTGCTTCATCATGACAATGCTCCAGCTCATAATGCCTTGGGAATTCGAGAGTTTCTTGCCCAAAAATAACATTGTTGTACTTGAGCAACCACCCTACTCTCCAGATCTGGCCCCTGTGACTTCTTTTTGTTTCCTAAACCCAAGGAGGTCATCAAAGGAACTCGTTTTCAAGATTCAGAAACCACTAAAACAGCAATGATGAGAGAGCACGGAGCAATCCCGGAGGAATCCTTCAGGAGTGCGTGGAAGCATGGCAGAGGAGATTGGAAAAGTGCATTCAAGCCCAAGGAGATTACTTTGAAGGCGACATGTTGTAAAATTTACTTGTCAAATAAAATAAAACATTTATAGACGACCCAGTCCTGTTACTTTTCAAACACATCTTGTACTTTAAAAACCACTAGCTTATGAGGATATGATTACAATCACCTACTAATAAAAGTTAAGACATTTCACCAAAAATTTTTATCTATTCAGAGTTTTTGACTAATGTACTGCAATTCTGTCCCAAATTATATCCAACTCTAATCCTTACGCTAAAACTAAGCCTAAACCAAACCCTAACTTAAACTTTTAATCTTGACCCTTGCAAAAACGGAAATGAAAAATGCGAGAATGAATATTCCTCATTTTTGGTCTATTCTTTTTTTTTTGGTGAAATAGTTACTACCATTATTAAGTCATCTTAATTCAATATTTTAAGCACTCAAATACCTTGCCACTTTGCTACCCTAGTACTGTGTATGCAAATAAATGTGGTTGTATTTGCACTCAAGTCAACTGCCAATTCACAATTGATTTGTATCAGTTCCACTAAAATATACAGGACAACAAGAACCTATGGGATCTCCAGGGTTAGGGGTTTTGTGATCCATGTGACCCTGACTCCTGGAACTCCTTGTGCTCCTGTATGTTTTATTAGCAGCTGTTTGTAATATCTTGTGCTGAGGTCACATTGCATAGCTTTGCTTAAACATACTGCAAATATTCGAGAAAGGTGCCAGCTTGAGCAGTAAGCAAGCAATGTGAAATGTTTGGCCAAGCGATGCCAATATGATGTTATCAAGTATCTGTTTGAGACTTTGAACCAACGAAGTGCTTTATTTACAAAACAGCAATGGCTAAATACAAATACAGTATCATATTATACTGTAGGTACACTTGTACAGGGTACAGCAGTATAATCACCCAATTGTAATATGAGTCCACATATTACCGTATTTCTTTGAATATAAACCGCCCTTGATTAGAAGCCACACAAAAAGGGTAAATAAAAAAAATAAAAGCTGCCCTTGTTTAGAAGCCGCATAAAGAGCTGTCTTCACTTATT
Source organism: Trididemnum nubilum (assembly GCA_963965965.1). NCBI lineage: Eukaryota > Metazoa > Chordata > Ascidiacea > Aplousobranchia > Didemnidae > Trididemnum > Trididemnum nubilum. Next base: position 13,671,762 of record OZ014488.1, on the reverse strand, counting down.
GCATAATTTGTATATCTTAAATAACGCACTTAAAAGCGGGTCCACAACTGACTGCAACAAACTGACTGTGAACAAACTGACCGCAAACCAAATGATGCCGACTAGCTGAAAAGAGCAATCATAAGCATATTTTACTATCCCCAGAGCCACCTTGCCCAAACCCTCAACTTTGTGACAAAATCACTTTGACGAAATCAGTGACCAAACCATTGGTTTGCGGTCAATTGTCCTGGCTCGCTTAAAAGCGCCATGTGCAAACGCATCTGATAATGAGTACGGAATTGACAAAGCAGGATACTAATTACAGTGTTTTAAGACGCTACAGTAGGGCATTTACAGGCAGTGGCAAACTTTAAATATTTCTGTCTGGAAGAAGTTTGTTCAGGTCTTTTAATAGTATGACGGCAAAAAATAATAAAAGCCGCCCTTGAATAGAAATCGCTTAAAATGACCACTAAAATAAATAGAAACCATGGTTTATATTGAAAAAATATGGTATGAAAGCAAAGCAAAGCAAAACATGGTAGGAAATTTGACATCACAATACTAAACAATGAAATCTTGTGCAGATTTGTAGAAATTCAGATTTATTTATTTATTTACAGTATTTCAGCCAGATTTCAAATATACTGCAGATAAATGCAAAGGTTGGAAACAACAAAAAGACTGTCCAGTTATCAAAGTCAGTTACCATCCTACTTATGGTTGATATTAAAAATACCAGGGACATGTGGTCAAGGGAGACAAGTGAAACCGTGCCTTACCTGTAGAATTGTACAGAGGAAAACAAAAATAAAGTATTGAAATTTAAAACAAAATGTTTTCCCAAAATCAAAACATACATCTAAAACTCAACTAAATTGAATCAATTTTATCTTTTTTAGAGTATTTACTGCTTTCATTTTATGTTTTTTCATTAAAAAACGTTCAAATTGCTAGACATAGTTGCTATCTTTATGATGCGCCATTCAGCGTCACTGCCAACATGTGAAGTGAGATACTATCAATTTTGCCTAATTTCAGCAAAGTAAATCCTAATAAAGTAAGTAAAAACGAGCCCTTTTTTTTTACAGACAGATCAAGCAGAGCGTCTATAATAATCTTTTTAAACCTGATTTCGTGGCGCTTTGAGTATGACATAATAAAATGAGAAAAAGGAAAAAAAAAACTTCTTGATAATCTTCTTAGTAAGTTACTTAATTGATGTGTAAAAAATAATGTAATACAAGGAAATAAGGAAAATGGCAGAAAATTTGGTTTCAAAGCTGAGAGATTTTTCTGAACTAAATTTTCGATTTAAAGTAGAAGTTGCAGCCAGAGGAAGACTAACTCCAGATTTCAAAATTTTACTTAAGCCATTAGCATAAACGACTTGTTCATTTTAGAAACCGTAGTTACTGAAGAAAGAAGTGGTTTATGATAATGCCTTAAAAAATTGTCTTTTCTGCTTTCCAAGTTTTTTATTAGAAGAGTCTATTTCACCAAATATTTTAATCAACTTTTTTATTAATTCTGACCCAAATTTAAAAACTAACCTCAAACATCCATCTAAATCCTGAAAAAAAAAGTATGTAAAAGAAAAATACGCAAATGAATATAATTCCGCAAATCCATTTTTAACTTTCATTCTCTGTAACTTAAAATTTTCAGTGAAATAAGTCACTACCCTTATTATTTTCAACAAATAATAATGTTTGGACTGAGAGTTTTTTGACTGAAAGATTTTGCCAAGAAGCCTTAGCAATGAGATTTTTCCTAAGAACTTCAATATCCACATTTAAAGTCAAATAATATTTATCTTTACAGCATTTCAGAACTTCAAAAATTGATTTGGTTTGAAGTGAATTGTAGAAACTAAAAATTAATACCGGTAGTTAAGTATTGAAAGGTTTGACCTTTGCTTAGTGGTTATGAAAACAGCTATTTGCATGACTTTTGTTGTCTTTGAATAAATTTTTTGAGAACACGCATGTAAAAAAAATTGTGCCTCACCAAGCAGAAGCCTCACCACATGTCAGGAGTAGGCCTACATTACTTTCATTGCAGTAGCAGATGGTTGGCTAGTGGTATCTTGTCTATTCACATTGCACAAGACCAGGGGTTCTTATTTTTTCGCAAGGGGTTACTAAAATATGATTTTCCGTAATCCATACATCCAAGAATTTGACTAACCGAAATTCCATACCTAATTAAATTACTGTACAAAAAAAATGTTACTGAAAAGTTTCCAAATCATAATTCCTAATCTATGCTGTACAGTTTGTTTGCAAAGCTTATATTACCTGCTGCACGAATTAACCAACCATGGCATAAAAATGTTGCAAAAATGTTGCTCATTTGTAGAACGAGTGGTGTAAAAAATGCCACGCACATATACTGATCAATAGTCGTGTGGATAGAGCATTTGCTAACTAAAATGGTAGACTCCAGTTTTGACTCATATAAGTCAGAGTAAAGACTTTGAAATTAGGTATTCTATTCACAGCCTCTCTGCTTGACATTCAGCATTTAAACGGGACAGTTGTACGGTAAGCCTCTACTGCGTGTGGTATAAAGGTGGGCAGGTGGCAGGCAGGTTGACTTGGAAACCAAAAAGTTCACTGCTCTTCAGTGTCCCCTGGGCAAGGCAACTTAGTGATTAAAGAAGTAATTACAGTTGTATGTTCTACTTCTGCTTTTGTGTAAGACATGCGCTATGAGGATAACATGAAGTAACACAAAACAGTGAGCAACCAATCATCCAAGCAAACGACTTCAGCGCTGTCTGAAAGTCTACACTAGTGTGTTATATGTGGTTTCTCTGACGTATTGACTGCTACTAACTGTGAGCAGACAATTCAATCATTGACAAATTAAACAAGCAGTGGAGCAAGCATAGAAAAGTACCAGTACCAGGGTACAGTACTGTATGGAAAAAAGAATACTGCATTTAAGTAACGTTAGCGGTTAGGTACCTACCGCACCTCTCCATAAAACTACCGTACATAATGTGTGCCATACTTTTTCTAGAAATTTAATTGTACCATACCATAAAACATCATGGCCCATGGTTTTTCAGTTTTAGTGAACCAGATGTGCACACACAACAGTTGCACACTGCAAGGGATGGGAGATCTGAACATGTGTAGGAGGTGCATGGATGCTAAATCATTTGGGCTATTAAGTTTTAGGTCTATCTCATCCAGCATTTAGATGTGACAACAAAAGTAAAAACAAAAATCTACACCTTCAGAAAGCTCAGCAATAGATTCTGTTTTAACTTTAAAACAAGTGACCTGGTGCTTAACAATCATGCCATCCCACCCAGCATATGACAGTGATTTCAATACCACAGGCCTCGAGTAAATCTAAATGATTAAATTTAAGTGTTAGGCCGGTTACCAGTGATCTCGTCACATGGTGATTTCGTCACAGTGATTTCGCCACAAAGTGAGGGTTAGGGCAAGACAGCTCTGGGGATAGTAGAATAGTTTAATGACTGCTGTTCTTAGTCAATTCCTAAATTTCAATACAATGGTAGTATAATACGGTTAGCAGATAGGCCTATTCTGTCTTTTCTTGTGCTCAAAATGCCGTCTGTCACGTAATCATTTGTGACGAAATCACTGTGACGAAATCACTTTGTGACGAAATCACTGGCAACCGTTAGGCCTATTCTGTAAGCCTATTGCAAATAAATTAAATTTTTCGTCATAGCAACTCTAAGAGTGATGAGGACTGGTTGGTGATTTCAAATGTGAGCCAAAAGAAAAGGGAGTGATCAGGATAAGTCACCAATAATTTGAAGTTGAAGAGAATAAAACACAAACAAAAACATATTCATCCACACATTTTTTATTTACTTTTTTTAATGGCTAAGACTATTAATTCTAGTGACGACATCACAAGGCTAGCTTTCGAAAATTTTTATTTTGAATCTAAGGCCTATTAATAATTATAGTCAGGCTAGCATATAGGGTTGAATTAGGGTTTAACAGTTTAAGTTAGGGAGGGCTAAGATTAGAGTTAAGAGTTTTTAGGCATTATTGCAAAATGTTTGCACGTGCAGAACATGCACTAACTGACTAAGACTTTTCCCAAGATTAAGATTTGAGTTGTGAGTTAGGGTTTGAAATTAAATTTACATCACTTTTAAAATAAGCTAGGTCTACTCTAAAATTTGAGTTTTGAATTCAGAGTTAGATTGGGGTCAAAATTGATAAAAAGGCAGAAGCTGCTGTTATGTTATGTAAGAATAAAAAAATTCAAATTACTATCTAGCTCCAACCCTTAACTCTAACCCTAGCTCTAGGCTCAGAAGTTAACGTTAATCCTAATTCAAACTCAAAATCTAACCCAAACCCTAACGATAATTTTAAAAGCAAAAAAAGAGTACAGGTGAGTGGTAGCAGGGTAGTGCTTACTCTTTGCTCTCTTATTCTCTTTATGCTTAGTGCTGGGCACTACGTAAAGTAACACAAGCCCAGAGCCACTTCCTAATAAAAAAGCTAGATACAGTAGAACTTTGCAATAAAACAGTATAGGCCTAGGCCTATTCCAGCAAAAAATGGCATACAGTGGTAAAACATCATTTGCACTAAGCTAGTGACTAGTGCTAGACTAAATGATTAGCCTAAACATTACGATCAGATATTTTAGGCTTAGAAAAAAAGATCGGATAGCCAACTTTTGTTCTTTCCTTGGAAGCTCATCGGACCAATTATGCCATCACAACCAGGCCTGTGAATACTAAATACTGGCAGACTGGGGGGGAAATTATATAACTATTTTTGCAAGCCACGAAGAAGTAGGCCTATTCTTACTCTCTATACTGTACAACCTGAAACTACAAGTTCTCTATGCTACATTTCATTCCAGTTGTATAGTCTTTGAGAACACATTTTGAAGTCCTTAGCCTTGGCCTCGAGGCCGCAATTACTCGAAAATTGCCCTGTCCTTGACTCAAGGACAGCACTATTATTTGAATAAAATTATGTTGGAAAACGCCAGAAACCAGCGGGATTTTCGCGAAGACCTTTTTTGTTAACCTCTTCTGCCATAGGCGTCGGCAGAAAATTTTTCAGGGGGGGCCAATAAGAATAGAGCCAGTATTAAGTACTAAAAATGGAAGAATTTTTGAAGGGTAGGGCATGGCCTCCCCCTGCCCTCTTTTGCCGACTCCCATGCGTCCTGAAGATCGCCTAAAAACTTTTCTTGAAGACCTTTTTTTTGGAGAACACTTGCGCTTGTGTCCTTGTTCCTTGGCCTCCAGAGGGTCTATGCTCAGAAGGGCTATCCTTGGCAAGCCTTGTGTCTTCTACTCCACCCCTGCTAAATACTCTTTGTATCACTGCAGAGGGAGCTAAATCCCAAGCTCTGTATTCTAGTAAACTTCGTAACTAGAACGTGACATCGCAAGAGAAATCTGGGGACTTCGCGGCATTATCCTACTTTTACTGAACTTTATTAAGCTTTAAAATAGTGATCCGATTACTTTGAATGAATTTGCAAAAATGTAATTGTTGATAGTCAGATCAATAATTTAAATGCACCCCTTTTCAATTTTGTATCGCTTTGTGGTTATTCGAGTTCAAAATTTAAATCTATCGAAGTTATCAGTCGACAGCAATGCCAAGAGGGTAAAGGCGTCGTTTTTACGACGACCCTGATCGAACAATAAGGGTTCAGCCCGCACCCTGGTCACACTGTTAAGTCCTTGGATAAGACGCTTTTTGATGATTAGCTCTGCTTGGTGGCTTCGAACAAGCAGCAAATTCAATGGACAAGAATTCGAAGAAATCCACAGGAACATTGGATCGTCGGAAACTCCTAAGCAGGTGAGGATTCCTCCGACCACGACGTAGTCAACGCAATGAAAAGTGTGCGGATCGTCCAATAAGTTAGCGCCTGACGCTGTCCAATGACGGGAGGATAAATATGCGCTACAACAGCTACAACATAATCGAGTAATGTCAATCAAAAAGTTCGCATGACAGTTTACAATGCAACGTCAAATCTCAGCAATTTTTACGAGTTCTGAACAGTTTTTCACTCCATTTGGAATAACCAGTAGCAGAGCCATAGGCCTGAAGAGTATGCAAAATACTACGCTTTTAGCACCTTTGAGACCGATTTTTGCTCCAAAACGCAAATAGCCCCCCCCCCCATTGGCATTGGCAATGAGAGCTGGTTAAAGACCTCATGTGATTTCGACCAGAAACCCTTTTTTTGGTTTTGGAGATCACTTAAATTTGGACAGAAACACCGACTCAATCTGAATGAAGACTGTTGAAAATCTGAAAATCTGTGACAAGATCATTTGATGTTGTTTTCAGCCTCCGAAACACACCCCTCCCGTTGCAAATTCCTGGCTACGCGCCTGGAAATAACATAAAACGGTCTTAAAAATTCCAGCCACTCACAAGCAAATTTTGTTGCATCAACGAAACTTCCAGCAGAGGTGGAGTCGAGGACACAAGGCTCAAGGCCAAGGACACAAAAAAAATCCGAGGCCAAGGCCAAGGACAGCCTTTCCGAGAACAGACACTCTCGAGGCCAAGGACAGGAATGCTCGAGGCCAAGGACCAAGGACACAAGCGCAAGCGATCTCAAAAAAAAAAAGGTCTTCACTAAAATTTTTCAAGCGATCTCCACTAAAAAAACGTTTTCCAAACAAATTTTCAAGCGCTTCACAAAATTTTAACAATTCAAAAAATAGTGCTGTCCTCGAGCCGAGGACAGGCCAATTTTCGAGGACTTGAGGCCTCGAGGCCAAGGCCAAGGACTTGACCTTCGAGGCCAAGGCCAAGGACTTCAAAATGTGTCCTCGAGGACTCCACCTCTGACTTCCAGCCATGTATGAATCTGGAAACGTTCTTTCACTTTGAAAATCTACATAACATGGTATTGGTTAACCGGTTGTTTCGAAAATAAAGCCCCGTCCTCAACAGCATAAACTAAAAAAAAAGTGCTAAAATTACGCAAATTTAAAACAGGCATTTATTGAAGTTTTTTATTAAATCCAGGGTTGGAAATTGATAACAAAAAAGTAAAGAATAATCGATATTCGATAGCCTACTTCAAAAAAGTAGCAAAGAACAGGCGATTTCGATTATGAAAAAAAAAGGAAAGAATAATCGATAATCCAGAATGTAATCGATAACTTTTTATGGAGTCAAAAAAAAGTATCAACATATATTTTGACAATACCAGAGGTGGAGTCGAGAACAGGAGGATCAAGACCAAGGACACAAAAAAATCTGAGGCCAAGGACAGCCTTTCCGAGAACAGACCTTCTCGAGGCCAAGGACAAGAATGCTCGAGACCAAGGACAAAGCGCGTCGATTTCTTGAAATCTTTGGGGGTCTAACTTAATAACCAAAACTTTTTTTTGCGAAATCTCGCGAATTTTGTTTGCATTGTTAGAAAATCGTAGATTTTGTTTGTATTGTTTGTTTGTACGTCGCAATAGCACATTTGATGCAGTTTTTTTTGTGTTAAGCCGTTGAGAAAATAAGCGTACGGTATTTTGGAAGAAAAAGGAAAAAAACTCATCGCAGCCAAAATTGGGTTGGTGGAGGTGAAAAGGTATCTTGAGATATATAGTCGAGTGAAATATTTTTTGCCGTATTTTTTTAATGCAACCTCTTTCACGCCAAACTTTGTTGCGGTTTTCGCGCCCTATAATTCCAATGTCACAACTTTAAAAATTTGAAAATCGTTCCGTCAAACCTGTCCATACTACTTTAGGTGATGACACCCAAAGGCGTAGCCCATGGGGGGCAGGTCCCCCTTAATTAAAAAGCCTTCAAGGATAAAAATATTAAATGAAAGCCTATTGTTTCTTCAGTTTCAGTTTCTTTTAGCATTTCTCCGTACAACCTTGCACGCGTTCAACAGTAATTTACAATAATATTAATATGGGCGAACAGGGGCCCCGGCCCCTTTAACTTAAAATTTTGCCAACCAATTTAAGTGTATAGCCCGAGAGAAAACAAAAGTTTTATCTTGAAAATTGCTACCTCCAGTCCTTATCTAACCTTTTTATAAACGTAGTACAATAACCTCGACCGGATTTACCAAATGGCGCAGTGCTAGGGGGCCCCCGCGCTTAGATTGTGGGCCTAACAGTTTTTTTGTTTTCATCTATATTTGACTGAAAATTGCAGCAAAAATCCCTAAAGTGCCGGAGCGCCGTGCAATGAAAATACGGCCTGGGCAAAAACGTGATTAGTAATAGGCCTTACCTATAACGGTCTATGGTACCAATTAACTTTCGATAACAATTCACCTCCACGGGCTCCACCTTCCCAGTTTTTACGCGACAAAATGGTTTTGAAAAAAAAATTGGTCAACGAAAATGCTCACTGAACAAATTATTAAATTTACATTGAGCGGGCCTGGGCCCCTAAGTCGTTACATGTACTCCTAGAACAGGTTGTTTTCGTGACAAAACAAAATCTCTTATGGCAAATCTTCAAATGGATTGTTGTCTACTGCTAAAATATTGCACGAGGGGCAATTTACCTTCCTTCCGCCTACCTGGACAAATCACGTACAGTCATTTGCTAGATTTTAAACTTGTTTTGGACTAAAATTGTGAGTAAAAAGACAATTGAACTATTTAATTTTTCAACTGGCTTTCTGAATGTTAAAAATCTAGTTTTTTCAAATTACTCTAAAAACGCGCTAAATGTGATTCAATGGCATTAAAATAGCTATTTTTTTCAAAAAATAGCTACAAACAATTACTCAGCGGATGGGAACTTCGCCCCAAGATCCCCGTCTGTGATACGTTTGAGTTATACTAGTTCGCTCATCCAGTCTCCAAATTTAGACATTTTCGCTTTTCAACATTTACATCAATTCCTCTCCCTTCAGCAAAATCCTGGTTGCGTGCCAAACCAGGCCACGGCTTTTGATCTTCCATTGTATGATATCTTTGTCTTGTAGAAAGTTTCTTATTTCCAAATTGTTTGATGACGTCATTGCAGGTGGTTTGGTCCTCCCCCCCCCCAATCAAAAATCCTGGCTTGCCTACAGTGACACCGTCCATTAAGTCACCACCCGCATAGCACCATTTCTATCAACGCCACTGCCGTTCCATACTTGTTAGCGTTGCGACTTCACAACTGAATTAAATAATCAACCTGGCTAGCTGGTACTAATCTTTTTCCAAACAAATACCGGTAGCCTATTTTGTCCTCAATAGTCCAAATGAGCATAAATTATTTTTTTCAATCGAAGAGCATAAATTATTTTTTTCAATCGAAGGTACAACAGTTTTACCAAAAGCAAAGAAAAAAATTTTCGCAAATAAATGATTGTAAAATAAAACAGACCGACTGCGTAGAATATCTTGGATTATTTCTTCATGACAAACTCACTATGAACAATCTTACTGCAACACTCTGCACTGCTACCAGTGGCTAGAAGTGCATCATTGTGTTTGTATAACGAGAAGCTAGTCATGCCGAAGTCACGCAGGCAGCCGCAATGAAGCAAAACGGTACGTTGCTTTTGTAAGCAAAAAAGCTGCTGCCACGTAATTGCTATCCTTCAGGCTGGCATCGCTGCCCCAACCCTAACTGTAATGCAAGGTTTTTAAGCATAAAAAAACTTACTTCGTGCATTTCCTTTCCTGTTTCTGTGTACTGCTTTTATACTCAGAACACTTCCATTCCACGCGTTCGTAACCCAAGCGCGAATCGAACTTGGTGCTAAAATCATTAAAAATAATCTGCCCTGCTTTCAAGTAATGACTGAAGACCCAATTTTAAATTTTTGTTAGTGCATTTGTGTCTGATTAATTATTGGATTTCGAAATCTTGTGACTTAAATCGAAAAGATTATTTGTCATTGTCTAATCCGTGTTTAAGTTAAATTAATGAGTAAGTATTATCCTTTGTTAAAAATAAGCTGCTAATTAGTACATCTTCAAATGCGCATCTTCAAAGAATTTCAAAGGCTAATTAGATCGTTTTTAGAATCGTTGTTTTTGAATGCTCTTTTTGTGTATTAATTGTGTAGACTGGCAGCTGTAGACTAGCAGCTGACAGCCTTTGTTTGTAATTTCTGGCCTTTGATGCTAGACAATAGGCGATGCCATGTGTTTTTTACTACTTGGAACTATTTAAACCTGCTTGGAGCCTGAAAACAGAGCAGTGACAAAAATGAGTGAAGTGAACAGTATCAGTTTTGGGTGAGACATGTTAAATGCTGCTTAACTTGGATCAATTGAGTTTTGTGACCCTTATCCCTTCCCTTCTCTTCCTGTCCATCTTTGTTTATGGATTTAACTATTGACTGTGAGGGGACAGTCTTGTAGATTGGAGAAAAGGTCCTGAAGTGGCCCTTACATCGTATTTTGAGACTACTTCGTTTCTTCTGTATTTTTCTTTATTCAATATAATAATAAATTCCATTAAAAATCAGAAAATCAAGTGTTTAGTTGTGAGAAGGAAAAAGGAATTGGGAGAGTTTGGCATAGCTCTCCTACACGTTATTGAAGTTGGTTATAATACTATGCATTGTTGCCCTGCAGAAAACACAAAACAGTCTTTTTTTGCTTCAAAACCTTGCATTACAATTAGGGTTGGGCAGTGATGCCAGCCTGAGGGATAGCAATTACATGCCAGCAGCTTTTTCGCTTACGCAAGCGACGTACCGTTATGCTTTAGTGCTGCTCCCTGCGTAAGTTTTGATTGACTAGTTCCTCGTGTTTTATAACTTGGAATGGAGTAAAAAATGATTGCGTTGCGAAATTTTGAACTACTGCATACATTAATTGAAGTAAAATTATAATTAATTCCACAACAAAACCGCAGTATACGAAAAATGATTAACGTGTTTCCAAAAAAATTTTGCTTAACTTGAAAAAAAAATCCATTCGCATTAACTATTATCGATTTACTCAGCAAAAAAGTAGGGAAAAAGCACATTCAATAATTAAACAAAAAAGTGAAAAATTTTTGCATTCGATAACCAAAAAGTATCGAATAACGACATCGATTATCGATTTCAAGTCGATATTTCTAACCCTAATTAAATCGCTTATGTTTTTGCCACATAGACTTCATTCTCGAATGGTATAATTTGACAAATTGCAAAAAAAGGAGAATTAAAATTTATTTATGCTTCACTCAAAAGTTGTCACAGGTCGAAATGAATAACTAGGTAAACCATCGCAGTTTTCAATACTCCATTTAATTAACGCAATCTTTCGGACGAATTATTGTCCAATATGGCATTACCACGTTTGGCATGTTTTATCTTTTTTTAATATTAGCCTACGGGTACTCTTAAAATTTGATATGTTTGGCTGCAGTATCAGCATAGGTGGGCAAGTTAATGCAAAACGTTAGCTTCGTTTACCACTAGTGCGTTAACAAACTTCTCACTTCCGTTAACGTTAATCCGTTATTTTCAGCTTTAATTAACGGAAGTAAATAATGTCCGTTAATTCGTTATTATTTTGCGTGTAATTTACATTTGTGTTTATTTACTCGCTTCTAGAACACGTATTGACGCTGTTGAGCTGATTGTAAGAAAATATTTATTGCTATGGGGGTCTTTTTGTGTTTTGGAAGTTACATTTTACAGTCTAATCTAATTTCATGATAAAAATGAGTTCAAATGCACTAACAAAGCTGCGATAGGAAAATCTTTGGAAATTGTGAACAGCGATAATTAATAGACCTATGAGGCTGCAGATTATTCTTTGCCACAAAACAGAGCTTCTCTCTTCGCTTTCTTCTGTAAAACTCAAGCTAATACGAAACAAGTGTTACCAGTGCAAACTGGTTTGTACCGTTACGATGAATAATTGGTCCAAGATATTAACGATAAAAACCTTAACGGAAGTTCACAGAACTTAACGGAAGTTAATTTAATCCGTTAACATGAAAAAACTTTTCAACCGATTAACGAGTTAATGAAAAAGTTAGCTTCGTTATTAACGGATTAACGGACTTGTGCCGACCTATGAGTATCAGTATAAGTATTTATTCACCAAAAACGCAACAATACGCTCGGGTGGGAGCAGCGAAAGACCAAAATGGTCACCAAGCCAACTAAACCTTTGTGAGACATACAGGCAATGCGAGAAGTGGCAACAAACATCGGCGATAGCAAGGCGTAGACAAAAAAGTCTAATGAAAGCAGTAAGCTGAAAACAACATGATTTATGACAACAACACTTAGGTACTAGTTGTGACAAATGAAAAATTATTACAATCAATACCTAAACACAGAGATGGGCAAGATCACCACCTTTTGGTGATCTTGAAGATCAAGATCAGATCATCACAAAAATGTGATCTTGAAGGTCAAAGATCAGATCACTCAAACACTGTGATCCTGAAGATCAAAATCAAGATCGTGAACTTGAAAATCAAGATCACTTACTTTTAGTACTCAAAGAGAGGTAGCGGTGATGATGGGGTGGGGGTAGTTAAGCTATAAATGTTAAATGCTGTATCAGTATTGACTATCAATGGGCAATGGCAGTGCTGATTTCACCAATAACGTATGACATTTGACACTGACAAACTTTTTGTAGCTATTTTAGTAGTTTAAATAGTCACAAAAACCCTTTTACATTAGTTTTGCTAGTTTTGTATAATAACAACGAAATTGAAGAACAAAATCAAATCAAAAGTATCAAATCTTCATTAGGCCTTACTCGCTTAAATACCCTTTATGGGTGCCGCGAGCTTGCGGGGCCCATTTCTGCTTCAAAACGCTACGGGCACACAATTTAACGTCACTACAGTGGCGGGCCATTGGCGATTAGTATTAGATTTGATTGACGTGGGAATCGAACCCGGTCTCCCGCACAAGATTTGCCATTGAAGCCGAACGCGTCTGCCACTCGGACATTCCGCCGATTAAGAACAAAATCCTTTTTCATGACATTGTATATTTTATGACATTGACATCGCAGATCATAAACAGTAAACTATAAGAATTTTTTTAGACTCCATCCGCTCCTTCCATTAAACTCCTCTCCAGTTTAGACTCCATTTCGCGTCGGAGCCATGAAATAGCTTCAAAATATCACATAACCTGGCCTCGGCGATGCTTACTTTACGCGACATTTAAAAATGTAAGTGATCTTGATCTTCAAGATCAAGATCTTGAAAATCAAGATCAGATTACGATCCGATCTTGAAGATCAAGATAGTGCCCATTTCCGCCTAGACAATGCCTATGTGAATCCAATTCGTCACCAAAATATAATCCAAAATTAAGGCAAAAAATCACATGGCAGCAAACCATAAAAAAAAAAAAAGTATTTTGTGGAGTACTTCGTAATAAAGTCTTTAAATCTTTAATGGGCCCATTTGGCTTGATCTCCTCAATAAGGCGAAACAAATTTTACTTTTAATCTTTGATTCATTATAACCTATCAAATAGATTTAATTCCTTCAGATTTTGAAGTTAATGGGAGAAGGTTTCAACATAATTAGAGGACCCCATCTTATGAGATCCTCAATATTTTTTCATATTGTATTTTTACCTATGTTGAAAATTTTATTGGTCTGCTTGAATGGTTAAAATTTTTAATGGACCCGCTGGAGTAGGACTTTCCAATTGTGGCACATAGTAATATTTTATTTACCTATTCTGATTTTATCTTCCTTTTATATTTACCTATTCTGGAAGTTTCATGTGTCTAGCTTGAGTGGTTGAAAAGTTTGAAGGATCCAATTGAGGAACCCCCGATTTTGGTGCCTTGAATTAATTTTATCTTTTCTTAATATTTGCCTATCCTCAAAATTTGATGTGTCTAGCTTAAACAATCAAAAAGTTTGAATTTTGGCCCCTTAGTTTGAGGGCGACCTCCCATTGTGGTACCCCCAAATTTTGTCAAATTTTATCTTTTCTTCATATTTACCTAGTCTGAAAATTTTATCAACCTAGTGTAAATGGTTAAAGTTGAATATTAGTTTTCTTGTTTAAGAAGAATCTCTTCATTTTGCTACCCCAAAATTTTCTCAAACTTTATTTTTTCTTCGTACTAGCTTATCCTGTAAATTTTATGTGTCTTGCGTGAGTGGTTAAGAAGTTTGAATTTTGGTGGCCTTGTTTGAGAAGGACACCCTCATTGTGGTATTCTAAAATTTTGTCAAATTTTATCTTTAACTTATATTTATTTATTCTAAAAAATTCATCTGTGAAGAGTGAGTGGTTAAAAAGTTTGAATTTTGGCGGCCCCGTTTTAGGGAGATCCCCTTATTTTGGTACACCAAATTTTGTCAAAACTTATCTTCTCTACGTAATTGTCAACCCTAAAATTTTCATTTGTCTAACGTGTATAATTAAAAACTTTTGATATTTGGCAGTTTTGTTTGGGGAAACCTTCGATTTTGAAACCCCCAAATTTGGTTAAATTTTATCCTTCTTTTATATTAAGTTACCTCAAAAATTTCGTTTGTCCAGCTTAAAAGGTTAAAAAGTTTGAATTTTGGAGGGCCCCGTTTGGGAAAAACCCCCATTTTGGGCTCCCAATTTTTGTTTGGTTTAGTTTATTTTTCATAAAAATTGATCCATCTAGCTTCAATGGTTTAAAAGTTCAAAATTTTGGCGGCCTTGTTTTAAGGAGATCCCCAAATTTGATACCCCAACTTTTGTCAAATTTTATCTTTCTTTTATGTTTACTTATCTTAGAAATTTCGTGGGCCTAAGCTAAAAGGTTGAAAAGTTTGTATTTTGAAGGGACCATTTGGGGAGAGACCCCCATCGTTGAACCCCCAATTTTTGTTAAGTTTAGTTTATTTTTAACATCTACTTATTCCGAAATTTTGATCCATCTAGCTCTAACGGTTTAAAAGTTCAAAATTTTGGAGGGCCAGATTGAGAGGGACCCCCCAACCTGGCACCCCCGATTTCATTCCCGCATTAGTCCTTCTTGATATCTTTTATTGCTCAAACTTTGAAGACAGAGCGTTTAGCGGTTTAAAAGTAGGTAGCCAGAGAAGAAAAAGAAAAAAGAAAAAAAAAAGTAAGAAAAAAGAAAAAAAAAAAAAAGAAAACAAAAGTATTCAGGTTGCGGCAAACGAACATAACCAAAAGAAAGGCAGTTGATAGTGTACTCAAAATCCACAAATCCTTTTCCAGCAAAACTGGTATTTACTGAGATATATCTGTTCAAAATCGTCCACTTTCTGCCCCATTTTCGGCCTGTAACATTTTTGTCAGGTGATCGGGCACCCCCAAACTCGGTTCGCATAAACCGTTTATAAGCACCCACATTGTGTACAAATTTCAGCTTTACACACCTAGCGGTTTTTGAGTTATACGCAAATTAATAAATTTTCAAACAAAAAATCGCCATTTCTTATGTTTTTTTCGTGTGTCAATTCATGATCACGTGACCTAGGATCCCAAAATTGGCACACATGACGCATTTATTAATTCCCATGTTGAGTCCAAATTTCAACTTTCTAGATTTAACCGTTTGCTAGTAATGAGCAAATCAATCCTCATCTGCCAAATTTCGCGAACAACAACAAAGGTAGTGTACGCGCTCACGCAAAGTTCCAATTACGTAATTAAATTAAAAAGATCCAAATTTTTTTGGACTACAGCGACCATTACAAACCAATTATTATTAAAGAGATCCTGCTTGAAAAATTTAAGGAAAAAATGAAAGCTACTTGAGGAAATAAAGAGGTGTCCCAAGCTTTGTTCTACTATTCCTCTTATCCGCGAAAATAAAGATTCAATCAGTTTGATTCCGTATTCCGTACCATTGGCAAACCTGCATTTCGAACTTTCGTGATATCAGAAAAAGATCACTTAGCAAAACTTCTCGCAGAATAAACAAAGCGTTGTTCGCTAAAAAAATGCCCAGAAATTAGAATTTAAAAATACAATTTTCAAATAATTGATTCGAATTAAACGTTAAATCAACTTCTTCCTACTGGTCAATTTTCAATCAATTGCATTATTGTTGTTATTATAGTGTAAAGCATATTTCTTCTCCTGTCACCGGATAGCGTCGGACGCTAACTACTGAATGATCCGCACACTTTTATTGCAGCAGCTAAGTTACTTCGTATTTGGAGTAATCCGCACCTGCTTAGGAAATTTCCGCATTTCCATTGATCCAATATGTTTCTGTTGATTTCTTCGAATTCTTGCCCAATGAGTTCGTGCTTGTTCAAAACAACCAAGCGGAGATAATCATCCTAAAACGTCTTATCCCCAGAAGCAACAACATAAAAATTAATAAAAGCGTCATGTGTTCCAATTTTGGGGATCCAAAGTCACGTGATCGCGATTTAAGACATCAAAAAAAAGATGAAAAATCGGCGAATTTTGATGCAAAAGTTTATTAATTCGCTTATAATTCAAAACCACCTGAAGTTGAAAGCTGAAATTTTGACACAACATGGGTGCTTTTGGAGGCTTAACGCAATCTTGAAGGCTTAACGCAAACTGAGTTTGAGGGCACACGGTAACGTGACCGGAATTTTACAGCCCAAAAATCGGCAAAAAGTACACAAATTTGAACCAATATTTCTCAATAAGTACCGATATTGATGAAAAATGGTTTGTGATTTTTGAGCACGGTATCAACCATCTCTCATTTGGTTATGTTTATTTACCCCAAATTGAATACTATTTCTCTGTTTTTTTTTTACTTTTTTCGTGCTTTTTTTTTCGCAAGCAATCTTCTTTTAAACTAATAAACGAACAGTATTCAAAGTTTGAGCGATTGCAGATATCAGAAAAGACTAGTATCCGCCTGAAATCGGAGGTGCCAGGTTGGGTGGATCCCCTCAAACGGTTCGTCCAAAATTTTGAACTTTTAAACCGTTGGAGCTAGATGGATCAAATTTTGAGAATGGGTAGGTGTTAAAAATAAAATAAACCTAACAAAAAATGGGGGTGCCACGATAGAGGGTTTTCCTCAAACGAGCCCGGCACAATTCGTAGGCATACGTTTTAACTTTTCAAGCTGGACGCATGAACATTTTTAAGGTAAGTAAAAATAAAATAAACATAAAATTTGACAAAATTTGGGTGTGCCAACCATGGCCAAGTGCCAACATAGGGGGTTCCCCTCAAACGGGGCCGCCATAATTCAAACTTTTTAACTACTCAATCTAGACAAATGAAACTTTTAGAGTAGATAAATATATGTAAAAGATAAAATATGACACTATTTGGGGATACCACATTGGTGGGTCCCCCTCAAATAAGACGCAAAAGTTGAAACGTTTTTATTGCTTAAGCTAGATACACGAAATTTTCAGGATAGGCAAATATTAAGGAAAGATAAAATTTGACAAAACTTGGAAGAACCATAATGTGGGTTCTCCCTAAACGGGACTGCCAAAATTAAAAACTTTTATCCCCTTAAACTATCATAGACAAATGAAAATTTCAGGATAGGTAAATACAACAGAAAGCTATAATTTGGCAAAATTTGGGTTGCCAAAACGGGAGTCCCTCAATTGGGTCCTCCGAAATTCAAACTTTTCAACCATTCAAGCTATAGACACATAAACCTTTCAGAATAGGTAAATAGAAACCAAAAATAAAATATGACTAATTTCAGATGCCACAATTTGGGAATCCTCCTCCAACGGGTCCTTCAAAATTTTTGACCTCTCAAGCTAAACTTAATAAATATTTCAAAGTAGGTAAAAATACAATATGAAAAAAATTGAGGATCTCATACCAAAGGGGTCCTCCAATTTCATTGACACCTCCCCCCATTAACTACATATTTAAACAAATTAAATCCATAGAATAGGTTGATATGAATCAAAAGATTAAAGGTAACAAAATTTGTTTGGTCACATTGAGGAGACCATGCCAACATCGCCCCTTAAAATTTGGAAATCTTAAACTAGCAAGTACTCAAGCGAGACATATCATATTTTAAGAGTACCTCTAGGCTAATATAAGGGAAAGATAAAACATGTCAAACTTGGAAATGACATGTTGGGCAATTAGCCCTTAAATGGACCTTCAAACTACACGCATAAAATGAATCCTCTCAATGAATTGGTAACACAAACGAGCAGAAGAGTCAAACCTATGGGATTACTCCAACATTTAAGACGTTGAAATACTTGAGCTTAATGGCTTTAATAGATTTAAGCTGAATGGCCAAGTTTTTTTTTACTAAACTGTCTCCCTGTGACGTTGGGAAAACCTTCTATTTGCTCTTCAGAGCTTTTGAGCAATTTTATTAAGAAAGCTTTGGTTCTGAATAGTGGATGTAATACAATATCCAGTATGTTGGCCGTTGGGTCGCACTGCTAAATAACGTTCTCAGAATAGGAATACCTGTAAAATGCGTGCCTATTTCTGCCGTGGTTAGTGTTAAGTTTGGCTGATGTAATAATATTTTGCTCAAAAGCCCCTGGAATTACGATCGCTTGAAGTCATTTTATGATTAAAAACTGTTAGGAATTGCTGAAAAGTACGGCACTGAGCTTTAGCGTTGTTATATGAGATTTTTGATTGACGTTGCTTGATTATTTTGATAACTTTTTGAGCCCGTTAAACTTTGAGAGCGATTAACCATCACAAAGCTGTTAAAATGAACTAAAAAGAGCGCAAAGTGCAAAAGAAGTAAATAATTTTCGGTAAATAGTTTTTTGACTTAAAACATTACACTTAGGGTTCTGGAATGCATAAAGTAGAGCAAATTCATATGAGTTTTGACTGTGAAGTCATCGTAAAATTAGACTCTGCCATATCACGTACATATTTATAAGAATTTGATTTTATGTTTCTAAATTTTGTTTGTGTCCTTATCTTTTTCCAATTTCCATGCTAATTGCTACGGCAGGCATTGCTTTGATTTAGTTATTAAATTTTGAGAAAAATTAGTAGAACTGTACACAACGTGTGCTTATATGAAATTGTTCTTTAAAAAATACTGCATTTGTCTAATTTAGAGTGTAGATTTGATTTTTGGGACAATGTATTAAATTTTTCAAAAATTAGTAAGCACAAAAATTCGAAAATCATATTGGCATTTTCAGATCAAAATTTTTTGTTCTAATAGTGGAATATCGTTTGGTTTTGTACTTTTGTTGTTATAATTGGAGCAAAAGATTATTGTCGCAATATTTGTTTTAACGAGAGTTTGCTTATCAGAGGTGGAGTCCTCGAGGACGCCCTTAGCCTCGAGGACACATTTTCTAGTCCTTGGCCTTGGCTTCTAAGGTCAAGTCCTTGGCCTGGAAGCCTTAGGTCCTCGAAAATTGACCTGTCCTCGGCTCGAGGACAGCACTATTTTTTGAAAAGTTGAAATTTTGTTGTAAAACGCCAGAAGCCTTGCGGAAAATTAGCGAACACCTTTTTCGTTTTCCTCAATTGGAGCATAGGCATAGCCAAAGGGGGGACCAGGAAACCCGCCCCCCTCTATTAAAATTTCACCAATGACAAAAATGTTACAAAAACGCCTATTGTTTCTTCATATTTTCAGTTTCTTTTTAGCATTTTTCGCTTGCAACAGTAACTAACAACAATACTGAAGACCAGGGGCCCCGGGCCCCCCTTAATTCAATTTTTGAAAGCCAATTTAAACGTATAACCCGAAAGAAATGGAGAGTTTTCTCTTAAAAGTTGCTATCTTAGACCCTCATATAGCCTTTTTATGAACGTAATGCAACAACCAGGGCCGAATTTACCATAACATGGCGCCGTGCCAGCTACAGGCCCCGCGCTTAAATCGTAAGACTTTCTTTGGCTTCCCCAATATTTTGCAGGAAGATCTTACGAAAATCCCCAAACTGCCAGGGGCACAGCGCGATGTAAATCCGGCCCGGAAATAACACGGTTAGTAGGCGTAACCATCTATTGTACCATTTTTCAATAACAATTCATTAATTCACCCCCACCTCGTCAGTTTTTACGCACAAAATACTTTCAAAAAAATTGGCCATGAAAAATACTGATTGAACAAATTATTGACTTCCATTGAGGGGCCTGGGCCCCCAGGCCGAACATATACTCCTATAACTGGTTATTTTCATGACAAAACAAAAATCTCTTAGGAAAATCTTCGAGTGAATGATTATTTACTGCTAAAATGTAGCCTGAGACAAAGTACCTTATTTCCCCCTACCTGGACCAAACTAGGCTACTTACAATTAAATTTTAACTCAAAAATGCGAGATGTTAAACGTGTTTTGGACTTAAATTGCTAGTAAAAGGAGCATCAAACAATTTAAGTTTTTCGATTGGCTTTCAAATTTCAAAAATTTAGTGCTTTAAAAAGACTCTGAATACGTCCGAAGTGTGATTCAATGCCATTAAATTTGCTTTTTTTTCCAAACAAATAACAAAAAATTGCCCAACGGCTGGGGGCTTTGCCCCCAGACCCCCACAGCCTCCGGCAGCTGGAAGCTACCCCCCCCCCCCCCCCGTCTGTGATACGTTTGAGTTACGCAAGCTTTCTCAACACGTCTCCAAAATTAGATATTTGCGCTTTTCCACTATTAGTTTAAGCCCTTTGTCTTTGGAAAATCCTGGTTAAGTGCCAACAGGCAACGATTTCAGATCTTCCATCCTACGATATCTTTGTCCCACAAAAAGTTCCTGTTTTGAAAATTTTCGATGACGTCATTGCATGTGATTTGTGGTTTGGGCCCCCCCAATCAAAAATTCTGACCACGCCTATGAATTAGAGATTGCCTGAAAAACTTTTTTGAAAACCTTTTTTTTGGAGAACACTTGCGGCTGTGTCCTTGGTCCTTGGCCTCGAGCATTCCTGTCCTTGGCCTCGAGAGGGTCTGTCCTCGGAAAAGCTGTCCTTGGCCTCGGATTTTTTTTTGTGTCCTTGGCCTCGAGCCTTGTGTCCTTGACTCCACCTCTGTTGTTTATAACCGCAATTTCAACAATTGCGCTGCGAAGCTAAAAGAAAATTGCAAGAAATCCTTAAAAGTTAAAATGAGAACTGCTAAAAGAAAATTGCAAAAAAGTCCTTGAAAGAAAATTGCAAAAAAATCCTTAAAAGTTAAAATGAGAACTAAGCAGAATGGTAAAATTTTGATTGACATTTTATCGATGCTTTTTCTAAGCGTTTAAACTTTGGAAGCCTTTAATTTCATACCTGATCAAGTTAGTGTAACATTATAAACATCGAAAGCGATTTATTTCAGATCTGACTACCAACAACTATAAACACGCTTAACGCAATTCGAACGCTACTTTTAAGGAGAGTGAAGTTCTTTAGTTCAATAAAGTTAAATGCTTTTGCGAAGTCCCAGGATATTGTTTGCAATGTCACATTTTAGTTAACTATACCCTAGTTAAGCGTTTTTCATTTTATTTTGACTTTTTTTTGTTAAAAAATCTAATGTTTTTTTAAGCGCTCTAGCTGGAAACACTGCGTGTAATTGCATAACGTCAGTAGAAAATGTAGTCAGAAAAAATCTAGAGCCAGTAAGATTGTAACCTCTCTGAAAGTCCTTCTACTTTTACACTTTCCTGTGCGCAACAGAACAAAAAAATAATAATGCCGGACAAACGACGATTTTACACTAGACAACGTTTTTGCTTTTTTTTTGCCGTAAATATTATTTTATTTGCTCGTTAAAAACAAGAGAAATATTAAATTATTCCTGAAGTGAAATAGGCAGAACTAATTTAATAGTTCACAGAGACATCACGTCTTACAATCTTACTTCATTTGGCAACATTTTAATGCTGTCTTCGCGTCGAAATGGGTAACGTCGAAATGGGTAATCATTTCGACCCCTAGTGAAGCAGGTGAGGCGGAGCCCCCTATCGCGGAAGCATTCCCGCGTTTCGAAATCAACTGACTTCATCATCAGTGTGAAGAGGAGTCGACACAATGCAAAGAATTTTGATCCCTGAATTAGGCTAACTCAACTGGTAAATTTGAATAACCAAGCTATCGGTATAGGCTATCGTCTTCATCTCGTAACTTCAGCTGCAAAAAGGCAGACCCAATTTCTTAGTATTAATCTTAACCAGAGGTGGAGTCGAGGACACAAGGCTCGAGGCCAAGGCCAAGGCCAAGGACACAAAAAAAATCCGAGGCCAAGGCCAAGGCCAAGGACAGCCTTTCCGAGGACAGACACTCTCGAGGCCAAGGACAGGAATGCTCGAGGCCAAGGCCAAGGACCAAGGACACAAAGCGCAAGTGCTCTCCAAAAAAAAAAAAAAAAAAAAGGTCTTCACAAAAATTTTTCAGGCGATCTCCAAAAAAAAAAAAAAAAAAAAGGTCTTCACAAAAATTTTTCAAGCGATCTCCACGAAAAAACGCTTTCCAAACAAATTTTTCAACCGCTCCACAAAAGTTTAACTTTCCAAAAAATAGTGCTGTCCTCGAGCCGAGGACAGGCCAATTTTCGAGGACTTGAGGCCTCGAGGCCAAGGCCAAGGCCAAGGACTTCAAAATCTGTCCTCGAGGACGTCCTCGAGGCCAAGGACGTCCTCGAGGACTCCACCTCTGATCTTAACCCTATTTTACACTGGCTATTTGACCAACGCATTTTACACGTTGAGGGAGAGAGAGGTAAAACGCCTCCCCTATCTAACTCCTAAATCATGGAAATACCAAATTTGGCTTGCGGGTTGATTGGTGTTTACCAAAATGTTTAAGAAAAGCTGGTTATAAGTTGATGACGTCAACACAATGTTGTCAAAAAGTAGCTCATATTTTTAATGACGCCAGAGGCGGTTCATGTAATGTACATCGGTTTGCTTTTAAAACTGAATCATAAAATGCCTAAGTCAAAGTCGCTACGTCAAAAAATATCTTATGACGTCATTTCGGTTAAATATTAGCCCAAAAATGCTCAAATTTCTGAAGTAACTTTGGCTAACTTTAAAGTTGGAAAACTTCCTCTAGTCTTAGCAACTTCAATCTTTCAGGAGTTAGTTTTGAATAAATTTGAATAAAAGTCACATTAGACAAAAAACAACAACTTTTTTCTAAAAGGATTTATCACGAAAAAACCAAAAGGGGGACATTTTCCCCTGTGTGAAACATGGGGTTAAGACATAAAAATGCGATAGAAGGTAAGTTAACATTGCAAAGACGCAAACTAAAAGTTGCTTGCTTTCAATCTCACTGTACCGTATCTTGTTTTAAATCTCTAGCTTCACGGGATATGTACAAGTCATCTAAGAGCATTAGCATATATCTTAAAACTACATTTTTACTATACTCAGTAATGTTGCGAAGGATGGTGGCACCCGGGGCGGGATTTCGTGGTGGCACCCTTTTTCGGTCTAAAAAGGTCTTTGCATCGAAATCAGTGGGTTTTCGGTCGAATTGAAGATGGGGACCAAACAAAGTGAAAAAAGGTATTCACCTCAAATCGGAGGAGTTGTGGTTTCACATCATAATATGGTGTCATCCTAAAATGGTGACCCCCGGGGCGGACCGCCCCTCCCCCCCACCCCTCCTAGCGACGCCACTTACTGTACTTGCGCAACTTCAGACAAAAAAGCAATGCAAATTGATTTTCCTCTTAAAGTATAAGTGGACCATGCGGACTATACGATTTAATGAGAGAGTTTAAATAGATTAATTAAATCTCATTATTTCCATGTTGACCGAACTTTCTCGTTAATTGTACAAACAACCTCAAGATTGAATATTAAACTTATTACCGTGTGTAATACGTTGTAAATTAATTGTGGAAGATTTTTTCTACCGGGACTAAATTGGCTCAGTGGTCTTTTGTTCTTGTGCTTTATAATTACGTCATGGCAAGCAAATCATTAATTTAATTTGAATTAACGTCATTTGGCATCCATGGTAACAAACGATATCCAGTTAAACAGCAACTGCAGTTAACGCATTCGTGTCGAATTGTTATGGTGGCATAAACGGTAATATCGAAAAATTAACTTTTATGTGCTACACGCATCCATAATTTGAAAATATTTTTGCGGTTAAATTTGGCTCAGTAAGCTCGAGCTATATTATCGTAATATTGGACGACGACATAAAAATAGACTTTTTGGGTTGTTTGTGTATTCTTTCTCTTTTTTTTTTGCGATTTAGTCTATTGGTCTATAACTTAATTTACTCCTATAATTTGCATAAAACTGTTGGCTATGAAGAAAAGTTCGATGTTATTGCTATTGGGTTGCAAAATAAATAAAGTGGTCTTGAAAAGTTTAAGCCTAATATTATTTTCTTGTTCAAACTAGAAACTAATAAAATACCGGTGCAGAATACCATTTGCCTTCGATATTTTGCAGTATCCAAAGATTATTTGTTTTGCTTTTGCCTCATGATACGTTGTATCCTATTTTAAAGGCTGCAACAGTGCAATATTTTGGACACCAATTTTTATGCACCTTACACCAATTTTCATGTACAATATAATGCACCCTATACTCCTATTGAGCAGCACTATTACCTTTTGCAGGTTAAGACACTTTGATTTCAATGTGACTTTATATATCAATATCATCTCAGCTTATAAAAAAAATTGAAAGGTCTACCACGTTACAAGAGTTCAATTCCCAAAATGGTCGAATTGGCACAGCAATTAATGCCAACATCCAGCTCTTACACACTATATACAACATATACAACTTACACACTTCATCTTCTTCTTTCTTCATTGCCCGCTTTTCTGTAAGGGTTGCGGGGGCAGCAGCTCGAGATTAAGCCGACACACTTCACGGTCTTCCATCACCTCCATCATTTCGCTTGGGTGAAGTCCCAAGCAATTCCATCCAAGATCCTCAAAGTAATTGGTCCACCTAGTTCTAGGTCGTCCAACTGGTCTTTTCCCACTTGCTTTGGCAAGTAAAGCTGGTTTGGGAAGTTTTCCTGAGGCATTCTACTTACATGGCAAAATCATCTACGCTGAGATCTTTCAATTCGGAGAAGTAGCGGCTCGATGTTAAGAGATTTTCGAATCTTGGAGCTACGCACCTTGATAAATAGTCTAACTCCTTTGGTTCTACGTAAAAACCTTATTTTGAACGCTTGCTCTTGTGAAGTTGTGATTGCACTCTGTCGGTCATCACCCAAAATTTACGACCATAGGTGAGAATCGGGACAAAACTGTTTTGAAAATTGAGAGCTTTGCCTTTTTCGACAATTCTCGTTTCATGACAACCGAATAGTGTAAAGCTCGCATTACTGTACTAGCCTTGCCAATTCGCGTATCCGTTTTTCGTCTTGACTTCCGTCACTCCGGAATGCAACCACAGTCTCAAAGATACTTGAACTTCTTTCGCTGTTTCAGGGTCGCTCCATTCGCTTACAACGAGCACTGATCCGGGTTTCTACAAAAGTAAAGTACCTCAGTTTTGGCCGAGCTTTTTTTCATTCCGGCGGTGTCACATGCATCTGCAAACCAATTTAATGTGCGCTGGAGGCAGTGCCTTCACCAGAGGGGGCAACTAGGCAAATGTGGGGGCACTAAAATAAGCTAAATTTTTGCACATAAAAACTGATAATTTACGGCTACAAATTATGCGCTATTATAACAGTTTTGCATTGATGGCTGAAAAAAAAAGACGTTTAAGGCCGGCGGCGTTTTTTAGCTTGTTTCGTATGTGGTCCATATAATTGCTAGCAAAATCTGTCTACAGCTGTGAATGGGATCAGAAGCGCTACAAGGATTTTACTAAAAAGGAGAGGGCTTCAACCAAAAGTAAATTTTTGGCACAAAAATTGTCTAATCTTTACCCCGTCCTGAACAAACTGAGTATCTTATCATAGAGGGGGCCTGGGGGGCAGAGCCTTCAGCCACCACTAGGCGATTTTTGTGATTTTGCAGTAAAAGCAGCGATTTTAACGCCAGTTCAATCACATTTCCCATGTTTTTTGAAGCCAAATGAATAACTACAGGAAATTGCTAAAATTCAGAAGTCATTGTAAGAATTAAATTACCTAATACCATCTGCCCCCCTTATACTTCAGGTCAAGTCCAAAACTTGCTTAAATGCTTGTTTTTTTTGGTTAAATCTTTTAAATGGTTTGGCTAAAGCATGATAAAGAGCCCTGAGCCCTATTTCCTGGTTGCGCCACTTACTGTAACCTCAAAAAATCTTGAGTGTGCTTTAAAAAAACAAAAACAGCCGGTCTTTTAAAAATCTTTTTCACGTATTGTTTCAGGTCATGATCACCAACGAAAAACCGGTACCGATAATTATTCTGCAGGCTAACATCTCGCTTCCGCCACACATCCGTAAAGGCGAATTAATAAAACGGAATATTGCGTCATATTTATGCAGAGCAGTTATTTGCCCGCAATTTTACAAAGAATGGAGAAAACTTAAAACGAGAATTATGTGTGAACGTTATTAGTCTTCTTTTCATTGTTGTTTGTTGTCTCGTCGTTACGTGATGTTCCAAAAACGTATTCTGAGTAAACAGAAATGGGGGGCACAAGCAGTCGTTAAGGGGGTCCCTGACCCCCCATAGCCGCGGTACTGGCTGGAGGCCAGATTCTGTAGAAGAAAATAGAACCAAATCATCAGCGAATAGCAGACGACTGATTTTGCAATTTCCAATTGTGCACACTCTCTAGCTTGGCTGCATTTGTCGATCCAATTCATGTGAGAGGTGACAAAACGCACTGTTGCCGGAGTCCAACACCCACATGGAACGGCTTTAATTGCTTGCCTTTTTCGCGAACACAAACCTCCGGTCGGCAATAGAATGACTTAATGGCACGTAACAACTGACCGTTAACGCCATACTCCTGCAAAACCTTCCAAAGTTTATCCCGAGGAACTCGGTCATATACTTTTTCAAGATCGACAAAGCATGCAAAGAGATTTTGCCATATTCCCAAGATTTCTTGAAGATTTGCTGCAGAAAGAAGATCTGGTCCATAATGCTGCGACCCGGACGAAAACCGCTCAGGCCATTCTCCAGTTTTGATTCCACTATTTCTCGGCATTTCCTTTCAATGCATTTGGCATATACTTTCCCTGGCGAACTAAGAAGTGATATCCCTCTGTAATTCGTACACTGCTTGCGATCTCCTTTTTTGAATATCGGAATAATCACACCTGTTTGCCAATCTCTGGGAGTTTTGCCAAACCTCTAAGCAACTTGACACACTCTTGTTAACCAGAGACTTCCTTTTTCAGTCAGCGCTTCCAACATCACGGGTCTGATTTCATCTTCACTAGCAGCTTTTCCACATTTTATCCTTTTAATTGCTGTTGCCACTTCTGCTGCAGTGAAAACTTCCTCTTCCCAGTATTCATCGCTATTCACTTTAAAGAAAGTAAAGAATCCACCTAGAAATATGACCAAAAAATAAAGGAACCTCTCAAACATATTTTCACGGAGTTTCAGCATTCTACGACCTATCTTTTTCGAGGTACTTTATTTCAAAGTTAGATAAATCATAAATCTCCCTTGCAGCGCTGCTAGTAAAGATTAACTTTTTCATGCTTTAGACCCTAGCTTACACAGTGCCGACGCTACGAGGGGGCCATAGGGGCCTTGACCTCCTAACAGCTGCTTGTGCTCCCCAATTTTGGTTAACTAAAACACTTTTTTTCAAGCATCATGTAACTGCAAGAAAACCAACAATGATGCGATTGAATCCTATCTATTTGACCAAAGTTACCTACATTAGCTGCAGTATATTGAAATTTTTAATATCAAAAATTTAGTGGCTCAAGTTTCAAACAACAGCTTTAACATCCATCGATTACACCTCGGAACCATTACGTCATCAAGTATATTTAGACTTGTCATATCAATTTCAAAACCACGAATGTTTGCAACGCATTCAATGCAATGCATTCTAAGCACGAAAACAGTGTTTCTCAAACCAGGGGTCGGAATCAGAGGTGGGCAAGTTAATTTGTAAAAGTAACTGAGTTGCAGTTACAGTTACATGGCAAAAAAAGTAACTAAGTTACAGCTACCATTTTGACAAAGTAACTAGGTAGATTTACAGTTACAGTTACTATTAATGAACCTAATTACAGATATGAATTTAGTATCGAAGATGTTGATTTTGTACTTTGGCAGCGGTGTTAACTGATTTCTTTCTCTATTCATTTTCTAATTTTCATGTGATGCCTTTGCACAAGCTACTTTTGGCTGCTGTTGCTATAACAAAATACTCAACGTAACACATTAATTTAATTATCTTTTAAGAAAGCAAGCATCTCAAAATGTTCATCGCTGAGACCAGAACGGTTGGGTTTTACAATGTCTTGGCTCATGCTGAAAAGCAGCGCTGGGCACTTCTGCAAACCGATCCATAAGTCCGCAAATTGTGGACTCAAGGTTTAGGTTTGCGGATTTGCGAACCGATTTCTTACCGCAAACATTTGCAGATTTGCGGTAAAATAATTGAAATCTACCGCAAATCCGCAAATCAACAACACCACTGGGATTGTTTCTGCAATTTCCAAAAAAAAAAAACGTGTTTACGATTCAATGTATCGATAGATTCGGGTGGATGTATTTTTTAAGTACAGCACCCTCTCACCAAGTTCTTCTGTTGTAGAACGATTATTTTCCAGAGATGCTGCAATTGTTACAGCAAAATGAGTTGGCTTAAGGTCAAGAAACTTCCAACAGCTTGTTTTTGTGAAGGAAAACTTAGACTTTTTGAAGTGGCTGTTACAGCAAGTTAGCTTGCTTCGGATTCAAACAAAAAACCTTTCGCCTTGCAAGATTCCAACCACTATGTATTCGAACAGAAAACCTTTTGTAACATGAGAAAAGGCACGCCAATATCGATCATTGATAAGATGTCATGTTTACTTTCGCCGTAGACGAATTGTTTTGCTTAGTCATGTTTAGTTTTTTCTTTCTTGACCCCTAATGGTGCGTAGCGGATTGGGATAAAAACAAGTTACTTTCTCTGTTAGAAAATGTTGATTTTACTAGTATTAACGGAAATGTAGTGATAAGTTGATTATTGTTTTTGCATTCGTCTTAGTATTTTTCAATATGATTAGTTTTGCCGGTGGCGATGAATAATTCACCCACTTTTGCAAAACAAAACTTGTTTTGGACAATGTTTACGAAAAATAACCTTTTTTCCCTTAAATTTCCACGTGGTTTTTACTCTATTCTTTATAATTTTTCTCCATAAATGCCCTTGCAAAAACATCGAAATCATTTCAATTGACTCAAAACGTTGAAATAGATTTGAGATAAACGAATTACTGTTCGATTGTCGATTTCTTGATACGTTTCTGCGCATTGCCGTCTCAATATAGTTGAAAACCGTCAAAAGTTTTGCGTCAGAGTTCACGTCAAAGCGTCGAGCGTCAACTGTCATTCGAAAGACGTCGATTCTAGTGATTGTGATTTGTGCACCTTAGTCAATAGTGAACTGTTCGAATTGTGAACTTGGGTGTGCTTGACGAGTCATCTCTATCCGGTCGGTAATTGCGCACGTTTAAGACTGTGGCCGAGTTTTCCTGTAACAGTGGCAAAGGCAGGGGCGTATTCTCCATGCATGCAAGGCATGCATTGCATGCCTAGCCATTTATGAAAAAACAATTTAAGTAAATTTAAGCAAAACTTTAAAACAAACTCAAGCAAAGTTTCCACAGTTATGAGCATTAACTTTCATGTCAGAGCAGCAACAATTATGCATTGAAACGCTTTATTCACTTCAGTACCCCTGGCTTAAATGGTTTTAGCATATCACAAATTACAAGAAATAAATGGCAACACGCATGCAATTTCGAAGCTGCTTTTATCACTTCAATAGATAGCTAGGTTGGGATGAAGTTGCGTACCAAATTAAATTCGTTTGAATAGTGTAATTGGCGCCTTGTTTGCTGCAAAAGTTACATTAGATGTCTAGTTTCTTGTTCTGGTAAAATGCAGTTCCTATTTCGATTTTACATTTGTAGTAGTAAATAGGTGCAAAACAGGCCACAGACTATGTACCAAGGCATGCAATTTGAAATGTTGCATGCATGTTGCCATTTATTTTTTTGTGAATTTAGCGATAATGAAATCTAGGTTTTCATAAACTGTTTCAGAAATTACCAGCACCAGGCAGTAGGCTAGGTTGTTTACTTGCTAGGCTTTTTCGTTTGGATTTTACTAGTCATTAAATAAAACAAAAGTAAACTTAAGACCAAGCTTAACCATTCTTGGGTTGATTGGACAAGCGTTGAGCCTACCTGCCCACTAAATAGGCCTATTGCTTAGTTAGCATCTGGCTGTTACCTGTTAGCAGGTTAGGATACTGGTATGTTATAGTAACATCAAAAAAGATTAAATTGAGGTTGCTGATGTAGGCTAGGCTATAGACATCGGCTGATTAGCACTAAATTTACTTCAGTTCAACAGTTTTCTCCAGCAATGCTATTAGACCTCCATGTCTGCTAGCCTACCTAGAGTACTAGCACAATGTTAATTGTTATTAGACCTATTTGTCTGTTTGCCTGAGGTAAGCTATTGGCACATGCAAACTGTTACGCCAGCCACTGTCTGTAGTAACACTAGACTAGTCACAGTGAAGTGCACTGTGTGGGCTTAGCTGTAAAGTGTAATACTAGACAGTTTGAGTTAGCGATGCTGTGCAGGACTGTTTTTTTTTCATTTTTAACCTGATATTAACTTGCAATGGCAGATGTTAAGATCATACAGTAGACCTATACAGTTGAATGCTAAGCTTTTGAATGAGACAAGAAATAGAATCAACAGACGATATTGTAGAAAAGTTGAAGAAAAAAAGTTTTGCTGCACTGGCATTTCAAGAAAAGAAGGATGTTGTCGATTGTGGCAGACCCACTCCACTATTGAATATTAGCAAACAAAGTAAAACTTGCTTGAGGAAATTTAATCCTGAAATCTATAACAAAGTTTATTGGATATGTGGAAGCACATCATCAAATAAATTGTACTGCTGGCCCTGCTTATTATTTTCCCAAGATGATTCAATCTGGAGCTCACCTCATCGTGGGTACAGTGACCTAAATAATTTACATACTGCCGTTGGACGCCATGAAAAAACAGCTTCTCACTTGTCAGCATTTGTGACATTTAAAACGTTTGGACAAACCAGAATTGATGCTTTGCTCAGTCAGCAAAGAAATGGTGTCATTAATCAACACAATGCAGAAGTTAAGAGAAATCGAGAAGTTTTGAAACGACTTATCCGAATAACTTGTTTTCTGGGCATCCAGGAAATTGCATTTCGTGGACATGATGAAAGCCAAACTTCTAATAATCGAGGAAATTATATTGAAATGGCATATTTAATAGCTGAATTTGATGACAAATTACAAACTCACCTGAGCAGTGCTACAGTTTTTCGTGGTTTATCTCCTACAATTCAAAATGATCTCATCGATTCTGTGAGTCATGTTGTCCTTGCAGAAATAAAAAAGGAGCTGCACAACTGTCTTTTTGTATCTGTATTGTTGGATGAAACATCAGACATAAGTTGCTATTCTCAACTCTCAACTGTTTTTCGATATGTAAATACTGATGGTCATCTTCATGAACGGTTTGTTAAATTTTCTGATGTTAGCAAAGATCGTAGTGCTGTTGCTATTGCTAGGTTGGTAGTGGCTCAATTAATTGAACTGGGTTGCCTAAAGAAACTAGTTGCTCAGTCATACGATGGCGCTGCTGTTATGTCAGGTGAGCTGAATGGTGTTCAAGCTAAAGTAAAAGAATCTGCTCCTGATGCAATTTTTATACACTGCTTTGCTCACAGGCTTAATCTTGTGCTTATTCAAGCCACTTCACGCATTTGTAAATGTAAAATATTTTTCTCAACTCTTGGAGGCTTATCCTCATTTTTTACTTCCTCTTCAAAACGAACAGCTGTACTAGATGATATGGTAAAAAGAAGATTTCCCAAACTCGCACCAACTAGGTGGAATTATTCTTCACGGCTGGTGGAAACTGTGAGAGACAATCAAGAAGAACTGATTCAGCTTTTTGAACATGTTACAGAATCTCAAAATTTTGATCAAAAATCAATTAATGAAGCTCAAGGATTCTTGTTAGCTCTTTCTAGTTTTGACTTCAACTTTTTACTGTTGATTTTTGCTGTGATATTTCCATTTACTGAATATCTCTTCAATATATTTCAGTCAAAATTCATGGATATTTTATTCTGCTCGGGTGAAGTTCAAAATACCCTGACTAAGCTGGAAGAACTTCGAGCCAACAAGTTTAATGAAACATGGAATGTTACTGTTGACAAGTGTGGTCAACCTGCTTGTCGCAAGAGTCGAGATAGTTTGCAACCAGAAATGCATTATAAAGCACTTTTTTTGGAAATAATTGATACGATTATAATGCAAATGAAGACGAGGTTTAGATCAGTGAAAGATATTGAGTTTGTCGAACTTCTTGATTGTAAACGCTTTCAACATTATAATAACTCGGACCGATTTCCAGAACGGCCTTTGCAGGCTCTACATAAAAGTTACAGCTCTCACTTTAATTTTTCATTTCTAAGATCAGAGCTTACTGTTTTATATTCTCATGATCACTTTCGTAAGAACAATTTAGAAGACCTTCATAAGTATATGCATGAGAGACAGTTGTATGAAGCTTTCGGTGAAGTGCACAAGCTAGTCTTGTTAGTGCTTACTATACCATATTCTACCGCATCGGTAGAAAGGTCATTCTCTGCATTGAAGAGAATAAAAACTTTTTTGAGAAATGCTCAGAGTCAAGATAGACTATCTAATTTATCCCTTATGTCAATTGAAAAGTCCTTGCTGAAACAGCTAATGAGCAAGCCAGAGGTTTTTTATGACGCTGTTACTGATCATTTTTGTCGAAAACGTCGTAGAGCTGAACTACTTTACCAATAAGAAACTAAGTGAGTATGCTGTAGCAGATTAGTGAGTTCAGTTTTTTCTGTTTTTTTTGTTTATTACTTTTTTATGTTTTATCAGGTGATACCTCTATTTATTTTATAATGTATTGCTGATAATTTAATTGTTTGGGTTGAAGATGCATCATAGAAAAAGCAAAACAAAAAGCATTTGCTCACTTGAAAGTTTTCTATTTTCGAATGTGTTACCGATACTAAGCTTTATTGGTGCAATTTTCGTTGCTATGTACACAGTAGGGTGCTTATTTTTTCACCAAAAATTTTAATTTTTCTTCTACTTGTGTTTGGAGTGTTCATTTTGGAGAAAAAACAACATCAGCAAAAAAAAATTTGAAAAAAATAATTCCTAGGGGGTCCTCCGGAGCAGTTACATAAACTGATGTGAGAATAACCATTTTTGGTTGTAATTTTTGCGTTTTTAAAGATAGCACTTTGATTTTGGTGTCTATCTCCACTAATTTGACTATGAGGATGCCATGAATAGCAGTAAAAACTTGTTTAACTGTACCTAAGGTTATGTTTTGCAGGGCTTTCACATTTTTGGCAAAAAAATGTGAGTTTCAGCACAAAAAGACTCTTTTATGCTCGACAACATGCAAACCAACTTTAAAATAAGCAAAATTGCCAATGAATACACCAGTAGTAAGAAGTTATATACACATCAGGTACCACAGTGTTGTAATTTAGCTAACAAGCTTTGGAATTGCCTGCGAATATTTGCATTCTGTCAATGATCATTCTCAAGACTGAACTTCTTAAAAATCCTACATAGAATATGCACAAGATGAAGTTTTTGCAGTAGTGCACATTGTTTCATACTATGTTTATGCACATTAATAGATATTCAGATTAATCAAAACACCTAGCTTTTTAAGTACAGAACAAAATAATGAGATAATGTGCACATTAGCATTTTTAAAAGTTTATCCAATAAAATAAGCTTTCTTGCGGTTTATTGTCAGTGCAGTTTAAACAAACCTCTAACTAACTAAAAACAAAGACCATTATCTGTGGTGTAGAGCAGTATGCTTTCAGGTATCTGAAGGCAACTTCTTCACAGTTTTTACTAAACAAACATGGTTGGCAAATTTTACTAAATAAACATAGTGTGGTAGTATTGCTGTCCCTACCTAAAAACATACTATATGCCATACTTTGCCTGTTTAGAACTACCTACAAACATACCGTAGTATGTCTCATACGATGCCATACTTTGCCTGTTTAGACAACCACTTGTTCACAATGCTGTATTTTGAGACAACTTCATCAACATCAAATTGAACATGTCAAAGCATTACATAAAGAATTTAAGCTAAAAATATTTTAAATCCATAGGGACATCATAGCACTTTGAAAAACTAAAAGGCAATCAAATCATAAATCTCAAAATTCAGGCATCAAAACTGTTTGCTTTCTTTGTTTTGTAGGATTTTCGGAAGCACATCAGCTCATTAATTACCAGTATATCTATTAATAAAAATATTAGTTTATGTAATCAAAAAAAAATCATTGAATATTTTGCTTTCTTCGAAGTGGTTTAGCTAGGTACCGGCACAGTATGGTATCACTTGTGCTATTGGTCTACCTATAATATATGCTTTTGGGATAAAAGCTCACTTTGAACTTGAAAAGATCTAGAGCTCTACTACAATTTTGCTAGCAGGTGAAGTTGCGTTATTTCAAAGTTTAGCTTTTTTAGATCAGCAGTTATTCTATTGGGACTTCAATTACAATTACATTAATGCCACAACTTGAAATGTTGAGAAGTTTCAGGTTTATTGTTAGGTGGTTTCCAAATGCAGTTCTGTTGGAGACTGTGGATAATCCATGCAGCAAATTTTTACTGTTCATTTTATCTTGGTTTAAGCTGATTGATACATTTCAGAAGTGCACAGAAGCCATTGCAGAAAGTTTATAATACTTGATTAGAGATGGCTTATCTCTCCACTACCGTCAAGATCGTGATGCTACTACTAGCATCATAAGAAGCCTTCTTCAATCTACCAGATATTTCAATTGTACCGAATTCCCATCTGCTAATTGGGTAAGGGCAATTTGAAATATAGATTTCAAAACATTAATGTGCACAAACATAGTATGAAACAATATGCACTGCTACAAAAACTTTGTCTCGTGCATATTCTGTGTAGGATTTTTAAGAAGTTCAGTCTTGAGAATGATCATTGATAAAATTCAAAAAATTGCAGTCAATTCCGATAATTGTTTGCTAAATTAAAACATTGTGATGCCTGATGTACTGTATATGTAACTTCTTACCACTGGTGCATTCATTGGCAATTTTGCTTATTTTAATGTTGGTTTGCATGGCGTTGAGCATAAAAGAGTCTTTTTGTGCTGAAACTCACATTTTTTGCCAAAAATGTGAAAACCCTGCAAAACATAACCTTAGGTACAGTTAAACAAGTTTTTACTGCTATTCATTGCATCCTTATAGTCAAATTAGTGGAGGTAGACA
The DNA here is from genome assembly GCA_963965965.1 of Trididemnum nubilum. Taxonomy (NCBI): domain Eukaryota; kingdom Metazoa; phylum Chordata; class Ascidiacea; order Aplousobranchia; family Didemnidae; genus Trididemnum; species Trididemnum nubilum. The sequence continues at coordinate 13,636,527 of OZ014488.1, read as the reverse complement.
CCAAAATCAAAGTGCTATCTTTAAAAACGCAAAAATTACAGCCAAAAATGGCTATTCTCACATCAGTTTATGTAACTGCTCCGGAGGACCCCCTAGGAATTATTTTTTTCAAATTTTTTTTTGCTGATGTTGTTTTTTCTCCAAAATGAACACTCCAAACACAAGTAGAAGAAAAATTAAAATTTTTGATGAAAAAATAAGCACCGTAGTACACAGTGTATACTTTTTGCAGTTGTGATGCTTGAATGAGTGCTATTTTTTCAGTCAGAAATATTCATGTGTTAACGCTATTTCGCTTTTTTTAATGTTACCTATTGAATGGCTGCTTTTCGCTGTTTTTTTGTCACCAATTCTGGTACGTTTAATTTACACGCTTTTTGCTGCATTGTTGCAGCGGTGCGCAGTGGGCTTCAGCGTCGTGTTTGCTAGTGCCATGATTGCAAGACTGTAACTCAACTCTTACATAAGCATCGTTGCTGAGTCTTTGCAAAAAAAGATGCTTTATTTCGATTATTTCTACTTTGTGGATTATGAACAGAAGTAAATTAAAGCTGCAAAGTTTAACCGGAAAACTTAAAAACACCAGTAACTCCTTAGCTTGTTTGGATTCGTCCTGACCGCGAAGCCAAGTCAACTGACCGCGACAAACTGACCGCGAACCAACGGTGTCCAACGATCTCGTCGCAATGATTACGTCACAAAGTGAGGGTTTGGGCAATATGGCTCCAGGGATAGTAAAATAGTTCTATGACCGTCCTTCTTAGCCAATTGGGGTCAGTTTGTTCGCGGTCTGTTTGTCGCTGTCATTTGCCGTGGACCCGTGAATAATGCCTATAACGTCGCTTTCTCTATAAATATGAAGAAACTAATCATTCGAGTTACTTGAGTGCCTTCAGATTATGTCTTTTCTGTGAATCGTTTGTGCTTAGGCTGCAACATTTATATTGAGAAGAACTTCAACAATACCAGTACATTTGTTAAGTCAATTTAAAAAAACTAATGACGTCATTATAATTGCATGCCTCATCTGACATGTCACGCTACGCCACTGGGCAAAGGGTTGCAAAAGACGACTTTGATGACATGCCCGGCACGTTTACTAAATAAATAAGCTGCAGACCTACCAATATTTTTAATCTTAGTTTTATCTTTTTAGTCTTTTTGTTTCTGTTTCGTTCATCGTCTTTTTGGAAGGCATGCTTTAGACCTTATGCGTTGCCACTCAAGAAATTTCCAAAGATTTTTGGAAATTAATATTACTGCCCGCTTTAGAATCCTGGAACAAATTTCTGTATCTTGAATAATTTTGTGATATTTGGTGATGCATACATAATACAGCACTTTGCTTTTTTGATTTTCCAAACTTTGTGCATTGCGCAAATGATGCGTCAAAATGCTTAGTCTAATTTTTATTTAAGAAATGGCATAAATTTCTGAGCAATTGGCGGCGCTACTCCAAAATTTTTCAAAATTCATGAGCAAAGTTAATCATATTGACAAACTTTTTGGCGCGTTAATTACTGCGGCACATATAGATCTAGTTGATTTTTGGCACCACCAACAAACTGATGGCCACTGTCAAAACAAATTTCTAATTTAACAGTGGCAATTAATTGAACCTACGTTAGGTACCGATAACCAAGACTTAAAACCTACATTTTCTATTTTGGCAATTATCTTTGGTGCTGAGTGCTGACTGCTCAGCGCTAAAGAGAAAAATAAAATTTTGAATGAGGGCGAGTTTTCAAACAAAACTAATATCTGCACCCAGTGGCGTACGCAAAAAGTTTCCATAGGTGGCCTAGAGTTTTGTCGCACTATGACGCCACAAACAATGTTAAGAAGAGTGCCAAAGGCAAGACTATTGTAGGGTGGTCCGGGGCATGCTCCGGAAAAAAATTTGCAAAATTACACTAAAAATACGCGTTTTCGTGCATTCTGGAAGCAAGTTTTAGTATAATGCTTTTACGAGACTTACTAGAAGAAGGAAATCGTGAAACGAAAATGCTTCAAAAACATTAGGCCTACGGAATTAAAAAGCTAGGTCATATGTGAAGGAAGAGGACAAACCAAAATAATGATCGATTTATTTTTGCATTTACGCAGTAATAACTTACATCCTCGTAGAACTGCTTGTTTTTTTTGTCGTGTTTCATTTTTAGGGTCTGAGGGAAAGGCCATGGCACAGTGGCCTTCCTCTTAGGTACCCTAGTGTCTGCACTGTAATTATATTGTGTGCAATTTGAAAGCTTTTAAAAGACTGCTATTATCCTACGTTCGACTGGAAGTTCAAAAGTTAGAATTTCATGTAACCATTAATCAGAACTGTATAGTAACTGATATAAAATAAACAACGGAACCAAACTTTTGGCTTGTTCTTCTTACACCTAGCATATTTTCATCTTGGCAAAAGTTTGCCTTTATATGAACATCTTTCAAAACAATTTAAAAAATTTTTGCACCAGTACAGGAGCAAAAAACGTTAACTGCAATTATCACGTTTGAAACTAAGTTATTTTAATGGTGATCTGCAAATTGCCATGCGTGATGAAGGGAGCAAGAAGTGACATCGACAACCCCCCCGTCCATTCCGCTACACAAGCAGTAAATAGCAGCTTATATGCCTGTAAAGAATCATTTTCAAGAACGCAAAAACGCAAGTTTGTGCGCCTCGAGTTTTTACTTTTCCGCGACTCTAATAAAGATTTGTGCTTCTCTGTTCGTTCTATATGACAAGCACATGTACAGTACTGTACAAGTATGTAAATCAAATTAGGATTTTCAACTCAACGAACATACTGTAGTTAGAAGTTAGAACGAGCGACGAAAGTAACTGGCAGGTAAAGTTACTCTCTTCCAAATGTCTACTCCAGCCACCAGAGTCGCAGCCGTAACCCAACTCTGGTCGCAGTTTTGTTTAAACATACCGTATATTTCGATTTCTCCATGCTGCTGACATCTATATTATAACTTACAAAAACAAAATATTAAACAAACCGAAGAAAACTTACTGATGTTTATTACAGGTCTGCAGCCGATATGAAAAATACCAAGCATTGTTACATTGCAATAGGCTTCCTCTATTTATCAAAACAGGAAAGTTTGCGGTAATAAAAAGTCATTTGCGGTTGCGGAAGTGCAAAAAATTACCACAAAGGTACCGCAAACTTAAGGATTTGCGGTTGCGGACCACCTATTGCTATTTTGTGGAATTTGCGGTAGTGGAGTAGAGTTTAAATTTGCGGTGCCTAGCACTGCGGAAAAGTCTTTCAATTGCAACGCTCGAGGGCAAAGAAATATTGTACTGGACGAACAGTTTCTTTAGCGCTGCATCAGCAAAGGAATTATCATTTATCTTTTTAGTTGATAGCCTACTGTTGATAGAAACTTTTTTATCCGTTTTGCAGCATCATCTTTTTTTGGCTCAGATTGGTTGAACAAACAACCAAAAAATTCTTCGTTATTTACGGACTCAACATCATTGTTGCTTTCACCGCTAAGCCTGTTAGTCCCGTTAGTGCACAATAGCATGTGTTAGCACGTCCCACAATACCTCCTGTTAATACGTTAGTGCACAATAAAAAATTAAAGACACTTTTTTAACCAGACCCAAACTAAAAATAACTGTAACTAGTAAAGTTCTTAACTTTTCATAGCTGAAGCCTTGCAAGTTGCAATTTTCTAATTATCGTACCAAAAACAAAACAAAATTTCCCATTCAGGGTCGAAATTCAACAGCTAAATTTTGTACTATTTCTAAAACGTAGAGCAGACACGGCGACCGTGTCGCTTGATTAAGCGAGGCTTTTATTTTGGTCTTACACTTCTTCTCGTCGTGCTAGTTGTGTCTTTTTAAACATTTGCTGAATTTGTGATGTACAGTAGTTATTTATGCTCAGCAATAAAAGGTTACTACAACTCCCAGAAACACCGAGAGCCAAACGTGGGCTCGGGGCCACCTCAGATATGACGGATTTCCGGTTTTGTGAAGTCCAAAATAGACGGAGAAAATGCTGCAGTTTGGTCCAAAAAATGATGTGATCTCCAAAATAAAAAAAAAGGTCTTCACCGAAATTTTAGCGGTTTTTCCGGCCGAATTTAGGTGTTCTCCAAAAAAAAAAAAAAGGTCTTCAGGGCTCCACATGCTTACTTTTCAGTGTCTTTTCGATAGGCCCACTGAAGCCACCGGCCTTCCTGAAGCCAATGGGCCCCCTGAAGTCCATGGGCCCCGGGGTCATTGTCCCCCTCTTTACCGCCTTTCGGCGGCCCTGACTACTCCTAGTTTACTACTACTAACTACCACTTTTAAAATACTTGTGAAAGCTACGTTATACGCAAATCGAGAAAAAACGAAATTTTAACTGGTGACACTCCACGGAATATTCCTTATACTGCAAAATCAAATATTTCGAAAACGACAGGTCGCAGAAAGCTGAAATTTGGTAAAAATGTGCTTTAAATGCCATTTGATCTTTTGCACATTATCCGAGCTAGATGATTTTCCTAGAAATGATCCCTTATCTTAAACCACAACTTAAACTGTAAAACTTTGCGTAGGGGGACGCTTTTGCAGCCTTTACCAAACGTTTTCGAAATACGAAATAAATTTAATAGAAATTATGATTCCAGTTCAAATTCTGTCCCCGGATTCGATTGAAGACCAAAAAAAAAAAAAGTTCTTTACCAAAATTGGAGGGTTTTTGTCCCTTAATCAAGTGAAGACTAACAAAAAAGGTCTTCACCGAAAACTATAAGGTTTTTGTTTCTTAAATCGAGTGAAGTTCAAAAAAAAGGTATTCACCGCAATTTGGGAGCATATTCAGCCGGAATTTGGAATTTATTTGTGCTAACAGGCACTTTTTCGTCTGATCATCCAGCGCTGAAGTCTCGATAGGGGGACGCTAACTTTCGGGTTTCTCTACAATTTAAGTATACTGTCTTTAAGTAAAAATTTTTAGGAGCAGTCTACTGAAGTTTTAGATGAAATGTTTCTTTGCACTGCCGTTTCATCTGTAGGAAAAATTTAGATATAATTACTCTAAATCAAAATAAATTTTTCAAAAAACTTATTTGAACTTTCTTTTCATACTTTTCAAAACCACTTTGTTCAAAACTATCAACTTTTTAAGTTGCATTCCGATTTGATCTTGACAGTAGTTCATTCGCAAAAAATGCAGCATAGGCCTACAGCATGGACAATTTTACTTTTTAAGGGGTATTTAGGTCGGTAGTTTTCCTTCTTAAATCTTTCTTTTGTAGAATAGTGGTTTTGAATCTTTCACGAACCAAGGCCCTCTTGCAAATACTCCCCACACTAATTACCCAACCTGTCTATCACACACGGCGCTAGCTTTAAATTTTTAGTAGGCCTACTGAAGATCAAGCAGGGAAGCTGTGAATACCAATTTTTCTATAGTCTTTGATTTGACCTGACCGGGTATCGAGCCCGACTACGGTTTCAGTTGCAGACGCATTATCCACTCAACCATTGATACTGCAACGCATCTAACTTTGACCGTGCAATTCGAGTCTGATATTCAACCCCGGTGCCAACCACATGTATCTGCTGCCAAAGTAGGCTTTATTATTAGACTTGAACATAAGAAAGTGCTTTTATGCACAGCACAGCTGCAGTGACCTTCCATACTAATTTAGGTTAATGCGCCTTTTGGGGGCTGTGTTTTTTAAATCTATTTATAAAATTCGACATTTGGACCACAGCAAAATAAGTAATTTGTTTTGCCATCAGAAAAAAGTATAAAAACGCTGTTTTTTAGAAGCATTCAAATTGCCATTCTAGTTCGAGAATTGAAGAATTAATAGTATTGCTTTGATTACTAACCAATATTCTGCTAAAGACGCTATTGTGCGCAATGCTACAACCGTTAGAAAATTGATGAAAAAACAAATTTTTCAGTTTCATTTATTTTTTTTAAGTACAAATTTTAAAGAAAGAAAAAAGACAAAAACAGCACAAAGCAGAAATGGAACCGGTCAGGATTTTCTCGACCCGACCGGACCGGTAAATTTTAAAATCTACGCCGGTTGACCGGCCGGTCGACCGGTTTTTGACCGTTTTTTTTTACAGAAGGGTTTTGTTCACTGTTCAATGCATCTAATGAAAAATTTTCAAAATAAGGGGGGAAATGAGTGAGGTGTTAAAATTTGCGACTCTGGACGAGGGTCTCAGAAAAAAAACGCAAAAAATTTGCGCTTTTTGCAAAAATAACTCAATTTTAAGACCTTTTTTGGTTAAATTTCGGTTTGAAAGACCTGCTTTGAGCAGCGCAAAACGTGCACAACTTACCCTTAAAAAGAACTGGAGAAAACAAGTTAAATTATTAGGCGTGCTTTCTAATGATACTCTGCGTAAGACCAAGAAAAAAAGTTAAATTTTTTTGGCTATTGGTGACAAACTATTAGCAATTTGCCGAGCAGCAAATACAGAACTGTTATGACATTGGCTGGAAAATATTCAAAATATATAATGTGCCCCACTGCCCCAGTAGTTTGCAGAAATGCTGCTGCTTCAGAACACGTCATAACTATTTAGATATAAAAAAATAAGAGCTATGTTTTTCTTGCGCAGTGTAGAGTGTAATAAATCTAGATTGAAAAAAGCTTTTCCAAGCGAGAAGATTTTAGCATGTGCTAAAAAATCTGAAAACTGCCCCACTTCTACTCTCAAGCTGATTAAAATGATGCTAAAATGCCAGGTAGCGTAAACCTCTTCCACATGCATACTTTTTTGTAATCTGATTAGAGGATTTGAACTTATATTTGGCACTTTTTCCTTTGCGCGGTGGCCCAAAGTTGGGATCCATGGCACAATGCCCCCCTAAATACGCCCCTATATGTGCATGTCTTAATGGTCACAGCATATTAGTCGCAGCTTGAAACCATTCAACAAATGCTTTCAAATGGTGTGGTTTGTTAATACTGTTTTTTTTATAAAAAGTTTTATTTATAATAAAAAATATTATTATATATGTACAGTATATTTTGGTTGCTGCTTAGATGTGTTTTAGTCGCAAGAAAGAAGAATTTGACCGGTGTTTCAACCGGCTTGACCGGCTGGTTGAAGAATCTCGACCCGACCGGTAACCCGACCGACCGGTCAACCCGACCGGTGCTAGTCGACCCGACCGGTTTCCATCTCTGAAGCAAAGACAATCTCAAAATTACACCACAAAAGAAAATCTGCTAATCAATTACTGCACACTTTTTTTTTTTCCAAAGAACAATTTCATAAGAACACGAGGTTCATTTTTGCTCAGAATTTATTAGCAAAAACTGATTAAGAATAATGTCAGCCTCAGCACAAAAATAATAATTAAGAACACGGGCTAGAAGAACACATTCGTAAGTAATCAACAGAGTTTTCTTGTTATTTTCTATATTGCATTGCCGTTTGCTATTTTTGATTTTATCGCAGAATAATCATGACTTATCACAAACTCCAACTTTTTATCAAGCAAATTAATTTGTGTCACTTTACTCCCCAATAAAGTAACAAGAAACTAAGAACAAAGGATGCTAAAAACTCGTGAAAAGTAAAGAACAGTCAGCCTTGACCCTAAAATTTTCTGGTTCTTTAAAAAAAAGGTGTAGCAGTACTTCGAAAAAACAGTATTAACTATTATTTACAAAAAACTTTTTTAAAAACTTAAAAAGTTAGGGTAGTCAACTTGCACTTGAACCTACAGTGCCGCTAATGCTCATTCAAGTTGTTTGCCCACTTTCGTCAAATGGCAGCAAAGACTCAATACTGTCAGTTTTGAAATGCTGTCGAAGCCGAAAATCAAAAAAATTTTTCCGAAACTTATTCCAGTGCAGGTTTTGTTGTTCATTTCGAAACTCCAAAAATAATTCACTCTGTAGTAGACTTTGCAATGACATTACTTTTTTTCCTTGTTTTGTACCTCATTCATTTTTTGTTCTTTCTCGAGCAAACAATTACATGCAGCTCATCAGTGGCGTACGCAGGATTTTTCAATGCGGGGGAGGGGTTTCAAAAGTGACATCAAAATTTTTTTCGCGATCTATACTTTGGCAAATAAATAGCGTAATGTAACAAGATGGAGTCAAGTCACACAGTGCGTAATGCAAATAAAACTTTTCAAACGAAAAACAATTAAGCATTAAGCATACATCTATAGTTAACATCATAAGGTTTTCAACTGAACGATGAAGAAAAAATTGTTCAAAACAAAAGCTACGAAAACCCATATGATTATAAACAGGGGCAAAGTGCGGTAGGCACGTATTCAGAAATTCGCAATTGAGGGGGCTGTTTTGGGGGATCTGGGGGCGGAGTCCCCAGCCGCCGGAGGCTATCGGGGGTCTGGGGGCGAAGCCCCCAGCCGCCGGAGGCACAGGGGTTTGGGGGCGGAGCCCCCAGCGCTTGAAAATTTTGCATTTTTTTTCAAAAATTACTTAATTTTAGGGCTATTTGATAAAAAATAATGCTTTTAAAACGTGGCATAGAAATTGGTAGTGCAAACCTGATTAAACTGTTTGCATAAATGAGACATGTGGAAGGTGGCTAATGGTAAAATTTTAGCTCTCTTGTTTACATGCTGGTAAATTATAAAATCGAATAGTTCAAGAAAACTCACACAGAGTAATTTCATTCGTAAGTCTATATTTTATAGAGAAAAATAATTGGGGGTGGGGGGGCTAACGGAAAAAATTTTGAGACAAGTGATTGGTAATTAGCTTATACTAAGTAGCCCCAAGCTTATAATATGTTCGCTGATGAAACCTATGTTTAGCATTTTTACAATAGCGATCAAATTTGCTTGCTTGTTTTTGACCATTTTTCAAAGTTTTAATTGATTTGTGGGTCTTGTTTTTGACAACGTTTCAAAAGATGTTTTAAATCACTTTTTAGTCCATTCCAGCGCAAAAAACAGTCTCAAAAGTGCTAAAAATGTGTTAGTGTTTTTTTATTCTGCATTTTGGTTGAAAGGCCAATGGGGGGTCTATAACCCCCCCCCCCCCCCCCCGCCTACGCTACTTAAAGTTACTCTGACTCGTAACACGACAGTTTCAGTATTACACTTAGTCGCATACAGTGTTACATTAAATAACAAAAAAATTATTTATTGTAATTAAATATTTCGTATTAATATGAGAGTTAAGAAGGAGCTTGTTTGTTTTGCGCAATAAGGCGATATTTTGAATGATATACGTCGGATCAATAGGGAGGATGGTTTAAAACCCTATCCCCCTGTGTACGCCTTTGCCCATAAGTGAGCTATGTGGGCGGTGGCTAATGGTAACGTTTCAGTCCTCTAATTTACAAGCCGGTAAATCATGAAATCATAATTTGAAAAAACTCACGAGCATTTATATTCTGTAGTTTATAGAGTGAAACAGTTGGAGAAAGGGGGATGGAGGGGGGCGAATGGAACGAGATTTGAGTGGATTAATAATTAACTAATATTGAAACCCCATCTCCATATTTTTGATGAAGCCAATGCTAAGCATTTCTAGCGGTTAAATTTCCTAATTTTGACAATTTTTTGAAGTTGTTATTGATTTATAAGCCACATCTTTGACAAATTAACCCCCCCTAAGAAACTCTAAATGCTTCAAAAGTTGCTTTAAATCATGTTGGAGTTCGCGTCATTGCAAAAAAACAGGTTTAGAAGTGCTAAAAACGTGATATTTTCTTTACTGTGCATTTTAGTCGACAGACCAATGGGGGGGGGGGGGGTTTGAACCCCCAAACCCCCCCTGCGTACGCCCTTGCAGCTCCTCGTTAACAAACAATCAGGTAGATCTTTATTTAAAAAAAATCAAGGTTTGTTGGTGCAGTGATTTAAGTCTTTTCTGAATTTTGTAGCTTTTATTGAAAATGGCGTAATATTTTATTGATTTATAGGCGGTTCAATTTTGTTGGTCAGTGACGTAGTTGATAGCGAAAGCTTTCTAATAAAAATTTTTTATAAAAAATGCTATAAAACACGGAAAAAGGTAGAATATAACTTAACAAAAAATAAAGGTTAAATACCATCATTAATTTTTGAACCAAAGTTTTGTAAACTTTGATGAAGCATTTCAGTATTCTATATTTGCTTGTGCTACTGGTAATTCCTTTACCATGGAATTCTTTAAATACTTTCAGTTTTTTAGCACTCTGTGATAGTCTATAATAACTCTTAAGTAACTTCAATAATTTGCAGAGCCGTGGAAGCACTATGCCTGCAAATACAAGCCACCTTATTAAATAGAGAAACTGGCATCTTAGTGACCCATATACCAAGCACTGGTTAATTAACGTGTATGCAGGTATACACTGACAATTGAAACAACAACACGAGGAGGATACACTTTCGCATATCTAATTACTTTTTTGGATTATAGTTATTTATAAGTTATAAACTAAAATTGTTCAATATTGCATTAGTTCAAAGCAATTTTGAGGGAGCGAGTTACAATGTTATAGTGAAACAAAGACAAAAAAAACAACCTTGGATACCTTCAGTCCAGGGATATATAGAACACCGGGATTGCTCGCTCCAGCGATTTCAGTTTTTTTTGGTGGACAACAGAAGGGCTAATTTAGTCAGCTAAAGTGTCTTCGTAGAGGTACTTGGTGTGCAGTGGAGCAGGTTAGCGTAAGCTAAGACGGCAAGGCAAAATTGCCGTTTTTTTTGTGAGTTTAATTTTTCAAGGAAAACAAAGTTTAGAAGAGTTGCTCAGGTAATAAAAGCAATCCGCTAAGGCATTGGACTATATGTACCGTACTTGGTCTGTTGAACAAGGCTACTGATTTCAATGGTAGGCCTAGTCCCAATTTTTATTTCTTTCACATTAGAACAGAAAGGATCTAGGCTTCGAAAAGTGATAGAGTCTCAGAGTTTGCGCTGATAATTGTTTTAATTTAGACCTTCTGGAAAGATCCTTTTAATGGAATTAAGCTCTGAGATTAGCCTATTTTGAATTCGCAGTTTTTGCTGACAACTTTAGGCCATATTACTAGTAGCCTAATATCGATATGCATAAACATAGAAAGTGTTGGCATAAGCCTATCTATATAAAATTATTGGTTACCTGGGCTATGCTGCATATCATAAGCTTAGACTATTAGTATTACAAGCATTAGTGAGCACAAGAATAACCTAGTCTAGTCAGTTTTCTTGAGAGGTGAGCTGTAAGCTGTTAGTAGCAGGTCAGGGATAGGTACCGGTATATAGAAACAGAAATGTCTTAGTCTATATTCTGAAACACCTGCTAGCATTGTATAGTCACTGTACGGCACAATACGGTAGGCTAACACCTGCACACTAAAGTTTCATCTTTACATCCTTTGGCTACGAATCTAATGTTCGATTCAAAATTTCGTAAGAAAAGTAGCCTAAAAATACTAGAGTCTTAAGTAGGAAAGAAACAGCGCAAAAACTACAATTTTGGCAAATTGAAAAACACTTCACCTAATGACATTTATTTGCCAAAGAGGTCACAACTGAATACCAAACAACTGTTACCTTTTGGCAAACAAACATGCTGTAGGCCTACTGTTTTGAATTTACAAATATCAGTTAACCATGGGAAGGCTACTTAAGTTTAAAGCACTTAAAAACACAAAAGCTTCCGGCAGCGTAAAAAAAAAAGTTGACTATATCTGTTTCTTTAGGATTAATTCACATTACAGTATAGCCCACATACCGCAGTACTCATGCCGCAGTAGATGGGGACTATTGTTCAGATGTTGGTGAATTTAACTTTCTAATGGTGTGTGCCATTTTCTCAGGAGGTACAAGAGTGCATTGGTTGATTCTTTTCAACTCATTGTTAGCAAAGCAGTTGAATATTGTTTGCAGCATCAACACAAAGTTATTCACTTATTGTGCTCTTGCGCACAGGTTTGTTCAGCCAAAACTAGCCTATATACGTGTCAGATTCCGCAAATTTTGTCGCAGCAAAAATAAAGCTGCCCTCTGATTTTTTGCCGACAACAGCTTACTTCGTGCAGATTCATTAGCAAGGATACAGTTGTGCAATTGCACTGCAAAGCAGCACAGAAACAGCATCACGCTTCCGTATTCCTACTCATAAACATTTAGCGATAAAAACTTTTTAGTCTTTAGCACAATGTAAAGTTTATTAAATAGCATGTCAAGAATACTAGAGTTTATAGTGGTGTTCTAAGCCAATGGAAGAGTTTATAAGTTGGATTCGACGTCCTAACGTAATTTGAAAACGGCATGCTATAGTTAAGTACTGCTTTTACTCAATCACCTCTGGCTTTTTTATGTCTGGTAAAATGAACAATATTGATCAGCCTGTGGCAACGACGTATCTTTGAATCATTGCTATAGTTGTAGATTAGTAAAAAATTGCAGAGTACCAAGATACATCTTGTACCTTTTGAAGGAGATTTTAATGACATGATTTTCCAGATATTTAAAATAAATTTGATATATCTATCAGTGTCTTTAAAAGAAGGATGACTATCACTGTAAAATTCCAAACCTCTAACAGTCAGTTCACTAAAAACACCTGTAATGAAAATTAAAACATAAACTTTTGTAATATACACTAAAATCTTTTTCGTAATAACCAAAAAATATTGCAGTATTTATCGGAAAGGATTGAAAAGTCTCTGCACAATTAGCTAAAAAAACTTATCATTCATAATTTTTTGGTAATCTGAACAAGCGATTTGATTGATTGGTTATAATGCGCTCTTTGCATGTGGAATACTGGGGTACAACTTTTGGTCAAGTCATAGTTAAGAATACAAATAGCATTCTCATTTTTTTGTGTACAACACGGAACAAACATAAAGCAAAGCAATCGGTGATATCTCCTACCCAGTAGCAATACTAATAAAATAATAATTTAAAATTTCGCACGATTCTGAGTAAAATTGCAACTGTTTCTTTTGCAATCTGCATGAAGTAAGCTGCTGTCCGCAAAAAATCAAAGGGTGGCATTTATTTTTGTTGCAACAAAATTTGCGGAATCCGACACGTATGTAGTTTTGGCTAAACAAACCAGTACGCAAGGGCACAATAATTTTGTGTTGATACTGCAAACAATATTCAACTGTTTTGCTAAGAATGAGTTGAAAAGAATCAACCAATGCACTCTTGCACCTCCCAAGAAAATGGCACGCACCATTAGAAAGTTAAATTCACAAACATCTGCGCAATAGTCTCCATCTACTGTGGCGCGTGTACTATGTGGGCTATACTGTAATGTGAATCAAATAAGGAAACAGATATAGTCAACTTTTTTTTATTTTATGCAGCTGGAAGCTTTTGTGTTTTTAAGTGCTTCAAGTTTAAGTATCATGGTTAACTGATATTTGTAAATTCAAAACAGTATGTTTGTTTGCCAAAAGGTAACTGTTGTTTGGTATTCAGTTGTGACCTCTTTGGCAAATAATTATCATTTAGTTAAGAGTGTTTTTCAATTTGCTTAAAATTGTAGTTTTTGCGCTGTTTCTTTCCTAGTTAAGACTCTAGTAATTTTTACTTTTCTTTCAAATATTTTAAATCGAACATTAGATTCGTAGCCAAAGGATGTAAAGATGAAACTTCTGTGTGCAGGTGTTACTGTGCCTTATAGTGACTATACAATGCTAGCAGGTGTTTCAGAATGTAGAGTAAGACTTATCAGTTTAAAATGTAACGAAAAAGATATACTTTTTGGACATTATTTCACTGAATGGTGAAACTTCAACGAGCAGCTATTATTGTGTCTCTCTTTTGATTCTTTTGTTAACCGAAAAACTGAGACTTTTAAGCTTTTTTTATCCAAATAATTTGCTGAACTCCTTTTTATTTGATAAATTTCCTGATGTTTACAGTTTATACACCTTTATGCGGTTGTGGTGAAAGTGACCAAACCTTGTGCCAGATTTTATTTGAATGCAAAGGCTCTTTGAGCATACCTAGTGATGCTGCCCATCAGCTTAGAGAAAGGATATGTGAAGCAGAAACTAACTGTTTCCCTAATATGCATGTTCAGAATTTCTACACTATACTTCTGAATCACAGTCGTGATTAAGGTTTTATGACTTTGCTGTTGAAACGCATTCAGGAATGTGCTTGTTATTTAAAATCCTCTGTAAAATTAACACCATAGCTCTGTTTTTTTTTTTGTTTTTTTTTACATATCATTGCACCTTTTATGTTGAGCTTCAATGTGTTTTTTTTTTCTAATACTGACCTGCGACTAACCACTGTGAACTGTAGTGTTGTAGCAGTTTAGTAATATTATTTTTCTTCATTGTCAAGCGTATTACAAGTAACATAATCTGATTGGCATATAATTTATATTTCAGTGTTTTTTGTTTTTTTTACCCTCACAAGTGTCATAAGTTTTTGTTTTTTTTTGTTTTTCATCTACAGAAACGGTGACATAGACCTACTGTATTTCCATGTAGCTGTTTTCGTTATTTATTACGCCTACTTTTTCTCTTCATAGCAACTGATCGTCAGAATTTAATAATTTTGTTCAGTTTTTCCCTAAGTGTTTGAAAACAAATCTTTTCAACTTCTAGAAAGAAGTGTTTTTATTTGGCTAAATGTGTATATTATATCGCATTGGTGAATAACCGCAGTGGATATTATTTGTGTACGTTCTTAGACACATTTTTTCGTGATGTATAGATACTGTATATATATTGTGTCTCTTATCAAACCCTTCGTCCATTTTACATCGCCAGTTTGGCGCAGTGCATTAGAGCGTTGTTACTTTCGAAAACGATGATTGGAAGGTTTTTGCTTAACTTTTAGCTGAGTTTCGTCAAGCCAAGTCATCTGACCACGAACCAACGGTTACTAGTGATTTTGTCACTAAGTGAGGGTTTGGGCAAGATGGCTCTGAGATGGAAGAATATTTTTATGATCGGCCTTCTCAGCCAATCGGCATCAGTTGGTTCGCGGTCAGTTGTCGTGGACCCTGACAGGTACAGTAGTGTTCGAATTAATTTGGACAAAACTATATTTTTGCATTTTTTGAATTTTGTTTAGGTTAGTTTAGGGAATGTATGATAGATAGTATTGTAATGATAATTAATAAGCTAAGTAAAGAATATGAACCACTATTAACTGCTTTTATGCTCTATTTTTTCAGATTAACAGATTTTTTTATTTTAAATTATGAAGTAAACTTATTCATGGCCAAAAATTTTATTTCGATTTTTGCATATTACTATCTGCCTGCTTGCAATAAAATGAATATCGCTCCAAGAAAGAGGGCACAAATTGTTACTCTACGACAACACTCTAATATGACAATAAGAAAAATAGGAGAGAAGCTGAATGTGTCAAAATCAAATGTGGGGCGAATTTTTTTAATGATGGATACTAATGGTGACGTCACCACAACTAAAAGGCGGGTTCAGCATGAATGAAAGCTTAAAACGACCACTCGTGATGACAAAATGATATTGCAAAATACTTTTAAAGACCTTAGAAAAACTAGTAAGGATCTTCAAAGAGATTTAGCAACTGCAGGAGTCAACGTGGATTCGTCAACCATAAGAAAGCGACTTCTTGAAGCTGGAAGAAAAGCCAAAGTCCATGCAAGAAGCAATTGCCAACAGTTGCTATGAAAAAGAAACGCCTAAAATGGGGTAACAAATACAATAAAAGGGAAAACAGGAATGAATAAAAGTTGTTTTTCAGATGACAGCCATTTTGAAGTGCTTGGACTCAAATCTCAATATGTAAGACAAAGTGTTAGAGAACCCCTCAATACCTTTAAATTCCAAAGGCCCCGAAACACCCCCTAAAGAAAATGTTTTGGGGTTGCTTCACTCTTAATGATACTAGAAGGTTATGTACAAGCGAATGAATGATGAAATCAACTAAATTTTGGAAAAAGACTTGGTTTCAATAATGCAAAAATCATTCTCAGATGGCAGTGGTGTTTTTGAGCAGGACAATGCACCATGCCATACTTCAAAAAAATGCAAACATTTTTTTAAAAATCGAAATTAACTTTGCTAGACTGGCCTGGCAACTGCCCATACCTAAACCCCATCGAAAACTTGTGGGCTATCATAAAAAGGTGTCTTTAAGTATGTGACTGCACAACTAAAACCAAACTCATAGAAGCCAAAATACGAATTTGGTACCATGATGAAGAAATTAAAGATATTTGCTCAACCCTAGTTGATTTCATGCCAATACGAATTTCAATGCTCATAAAGGCAAAAGGAGGATATATTAACTATTGAACGTGCTAGAGTTGATATAATTTGGATTAAAGATGCGTTTTTGAGAATTTTTCTAGTTTTTTGACACTTTTCGGTTTGTCCCAATTAATTTACACACTACTGTATATAAATGCAAAAAAAATCAATCAATAGCTTACAATTAGTAATGGCACACGACTTTCATTTGGAAAATATTGCACATTTTTTATGTATTTTCCTGTCTATGGGTATCATAATGACGTCAGTGATGACGTCAGTAATGACGTCAGTATTACGTTATATTTGTCATTATGTTAACTTTGGTTGAAAGCATCATATTTTGTACAATAGTTGGTATAGCAATGCAATAAACAAAAATTTCCAAGTAACCCTTCTGTTGTCCGCCCTAAAATTCAGCAAGCAATCCCGGTCTTGATGTTTCTATATATCCCTGCTTCAGTCCTATACTTATAGTTTTTGAAGGTGGACTAGCCAAACCAGCGTATTGCGAAACAAAACATTTTTCTTCATAAGGCTTCTCGCTTACAACAAATTTCTATGTTCTTTTATTAATTTAAGTCAGTGCTCAAGGTCCAGATTACAATTTCTGATTTTCCAAAGAGCATTGTGCGAGGTTAAATAAAAATCTCCGATAACTTAATCTGACAAATTCTTGGATTGCTGCCCCACCTCTAAAATTGTTCTTGCTGATTGCTGCTTAGTCAATTTTTCGACTTTCAGTCAATTTTTTCGACTTTCAGTCAATTTTTCAAAGAGCATTTAAAAAAATTGTTTTTCCGGTCTTTGATATTAAAATTACCGTCGCTGCGAGCTCATCAAAAGTATTTTGAAATAAACTAACTCATTTTCAGACCATTTGGCTTCAAAAGTTTTTTTGGTTATTGTACTCCACCTTACTGGTGCGTATTTTTCAACATTTTAACATTTTTTGAATACATCGTTTCCGCAAATTAATTTTACCAAACGTTATTGTCTTAAAAAAAGTTAACAAATTTTTCATGTACTTTCATCGCAAAAGCGTTGATGTTTTTTTTGAAAAAAGCAAATATAAGCTTCGCAATATTTATTTTTTATCAAATGAACAAAAATATGAATTGGCAGTGAGCAATACGTTAATTTATATAAAAAAGACAAATAAATATAAATAAAATCAAAAAAACAACAATAACGAACTCAAAATTTTAAATAACAACTTCACACAAAGGATAAGTAAAGAAAAATTGATCACAAGCCATATTATAAAGTCCTGAATACAATCCCGTTCTTGAGGTTGGGCTTTCGCTTCTCCAAAGAGTAGCGAGCAAACAGACTGCGTCTTCACCGTACAGGGCAGTGGGCCAACGAAAAAGCTGGTCAGAGTTTCTTTTTCTAACCGTGAGCCAATGTGGGTGTTCATTGATCTCCCCATTATCATATTGTACGTGTCTGGTGTTTTCAATCCATTTTCCGCCCACCCAAGCTGTTGGGACGTCGCCATTTTGAGCCGCATCTTCGTCAAATATTGAGCGGAAAAAGTCCATCGTTTTTTTCATTTTCAAGTGGGTATCGAGGATAGCTAGTTTACCACCAAGTTGCTCCCTGCAATATTTCTCAGCGTCTCCATGATGTAGAACTTGGTCATCGACATATTTGAAGCAAGAATTTTGAACGGAAAAATCAAAGTTGTTCGGGCATTTTCGAGCAGCTGGAATAGAGAGAAAAGATCAAACTTATTGTAAATTTCATGCCGTTTTTTTCAATAATGCTAATTTAAACGTATTTGTTGTAGAATTGTAATTTTTTGAGTACAATATAAAAACGTAAACTGGGGAAATTGTACAACATAAAATTTAACCAGAAAGAATATCAATTAGGTGATCATTTTAACAATGATGAACACAGCAAAAGAAACAAGACTTTAAATTCTGATAAATTTACTTAAAATCTGATGGGTTAAATATTGCTCGCTAACGTTTCGAATAAAAATGTGGTAATAATCAAAACTTCGTAAAATTAAACAAAACTTTTTCTCCTTCAAAAATTGCACAATTTTTTGCCCTAAACTTGAAAAGCAACAAGTTGGTAATACTAATAAATAACTTGTATACAATAGAACGTGAAAGCCTAATGATTTACAGGAAAGTTCTTCCTTTTGGATACGTTTTAAAATGAATAAAAAAATTACCTGGTTTGGCGTATGCGATTCCGATAAGGACCAATAAAGATAAAAACTGCATTGTGATTTGTTGTGAAAAGTCTGTAAAACAAAAAATTCTACATTAACGATAATTCGGACATCTTACTTACAAAAGCTAAAACTTGATCAAGAAAATACTCTAAGAAGACGCAGAAAACCCTTCTCAGCCTACATTCTTCTCGAAGCTTGGTAAAAATAATTTATTAGTCAGTAAGTCACATATCAAAATTCAATTTAGTCTACAGTATCTGTTTTTTTTTATTAAATGCATAAAATAAAACACAAAAGAAAAAAACAAACAAACACATGAGAAAAAGCTCTTTGGTAACTTTATCAAGTCTGACTGCTCTGCAGCAGCCTACGATAAAGTTTTTATAATACTTTTGGCAACTGAAACAGCGGAGTTGTACCATTTATAAAGTGAAGATACGTTGAACAAAAATTGTTCAGTTTCGAAAGTAATTGTTTTTTCAAAGCAAATCATTCATTTCAATTTGTAAAACAAATTTGGCGTAGACTCTCACCTGAAGAAAACTTTGAAGAGTTTCTTTATTCTATGAATTTTTTCTGAATAAGTTTAGAACAGAAGTCTTGTCTTTCTTAGTAATTGCTCTTTTTGTGTTGGTTCGAACTTCAAATGATGAACTTGAACGGAAAGACCTGCAATTTATAGCCGGTGATCACCTGATAGAGGTTCTACAATGGACGCCATATTAGGTAAACAATGGTAGTTTACGCGCAAGCGCTTGTGAATTTCAACTATGCGACGTAATTACGAAAAAGGCGCTGCACGACATTCCAGACACTTCCTAGTAATCATTACGAAATTGTCGCTTTTCGAAACGTCGAAAAACCAATGACTAACTAAAGAGCAATTAAGAAACAGGAACAGCACTCAAGTCACTGTCAAGTGACAAAGAAGCGAAATTCGAAAGAAAAACACAAAAATGTTTGGAATTTTAAAAGAGGTTAATGCTTAATATTAGACTTCGCTAAAATTTCTCAAGGCATCAGAGCAAAAAAGTAATAATATCAACTTTCGATGGTCGTTTATTGCGTCATAAAATATTCTTCCAGCTATTTCGATTCCTTGCTTTCTCTCCACATTTATTTTCATTTGCTAATCATTATTATGCGGTACAGTATATTCCTTTTTTTTTCGACGTGGATCGCAGCCAGAAACGAAAAGAATATTTGTACATTCAATAAAAAAGATAAAAAAAAGTCCAAGTAAAAACGAAAATCAGAAACAGAACTTTCATTTACAGATGCTTGCAGCAAAATATTGATGTTACTTCGGTATAATTTGGAGGTTTCTGAATAATATGGACAGAACGCTGTACAGTAAGTTATGCACTTTTCTTTCAAATAATGCTGTGTTAAGACAACAAATAAAACGTACAGCAATTTAACCAAAATCACCTGAGAAAATTTTATGAAAAACAATATGTTCTTGTGATAATGGTTGTTTTAATTTTTGATCAATATTGTCATCCAGTCAACCACGCTAGTGTTCTAGGACTCCAGGGCCATCTAATCAAATTCAAATGCAGAAATCAGTACAGCCTTTTTTGCACCGCGGACTTTTTTCCGAGTTAGAATTTTTTTACTAACCAACTCTTAACAACATATTGAAGATTGATGGATGCACGGTATTACGATATTGCAACTTCATTTAATGGTTTATCTAATACTAGTAGCTAATCCACAATTTTATACCGTATATGGAGAAATTTTTTGCGGTGTTTAACGAGAAAATTTTGCTTTTCTTTAAGCAAAAATTAAACTTTTCGGTAATGTTTGCATGCACCACGCGTTGCAGATTATTGCAAAACACTACACAAGCTGGAGATACTCAGCTTGTAAAGAAATTCCTCAAAAACCGGCACCGAGCCGTCACGGTGGTGTGGTGTTGGCCGACCAAAAACGTCCTCGAGTGATCACTCCTTGGCTATATTTGAGCTTAGATTTGCCAGCAGAAATCCTGGAATGCCGGTCTTTTGAAAGCACGCGGCTTTGTCGTTGTTCAGAATATCAATAAATCCTTTTGTGTTGGATTTCTGTTTTTTTGTTTTCGAAACAGTAACGTCACGTACTTGAAATGAGCCTTTTTTATTTAACCAGAATTATCGGTAGAATTGGAATTCCGAATGTGATAATCACATCAAGTTACGGTAATTCAAACAACGGAAAATAAACATTGCACAAATGCACAGAGGTCATCAAATCTTGTGCTGTACAATTTGATACGTAGCGATTTTAAAACATGATAACGTATGACTAGAAAATGGCAATTTTGATGGTAGTAAATGCGTTGAGCGGTTTGGGTTAAAAAAGCGCGAACGGTCTGAAATACTGTATAACCATCTTGCAAATAAACAGAAATTGAGATACTGCTTATTTCGATTTGAAAATTTTAAGTTCAAAGGTGCCATTGGTCGAGTTAATTAAGTTTAAACCGCCAGTTCGTCAAGCGGTAACGCGTTTGTCACTAAAACGGGAGATCTGAGGGTTCGAGTCTTGGACTGGTCAAATTGGATACAGTGTTGCCAAAGGGTCACCATCGCTGTGACGTTTCTTCGAAAAAAAATGTGTCACCCTTAGGCGCAATGACGCGGAGATAACTCAGGTGAACTCATTACACGCTTCGGCCTGATACAGCAAGTATAATAAAAGGCTTGTATGAAATTTAAATCTACCTGACTAAATTCAGGTTCCGTTTCCTTACTGCCACGTCCTAATTTCAATTAACTTTTGGATATTCTGACGCATTCATGCATAAGCCCCGAGTTATGATTGCGGAGTAGAACTGTTAAGAACTTCCGCAATCTCAATGCTATACTCGAATGCATGGGATTACATTAATCTCATTAATAATGTATCGAGCTGTTTGCTGTCATAGATGTAAATCAAAGTGTATTATTTTTATGCTTTTTTTAAACAATTTGTTTTAAAACATACTTGTGAATCAAGATCAGAATATTCACGAAAATTGCATTGAAAATCAAAACCGAACTACCAACAAGTAGAACATAAACGTGCAACCAGGATTTTGCTAAAGGATGAGAGGTTAGGATTGATTTTTTTCGGTTGATTAAACTCCAAGCTAATTTATTTCTGATTTAAAGAAAGAGTATATCCAGCTGGCGGCGTGTTGAGCAAACTTGTGCATCTCAACCATTAAACAGGCTACGGTTTGAAGACCGAGCAGCCCTCAGTAGCTAGAAGATTTTTGCAGTTTTTTGGAAAAAAAAGTCGTCCTTAAACGCCATTTTGCACATTTTCAGAGCCAATGTTTGAAAGAACTAATTTGTTAAACTTTGTCAGCGATTTAAAGAAATTAGATCGCTCAAATAAACAAAATATTAACGTGAAGCAAAAGAAACAAACAAATAGCACATGATCAGACCATTCAGCCCTCATGCTTATTGGCCAAATCTACACACGCTTAAGAGTTTGTATATTTAAGTTAAATTTTCCAAACGGATCGGCAAAGAAAAGAGGGCTTTAGCTCCCAAAATCCCTTGGTTGCGCTACTATGGTAGAACCTGTAATTCTTCACGTAACAATGATTCTAGTACCAACCAATCAAGTAAGAATGTTAGACATAAACGTTCAACAGTAGTATGCAATTTTCATTTTTATATTATTAGTTTTGTCACTGACCAAAGCATATTAAGATAAAGACATGTCATTATTCCAATGATAAATCAGTAGTAGTGCTAGGGTGACTGCGAACAGCTTTGAGTCGACAGCCACAAGCAATGGTTACAATATTGAGCTCCACTGGGCAGGCACTACATCTATTATTTTACTAATTAGTTGAAAAGCACCTTCAGCAGTTTCAGAAAAATCAGTCACTGATTTGAAAACAAAAGCTGAAGAATTCTAAACCGCAAGTATGCGTATAAAGTTGAATTTTAGAGGATAATATTACCTTGACACAGAGTCACAAACTGTCTCAAATTGAAAGCATATGGTCAATTAGCAAAACCGTAGTTTGTTTGTCATTTCAACGACATACTGTAAGCGTGTCAGAGTAAAAGGTCAAAAAGTTAAATAAAGTTTGCGACCTGGGCTAAACTCTTCAATTTGATTGCTGTCCGAACTTTTAAAGGTGTACTGCAGAAAGCATCATTTTACAGTCGGACTCTAAATTAACTCACATAAGAACTTTAAACGTCAAAAATAAAACTAAAATAAATCTGATTGTTTGTATTGCATGAACAACATTGAGACCAATCGTAAAGACAAATTTATATTAATAAAAGAAATAGAATTTTACGCATTTTTAACTACAACCACAACAATCGCAACAACAACAATAATAACAATAATTACTACAGTAGTTAGAGCAACATTAAAAAAACTAACAATGACATCACCAACAAAAATAGCATCAGCAGCAAATTACATCAGCACAAAAACACATTCAACATCAACAGTAAAAACCGCAATGAAACAAGAGTGACGTGCATAATGGGAACAACATCTATGCAACAATAACAGAAATAAAACCACACTAACAGCAGTAACAACAACGTTTTTTGACGAAACTCCTTTCCTAACAAAAGGACTAGTTTGTCTTGACTACTGAATAGTAGTAATAGCCGGAAAATACCAATTTTTTAGCAGTAACAACAAAGTAACAAAAAGAGCAGCAAAGCTACCACCGTTAACAGAGGAACTACCACCACTAACACAAATAACATCACTAAAACAAAAAGAACTAACTTGACCATAAAAAATTTTGGTGCCAGTACAGTTTTGCAGTAATGTTGCTAAGTTTCAAAAAGCCTTTTTTTACTACAGTAGCTTAAGTAGTCAATAACGTAATGCAGTACGGCACCAACAATGCAGTAAGTGACGCCCTTTAATAAAAAAGCAAAACAAAAATAAGTTGTTCAAGCAGGCAGCAGGCTGGAGCCACTTGATCTTAACCAAAAAATTATTCATATTTTGAGTCAAACTTGAAAAATTTTTGAAAAAAATATTTTAGGGGTTGCAGGTGACATGACATAGCAAGTTTTTAATTGGGTAACTTTCATGTTGCTCTAATTGATTTTGTTTTTTAACATTTATCTATTGACAATTTCAACAACAGTTAACTAAATTCGCATGCCATTTTTTGCTGCAGGTGTAAAAATTTAAAAATATTAAAAATTATTTACAAATATTCTGAGTTTTTTTACAAATTTCCTTTTTTTAACAAATTTTTCTTCTTGTTCTTTCTTTTCTTCTTTGCCCGCTTTTCCGTGAGGATCGCAAGGGCAGTAGCTCGAGATTAGCCGCCACACCTCACGGTCTTCCATCACCGCCATCATTTCGCTTGGGTAAAGTCCCAAGCGAAATGATGGCGGTGATGGAAGACCGTGAGGTGTGGCGGCTAATCTCGAGCTTTACTTGCTTTGGCAAGTAAAGCTTGTTTGGGGAGTCTTTCCTGACGCATTCTGCTTACTCGGCCAAACCATCGAAGCTGAGAACCTTCAATTCAGAGAAGTAACGGCTCGACGTCAAGAGATTTTCGAATCTCAGAGCTACGCACCTTTTCAACAGAGTAACTCCTTCGATTCTTCGTAAAAACCTCATTTCGGACCCTTGCACTTGTGATCGCATTCTTTCGGTCATTACCCAAGATTCGTGACCATAGGTGAGAATGGGGACAAAAACTGTTTTGAAAATTGAGAGTTTTTCCTTTTTCGACCATTCTCGTTTCATGACAACCGAGTAGTGCAAAGCTCGCATTACTGCACTAGCCTTGCCTATTTGGGTATCAAGTTCTTCGTCTTGCCTTCCGTCACTCGTAAATACAACCCCAAGATACTTGAACTTCTCTTCCAGCTTCAGTGTCGCTCCATTCACTTGTAATACGCACTGATCATTTGATTTGATTGTTACAAATTTCCAAATTTAATTACGAATTTAAAGATATTTACAAACACTAAAGAAATGATGTAAATAGTGTTAGGCAAGTTAATGAAAAACGTTAGCTTCGTTAAGAGTTAATTTGTAAGAATTTTGAAGCATTTTTTAAACTAAGTTAACGTTAAATAGTTAACTGAAAAACAAAAAAAGGGCAAGTTAAAGTTAAAAGTTAATTCGTTAATTTTATAAAAAAATTCAATATTAACGTGCAGTTGATGCCCAATAATATGATTCCATTTCCATACAAAATAAAAATTACTCATTCTGATTTCTGTTACTATGGTATTTACTATTCTAATAGAGATAGACAGAGCGGAAGCCTTTTTTTTATTTTATTATTTCTATTATTATGGCATTAGGACGCATAGTGTATAGCCTACAAATGTAACGGATTAACGTAAACATGGAAGTAGTTTAACGAAAGTTATTGTTAATAAATTAACTCACAAAAGCTTTTTAGCTTTTTAACTCGTTAGTGAAAAACTTAACTTTGTTATTAATGAATTAACGAATTAATGCCCAACACTGCATATAAAATTCAAACACTATCACCAAAATGGCAGGTTTTTTTAAATTCAAATTGATTGAAACATAATTGCTTGTTTCATTAAAATATTTCAACAGTAATCTTTCAGTGCAACAAAAGTAAAAATATTTAAACTGCAAAGTAATCTATATTATTAGAATTTAGAGCCTTTCTTATCTTGGATATGTACAAGTTTAAAAATAGCTGTATCACTAGCAGAATTCAGTCAGAAAAGTTTTTTGATAGTGAATGCACTGTTAATTTCTAAAGCAGCTGAGCAGCGAGAAATAATCCAAATTTGACACGTCATTTAAGTGCTAATGTTTTTTGTCGCCAACTTGTCATCATAGTCAATTTCAGAATGCATAAAGAATCATATATTTTGGAAAATATGCTATCTAACCCTATTTTACATTTTTGCCACCTTCTTGCTTTTTTTTATTTATAATCCCTTCAGAAAAAAGATTTTTATTTCAAATCAACTTGACTTTGAGTCAAAGTCCATTACAGAAATCTCCTGAAAATTTGAAATTGCTTAGATAACTGGAATTTCTCGATTTTTAGGGTTTTCCAAAGTCTTTTTCCGAAATCTGAGTATTTTTTGGCCAATACATAACTTAAATGACCTCATAAGATGTTTTTGTGACGTAACTAACTTGAGTTGGGCTTTTTGAGATTTAGTATCAAAAATCAACTTATGTGCAAGATTTCGTCATTGCAAAAGTGACGTCGTTTTTTGAAAATATGGCCGAGACGTAACAATGAGAACGTCATCAACTCAAAACCAATTTTTCTAAAAATTTTAATGACACCAATCCGCATCCCCAATTTGGTGTTTCCATGACTTTTGGTTAAGGAGTTAGATTGGTGGGCATTTTTGCTCCTATCCGTTCAAATTAGGGTTTAACTTCTTATTGAACTTCACTACAGCCACTAACTATTGCTAATATTTTTTTTATTTTTTTAAGAGAAATAAACATGCAATCGAAACTTGTTTAACCACATCAACACTGACAACTGTATGATTTTAATAATAAGTCAATTAAGATGTTTTTTTGACGTTTGCAGGCCAGAGTTTTAATAGTTAATCGTTTTGCGTGCTTCTGGCCTAAAGGCTACCAGCTCGGAAGCCTAGGGAAGTGCCTCCAGAACAGCGACTACTTAAAACAAGCAATACAAAAAATTGTTTTCCCACAGGAATCGAACCTGCAGCCTTTGGATTACCGGTCCACTGCTCTAGCACTTGAGCTAGAGAAGACGCCTCCTCGCATGCTTAATTTTGGCTATTTAAACCCAGCAACTTGCTGTAATCCAAAGGCTGCAGGTTCGGTAATCGAAAGGCTGCAGGTTCGATTCCTGTGGGAAGATTCGAAAGATTCCTGAAGATTCCTGCAGGTTTGATTCCAAAGGCTGCAGCTTCGATTCCTGTGGGAAGATTCGAAAGATTCCTGAAGATTCCTGCAGGTTCGATTCTTGTTGGAAGACAACTTTTCGTATTGCTTGTTTTAAGTAGTCGCCGTTCTGGTGGCTCTTTCCTAGGCTTCCGAGCTGGTAGCCTTTAGGCCAGAAGCACGCAAAACGATTAAATACTGACAACTGTGTTTGCACAGTGCTGACGTTGTGAAGACAATATAGTTTTGCTCTGATTGTAATTACTTTTAATAAGAGCCACCAAGTGTCTGTTTTTTTTACCACGCTTTCCCTGGAAGACCAACTTGCGTAACGTACATCTTGTCACCTCTACCAAGCCAATGAGAACAAAGAAGCTTACACGATGAAGATAGCACTACATTTAACAGACAAATAAACAAACAAACATACAAAAACAAAAAACTGGGCGCTTTTTTAGGTTAAAATGATCATTAGCTAATGCTAAGATTGAAACAACCAGACTGGCTCATCACAAGAGATACAATACTTGTTACAGAAGAAATAATTAAAGCAATAAGCTTAATTTTTTACAGCCACCATTACGCAATTCAGTCTAAGATCAAACCAAGAACCACTATGCTTTTTATTGCTGATTTAACTCTCTGTCCACCGAGCTACACCTTTTTAAACTCAGTGATTCACCATAACCCTTTACTGGTTTAATCATTGAGAGTTCATTTAAATAAAATTGTATCCTTGTGAATGCAATTCAGATTAAATCTGCCAAAGCATAGTCGTACACCGAAATATAAGCAACTTCAAAAGCAAGCTATTTAAAATAGAAATTCAAAACCACACGAACGTAAACGTCAAAAATTATTTTTCAAGCCGTTATTTCTGAAAGGTTTATCAGTTGTTCTACTTAAACGGAAATGCTTTGAACAACAATTAAACTGAGGTTATTTGCAAAAGAATAAGCAAGAATAACGTATTATACGTTGAATAGATCCAGTTAGGGACTATCAAAGTGGGCACGGAGATGGGTTCAGGGGGTTCATCGTACCCGGTCCCGGGTCTAGGGGGGCCCGGTTGAACCTATAAGTTCACGCGCACTTAAGTAGTAGCAACGGATAATAGCACGCAAATACAGTAGTAGTGATATATCTAGTTCGGTGTTTAGGCCAATTTGCGGTGAAGACCGTTCTTTTTTGGGTCTTTGTCTAATTTCAAGCCAAAAAAATCTAGTCGAATTTCCTCTGAAGACATTTTTTTGGCTTCAAGTTATTTTTAGTCTTCGTACCCCCCGAAAAGATTCCTCTCTGAGGCCCTGGGTCCAGCTTACACAATCAAGATAATTATGCATTGACGTTCGCATAGCACAAAATGTTGAAGTGCTCTTGCTAAGTTGTTTACAAGCAAAAAAGTTGATCCAACGTTTCTGGAAGCTTACTTGCAAAAAAAAGCTAAAAAAAAACGTAATTGAGTAACAAAAGCCTTTATGCTTTTGTTGGATGTTTTCAAGCTATGAACGTTAGCTGTTATTTGTTACATAGAAATCAATGCAGCAAAATTAGAGAGACGGCAATCAAAACTCATTAAAAACTGCTTTATGTCAAAGTTAATTTAGCAAGTTTGGTTACTAATACGGCACATATTTTTACCAAATTTAGACAGCTTCATCATGGTGTTAATGATTGGATTAATTCTAAAGTCTCGGTTCGTGTTCGAGCAAAACATTCTGCTTTAGCAATACTGTCAACTGTCATTGTTAGGCTTTTATTTGAAAAAAAAAATGAATCTTAGTTCATTCAAAATCAGTATACCGTAGCCGGATAGGGGCTGAAATGTGAGAGCAGAGGGGCTTCAGCCCCCTTTCTACTGCAAATCATTTTTAGTCCATTCCAGTCTTTTGCGCTGGAATAGACTCGAAATTGATTCAAGGCATTTTTTGAAAAGATTTATTTTAGACGAGAGTTAATTTGTCAAAAATATAACTCGCAAATCAGTCAAAATTTTGAAAAATTTCCAAAAGTAAGAAAAAAATCAATTTTAATCACTCGTTGAAAAATGCTGAACATAGGTTTCATGAAAAAAATACAGATAAAAATGTATGAATGTAAGCTCGAACTTTTTTGAATTGGTTGAATTCAAACTCCACTGATCATATATAAACTCAAGAATAGGGTGGCCAGATTCAGTATTAGTTAACTACTAATCACTTCTCTCAAATCTTGTTCCATTAGCTTCCCTCATTACCTCCCCTAATTATATCTTTCTCTGTGAAATATTGACGAAGTATTGTAGATTAATCCCACATAGCCCATTCATGCAACCAGTTTAATCATGTTTTTGCACTGCTAGTTTCTATGCCACGTTTTAAAAGCATTAATTTTTATCAAAATTGGCGTAAAATTAAGTTATTTTTGCAAAAAAAAAAAAAAAAATACAAAATTTTGGAGCTCTGAGGTCTCCGCCACCTGCCCCAGGAAACAGTTTCCCCTCAGAGTTGTAAGTCGGGCCGGGCTTTTCGGGTCGGGTTCAGGCCTAAAGTTGACAAAAATGTCGGGCTTAATTCGGGCTTGAGACGTACTTTTTGTCTTGGTGTTTAAAAAAATAATCAAAATAACGTGGCATTATTGCTAAATTTTTTAAACCTAACTTAACTCGCGGATTTTTTCGGGCATGATTTGAGCTTCAAATTAATTTTCGGGTTCGGGCCTGAACTTGTCGGCCCGTTTACAACTCTGTTTCCCCTCTATGGCAGATTTCTGGCTACGAGCATGTTCGAAACTTCAGCATGAATTCAATCATAGAAGAATCCAGTAATCCAGGTAAATGTTTCGTCGGATACTTCTGTAATCAGAAGGGCATTTTTTTATTGAATAACAATCTTAAAAAATTGACCGCATTTTATCAAACAATTAACTATTGAACTAACAAAAAAAAAAAGCAAAAAAAAACGAAATGAATAAATCACTGCATAACAAAGATTATAACGCACGCTCATTACAATAGTAATAATTTCAATTTCTATCCCCCTTGAGATAACACAACTGTCAATGGATCTAACTAGGGGGTCGTTGTAACATTCAAATAAAATAGCTCATGGAAATCAAGTTATTACACAACAGAGGTACTAATTCTACAGCATCAAGCAACAAAACACTAGCATCAAATAGTGTTAACATCCTCAGAAGCTAAATTAAAATTGTAGAGTTTTAAACGTTTCTTGAAAAGGGACAAAGTTTCAATTTCGCGCAGAGATAGTGGTAACGAATTCCATACCTTGGGTGATGCATATGAAAACATACATTGGGATCTAGCAAAGTTTAAGTTTGTCACCGTTTGAAGCAGCCAATTATCATCATTTAAAGCAAGCTGTATCTTGCAGAAACAGATCCAGAGTTGATGAAATTTTTCAAATATGTAGGAGCATTACCATGCAGGCACTTGCGCGTAAGCAAAGCAATGTTGAAGTCAATACGAAATTTAACTGGTCAAAATAGAAAGTTTTTCAAATATGGTAGCATATGCATACGCAAAGCAAAACCACTAAATCCGAAAATAAATCTCCTTGCAGCATAAAACTTCTGTCAACTTGTCCAATAAATATTGCGGAATGTTATAAAACAAGGCATTGCAATAATCACTACGAGACAATTTCAACGAATGAACCAGCTTAACTTTTACAGTTTTAGCTGAACTTTTAATGCCGAACGTTTTCTGGCAGAAAGTTTCGGTCCTTGCCAGCAACTTGTTCAGCATCGAAAAGTTTCCTGACGATTCATGACCATTGTATCCAAAAAGTCATCCTTCACTGACCTCTTTTTTAATGCTGCAATGCCACAACCTTCGTCGCCAAAACCAAGTTTATTCAGTTCTTTGCATTGTATATTTACTGCCTCATATTTTATTTTTAATACTACGCTAACAAACTGTTAGTTTCAGCGCATATTTTTGTTAAGTCTTACTTGCTTTATGCTATAACTATGTGTCGACAAAAACACGTTACATTTGAAAATAATGATGAAAAACTTATTTGATCATAAACCGGTTTTGCAGTGCTTTACAACCAAAATCATTCAAATTAGATCAAACATTAATAAGATTAAGCATGAGAGAAACTTAAGAAACAGTTTAGCTGCAGCATTACCTCTTGTGATACCACTAAGAGTTTACTAGCCTCCATTATCTCTAAATCATGTAAGCAATTTTTTTTTGACTTTAAGTACGAAAGAAAATTCGCACTCAAAAAGCAAGAAAAGAAAATGGACCTAATAAAAAAATTGACCCAAAATGTAAAAAAATTGACTTTCGTTGACCTTATAACTTTTTTAATATCGACCCTACGGCCGTGAAATTTTGTCTCCACGTTTTTCGCGTTATTCTCTACAAACCCTCCAAAATCTCGGGCAGAATGATCACTTGTTTTAATAATATACCAAAAATGCATCAACATTTAACAACATACCATTGACCCAGCAAAAACTACAACAATCACTCGCGATATGCATGTCTTAAACGAGGACGTAAGGCAAAATCAGTGGGGGTATCAAAAGTTAGGCCAATCGCATAAGACTAGATTAGCGTTGACTCCATCCTTTTTGACTCTGCCATTCTAGAGATATTCTACTTCAAACACGATGTCGGTGACTCTAATGTTATAAATTTTAATAATTTTTATTGGCAATCCTGTCGTTGACAAGCATTAGCGCCCGAGCGACGCTTTCCCAGTTCTATCCTAAAGTAACGATTAGGCTACTACATTGGGTCGTTTTGATGCGCACTAATCAGTTTCATCTTGTCAGCAGAATAGATCCGAGCTGGAAAATAGAGTAGAATGTTCGATAGCCTAAGCAACAAACGCCTAAGAACAAGCGAAGGTAAGAATAGGAGAGTTATTAGAGTAGGCTAGTAGGCCATTGTTTTCAATTTAGACAGAAAAGTTTATTCTAGAATCACAAAATAGGCCTGCCGTAAACAAATACGATAGTGCTACTCAAGTATTGGTAGTCTTATTATCGGGTATGAGTTTGTACTGTGTTTAGCCCACTATTAAAAAACCTTGTTGCTAGATTAGGCTAGGATTTAGACTGAAATGCATCTGCCAGCTTGATTTTTACTAAAATCGCTAGACTACCGAAAAGTCTACTCGTTTCACCTGCTCAGATTTGTTGTGCGGATAAGATCAAACTGATTAGTGCGTAGCGAAACTACTCACTGCAGTAGCCTAGTCGTTGCTTTGGGTTAGAACTGGGAAGGCGTCGCAAAGACGCTAATACTTATCAACGATAGAGTTGCCTATAGAAATTATTGAAATTTATAACATTGGAGTCGCCGACGTCGTGTTTGAAGTAGAAAAGCTCTGCAACGGATGGGTCAAAAAAGATGGAGTCAACGCTAATCTAGTCTAATCAATGACATAAAACTAGATGATACGCAACTCTTTTTCCTCTTTGTTTTTTTATTGAGCGGATTTTTGCTCTGTCTTTGCCCGCGCTGATCTGCTGACAGTGACTGTATTGTACAGCCTTTGCCTTGCTCAACTAACAATAGGTAGCAATTATAACAAATATCGTTGTCTCTGGAAGTTGTGGGTTTGCGTAATTTACGTAAAGTTTTGTCAACTACTAATTAAATTACCCCCAAAATCCAATTTTCGAGTAAGTTTTGCGTAAAATACATAAATATCAACGTGTTATCACAGCTTAATGTTACGACATCACTGAAATGTGAATGTGAAAAGTGTTGTTTTTTTGTTTATTGTTTTGGTTTCTCATTTCTTCTGCTTATCTGGGTCAAAATATGCTAAACGTTTCACACTGAATTGGTTGAATTACTCTAAATATGTAGGTGTCAGTTTTATGTTTCATTTTGTGTTGTTGTTACGGTAGCATTGAACTTTGAAGAGTCAAGAGCATATGTTAATTTTCGTAGCTTCCATGCAAAAAATGGCAAAAATAAACTGAATTGAATAATGTCAAAAAAACTTGCCGTAGTTTTGTTACTGCATATAGTATACTTTTTTTTATGAGAACCAATAAATATTAAGTTAAGGCTGGCTGTTCATAGTTTTTTGCCGACATTTAGCCTCAATTGTTCTTAAATTTTGAAAATACGGATGTTAATTTTAGCAACCACATTTGTACAACTGTTTAAGGCGTTAATTTTAGCGACCATATTTGTAAAACTGTTTAAGTTGTTTGGTCCCAAAGCTTTGTGTGCTTGAGTGAAAGTTTTAAACTGCTTTTGCCGCAACGCAAAATTGCTCCTTTTTCGACTTGAACAACTGCCAAAAATTTTCTTAGTTACTCGCACAGAGCGCAACAGCATTCTTTAATCTCGTGATACTGTAGTTGCAATTTTGCTCGCAAATGCAGGAAAAGTACTGAAATTTTATCGTTTTGAAAGGGTTTTAGTTTCTTTTATTAATTTGGATTTTTTTCTTTTTCGTTTGTCCTTAATTTATTTTTGCTGCTGAGGCTGGAATTTTTCTTAATTTGTTCTTAAATTTTGAGCAAAAATGCGCCTAGTGTTCTTAAAAAATTGCTCCACAAAAGAGTGTATATGATTAGTCAGTTTGTACGTTTTTGATTTCTTTTTTTTAAGATACAGTATGTTATCCAGTGGTAAACTATCTTTATAAAAAACATTAACTTCTACGTCGGAATGCGGAGTCTTTGCCGCTGAAAAATCTTGCTTTTTTTTGCAATTTTAAAAGATTGATTTTATAATATTTTTGCGTGAAATTTCGGCTGCAAATTTTATTTTGGAGGGTCGCCGCTCAAGACATTTTCGCTTTTTTCATTAAGAAAACCGTAAATTTTGAAACGTTTTAGTGAAAAAAATTTGAATTCATCAAAATAATTTAGTGAAAAATCAAGGATATGTTTTGAAGTTGATCGTAGAGAAACTCCAAAGCAGATGCGGTTTTGTCCATATACAGCGCCACCGTTGTTTCGTGACAGCAGGATAAAGCAAAAATAAATCATCAGCTACAGCATACGATCAAAACTCTAAATGTCGTCTAATGTCTTACTTAAACCCCTCTACTTTTGAAGATTCATAAATTTTACCAACTTCTTGCGAAAAAGCGTCAACGCACCTTTTTTTCAGAATTAGTGACTGCAATACGTCCTTGTGTCCTTGGGAAAGACACTTAACGCCTATTTTCGATTAGCGCCAAGCAGTCGATCCGCAGTGGAGGCCCAGTCAGAGGAAAGACTTGCCAGTAGTTCCCAAAAAAGTGGTCGGCGTCATAGGCGTAGCTAGGATTTTTGATTAGTGGAGCCAAACCGCAAAGCAATAACGTCATCAGAACTCTTCAAAAAGAATTTTTAATTGGACAAAGATACCGTAAAATGGAGGATCAGAAGCAGAAGCCTCGGTTACCATGTAACCAGGATTTTGCTAAAGGGGGTCAGGACTTGAACCAAAACTTAAAAAGTTTTCAAAAAATTGTAAATTGGGTTTTCAAAAAGTTACATGGTAACCCAGGCTTCTGCTAAAGGGGGTCAGGACTTGAACCAAAACTTAAAAAGTTTTCAAAAAATTGTAAATTGAGAGATATGGCGAGTAAACTTGTGTAACTTAAACGTATCACAGACTAGAGTTTGGGGGCAAAGCCCACCGCCGCTGAGCGATTTTTTGTAATGTTTTAGAAAAAATTGCAATTCTAAGGCCATTTGGATCACATTTCGCACGTTTGTAGATCCATTTAAAATCACTAAATTTTTAAGATTTGAAAGCCAACTAATAAAATTAAATTGTTCAATCTTCCATTTACTTGCAGGTCAAGTCCAAAACACGTTTAAAATCTTGCATTTTTAGGTTAAATTTTGCGAGTGGCTTGGTCCAGGTAGGGTGAAGCAAGATGCAATGCCTCCTGCAATATTTTTAGCAGCTAGTAAATAATAATTCACTCAAAGATTTGCCTCGGAGATTTTTGTTTTATCGTAAAAACAACCAGTTTTAGGAGAACATAAACGACCACCACCCAGGCTCGCTCAATTCAAATTCAATAATTTGTTCAATAAGTATTTTCCCAAGCTAATTTTTTTTCAAAAGTATTTTGTCGCGTTAAAACTGCTGAGATGGAGGTGGATTGTTATTCAAAGTTGGTACAATAGATGGTTACGAGTCCTGTTATTGCATTATGTTTACAAAAAGGTTAGATGAGGGACTGGGGTTGCAACTTTTAGGACAAAAAGCCTGAGTTTCTTCCGGATAATACATTTACATTGGTTGAATATCAATATTGTACTGTTGAATGCAAAAGTGCTGAAATAAACTTAAGCTGAAAAAAGGATTTGTTGTCATTATTTTTATCATTAGTGGCAATTTAATTTGCCCCTCCCCCTGGTTACGCCTGTGCTAGGCGTTGATGTGGTAAAACAGACGTAAAGCGCCTGGTTTATACGAATGATCGATAGAGTGACTACAGCAAAAGTTATGACCTATAAAAAATGTTGGTGCGGATGAGTAAGACTTCGACTATTTCGTTCACACTCTTTAAACGATTAAGAACGGACACGATCCTACTCTGAATAGGCTACCAAAGACCTGTAAAATCAGCTCCTACTTTCAAGATATCGTTTTCACTCGAATGACATAAACATGAATAAGATTAGTTCACTTCAAACCACCGTTAATTACTGTGCAAGCACATTATTAGCGCTTCAACTGACCTTTTTCAAACTGCGCACCAATCGCCAGTGCCAAAGAAAAGCAGATGAGTGGGGCCTGCAGCCAAGCGTGACCAAGCGGAGAATAAAATGAGCGCATTCGCGCAGTTTCGGATCATCCAGTTTTATGTCATTGCTCTAATTCGATTGGCCAAACTTTAAATACCCCCATTGATTTTGCCTTTGTCCCCGTTCAAGCTGCTTTCACTCGGGCGACTTATAGCTGCAAAAATTGATATTTTGCTTTTTTTCTTTCTCAAAGCGAGAAAGAAAGAAACAAGAGCAATTGAGAAAAAGAATGCGGAATGCCGATTTTCGCAGCTAAAAGTTTGCCCTTGTTAATGCAGCTTTAGACATATGATCCTTGACCAATTTCCGAAAATGATATCTCGGAGACTAGGGTTAGGTTACTACAATACTTGCCTGCCTCAATTTATTTTATTCCTTTTTAAGCTATGTGGATGGTGCGTTTCCTCGTACTGTACGTTGTTGTACTAATCTATAAAGAGTAGTTTAGTAAACTGTCCAAAATGTCCAACTTTCTTAGATACGCACAATTAAGGTCGAAAGTCGAAACTGAGCACGCTCCTTTATCTTTCGTTTTTTTTACTAATGTTACTAATCATATATTGAATAAACTGTTGCAGCAGCAATCACGGCGTGTTGCTGGTTGTGATTATGGCGTGATCAAATCGATCATTACAATTCATTATATTTTAATTTCTTGTTGTCATTAATGTTCAATACTATTAACTCAAGTTATTATCTGCTTACAAAATTTATTTATCTATTTATTTATTTTTGTCTTAGTTTGAAAATTACGCAACACAAAAGCCTAAACATAAAAACTTCAGTTAGATATTTTTATATAATCAATATCATAGCATTTTTTGCATAAAATTTTGGATAATTTGTGTTTTGTATTAAATTTACGAACGATATTTTTAGAAAAGTTATATAACATATACGTAAATTTATAACAATTTTGTAATTTACACAAAACAAGATTACAAGATGATGATACATAAATTATACAGTATTTGCAACATAGCAAGATTGGTAAGCTGCGGCTGTTCGGACTTTAAGCTTGAAAAATAGTAAGAAATAATTGCCCACGCATTTACAAATTCAAAAGCAAATGAATTTGAAACAATATAACGTTATAACACGCAATAGTAATCGCAATTTTATGATAGTTTGAATTTAGTTTTACAGTATATTGCTTTCAAATTTGAATTAACTAATTCATGTTGTTATTTACGCGTACATAAACATAGCTACAGCAAGTCAATTTAAATCAATTAAAACATAGCTACAGCAAGTCAATTTAAATTTAAATTTAAATCATCAATTGGCTTTAAAGCTGAAGAACGACAATACAAAACCAGAATATGACATCGCAGGCGATATCCGGAGACTTTGCATAAAGTGTCAAACTTTACTGAACTAAAAAACTTCACAATTGTGTTAAGCGTGATTATGGTTGTTGGTAGTCAGATCTGAAATACATCGCTTTCGAATTTCATAATGTTCTAATAACTTGATCAGGTTTGTGGTTA
Organism: Trididemnum nubilum; assembly: GCA_963965965.1. Classification (NCBI taxonomy): domain Eukaryota; kingdom Metazoa; phylum Chordata; class Ascidiacea; order Aplousobranchia; family Didemnidae; genus Trididemnum; species Trididemnum nubilum. The sequence goes on along the minus strand of OZ014488.1, from coordinate 13,600,103 downwards.
ACGGCTTTTAAAATATAAATGTCTAGAAAAAGTATCTATAAAATGACACTCAAAATTTTACAATTCTACTTTGATCCCTTTTCAGCTTTTAAGGAGTTTGTAAAATTTTCATTTAGCAGCGCAGCGCAATCGCTAAAATTACGGTTTCAAACAAAACCCTCGGTAAAACAAATATTTCGACAGTAACCTTTTGCCATTACGATTTTCGTATTTGCACTTACATTGTCTTGACTAGAAATCTGACACACTATCCCAAATATCAAAACTACACCCTCAACTAACCCACTGCAACGTTGTTTTTTTTTAAGAAGAATTTTATAAACGCACAGTGCACATGCATAGGCAGAGCCAAGGCGCCCCCTTCCAATTGAAATGTCATCAATGACAAAACTTTGGCAAAAAAGTCTTTTGTTTCTTCAGTTTCAGCTTCATTTAGCATTTTTCGCTCACAACAGTAATTAACAACCATATTTGACGACCAGGGGCCCCCTCAATTTAATTTTTGCCAACCAATTTAAATGGGTGATGCGGGAGAAATTGAGAGTTTTTGTCCTAAAAGTTACTATTTCAGGCCCTCATCTAACCTTTTTATGAACGTAATGCAATAACTTGGGCCAGATTTACCATAATATCATACTGACCAGCAAGGGGTACCGCACTCTAATAGAAATACTTTTTTTGGTCTTCACGTACATTGTCAGAAAGATGTTGCGAAAATCTCCTAAATACAAGGGCCCCGCGCTTTGTAAATGCGGCCCGGCAATAACATGGTCAGTGGGCGTAACCATCTATTGTACCATTTTTAAATAAAAATCCACCTTCACCTCGCCAGTTTTCACGCGACAAAACACTTTTGAAAAAAAAAAACAGCTAAGGAACATGCTCATTGAACAAATTTTTGAATTTGAGTTAAGGAAGGCTGGGCCCGTTGGTGGTAAGGCGACAGCACTCCTACAACTGATTATGTTAGTGACAAAACAAATACCTCGAAGAAAATCAGGATTATTATTATTTAGGAAAGGATTATTATTTACTGTTAAAATATTGCACGAGACAATTTACCTTTCTTTTCCCTTCCTGGGCCAAATCACTTACAAAATTTAACCCCAAAATGGAAGATTTTAAACGTGTTTTGGACTTAAATTGTAAGTAAAAGGAGGATTGAACAATTCAATTTTTCATTTGGCTTTCAAATTGAAAAAATGTAGTTCTTTCAAAGGTCTCTAAACACGTGTAAATTGTGATCCAATCGCATTAAAATAGCCAGTTTTTCCAAAAAATTACAAAATCGCCTAACGGCTGAGAGCTTCGCCCCCGGACTAACATAGCCTCCAGTGTCTGGGTACTCCGCCCTCAGCCCCCGTCAGTGATACGTTTGAGTTACACTAGTTTGTTCAATACGTCTCCCAATTTACACATTTACACTTTTTACTTTTGGCTCAAGTTCTTTCCCTATAGCAAATTCCTGGTTATGTGCCAAAACAAGCCACAGCTTTTGATCTTCCAATCGACAATATCTTTGTTTCACAAAAAGTTTCTCCTTCGAAAAATTTTGATGACGTCATTACATGTGATTTGTGGTTTGGATCCCTACCAATCAAAAACCCTGGCTACGCCTAGGTGCACAATGCACATGTATGAACACTTTTATTGATTTTTCTTAAAATTTAAGAACTAAATCAAAATAGTGCCTGCCTTAGCAATTAGCATGGAAAAAGGTACGTACACCCACAAAATTTTAAAACAAAAAATCAAACTTTTATAAGTTTTTTTCACAACTTTGAGGTAGCACTTACCTCACGTATCTGCATTTCCCATTAGGCTAGTGTTTCATAAGCATTTGAATTCACACATAACCTATCCTGGCAGCTCAGCCGAACCTTCAAACCACACACGAGGGCAATTTCTGCACTTGCCATCGTACCCTTTTTTCAGATTACTCTGATTAAAGTCTGACTACAAGGTCACCAGAAAGATGACGAACAAGTTTGAAATATACACATAGCGTAGCGTATTATTGTGGTAAATGACTAATTTGAATATGACTTTCCATAAAGTCGATTTCATTTCATTTTAAAAAACCAGATATGTGCAGGCAAAAGCAGTTCGTATTCACTCTACAACTGTTTCGATAAGATCAAAGCCTACTGTTATTGGATAGATTGCATTTCTACTTACTATTGTGCAATCTCCTTAAAATGCATTTCTCCTTACTGCAGAGTGCATTTCTCCTTACTGCATTTGGTCTGTAAAAGATCTTGCTCACCCAGTCGCGTAGCCAGGATTTCGCAAAAGGGGAGGGGGGGCTTTTTTTGAAGTTTGAAACAATGTTGAACGAACTTGACTCAAATTATCATCAATGTTAAATCAGATTGAGACGTTTTTCTGTCCAAAATCAGTGATCTCCAAAAAAAAACAAAAAAAAAACAAAGGTCTTCGCCGAAATTCAGAACATTTTTCTGTCCAAAATCAGGTGATCTCCAAAACAAAAAAAAGGTCTTCGCCAAAATTCATCTCAGGATCTTTTCCCACTCTCACCCAATTTTGTTTGGGGGGGGGGTACTATTTTTGTTTTTAGAGCAAAAATCAGCCTCAAAACTGCTAAAAACATGCTATTTCGCATACTTTTTTGGCCAATGGGGGGGCTATAGCACCATTTTCCCCCTTCTAGCTACGCTACTGTGCTCACCTCATTCCAAACCAGACAGAGATCGCAACTGAAGAGTTCTGTCCGAAAAGCTTATTGAGAAGCAAAATGAAATCGACTTTATTGAAAGTCGTATTTAAATTCTGCACCACCTCAAAATTGTTCATAAATTGCTAATGTGATGTCATGTATGGTGTCTATGCTTAATGATGCTATCGCAATGCGGTTGAGCTAAGTGGAGTGCCAGACTGATACTGGTCAAGAATCCTCTTTCTGGTGACCTTGTTGTCAGACTTTGATCAGAGTAATTTGAGAAAAGGGTACGATGGCAAGTGCAGAAATTGCCCACGAGTGTGGTTTGAAGGTTCGGGTGGGCTGCCAGGATAGGTTATGTGTGAATTCAGATGCCGATAAAACACTAGAATAATGGGAAATGCAGATAGGTGAGGTACGGTAGCAGTAAGTGCTACCTCACAGTTGTGAAAAAAGTTTACGTTCCAAATCTACTGTATAATTTCTTATATTGCAGAGTCTAACTTTACAATGACTTCACATTAAAAACTTATAATAATTTACTCAACTCTCTGCTTTCCCAAACCATAGGTGTAATATTTCAAGTTAAACAACTATTTACCAAAAATTATCCACTTCTTTTGTAAAATACGCCCTTTTTAGTTAATTTTAACTGCTATGAGGTTATTCGCTCTCAAAGTTTAAAGGTCTCATAAAGTTACCAAAATAATGAAGTAACGTCAATCAAAAAGCTAAAGGAAGTTCCTAACAGATTTTCACTTATTTATGAAATGACATAGCGCGATCTTTAAAATTCCAACGACTTTATTTCATCAGCCAAACTTAACACTAACCACGGCCAGAAATACGCTCGCATTTTACAGCTATTCCTCTTCTAAGAACGCTATTAGGCAGTGCTGCTCAACGGCCAACGTTTTGGATATTGTACGGTACTGTATATTAGGGTTGTAAATTTGGGACCAGTTTATACAATCCCGGGATCGGGATTTCCCGGTATTTTAGACTTATAATCCCGGGATTATTCGGGATTGAGCAAATAATTAAAAAAAGTAGTATGGAAAGAACAAAAACCTTTTTATTTCTTGTAATATTGACGCTGAAATATAAGAGCATCTAGAGTGGCATCATTCATTTGGCTCCTGATTTTGTTAGCAAAATAGCCAAGGGCAGAAAAGGCCCTTTCGGCCTCAACTGATGTGGGCTTAATAGTTTTAAGAGCAGTAAACAACCTTTCAAGATTTTCAGGCCTTCTTTTGCTTTTCTCGTACAACACATCATACTGTTTCCATCAGCAACTTTATCGAGTGTAGAAAATAGTAACTTCATTTAGTCTCTGAGACTCTGACTCCACTCATGTAGAGCAGCATGCCAGGAAAAGGGTTTTGCGCCAAGAATATGACTGTAATAATTGCAATGTCGGATATCTTACAACTTCAACATGGTCATCGTATCCAATTTCATAAATTCCGAAAATAAAGAATAGTGCAAATAACAGGTCGTAAATTTACGAAATACAAGTTTGGCGCATCTAGCTAACCCTTGCGGTGCACCATTTGAGAAACGCTGAGCTAGGGTACGCAAAACTTAATTCTGTACTTTAGAATTGTAACATTACATGATGCTCACTTCCGTAGGCTGACATTAAACGGTCAATCAGGGGTATACTAAATTTAATAAGTCCCGGGATTTCTAGACATATAATCCCGGGATTGGGATTGGAAAAAATACCCCAAATCCCGGGAATTCGGGATCGGGATTTCCCGGGATTACAACCCTACTGTATATTGTATTACATCCATTATTCTGCACCAAAGCTTTCTCGCAGTAAAAAAATCGTTCAAAAAGTTTGAAGAGCAAGCAGAAGATTTTTTCAACGTCACCAGTGACAGTCTGGTAAAAAACTCGGCCATCCACCTTAAATTTAACAAAGCCATTAAGCTCAAGTACTTTAACGTCTTAAATGTTGGAGTAATTCTGTAAGTTTAACTCTTCTACTTTTCTGTGATACCAATTCATTGTAAGAATACATGTAATAATTTAAAGGTCCATTTGAGGGCGAATTGTCCAACATGTCATCTTCAAGTTTGGCATGTTTTATCTTTTTCTTGTATTAGCCAATCGGTTCTCTTAAAAGTTGATATGTCTAGCTGGAGTACTTCGTAATAAAGATCTAAAAATTTTAAGGGGCCAATTTGGCATGGTCTCCTCAATGTAGCTAACCAAATTTTGTTATCTTTAATTCATATTAACCTATTCAATAGATTTAAGTTGTTTAGCTTTTGTGTTAATGGGGGTAGTTGCCAGTAAAATTGGAGGACCCCTGGTTTATGAGATCCTCAAATTTTTTCATATTGTATTTTTACCTATCTTGAAAATTTCATTTGTCTGGCATAAGTAGTCAAACATTTTGCAGGACCTGTTGGAGGAGGACTCCCCGATTATGGCACCGGAAATTAGTCATATTTTATTTACCATATCCATTTTGATTTTGTCTTTCTTTTTTATTTACCCATTTTGAAAGTTTCATGTGTTTAGCTTGAATAGTTGAAAAGTTAAAATTTTGAAGGGCCCCCAATTTTGTGCCCAAATTTTATCTTTCCTTCATACTTGCTGGCATATCATGAAATTTTAACGTGTCTAGCTTGCCTATTCTGAAAATTTCATCAATCTAGCCTAAGTGATTAAAATTTGAATTTTGGCATTCTTGTTTGAGGGGATCCCTTCCTTTTTGGTTTTCTCAAATTTTGTCAAATTTTATCTTTTCTTCCTATTTGTCTATCCTGAAAATTTCACGTGTCTAGCGAGAGCGATTAAAAAGTTTAAATTTTTGTCGGCCCGTTTGAGGGGGACCCCCCTATTTTGGTATCCCCAAATTTTGTCATATTTTTTTGCCAACCCTGGAAATTTCATGTGTCCAGCTTAAAAGTTTAAAAAGTATGAATTTTGGATGGTCCCGTTTTGAGGAAACCCCATTTTGGAACTTCCAATTTTTGTTAGGCTTAGTTTATTTTTCATATCTACCCATTCGAAAAAATTGTTCCATTTAGCTCTAATGGTTTAAAAGTTTAAAATTTTGGAGGAATCGCTTGAAACGGACCAATTTTGTCAACTTTATCTTTCCTTCGTATTTGCCTACCCAGAAGATTTCATCTATCTAGCGTGAGTGGTTGAAAAGTTTGAATTTCGGCTGCCCTGTTTCGAGGGGAACCAATCATTTTGGTATCCCCAAAGTTTGTCAAGTTTTATCTTTACTTTATATTTACTTACCTTAAAAATTTCATGCATCTAGCGTAAAGGTTAAAAAATTAAAAATTTTGAAGGCCCCGTTTGGGGGAAAAACATCCATCGTGGCATCCTCTATTTTTGTTAAGTTTATTTTATTTTAATATCCACCCATTTTGAAAATTTGATCTATCTAGCTCTAACGATTTAAAAGTTGAAAATTTTGGAAGGCCCAACTGTGGGAGATCTCCCCAATCTGGCACTCCGATTTCAGTCGCACAAAAGTCCTCCCTGATATCTTCAACCGCTCAAACTTTGAATACAGTGTTTTAAGCAGTATAAAAGTTGATAGCAGCAGAGGAAAAACAAAAAAGAAAAAAGAAAAAAATACGAAAAAAGAAACAAAACAAGAAAAATAGGTTTCAAGTTGGGGTAAACGAACATAACCAAAAGAAAGGTGGTTGATGGTGTGCTCAAAAAGCACAAACCATCTTTCATCAATATAGGTATTTACCGAGATATATCGGTTCAAACTCGTCAAATTTTTGCCCATTTTTGTCCTGTAAAAGTCCGGTCACGTGACCAGGCACTCCAAACTCGGTTTGCATAAAGAATTCATAAGCACCCACATTGTGTCCGAATTTCAGTTTGGCACATCAAGTGGATCTTGAGTTATCAGCGAATTAATTATTTTTCAAGTCAAAAATTGCGGTTTATTGTATTTTTTTGTGCCTCAATTCATAATCACGTGACCTAGGATCCCCAAAATTGGCACACATGACGCTTTTATTAATTCCCATGTTGAGTCCGAATTTCAACTTTCCAGGTTTTACCGTTTGCTAGTTTTGAGCAAATCAATTCTCATCTGCCAAAAGTCGAGAACAAAAACAAAGGTACTACGCGATCACGCGAGGTCCCAATAATACGTCCTCGCAAAGAGGTAGTAAAACACGTGGTTCTTCTGACGAAGAAAGACGAAAAAAATACTAGCCACAGGTTCTGAACTCCCGAGAAATAATCCTAGACCTTCCGTTCCAAAGAAAAACGCATTTGGTGGGAAAGAAACTAAAAAATATGATAAAGAAAAACCGATCACCCAAATTCTAAAGAAGGTGTTATTCTAAAAAACACACTCTGTGTTATTCTGCAGTGTGCTGCTGTAATGAAGTAATGCATGGAAACCACAATATACCGAAAAGAGCTTCCATTTCAATACGTAAAATTAGAATGTTATTCATAAAATTAATGAACTGTATCGGAATATTATTAGATTTTTTGTTTCAAGAAAACGAATTTGGACCATTAAAAGGCTAACTTCCTTTAAAAGTACTAATTTAAGCAGCATAATACCATGTTTAAAATGAATCATAAAGCTGAACTGCCTATAAAACGATAAGCAAATCGATCTCCATATTGGGTTATGAAAAGAAACTATTTCATATCATAATGACCCAGGCAATAACACCAAATTATAAACTCGTTTTAAATTAATTTTTAACCTGATATAAAGCGTCAAATTACCGAATTTGAACTTGGACTTACGCACATAGAAACTTTTTAAAATTTTTGCGTCACTATTTGATAGATTTTCGAAATATTTTATGTATAGTTTTGTTGGAATCTGTATTGATGTTAAAATTATCAAATTATGGAATCATATTTTTTTATGTCTTTACGGTTTTTAAGAGATCATATTTTAACTGAATAAACGTCAAATTACATTTGGATTAAGGTGCTTACGCAAACAGTGGCATATATTAAATGTAATACAGAAAACAAAAAAAATGTTCGCATAGTTTTTCATCAAATCAAAGCTTCATTATACTCGCTAAATTACTTGGAAGTGAATAACGAGTTTGCAGGGCCCATCTCTGCGTCTTGCGAATGCAAAAAAAAACTTTCGAAGAAATATTGCAGCGGTGGCGAACCGTTAGCAACGCTGTGGCTGATTTGACCGGCCCAAGATTTGAACCTTAGACCTAGCAGTACGTCTTCAGAGTAAATTGCGTAACGGCTCGACCGACCAAACTGGCCGTTGTTTAACTTTGATTAAATCACGAAGTACTTTGTAGCTGCAATATCATTTGTAATTTGCTCTACTGTATGCAATTATTCTTTGAATACCCCTCAAAAAGACTTGTTTGGTCAAGATCAAAATTTCGCACTCACTCTTTTGTGTCAACAATTGAGGAACAAATACGATTGCAAAGGCTACGGGCATAAATCTCATTTCCACAATACATTGTCGGCAGCATGGGCGAGAGGGCAAAGGCGTCGTTTTAAAGACGACCCTGATTGCATGATCTAGGTTTAACGCGCACTCTGGTCACGTTTTTTCGTCCTTGGATAAGGCATTTTACGATGATTATCTCTGCTTGGCAGCTTCGAACAAGAAGCATATTTGGTTGACAAAAATTTGAAGGAATCTACAGGAAGAATGAATTACAAGAAACTCCTTAGCAGGTGCGAGTTTCTCCAAACACTATATGTTGTCTTTACAATGAAAAGTATTTGGATAGTTCGATAGTAAGCTCTGACGTTCTCCGGTGACGGAAGGATAAATATGCACTACAACGGGATCGGTAACCTTTTCGCCTATGCGGCCACATCCATACCCAGCAAGGTTCCAATGGGCCGCCACAATCTTTGAAACAAGGTTAACTCCGAAATTTTAGGCATTTTTTCGTCAGTTATTGATAAAGACCAACAAAAAAGGTCTTTGGCAGAAATTGAGGTGCATTTCAGCGGAGTTATATGTCTTTGCCATTATTTGGGGTGGTTTCAGATTTCCGATTTCCAGATGCCAAATGGGAATATCATAGAAAATGAACAATGTAGACGGATCTGTAGGGACCAAGGCCGGATTTTAAAGGATTGAAAAGGTCGCCGGCCGGATGAAATTTCTTGGCGGGCCAGATTCGGCCGAAGGGCTTTAGGTTGCCGACCTCCGCACTACAACAACTTTTTCGAACAAAAAATGTTAAGGCATTATTTTACGGGTGCTGTTTTATTGATTTCAATTTAAGAAAATCTTTTAGACAGTTTACTGAAAACGAGTGAATCAAAAATATTGTTTATTTTTTCCCAAACCTAAGCCTAAACTTGGTTCCATAAAACCCTAAACCAAAGAATACACTTGTTCTTATATGAAAACAATTTCATACGAACTCAAGGCTTATTTTTGATCAAAATTTTTGAAAAAATTAAAAACAATGGGGGCATTGGCATGAATAAAATAATTAAGAACTCAGATCGGTTTCATGCATTGGCAAGTAATAAACATAGCTTTCTAGGCCTTTTCTTTATTGCCGTTGTTGATTTGTCAGAAGACTATTTTCAAAAATGATGATCTACACGAAAAGACAACTTTCACCCCAGAAGTATGTTTTTGTGTAACTTTGTTTTCCAATATATTTCAAAACAAAAAATTAAGAACAAACGACTTTGACAATGCGTGAAAAAATTAATAACATCCAGCATCAAGCCAACTTTTACTGGTTCTTTAAAAAAAATGTACAACTAATAACTTACGATTTAACTCCCTAAATTAGCACATTAATACGGTAGTGACCTGTGCGTAGTGATAGCTTCTCCTTCGCAAATAAAAAAAGATAGTATCATGCTCTAAATGACTTTGTGATTGCGAAATTTCATAAGCATAACTGTGAAGAAGTTAATTTTAAGTCACCTTGCGGTGGAAGTTTTTCAGATGGTATTATTTATAGCAGCAAAAAAGGCAGTGACACGTGATTATCTAAAATAATTCGACTAAGCTAACCGACTTAACTGATTAATATATCACAATGAAACTTATGACGTCAAAATGATTCGATATAAGTGATGCTACACAATATGTTTCTCTTTGCCTTCGTCAGCGATAGTCTTAGTTCGTAAAGACGAGCAAAAATTTCATTTTCTTTTTTTTTCTTTTTCTTTTCTGTTTAGATGTGACGCAGTTTGATCAAACTAAATTTTATTTTGATAAAATTGAAAAATGCTGTAAGCCTATAATAGTTCAATATTTAATCTAAAGTTCAACAATAAATAAGAAAAAAGTTTTTTGATTAATATTGGTATTTTTGCGCTTTGCATAATTTTCCTCAGCTAAAACTAGCCAAAATTATTCTTACAAAACCTAAAATATATACAAAATTTTACAATCGATGAAACAGAGACGATTGTCTTATCTACAATCAATCACTGACAACCAGAAAAGTTACGGTTTCAAAGCTAAGTTGTTTGCTGGTTTTGTGTCCTGCTATAAAAGCCCAATTTCATAAACTTTCACAATATTAGATACTATGTAGGTTCATTCATGAGCATGATTTAGGCACTATCCGTCCATTGCACCACAGAAACGAAAATCACTCTTACTCAATTCAGCTTGTATGTCGTTTGTCAGGTTGGGGCATCGCAACCGGTACATTGCCTGTGCACAATGAGAATAAGGGTTTAGTAGCCTTTCCAAGGACACAAACATGCACTTCCACTTAGGGAATCGAACCAACAACGGCGTATTATCAGCAACCTTTCGATCACTAGCCTGACCCCAGACCAATTGAGCTTCGCAAACTTTCAACTATAGGCGTGCTTACTTCTTTGCATTTCTGCCGTGTTTTAAGTCTCAAAAAATATAAAATAGCATTAATTTTTTAGCTCAAATATTATGATCTTGTTAGACCTATTAGCAGTTACCCATCTACGATTATAGTTTTAGAAAAATTAATTGCCGTTTTTTCAGTTAATGAAATTTTGTGATGATCTCTAAAATACCGAAAAATGCCCTAAAAATCTTTATTACGGTCCATAGCATTATGCGTTAAATTATATTATTAATGATTCTTATGCTACTTTGAAAATCCCACATACGCAAATAAATTTCAAAGAGATTATAAATCTATTTTAAAAGAACCAGTTCAGAGAAATTAGATAAACACGTTGGCAAAAACGTTAAGCCGTCTGATATGCTTCAAATTAAACGATTAAAACTAAAACTTTATTTTGTTCTCTTGAACCAACTGCAAATAGCAGCTAAAAGTTATTCAAATCAGCTAAAAAAGCAGCATCTTGCATAAGCACGGACTTGCAAATTATTCATTAATAATCTTCTTATCACAGCGCTTGTAGCATTACAATTTTTCTATACAAATTTCACTCCTTTGTTTTATTTTTACCGCTAATATGAATGTTCATTGTTTTTGTTGCATAATTTTGATAATGTAAAAATGAATTCCATGAATCACCACATTACCACAGTATATTAATCGAGATTATTTTTACACTACTCTATAAAACTGAAATAAAATTTAACGTATAATTGAATTGATTAATTAAAGTTTTGATGTTTTACTTTTTCAGTTTTTCTGAGTAGAAAACTATGAGGGTACCCTACATCTATCTACGACAAAAGATTTAAAATAAAATTTGGCTGTGATAAATGTTTTTATCATTCGCAGACTTTGCACACTTACGTACTGTAAGTGTGATTTATCTCGTCGTGTCAGTGCAATGCAAATTTGAAAGATAACTTCATTATATTAAACCACCTGCGCAATGCATTCAAAACTTTTGGAAAAAATCATAAAATTTTGGAAAAAAATCATTAGCAACATTTTAAGTGCCTGCTGAATATTGCAAAGCATTTGAACTGCACCTATTAAATGTTCAATCTTCAAAACCTAAATGAAAACAGTGACGTTATCACAGTTTAGGTTATGGTTCTCCAAATTAAAAAAGTAGAAAAACACGGTTGTAACTTTTCAATTTTGCATGACAAAATTCAAGCGCCAAAAATCAAAACTGTTGTTATACAATACATTAACCTTGAACTTTACACCGTTTTTGATAAGTGTTTTGCTTCTAAAGTATTTAAGAAGTTTAGCTTTAAGAACGAACACTTGACAAATTAGAGTATGCAATAGAGAAACAACAGGTCAAGATAGTTCTTTTACTGTATGTGAACTATGCAGAATTAACTTGGAATGTATAAAGCTGTTTTGCAGCACTGGGCCCGAAAAATGTTTTGAAGCCTAAACGCCCGAAAGTTAGATGAGGTTTAAAAAACCTTCACGGCTAATTGCTACTTCTGTCTTATTGATAAATCGTGAAGCAATAATGGCGTTCTGATAATATTTGTAAGATGCCTTATCTTTATTGATTGGTGCTCAAAATAACTGTTCATTCAGTGATGCGAAATTATTTCGTTATGTTTTCATAGCTGCTTAAACCACAAGGCATGCATTAGGCCTACATAAAACCCGACGTTTCGTCAACTTCTAAGCCCAAACCCGATCCGACTTACAGCTCTATCGTAAAATTTTTATGGTGCATCAAAATCTGCACCGATTACTGATTATTTTTATTTGACGATGAATACACAGCACTGTAAAGTCACAAAAATCGCTTTCTTCAAAATCATATTTTGCAAAAAATTTGATTTCGAAGTTGTTTTTTTGCCGCAGAGTTGGTATTCTGGGTTCATTGATTGCAAGCAGAGCTGTTTGATTTTCAAGTTTATGAATTGAAAGAAAATTTATGCGTTTGCTCGATTTTGGAACAATTTCATGCAGAGTAATTGCCAGGCGCGTTATTCAGAATTCAGGCTTGCTCAACATAACGGCATTTTTTCAAATTTAAGACGAGAACGTAAAAGAAAAAAGATCTAGATAAAAATATGGGGTTGGAAGTTTTGTCCAAATTTAACTTGAATGCCAAACAAAAGAGGTGTACGACTAAACTAAGGCGAATTCGGTCCTAGGGAAGGTAATTGGATACTTGACTTCTGGTTAAAATATGGTATTAACGTGTAGTAAAATCAGTCATTATACAAGTTTTTCAACTTATTCAAATAGCTTGAATAAGATACTAAATTTTGAGCGAAACTTCAGCTATTTATGTATTTCTGCATTTTTTAGCAGTATTTTTGTTCTTAAGAATAAATACCGAACCAACTGTTCCTTGCAAATTCAATAATATTGCCGAACATAATTGACCATATCCCTCCCAATTCGATTCAGCTCAACGTAGATCCAGTTTTACAAAATTTTGCATATTTTTGCACATTGAACATTGGTTTTCTTGAAATGACGTAAATCTAAATAACCGTCAACGAACATGACCAAAGGGTGTTAAAGTTCCCGATATCGCGACAAGACGCAGCCTCATTTAAATTGTTTCATACAGGACGTCATTCTCTTCTGTACAATGTACAATGCGTACACTACCGTAACACTGATGGCACTATAATTCATAACTCATTCTTTAAAATTGCTTGTAGTATTTTTTAATTTGTTTAATGGAATATTTTCGTAAAATCTAAAAACCAAATATTAAAAAATTTGTCATACAAGTCAGTATACTGCTGCAAAGTTACAAAATCCATAACTCACAGTGATCAATCTATGATTTCATAGGAGCTTGCGACTTAATCAGTTGCAGACTCTTTTTTATACCAAATCGCAGTGCATAATTAAAAAAGGTTTAAGCAGCACCGGTCCCCCAAAAATCGGGACCCAAGTCAATTGCCTTACATCTTGCACGCTAAATTCACAGCTAGAAATTCATTCTAAATGGATCTCTATGAATGCAAATGTTCAAAGTTTTACTAAATGAGTTAATGTGCAAGCGAATGAGTCAATAATTTCTTCTTTTTTTTTGATTTAATATGATCGATCAACATATCAGTCTCATTCTATTAGATTTAGAAGCAACCGGCATTCTAAATTGAGCTAATAAACAACAAATAATGAAAGCAAGATTTAATGCGTTTTTTATGCTTGAAAAGGAGAATTTTTGTCCAGTTCAATGATTTTCCAATTATATTCCTTCGCTATTTAAAAGATGAAAATACATTGTAAACACAAACATTTTTGTTTTCACAATAGAATATATCAAAGCACATAATCAAAAGGTATGATCGTTTTTTTTCCGCTTTTTTCTGTTAGGGCAAGTAAGTCTATGTCATCAATTGCATATACCGGCAACATCTGAAACCTAAAAACACTTGTTTTTTGAACCAAAGTTGTCAAGAATTTCATGGCTGTTTTAACTGGTATTTTTGCCGTCTAACTTTAGACTTTTGTCTTTTCTTGTCGAAAATAATGTTTACCAGCAAACATGTATGCATGCCAGACTTTAAAGTATATAACAAAGAGTAGATATTGATTTGAAAAAATTGAAATTTTACAAATTTTACACATATTCCTATCTGTTATTGTGTAGTTTATGTTCATTGGATAAAAAAGTCGCGTAAATCGAATAAAACTGTTTCTTAGATGATCAACGAGAGTAAATTAGGTTTGTCCAATATTAGTTTCCACTTAGAAAATTCTTCCGCCATACAAACATTTATCTTGGCCTCATTCCCATGCAAGAGGTCCAAGGATAAGCGGAATATATATTTTCTGCACTAAAGCTTTTTGGTAACAAAATTGCTTGAAGTTGGCTGGAATTTAAGGTCTTCAGTCATGATCCTCCCCGCACTCTATACAGCTTTGATACAAGCAATGTTGATGCACCAGCACTATAATGTAGTTGGGATGTAGTCATGTAGACTCTCCTGTTGTGCTTAAGGATCAAGTTTTTTTAAGCGCTTTTGTTTAGTCTGATTCTTTTGTTTCTTTCTTTCATTTGAAGTTTGTATGATTCTTTTATGATAGTGTGACAACAATGACATAACACGTGCCTTAAAATCAAGCCAATGCGACGAAAAGCGGAGGAGTTATTGAGAATTTTCATTCACAAAATGTCAAGAACTTTTATAATATTAGAATAAGCACATTTCATAAGGGTTTACATTTGTGAAAAAAAATTATGATATAACATGGCTTTGTCTGATATATTTAATTAAGTATACCTAATTTTTTTCTCATTTTTAAACAAGTTTAATCAAAAAAATCAAAAAGCCATTAATAAGACCAGACGTTGTTGAAGACGAGTGACTAGGACAGTGCTGGCCAACCCGCGGCTCGCGAGCCGCATGCGGCTCTTCGCCCGGTTCCATGAGACTCTTTTCCACAGGCCCTATTTTTTCTAAAAAAGTATTAAGTAAAATTAACTATGTAAAAAACGCAACACGTTTCTAATTTCTGTTTCTTGATGTTGTTTGCTGTAGGGGATTTCCCGCTTTCCGTATTGTTCTACTGGTTTATAAACGATTGATTTATGAATATGAATTTAGGTTTATAAATATCAGTTTATTTTAGTAAATAATTTGTGTTAAGTTTGCTCTCAAAATGGCGGGGAAAAAATGTACAGCAAAACGAAAATATGAGGATGAACACAGGACGTTTTTAGCAGAGTGGGAGAGCTTATATTTTTTTTTTGAACGTAATGGCAAGCCATTCTGCCTTATATGTCAGGCGTCATTAGCGCATTTCAAACCTTCAAATCTTCAGCGCCACTTCAGCTCACTCCATGCTAACATCGACAGGAAATTTTCGAAAGAGACTGAACTTCGCAAGCACAAGTTGATTACTTTGAAAAGTCAGGCAGAAAAGCAGGCACAGTTTTTCCAAAAATTTGTGAAGCACTCAGAGACTGTAACGCTTGCATCATATCAAATGGCTTGGAACATTGCAAGGGCTAAAAGGCCATACAATGAAGGGGAGTTCGTTAAAAAGTGCCTCTGTGACGCTATTGAAATCTTGTCTCCTGAAAACAACAAACTGAAAAGAATGGTAGCAGATGTCCAACTGTCCCGCCGCACTGTAGAACACAGATAGCCTGTTTATATGTGCACTTTTGGGAACCAGTTCTTAGTTCTAGTGCCTGAATTTTGCTGAGTCACACACAAAAAAAGGTTCTGAATTACGTTTCAGAACCTTTTTTGTGTGTAACACAGAAAAAATTCAGGCACTAGCACTAAGAACTGGTTCCCAAAAGTGCACATGTTAACAGGCTAATAATATCGGATATTAACACAGTTATTGAATCACAGTCGCACTCTGACTTGCAAGTATGCGAGTATTTTAGTGTCGCTTTAGATGAGAGTTATGACATACAAGACAAGCCTCAGTTGGCAATATTTGCACGGTCTGTTTCAAACGATTGTTTGATCATAGAAGAACTTCTCGATATTGTGCCATTAAAAGACAGAACCCGTGGCATAGATGTGAAAGAAGCAATGATGACAGCATTTGCGAAAGCAAATTTACCCATAGCAAAACTAATTGCAATAACCACGGATGGAGCGCCTGCCATGATTGGATCTGTGAACGGACTTGTGGGGTGCGCAAAGCTGACCAAACATTTCCCGAGTTTTGGAGCAACTCGTGTCTAAATTATTGAATTTGGACAACGTCATGAAGACTGTGATGGAAATTGTCAACTACATCCGCACACATGCGCTTAACCACCGGCAATTCAAGAATCTAATCGCTGAGCTGGACCAAGTGATAGCAGAGGTGATCTGCCGCTGCAATGCACTACAAGGTGGCTGTCAAAAAGCCAGGTACTCTCTCGCTTTTTCCAGCCCTTAGATGCCGTGAAACTGTTCATGGAAGAGAAGAACAAGAACTATTCCGAGCTCTCAGACCTCGAGTGGATAATGGACCTGGCCTTTTTAGTCGACATGTTGTATCACTTGAACAGATTGAATCTGAATTTGCAGAATAAGTTAAAAACGCTGCCCGACCTAGTGCAAAGTGTATTTGCTTTTATCAGCAAACTGTAGTTGTTCAAGGCGCACATTCAAAAGGGAGATTTATCGCATTTTCCAACTCTGCTAAAAGCCAGCGGGCAAGTCACTAGCGCCGCTCTGAATAAGCAAAGAGTTAGATATGCAACACTTCTTGAGACCCTGCAAGAAAGCTTTGTGCCGCGGTTCCGTGATCTACAACTGAAAAGACCACAGATTACGTTTCTCGTCGACCCATTTAATTGTAAGACCGACTGTTTGAAAGCCCCTCTAGTCTCAGATGAGGCTGCAGCTGAGTAGGAGATGATCGATCTTTGTTAGGAGGACCAACTCAAACCTGCTTTAAGGGAAGGAACCATTGAATTTTGGAAAATTGTGTCAATGAAAAAGTACCCCAATGTCAAACGGACTGCGCTTAAGATACTAGCAATGTTTGGGTCAACATACGTCTGCGAGTCTGTGTTTTCTACCACAAAAATAGTGAAATCAAAGCATCAATCTGTTCTGACTGACACTCATGTGAGAGAATTGCTTCGATTGGCAACAACGGAATATAAGCCAGATTTGAAGAAGATTGTTCAAGACAAGGAATGCCAGAAGTCCCACTAAGTAATATGCATAACAATAAATGGCTTGTAAATTTCTGTCATTATCATGTTGGTGGGTGACATTTTACAATAAATTTAGCTGAGCAAAGGTATGTGTGTGAGTGAGGAAGAGATGGGGCCATGTTCATGAGTGCCGATGTGTATGATATGGCTCTTTGCGGTAACACACTAAGAAATGTGGCTCTTAGTCTCTGACTGGTTGGCCACCCCCGGACTAGGGCTTCAAACTCTTGAACTTCAGCACCATCAGCATAGTTGAATTAGTTACAGACAGTAAACGTCAGTAATAAAAATCACCAAGTGTTTGTGTGTTTGCTTCTGACCAGGCAAAAACAAAACTCAACTAAATTTAAAGCAAACAGCTTTACCAAAACCAGCTTTACCAAAACTAGCTTTACCAAAAGTTGGGCGAGCACAAAAGTTTGGGATTTAGATTAAAAAAAAAAATTCTCAATGATGCCACCATGAAGACGTGATAAATCATCCCTTAGTGATGTTATAAACAAATTTTATTTGTCATTTAACAATAGTAACAGAATAAATAACATAATTTGATGACAGTTGTTGAGAATCGTCTGCAAGTAGAATGTTTGTTTTATACAAATAACAAACCAACTTACTCAAATTAATGACTTCGCTAAAAATCTGATGGCGTCATAGTCTTTTTGTACAAAATTTTGTAAACTGTTAAAATGCATATCATACAATCAAGAATTTCATGAATTTTTTGGTGACTTGCTTCAAAAAAAATTTAAAGTTCGGCACTTTCTCATTTTCCATCAACTTCAAGTTTTTTATAAACTTTTTTGGAGAGAAAAGATATTTACTCCCTCTTAATTAATAATTATTTAAAAATTTACAATCGATGTTATAAAGGCAAAGTATCGAAATATGGTCAATAGAATTTTAATAATACATTGCTTTTTCGAATCAAACCAAATCAAGACATTAACTAACCGTTAATCGCATTTCATTTAAAAATTGACGTAAATAACATTTACAATACGCGTATTTTGCTATTTTAAAATACCTGTAGCTTACTGTAAGTGATCTCCAGTTGATTTCTACAGTTGTTTTATTAGCGATTATGTGATTGGAAGGTTTAACGTTGACGTTTTTGTGTTTGGTTTATTTTTTTAAACGATCAAAAAATTGTTGCTTTATTAAGGAAAATTAAATCTGAGCTACAAAGTTACAATAGAGATGTACTATTGTTGTACATATAGCCTTGCTTTTATAATTGCGAAGGATTAGAATAGGAATCCGATTTTCATTCCTCGCTAAAAACCATAATTACCATTTTAGCAAATGCTTTGTTTAGATATGTTTGAAATTTATGTATAAGAAGTAGAATGAAAAGTGGGATATCGGTTAACGGCACAACTTTGATACTGAGGAAGAAGAAAAGCATTTGTGATGTAATAATGATAAAATAAAGCAGTTGGACGGTTTGACGAACGCAGATGAAGTCAATTTATTGCCATCAATCACACAATAGACCATCTTAATGCAAATACGATCGGAGAAAGGCATGTACTATGATATCCTACATTAAATAGCTCATGAGAAATGGCTATGACGAAATCTGGTTTATGGTAGGATACTGGTGTCATTAAACTTGTTTGATTTTAACCGTTTATGTTCTCATAACCGCGTAATATGTAACAGAGGTGTGGTCTGTTTAAACAAAGACCACGAGGCGTGAATTTCGTTTGCGATATAGTCAAGCCCGCTAAGCTCATATCGTTATTGAGTCCGGATGACAAGATCTACCACCAACACCTCGTTAACACCAAGATTATAATGAAGGATTTGGAAATGGTAGATAATGCCAATCATGCTTACTGTAAAGCGATACGAATACAACTTTGCACCAACATTCATAGAGTTCGTCCGAAAATAAAAAAAAATTGTTTATGACCTGATCATGCCTTTTTCTATTAGATCATTACATTAAGGTGGGTGCTTTCACAATATATGCAAGGTCATTTTTTGTTTGTTGGAATAAGAATTCTACAAACTCTCCCAGATCAGAAAATTAACATGCATAGCATTTAATTGCGTTTTCGTCGTTAGTTTGATCGTATGAACCAAGCCCTTTGCGTCTCTGTAACCACACTAACGCAAAGCACCCTTTTTAAGTTCGCTTGCAAGTTTTTTGTTAGGCTGCGGGCCACTACAATGGGTAGGCTGCTTGATTATTGATGTTCAATTGCAAAAAAAGTTTTTAGATTTACCGGATGACGACATGCAGCCCAAGCAAACTAACAGCTTTCAAAAATTCAACATATTAGGTATCAATGCCCACTTTTTTTGTTGAAGGAAGATTTTTACTAAGAACGTAGCGATTGAACACTTTAAGAGTGACTATTCCGCAGAAAAAATTTAAAAGTCTAGGAGAGTAAAACGAAAATAAGGAATAATTATCCGTGCATTTTTTATTGGTTTTTGAAAGGACCAAGATTAGGGTTTGAATTAGGGTTTTGATTAGGATTAGATTCGGGGTTAATTTTAGATACAAAATATGAGTGTTACTAAGGTTTGAGTCGGAATTAATAAAAATTGAATAAAGATTTTCAGTTAAATATTAAGAGCCTTAATCCTAACATATCATATACGAGTGTAGGCTACATTTAGTCAAGCAATGAGCTCTTACTTGACCAAAACTTTAAATTTTGAAACATTAGGTACTATGAAATTCCACAGAAGATCAGAAGGGTGCTATTGTTGGTCGATTAACATTCTTTATCGTAATAAAATTCTCCATTGCCAACACTATTTAATGCAAGAATCAGCATTGTCTTATTTAATCTGTAAATGATGTTATAAATCTATAATCACTCCTTTTATCCTTTAATCTGTTACTCATTTGCGATTCGATGGCATTAAGCCAAATTTTGGGCAGCCAAAATAACAATATGGCTATTTTCTTGAGCATATATGGGCTATTTATGAATGAATGTGCTTAAATCACAATAATATTTAAACTTAATAACAAGGCATTGGCACCAATATACCCATCAATTCAAGACAACAATTTCCTGGAGTGTCTTTGAAACTGAATCACTCTTGAAGAGCGATTTTTCAGCTGAAACTGAACAAACATTGCCATATAAGTGGTTCATGGACTTCCACTTGAATTTCTTAGCGCTTTTGTTAGATTCCAAATGACAATATGGAAAGGTATTTGTTTTGACGTTGATAAATCGTCTTATATAAACAATCCAAGCCAAAGTGCTGGCCTGATTAAAGAGAAAATGACATTTGATTAACATCAACAGTTTTCCCTTGGTGTCCGGGCTGAATAAGAAGTTCTTCTTTTTAAGTAGCCGCAAAAGAAAACTGATGGGTCTTTAAACTCCCCATCAAAAATTGCCCCTCAATTGAGTGATAATGGAGCGCTAGATTGTCGGATTAGGGATTTTTTGTGGAATACATGTAGTAGCTTAACTTTTTACGATGCTCTTTGAAAAGATATTTATCGATATATCCTTGTAGCGGCTGCTGCTTTGAAAAGCGACTGTCAAAGCAACGACTTCTAGACTGCTACTCCGTTAGAACAGCTAATCCGAAACCCAACCCAACCGACACCTTTAAAAGTCGCTATTTATGTCGTACACAAATAGACATATTATTCATTAGGACCGAAACTTGCGTATACAATTTGTTTGATGTACTCACTAGTATATTGCACCAGAGTTGTAAACTAGTTCATGCCGAATAGTTCATGCCCAAACCTGGCGCGAACCCCCAAAATAAGTTGGAACCCAAGCCATGCCTAAAAAGTCCAAAAATGACGGGAGGTCTAAAAACGTACTGTATACCGGTACGGTAAATTGCTCCTTTCCTTTAAATAACTTTAAATAGTTTGCTGTGGCTTAATGAAACTTGTTTGATAAATCGCGATGCCGTACTAGTAATTGTATACCAACAATCGCATTGACGCTTAAACAAAGTCTTCATTCAGTGTTGCAAAGTTGTTTTTATTATGTTTTTATGTCACATGGAACATATGGCAAGTATGAGACCCAAATTAAGCCCAAAATTTTGTCAAATTTAAGCCCGAATACGAGCCCGGTCCGGCCCGACTTATCCTCTGTTTCGCACGACGAACTTTTGACAAGTGCTACATAATATGCTTCTATAGAAAGTTCTTATCTCTAAAGTAATCGAAACGTGTAATATAATACATCGAAAATAATTATTCGTCAGTTTTTGTTAACAGGTACAACACGATAATTTTGTTTAATTTGTGATGACGTAGCGTGTACGAAACAAAGATTACAACATAAAAGATTTTGAAGTTTTTGTGTTATTGCTTGCAAACACAAACGAAAGAACAAAAAGTTGATACAAACTGAGGTCTTTTGTCATCCATTCAGCATACTTTAGCTATTTAGAATACAGATACTTTTTTGAGATTGCAGCGGTATCGTAAATCGAACTTTTAGTCTATGGCAGGATTGGGCAAACTTGCTCTAAGAGCCGCTGGTGACACGGGGGTCTGGAAGCAAAGCTCCCCAGCACGCAAAAAACTTTGCATGTTTTTGCAAAAGTAACTTAATTTTAGAAATATTTTGATAAAAATCAATGCTTTTGAAACGAGGCAAAGAAATTGGCAGTGCAAACACGATTAAACTAGTCGCATAAATGGGCTATGTGGGAGGTAGCTATAGGTAAAATTTTAGTTCTCTTGTTTACATGCTGGTAGGTAAATCATAAAATCCTATATATCAATAAAACTCACACGGAGTAGTCTATATTTTATAGAGAAAAATAATTGGGAGGGGGCTGATGGAAAAATATTTGAGAGAAGTGATTGATAATTAAGCAATAATTAATAGCCTCCCCCCCCCTTCCTGAGTTTATAATATATTTGTTGATAAAACCTATTTTCAGCATTTTTACACTAGCGATCAAGTTTGATTGCTTATTTTTGGCCATTTTTCAAAGTTTTCATTGATTTGTGAGTTTTATTTTTGACAAATTAGCACCCCTAATATATGAGGTGTGTTTGAATAGTAACGGGACTGTGCACGCTGTACGAACCACTTTTACCGCAGAGAAAAAAGCATTGCTTTCTATAATGTCACAATGTCTTATGGTTTCGAAAACCAAATTTCAGCATTCTGTGACCACAACACTCTTTTTTGCGCGTTTTTCTGTCAAGGCACTTTCTTTGTGAGCGTTTTGTGAAAATTTGATAAAATTAAGAATTTTTGGCTTTTTTTTTCTTTGGTGCGAAGAATGAGCGTCAAACAATGAATCAACGTGAAATTTCTTGTCCGTCTTGGAAAAACTTCAACTGAAACACTAAAGTTGCTTCAAGAAGTCTATGGTGATGACACGATGTCAAGAACTCGTCTTTTTGAGTGGCACAGGAGGTTCAAAGAGGGAAGAGAGGAGGTGGAAGATGATTACAGAAGTGGTAGGCCATCCACCAGCAGAACAGATGAAAATGTTGAGCGTGTGAGACAAAAGGTGTGGAGTGATCGCAGTCTTACTGTTAGAATGATAGCAGATGAGCTGGGTATGAATAGTGAGAGGGTATGGAGGATCATTACGGAAGACCTGGGGATGAGGAAGATCTGAGCAAAAATGGTACCAAGGCTGCTGAATGAAGGACAAAAGGATTGGCGTGTGCAAGTGTGTCAAGACATTTTTGTGCAACTCGAAACTGAACCCAACTTGCTGAAAAGAGTTGCTACTGGCGATGAGTCATGAATCTTCGAGTACGATCCACTCACCAAACCGCACAGCCTTGAATGGAAGAGCGCATTGTCACCAAGACCCAAAAAGACGAGGGTGTTCAAGTCCAAAACCAAGGTGATGCTGATCGCTTTTTTTGATGTCCATGGAATTGTCCACGCAGAATTTTTGCCACAAGGCCAAACTATTAATCAACACGTCTACAAAAACATCTTGCGACGTCTGATGCGCTCAGTGAGGGAGAAAAGAAGAGAACTGTGGGAAACGAGGTCATGGCTGCTTCATCATGACAATGCTCCAGCTCATAATGCCTTGGGAATTCGGGAGTTTCTTGCCCAAAATAACATTGCTGTACTGGAACAACCACCCTACTCTCCAGATCTGGTCCTTTGTGACTTCTTTTTGTTTTCCAAACTACCATCAAAAGAACTCGTTTTCAAGATTCAGAAACCATTAAAACAGTCTTGACGAGAGAGCTCCGAGCGATCCCGGAGGAATCCTTCCAGGAGTGCGTGGAAGCGTGGCCGAGGAGATTGGAAAAGTGCATTCGAGCCCAAGGAGATTACTTTGAAGGCGACATGTTGTAAATTTACTTGTCAAATAAAATAAAACCTTAATAGACCCAGTCTCGTTACTTTTCAAACACACCTCATATGTTTCAAAAGATGCTTTAAATCACTTTTTAGTCCATTCCAGTGCAAAAAACAGTCTCAGAAGTGCTAAAAACTTGGTAGTTTCCTTCTGCATTTTGGTCGACAAGCCAATGGGAAGAGGGGGGCCATAGCCCCCTGGCTACGCTACTGAAAAACACAATGATTGTTGCCCTATAAGGCAGCATTAACACTTGCCTGCGCTCTTTGAAGTTTTTTACAACTCCGGAAAAGTTATTCTACCTTGATTCTTTGAAGCGTTTATACTGCAATTCGTCATCATAGTTGATATAACCTTGGCTGACAGCAATATCAAAACATACTTGTTTTATCACTCTAAAATACATCGAAAAATAAAAACAATTTCAAAAACCAGATAACATATTTTTGAAGAATAATCTAAATTTTTTTCGTAATATTACGATTCAATGCAAGAGCCACAAACTTTAAGTCCGCGAGACCGCGAGTTGCATGCGGCTCCCAAGCCGCAGTTTGCCCACCGTTAGTCTATGGTGTAACAGTCCGACATTTTATTGCTTCATTATCCGTAACAAGCAATGCCTAAACTTGAACAAAGAAAATCTCTAGCGTCATCTAACGCTGAAAAAATCGTGTTATCAAGCAATGACGATGACCAACCAAATATTGGGCCAGGAAACTTCAACCAAACAAAGCTGGAAGACGCAGATATACACATTGGCAACTACTCTAAGTTGACAATAGGCGTGAGGAATAAAAAGATGAACAACTAGTGCGTTAAAGGTGCATTTACGCTGGACTCGAAAAAAACAAAATTTGACGTCATCGAGAACTTGCGAAAGGTTTCAACCGGTCGCAAACTTCACGAGTGGTTGCTTAATTTCACTTAAGCAAAATTGTTTTTGAATGGTTGTCCAATTTTAAGCAAGTGAGGTAAGCGACCACTCGCAAAAGCTACCAACTTTCGCTTCGCGTCCAGTGTAAACCCGCCGTAAGATTGATCGCATGATCTCTGTTCAAACCGTTTTCTGGTTATGATGTTGTCTCCTTGGAAAGAACGCTTTAAAATGATTATCTCTACTTGGTGGTTTACGTGGGAAGAAGTCAAACAATCAATGGCCGAGTGAATAGATCGTTTGCCAAAATGAAACAGTTGACTTGGGTTTGATTCCCGGTCTGGTCAAACCAAAAGCTATAAAAATTAGTATTTACAGCTTCTCTACTTGACGTTTAGCGATCAAAAGAGACGGCCTGAAGCCTCCACCACGTGTGGTAGACAGATTGGCAGGTGGCAGTTTGACTCAAAGACCGTAAGGTACCTTTGCTTTCTCCTGGCCAAGGCAATTCGGTGAATAAAGCTGTAATTATAATTACAAACGTCAAGCGGAAAGCTTGGAATACGGTCAACTTTTAAGCGGGTGAGGATTTGTGCGAAATACAAGCGCATTCGTCGCTTCCTCGAGACTGGGAATATATATGTATCAATCAATTAATTTACTAACTTCCAGAACTTTTGTTTGTACTTTAATGAAGTTTTTTTTAAGAAAAAGCAACTTTGCGCTAAAATTTATTCGTTGGTATCAAGCAAAAACAAATCAAAAGAAAAAAAAAAAAAAAAACAAGCCACAACTGGTTGAAAACTTTGTGACGAATCAATGGTTGTAGTGTGTACAAACAAGGGTGATTTGGCGAACAGCTTTTGATAGTTCTACTACTTTGTTAATCTCGATGTAAAAGTTTGCCCAGCTTATGAAAGAAACTCCAATCCCCCCCAAGAATGTTAATACCATTTTCGATCAGGACGGTGTTGGCAAAGAAACTATAAAAAAGTTATTAAAATCACTGCAGCTCTACTCTTCATTTAGTTTCCCCATGAAAGAACACAATGCTATTGTAATAGAATAAAAAAAGAATTAAAAAAAGACGTAACAGACAATAAAATGATCTGATGCTGAATATAAATCTATGCCGCCATTATTTGTTTTGTATTAAAATTACAATACTAACTCGTTTTGATGCAGATTTTTAAAGCGTGCTATATACAAAGCCAATTCATTCAATCATGCGTTAGAACCAAAGCACTCAGAGTCGTACACCAACGGACACCAGCTTTTTGTAGTTATCATACTGTTTGCAAGTCTTTCTTCAGGATGGGTCACCACAACGGGTAGACTGCTCGGCCCCAATGCAGAGCCGATGCTGGGTTTAAAATAAAAATATTCTGATTTTCACCTCCAACTTGGCATAAAAAGTTTTTGATCAACTTTTGGCTCAAATTGATTTACCGACTTTTGAGCGTTTTATTTAGTATTGGCCATGGCGACCTAGAAAAACCGGCCATGTCAACAAATCGCGAGCGCTTCGACTGAAGGCCGACAATTGCAGTCTTCGGGCAATAGAGCCAGCTACGCGAGGTATCGGTAGTGCACTTTACGCTATATATTCAGGCATGGTCGACATTTTAACGATGACATTCTAAAGTTAAAAGACTAAACACTAAAACATTATAACGTAAACAAAAGTATCTTGTATTAAATACTGAAAAAAGTGGTTGCATACGTTGTCAAAAATTTGGCCAAATACGAAACTATACGCTCATTTAAGTCACCGAAAGTAACAATGCTGCGGTATTTCATAATCTACATTACGGTGCACTAACAATGTTGTATCAAACATGCTGATACCGGTAAGTATAATAAGTACTATTGCATTTTAGCCAGAAAATAGTTAGTCGTTGGAATATCGTAAATTTAAGAAAGTTTCAAAATTTTTAAGCCAGACTCTTTACCACTACGTGAAGTGCAAAACACGGAGTCGTTCTTTAACAATATATTGCACAAAATAGCGCAGTGTTTTTTTTTGAAACACAGAAGTCGTACCTTACTGAAATTTAAAAAATCTGTCAACAAAATATTTTCGACATCCCGCATCTAAAACTTGCAGAAAAAAAAACACGCAAATATACACCACCGCACGAGATAGTCTTGTGGAAAAGTAAGTGACCCTCTTTTGAGAGCATCAACGTACTTTCCAAGCTTGTGGTAATGAAACAGCGAGTCATTTTCTTTCACCACACCACCTTTTTTTTGTACATACCCAGCAATGTACAGTATATCAAGGATAACAATCTCTCTTCTTTCACACGTTGCCAATGCTATGCAAATTATCAAAGACTTCACATTCTTTGTCGTTCAATAAATCTGTCTTGGGACAGATTTACTCCAACCTGTAGAAAAAGTTTGGCTTGGTCAATGAGGACATTTTCAATAATATGCTATGCCGTTATAAAGTAAGTTCCTCTTGAACCTTCACGTAATATTCCAAACGCCTTTTCCAAAGGATCGGTGGAAAACCATCCGAGCATCATATATTCATTGCCTCCGGAGAGCATATGCTTTGCGAGAATTGCTTAATTAAGAGGACAGACAACTTGGAAGGAATTCCGGGAAAAAACAGAAAATGGATTTTTTGGTCTCAGCTTGCCATGGAATTTTACCATCTCTGCATCGTTTGGCCAATGTTTTCCACTCACTTCAGTATACTTCGAGACAACCAAGTTGGCTCTCGGGATGACAGAAATCTATTTTTTCTTTTCTTTCTCATATTGTGGAAGTTTGTATAAAGATACTTTTTTACTACTGGAAGCATAGTTTCCTTTACAAAGCGTTACACAACACTTAAGAACTATTTAAGTTTATGCAATAACCTTTTTTCTGCGAAAATAGAGTATTGTTAGCAATACAGCTTTAGGAGCTTTTGTACAGTATACTGCAATTACCGTATGCTGCGTGAGGCGCAGCCATGCTATACCAGTATCTATAATTTATATTGTAGCTTTCAATAATTTCTAAACATTTTGTTGCTATGGGATGTCGTCATTCTAGCTTGCTCATCCGGATCTGCAATCCGTACTTTGAAAAATTTAAACTAAGTTAGAAATATTAAAACTATAAGTAATTGAAACCTTAGTTTTGTATCGAGCGAGCAATCCTTAGATCCTGTTGCCTATTGCCATCACAATTGCTATCTAAGCACATTTTAATCATAAAAGCTTCCTTACCTTCTCATACTGTTACTGTCTTTCTATCGAAATTACTGAAGTTGTTTAACTGCTTGATTGAACAAAGGCAATTAATGGCTTCGCAGATAAAACATCATAAATACTGTAGCTACTGTATATCCGATAATTATACTGTAGTTCTACACATTAATGTGGACTATAGTTGTATCTTATATCGCTGCTTCATAACTGTAAAGTTACCTGTTCTACAAGTTAGTTGTTGCTGTCACTAGTAATCGTCTCAAATGCCGACGTTTTCTATTGCAACAACTAAGTCTTGTGACTGACCTAATTAGATTTGTCTCTTACTGAGAATTTCTATCGGCCTTCAGTCGAAGCGCTCGCTTTTTGTTGGCATGGCCGGTATTTCTAGGTCGCCATGGTATTGGCAAATCTGAGATGTACGAAAATAAAGCAAAAATATGACACGAATGTTCTGCTCGTTTCGCTGAAATAAAATAAACTTGCGCAAAAATGCGTTTGATTTTTGTCCCTATTGATGATTTTGGTTTTGCAGTAGCGGAACTGAGAGGAAACAAGGATATACGTCGTAAATTATTGCGCTTGTGCAATGCTCAGTTCTCGTTGTGGTCACGAAAGACTGCAGTTTAAGATGAATGAATGGAATAAAAGTTTCCAAACACGTTTATTAAAATTAAGTTAGAAAAAATGAAAATCGATTTAAGCGCATGGGTTGGACTACAAGAAAGACGTTTACATTTTGTAATGAATATTAAGTTTGAAAAGAAACTATACTGAATGTCATCCGCTGCTTTGTTCTGAAAAGTTGATTGGTGGTACAGAGCTTGAGAAATGCTTTAATTAAACTGTTCAATTGTTCATGTCTTCAAAACTTTTTGTCTGACTCTTGTCTTGAAGAATCGTTAGAATAGAGAGCGCAGGAAAAAGAGCGGCTATTTATACGAAAAAGCCGAGCCGTGATTAGTCGAAAAAAGACCAATGCGAGAGCGTTATTAGTGCACTATTTTTATGCTGTACACAAATCTTTTTTGTCGGCAGAGGGCGGGGTAGAAGTTTTGACTGTGTACCAATGACGCCCTCGCATTGTTTTTTTTCCAGCCAATCACGGCTCCGCTTTTTCCTATAAATAGTCGCTCTTTTTCCTGCACCCTCCGTTTTGACGATTCTTTTTGACAAGTGTCAGACGAAAAGCTACGAAGGCATGAACAGTGAACACTTCTTTTTTCTGTAGTAATTGCTCTTGAGAACGTGCGATGATGTATTTATTACTAATAGATACTTTTTCTGGCCGTTTCCTTTTGAGATGCTGCCTTGTGCCTTGTACGTTGTGTCTATAGCAGAATAGCCTCATCTTACTCAAATTAAAATACTCTTAAGATCGAAAGTTATGTCAAAGTACTAGGTATTTTATGAACAAATCAATGTAACCGCTAGCCTAGGTGTTACAATATCAAAATCAATTTTTTAAATACAACATATGTTTTACTTTTTGAGAATTCGAACATACAAAAAAGGGAAATGCATAATATCGATAAAATAGAATCGATTAATACACAACATTTTCTGGATAGAAACTCTTACAGTACAAAAAAAATAACTACTGCCTCATATTGAATCGAAACATACTGAACCTAAACAAAGAAACTCAAGCAATACTATGCATGCAAGATGAATTTTATGAGAAGCATTTAGCATATAGTGAATCTACTGTACAGGTAAAGCTCTTAAACCATTATTTATTCAAAAAGTATTCAAATGTGGGTGTTGCTGACTTGTTAATATTTTGACGAAAAATCAAAGATAACGAGCTAATTAAATGAGCAACTTTGAAGCAAAGGAAAATGAGATATCGTTAAACCTTCGCAAAATTTGCCATAACAAAGGTCGAGAAACTTGTCCAAAAAAGATCAGGTCACATATTAAACGAACTCGGCCTACTTTACAGAACCAAAAGCCCAGACAAAATCAGTTTAATTCAAAGCGCAGCATTGTTGAACGCAGCTATAGTGAGATTGCCTTCCAGTAAAAAGTTCTGTAGTGATTTAGAAGATCTCTGCAGGCATGTACTGAAATGTGCCGTTGCAAGTCTAAAATATGTCAATTTAATTGAAATTTCAAAGCAAGTTAAAGAAATGGTCTCAGAAATGCGAGAAGAAACTAACAGAAGATTAAAATGCATCAAAGCGATTAAAGCAGCTAAATATTCGACCTCAAATGTAAAAGAATTTTATAGCAATCAAAATCCTGGAAAAAGTTTAAAAGCACAGGAAAAATTAAAATTGATAATGTACAAACATTGCAGAATATGATTGCCCAAAGATACGCAAAAATAATGGCTTTTCTATCACGTCATTGCATTGGGATTATGGGAAAGCCGCCTTCCAAATACGCTCTTGTAGGAATGGGATCTTTAGCGAGAAACGAAATTACTTCTTAGTCAGATTTCGAACATGCAATTGTTTTGGGAGAAATTTTTACGCAGCAAAATCGAACACATATCTTGGAAAATTTTCGTTGGTATTCTGTCATTTTTCAGATCATTATACTAAATCTTCAGGAAACGATCATTTTAAGCGTTTGCATACGCAGCTTAAATAATAATTTAAAACTAAACGGAAACTGTTTTTTTTTGACACAATCACTACTCGTGATGTTTCCTTTACGGATTGAAGCCACATGCTTGCAAATTTTCGCTAGGTAAAACTCAGGCCACAACAAAAAATCTTGGACCACAGAACTGATCAAACCCATGTCTAGATGGTAAAGTATTTCGAAGTTGACGAAGATTTAAAGAATAGATATCACATAGCCGATATCCTTACCAAAACTTATTTTGTTGCCGGTTTTGAAAGTGTCTACCAAATGTTTTGCGAAAAGGTCAAAGAAACAAAAGAACAGCAATCTAGTAAAATTCATCAGCGAATAAAAGACAAACTGATGGAAAATTTGGAAGAATTTAATGTTGGAAAGCACTTTAATCTATTCCAAAACCAAAAAACTATTAATGTTAAACTAGTGATTTATTGAAGTGCTTCTTTGTTTATTACTGCATTGGGCCAACTAAATAATTGCTTTCATCACAATTCAAATTTTGCCATTCTGGAAGATTTACACCGAGAAAATTTAATTGATCAAACTACGTTTTATGATTTGTCTTTTGCTGTTGCATTAGCTTGCCAGGTAAGACTCTGGCATTGCATGAGGTTGAATTCCCAAAATGACTCTTTAGCTGTGCATCAGGAAGATTTTTGCTGTTCCGTAGAATTGAATCCTTTTCATGCTGTTGTGGCTACCAAACATGAGCTTGTAAGATTCTTAAGCACCATTTTGCATATATTGCTAATGAAAGATCAAATTTCCAATTTGAACAATCTTTTCAACAAAAATGACATTTGGCCAGAATTGACAGTAAAAATGTACATGGGATTATATGAAGAAGTGGTCGATGATGGTGAGCGTTATTTGCGTGGAAGATCTATTGAAACTGGTAATGATTTGATAGTCATGCACTATCTCAATGCTGCTTATAAACACAAAGAGAAGGATTCACGTGCAAGGGCACTCAGCACCACTCGTTTAGGCAGATGTTATGGAACATCCTCATCGCAATCATCGCTTAGCTCTGAAACTGTTCTAAACGCAAAAAGCAACTTCAGTCTTGATATAATAGTAAAGCAAAGTAATTGGGTTGTAGAGATTTTACGGCAAGTAAGTTCCGACCCTAATTGCAAGCTTCAGTTTTCATTGTCTGGCAATGCAACTCTTTGTTCGCATTTCTTAGCTGAAAAAGGCTCTTTAAATGCATCGGAAAAGCATTTTTGACTGGCGCTTTATATGTTTCGGGAAAACTTTCTTCTTTCAAATCCTAGTTTTGATTCTTCGAACAGGTTTGAAGTAATTTGCAAGGGACAATCCGTACATTATATATCGCGATGCTTATTCTATGTGTAGGTCATTCTGAGAAAGCTTAACAATACTCTTTTGAATGTCTAGAGATGCTTGACCGATTAGGAGGTGCCGTGGAGTGCATAGGATTGGTGTATGAATATATCATTGCAGGCTATGAAAAGCTTGGATTCATGAAACAAGCAAAATGTTATTTCGCCTTATTGGTACGATTTGGAATTCCTCTTTCTGAAGAATGGGTATTTTCACAAAAAGAAGCAGAAACATATTATCATAGACTCGTAAAGAAATATCGTTTGAAGTAATCTACACCCCACAGTTCCCCATTCTACCTGCAATAAAGTCAGCACTCGACAGCCTCACGGTATAAAACTTGTTAGTTAAAAGCATTCAGAATAACTTAAATAAATAAAAAAACGGTATAACGCTTAACCTAAATTTTATTACTTTTAAATCATTTCAAAACTCACTTTTGGTTGGTAGCATTGGACAATTAATGATGAACTACTATAAGAAGTTAGACAAACAAAAATTTTAAGGCAATTTTACGAACAGTTTTTTGTTACGAATATATCCTCTAGAACCTTTTTCAGTATTACATACCGTAGATTCTTCATTTTATTACTTGAATTATGTTGCCGCAAGAATGCGTGATTTGTAAACACAAACAGATGTAAAATGACTCCAAAATTGCCACAGAACAATAATAACCAAAAAGCTACTGTAAATTGACCCAAAATTGAGGCCAATAGTTTGTAAAACTTAATTAAAGGTTGACATTATTAGACACATTTTTGTATTAATAACAATATATCTTTCAGTATTTTTTTACTGTATTTTGTCTTCTGTAAATTTTGCTCGGCTATGGAGACCGCAGGACTGTATATAGCACCAAATAATTTTGTGTTTTCTGTCATTGACATTGCAACTAAAATTTGAAAAATTTACTTCTACATTAAATTTTTATTGAAAAGTTTATACGCTTAATTTGATGAGGCAATTAAGCGCTTTGCTTTCGCAATGCCGCAAAAAATATATATATATATTTGTTTCTTTGTAAGTTATATATGATAATGCTTGCAGGGGCGTCGCCAGCTTCGCGAGATCGGGGGGGCAAAATTAAAATCAGGAGGGCAAAGGTTTTCGCCGAAATGCGGACGCTTTTTCTGGCCGAAATCACAAATTTTCCGACCAAAAGCAGGTGATCTCCAAACAAAAAAGGCCTTCGTCGAAATCCGAAGGCGTTTTCTGGCCGAAAACACAAATTTTCCGCCCAAAAACACCAATTTCTTCCTCCCAAAAAATACCGTGGTGGGCAAGAAAAAAATCGGGGGGGGGGGCAAAAACGAAAATCGGGGGCATTGCCCCCCCGCTGGCGACGCGCCTGAATGCTTGTCATTTCGGCTTTGCTTGCTCAACTGATAAGCCTCGAAATTAGGCAAAACAGCTGCTTTGAGCATGCAACTTACAGTTTTTTGGTTTGTTTTTCTTTTAGTAATGCATTCTGAGAATTTTGATGTTTGTGCGATTGCTTTCGTAATGTACCTTTGACAGGCGCGTAGCCAGGATTTGGAAAAGGGGGGGGGGGGGGGGGCTTTTTTGAAAGAGCAAGAAACGTGCAAACGACCTTGACGCGAATTTTCATTGCTCTTGAATCAGAATCACAAGGTTTGTCCGAAAAATGCGATGGAATTTTTCGGAAAACTCGGAAATTCAAACGTTTTTTCAGGCCAAAAACAGGTGGTCTCCAAAAAAAAAAAAAAAAAAAAGAAAAAGGTCTTCAGCGAAATTGAGACTGATTTTCCTGCCAAAATCGGAAATTTTAACGCATTTTTAGGCCGAATCACAACATGTACTTCACAACTTCGGGGGGGGCTGTTTTCAATTTTTCACCAAAGATCGGCCTCAAAAGCACCAAAAACGTGGGATTTTGCATACTTCACAAGCCAATGGGGGGGGCTCGAGCCCCCCCGCCCCCCCTGGCTACGCTACTGACCTTTGAAATGGTGTTTCCTTTTCAATTTTTGTTTTAAGACGTGATTACTGCACCCACTTAGCTTGGATTGATTTCCAAAGGCTACAACTTTGTTGTCCCTTTCGTTTGAATTTCGTTTGAAAAAAGTACCAAAAATGGTGATGCAGTCCTCCTATTGATACGGAGTTGTTGGTGCGATGAATTTCACAAGAACGTTCATTGTTTATTTGGTTAATTACGTTACCAAACTAGTTTGGCGGATATGCCAAGGATAAACTGAACTTTTTATTGTTTACCCGCTACTTTTTTAGTCTTTTTGTGAGTTATGATGCTTCTCTAAATTTAATTGTATAGTTGATAATAAACGCCAAGTTCTCATTGCTTTACACGTAGATAGGATCCCCTTGTTCTTGAATACATTCTTGCGTCACTGAGCACCATTATTATTGCTTCATTGAATTTTGTCCAATTACATCAGTCTTTTATATGCTTCGACTTAGGAGGAGAACGTATGATTGCGTGTATCATTTATTTTAAAGTTTGGAAGACTAGTTTGTGGTTTTGGTTTTGATTCACAGCACTAGTTCATAAACAACATGTAAAGTTAGGCGTTTTTAGATTTTGGTAATTAAAGGCGGTGAATCATCCAGCCAATTCCAGGGATTTACAATAGCTAAAATTGAACTATATTTTTTGATATTTTTTGTTTTAATTTTGGGACTGCGGTTGCAAAGATATTCAACAAATGCAAAAAGATGTCCCCCCAAAAAAAGTTTTTGGAAACTCTTAGTTTTGATCTTCCCGCCAAAACCACAGTTAATGGTTTAGAGAACTGTGGTTGGCCTAATAGTTTAGAGATAGTTTATTTCTAAATAGTTTAGGCCTAACTATCTCTAAACTATTAGGCCTAATAGTTTAGAGATAGTTAGGCCTAATAGTTTAATAAGATTACAGTAGGCCTAATAGTATAGGGAACTGTGGTTTTGGCAGGAAGATCAAAACTCAGAGTTTCCAAAAACTTTTTTCGGGGGGTTATCTTTTTGTATTTGTTGAATATCTTTGCAAACGCAGCCCCAAAATCAAAACAAAAAATATCAAAAATTATATTTCAATTTTAGCTATTGTAAACCACCGGAATTGCCTGGATGATTCACCGCCTTTAAGTTGCAGCTTCAGTTCATGTAAGTGTAAGTTCGGCTAGTTTAGTATATGCAACCTAGTTTTAGTTTAGTAAAGATAACAGTAAGTTACAGCCCGTAAACTAGTTTCAGATTTGCAGTTAATCTAGTTGGCAGCCTGCAGCCTAAGTATATTCGGTAAAGATATCTGTTAAATTTGTACTCTGTAGCCTAGTTTGATTCGGTAAAGATTTCTGTTAATTTAATAGCCTGGAACTTACTTTCAATTGGTAAAAATTTCAGTTAGTTTAGCCTCCTGAAGCCTAGAGTTTTACTTGGTAACGATCTCAGTTAGCAAGAATTAATTGGTTTTGCATAATTTGTTGGGTAAAGATTGACTTGTGACCGAACTTTATCTGCCAAAATGTTTATTCATTCTCTTAGTAAAGTTTTTTCCTTTGTAAGTTACATATGGTAAGGCTTGTTATTTCGGCCTTGCTAGCTCAACTGATGAGCCTTGAAATTAGGCGAAACAGCTGTCTTGAGCATGCAACTTACAGTTTTTTGGTTTTGTTTTTCTTTTAGTAATGCTTTTTGTGAATTTTGATGTTTGTTTGATTGCTTTCATAATGTACCTTTTAAATAGTCTTTCCGTTAAATTTTTTTGCAACACATTTTTTAGACCAGAGACGCCCAAACTATTTGAGGAACGGGTCACAATGACGTTAACCTGGCCGCACAATCAGTGCCGGCCTGAACTAGAAAATTTTTTCTAGCGAGATTTGATGTAAAAACTGGCGGAAATTTCGATGAAGACCAAAACCAAAACAAAAAAGGCCTTAATCACATTTTGATGTGATTTTTGGCGGGATTTTAGGTGGTGACCAATCAAAACAAAAGAGATTTGATTTGGTTTCTTGCAAAATTTTGCTGCTAGTTCATATTAAAACCTGTGGTCCTCGAAACGAGGTTTGGGCAGTCTTGTTTTGGACAAAACTTAACTAACTTTCGGGCTCTTTCGGGCCCTTTCGGGCCTGTTTTTGGCTTCAAATCACCTTTTTGGCAAACGGTATAATTGGGAGGAGACTAATATATTAATCATAAAAATCACAGCCAATGTTATTGTAATAAGTTGATTTCGAACGTTTCGGCCCTGTTCTGGTGCCATTTTCAACGAACAGTAAAAAACTCTCGCGAATCACATCCTGGTATTGATTGAAACGAAAAATAAAAACAGGCCAATCTCTGTTACGCATTAAAAAGGCGGAGTGGATAAGGTGAGGAGTCGAAGTTGAGATTAGGTTTGAGGAGTTGGATGTATAGTGATTCTACGATTAAAAGTTTTTATTTGTCTGGGCAGGAGGTAAGTATTAGTGGATTATGAAAATCAACTTTGACGGAAGGACTGGATTGGAGATTTGATCCTAGAATCACTATTTGATCCTAAAATCAACTTTTGATCCTAGAATCACTATACATCCAACTCCTCAAACCTAATCTCAACCTCAACTCCTCATCTTATCCATTTCACCTTTTTATTGCGTAAAAGACATTGGCCTGTTTTTATTTTTCATTTCAATCAATACCAGGATGTAATTCGCGAGAGTTTTTTACTGTTCGTTGAAAATGGCACCAGAACTACAGGGCCGAAACGTTCAAAATCAACTTATTACAATA
Source organism: Trididemnum nubilum (assembly GCA_963965965.1). Classification (NCBI taxonomy): domain Eukaryota; kingdom Metazoa; phylum Chordata; class Ascidiacea; order Aplousobranchia; family Didemnidae; genus Trididemnum; species Trididemnum nubilum. The sequence continues at coordinate 13,563,901 of OZ014488.1, read as the reverse complement.
ACATTGGCTGTGATTTTTATGATTAAAATCATGTTTTGTGTTCGTACCGGGTTCGGGCTTATGCTTTCGGGTTCGGGTCTGTACTATAGTCGGCCCGTTTACAACTCTGCACTACAAGCATTAAAAAAAACTATGAGATTTGTATTCTGATTGAAATAACCTCATTTCGGTTATCAAGAATGGTTTTATTTTTTTATTGTTATTTGTTATATGTGTATTCATTTTCAATGCTCATTACACCTGCCTATTCCTGCTTTTTTTGTTTTGCAGGTATTTTCAAAGTTAACCAAAAAAAAATCATAATTTCAGACTTATAATGAAACTAGAAGTGCATTCGCACAAAATTACCAAAATTTATTCAAAATTCCACAAAATGGCAAAACCGATCCTGGCCTCATAAGACCATTGTTAGGGATCGGTTTTGGCATTTCGTGGAACTCTGAGTAACTTTTGGTACTTTTTCAGAATTATTGACTGATTTTGGAAATGCACTCTATGCTTCATCATTAATGAACTGTCTCCACTAAATTGTCATTTTGTGATTCTTTGGTTTGGGTTTGATTCTCTGGATCTCCCCATCAACAATTTCAGACTTATTCGTAAAGAAGCGCTGCAGTCATGCTACAATAACGAAGCACGGAAGCAAACGCAAAAATAAGTTATTGTAGAGCGAAAAGTTTAAAGGTAGGCCTAGGCTTACTGGAAATCAGAGGTGGAGTCCACAAAGACGTCCTTGGCCTCGAGGGCACATTTTGAAGTCCTTGGCCTCGAAGGTCAAGTCCTCGAAAATTGCCCTGTCTTCGGCTCGAGGACAGCACTATTTTTTGAATGGTTCAAATTTTGTAGATCGGCTGAAAAAATTTTTTCTGCACCATTTTTGTGGAGATAGCGTGAAAAATTTTTTTGAAGATTTTATTTTCTCTTTTTGGAGAACACTTGCATCTGTGTCCTTGGTCCTTGGCCTTGGCCTCGAGCATTCCTGTCCTTGCCTCGAGAGTGTCTGTCCTCGGAAAGGCTGTCCTTGGCCTTGGCCTCGAATTTTTATTTGTGTCCTTGGCCTTGGCCTCGAGCCTTGTGTCCTCGACTCCACCTCTGCTGGAAATAGTTTGATTTCGTAGATTCGTGCGAAAGACGCAAACAAGCTCTGTACAATATTACGAAACAAAAATATTTCCAGCCCTCCTGTTTCAAATACTGTAGGCACAAGCCGCCACTGTGAAAATCCATGCTCTTACTTGCGAAATTTCTCTGCCAGTGTTTATGTTTTCCAATTCTTGTTTTTCAAAAGCTATAACTAATGTTCAAAATGTAGTGTTCCGCGACTAGAAAAAATTCTAAAAGCTTGATAACGTACTAAAAGTTATGAAGCTTTTTGAATTTTTTCAAATATTTAGAATGTTTTCAAATAATATATAAAAAAAAAGCAAAAATACTGTCGCTATTGAAAAAATTCTAGAGCCTACTACTGTTTCATAACTCTCTTTGATGTCCATCATCTATGAAAAGGTGGCAAAAATCTTGCTCCTTAGCCAAATACATGTATATGTATGTATATGCAACCCAACACAACTAACAAGCCCCTCAAACAACTGAACATGAGGCCATAACTGCAAGTTTGTCTCCCTGGTACAGATAGACAAACAAACAAACTAACAGACAGACAAATAATTATTTTGATATTACAACAGTTTCTGCTTGTGCTGTTGTAAGATGAAAATATATTTGTCGGTCTATCTGTAAACTGTTACAGGTTGACAAGTTTGAACTCAAACGGAAAATCAGATTTAAAATTCTAACTAGAACAAATCAAATCTTTTGTTATACTCGCAGGAATACGCCGAAGTGTGTAACGAGTTGCTGGGGCCCATCTCTGCGTCAGTGAGCCCAGGCAACCTGGCTTCTCTCGAAGAAATGTCGCAGCAGTGGCGAGCCGTTGGCAATGCTGTGCCCGATTTGACCGGCCCGAGATTTGAACCTCAGGCCTTCCGCTTCAGATACGAATGCATTACCGCTCGAACAACAGGCTGGCCAACTACAACAATTTATTCCCAAACTATGTTTTATGGGAGTAGATTTCGGCCATTTTTCGGTTTCATTAAATTGGATCACCTTTGGTAATAATGAACATTTCTCTAGAGTTTAGTCTCGCTTACCAATTTTTAAAGCCCACATTACAATACAACAGCATTAACGTATGTGACTAAAAATTTTGATCAATAGTATTAGACTATATAAAGTATTGTAAGTGTTTTTGTTGCGAACCAAGCAAAGAGCTCGATGATGCTAGGTTAGAGCCAGTTAACAGTAATAAAGCGGTTATAAAATCATTAAAATAATGCCCCTAACAGGCTGTTTCGCAGTTATGCTCTTCAGGGGAGTGACAACAAATCTAAACAGTAAACTTTAGATAGAGTCTGGGCGATTGAAGAAATAGTAGAAGTTAACCGACTTACAAATTCCTACGTATACCAGAACACGAACGGGCCGGCTGGGCCGCGGCAGTTAGCGGCTTCCCCCGCCTCAAAAAGCAAGCTCGCCGATTACACCAGGCAGCTACCAGCGAGATGGGGCACTGGAATACAGAAACAAATAACAAAGTAAGGCATCACTGGGTCTGGGTACACTATAACCAATAACCATTACATTTATTCAGAACTATCGCGTGCTACTACATGACATCATACGGCTACAACTCAATACTGCACTTATACTCCTGGCCTGATAACTATCAGGCAAGAGTAGAAGACTGTATCTGAAGCCGGAAAGCGCTAGCACAAAACTTCAACCGCCAACTAAGTATCACGCAATAGAAAGGACAGTAACAAGTGGCAAGTGCACAGATATTGCAAAACAAGACAGATGGTTGGTTCGAATCGTGGTGATAACGTAAAGTATTGTATATAGACAATTTGGTTTTACATTAATTACCGTGATTGTTTGGATGCTGGTATTTGTTTTCCTCAGGATGAATTCATTTAACTACTGATAGGCGGACCAGGAAATTTTGTCAATTTCTTTACGATCAGTGGTCACGTCATACAAAAAAAAAGAATGTTCGCAGCTACAGTATGGTAGTTTTTATTTGTTCATTTTTCTGTCACGGTATAAAATTTTGTTTACATTATTCCGTGAGATGTTGATCGAGATTCGTTTTTGTAAGATTCAAAAATGAAAATAAAGACAAGTAGAAGAAAAAAAAAAACACATTTAACAGTCGTTTTCTTTGTTCTGCTTGTGTCTTTTACTCTTTGTTTTAGATAAACAAAATACTTGCAAGTTATATGACTATGGCAGTAAGGAATCGGACTTCCTGAAAAAGTAGGTTTCGGATTCAACCAGAGTTGCTAATTCTGCAAGCGCTTGTTAAAATTTATTTATTCAACATTGGCCATGAGGACGTTGCCCTCGCCCCATAGCACCGTATTTTTTCTTCTTTTTTTCAGTCCCAAAAACTTAAGCTTATACTCGGTACGGTACCTCAACTCTTTTCAAAAAAACATAAATTTACAGTATTTTGCAATGCTTTTAGATAATATTTAAAAAATTTTGTGAAAAGATATTGTTTAGCCAAGCAGGCGCGTAGCCAGAAATTCGCAATGGGGGGGGGGCTGTTTTGGGGGTAAAGCCCCCAGCCGCCGGAGGCACGGGTGTCTGGGGGCGAAGCCCCCAGCGCTCGAAAATTTTGCATTTTTTTGCAAAAATAACTTAATTTTAGGGCTATTTTGATACAAAAAGAATGCTTTTAAAACGTGGATAAGAAATTGGCAGTGCAAACATGATTAAACTGGTTGCATAAATGTGTTATTTGGGAGGTGGCTAATGGTAAAATTTTAGTTATCTTATTTAGATGCTAGTAAATTATAAAATCGAATAGTTCAATAAAGCTCACACGGAGTAATCTATTTCGTATACAGTTTATAGAGAAAAAAATAATTGAGGGGGGGTAATGAAAAGAAATTTGAGAGAAATTGGTAATTAACAATACTGAATAGCCCCCCTTCTATTCCTTAGTTTATATTATATTTGTTGATGACACCTATGTTTAGCATTTTTACACTTGCGATCAAATTTGATTGCGTATTTTTGACCATTTTTCAAAGCTTTTATTTATTTGTTAGTTTTATTTTCAACAAATTAGCCCCCCCCTAAATATTTGTTTCAAATGATGTTTTAAATCACTATTTAGTCCATTCTAGTACATTTAACGGTCTCAAAAGTGCTAAAAACGTAGTGTTTTTCTCATTCTGCATTTTGGTCGACATGCCAATGGGGGGTGGGGGGGCTATAGCCCCCCCACCCCACCCCTGGCTACGCTACTGTAGCCAAGCAATATGATTTGCGTTTAGAAAACTACTAAAAAGTGGGGATCCATAATCAGCGAACGTTTGCACCGCGGCCCTAACTGATGAAAGTAAGTTATTAAAATTGACCTGTTCTACGTTTATAATTTAACTACAGTATATTCCCATTCACGGGTTATGGTCTTGTTTCATTACCACGATACCGCTACCGCTCGTAATTAACAGCAGCTGCAAACGAGTAAAACTTCAACAAGGCATTCATTATTATTTTTCAAAACTACTGTTTTCGAATTATCATTAAAAACTTAACGAAATGCAATATCTTAAACCTTTAGAGTTAAAAATTATGGAAAATTTACGAACCATAATGTAGAAAAATTGTGTCCTTGATCTTTGGTCTTGGCCTCGGATTTTTTTAGTTCTTGGCCTTGACCTCGAACGTTGTGTCCTCGACTCCACGTCTGATTCCTAGTATTGTTTTTGTTGCCTATGTCAAATCTTTGTTTTACTCGTTTTATTAAGCCAAAGCGTTTATTATAAATTAAATACACCTTTTTCCCAATTTCGGTTGATCAGGAAGGAGACAGCGAAGAAAATTTTCGATCTTCGATTCATGCTCCATCTGCTCACCTTTGTTCGTTCGTATGAGCCACGTACTCTGCCTTTGTCCAACCACATCAAAGAAGAGCACTTTTTTGGGTTCTGTTTGCAAGTCTTGGCCAGGCCGGGCCACCACAAAAGGTAGACTGCTTGGCCCCAAAGGAAAGTTAGTGTAGAGTGACTTTCCAAAGGCCACAACGACGCATTACCAGTTCAGGAATCGAACCGGGAGTCAGCAACTTTTTCATCTCAAACCTGATGTTCTACTAAGCTGAGCTATCGCCGAATCTACCTGCCCACCTCTATACCGTACACGGTGGAGGCTTCACACTGGTTATTTGATGCTGATTACCAAGCAGGGAAGTGGTGAATACCAATTTTTATAGTTTTTAGCTTGACTCGATCAGGATTCGAAAAATATATTAACGTTTCAATATTTTTTTTGACTACTAATGCTCTATCCAATCGAGCACTAATTGATTAGCAAGTTCGCGGGCCCCATCTCCGCGTTATTGCGCTTGCGGGCAACACAGCTCCTTTTGAAGCAGAATCAGAGGTGGTTAGCCGTTGGCAGCGCTGTGTCCAATTCGATCGACCGAAGATATCAACCTATCGTTTCAAACAGAAACGCGTTACCGCTAGGCTAACTGGCCAGTCTGTTGACAATGGCCTTGCCAAGAATTAGTCAAAAAAATATTGCTCAGATCGTATCCAATGTTTTTTCACAAAAAAGTTGCTGAGCGGAACATCGAACTCATATTGCGTTCAATAAAATTTTAATGTGTTGAAAAGAAATTAAAAGACTATCCATAAAACTTGACAGGCCAAAAATAAACACGTCAAGTGTTGATCGGATTAGAGTTAGCTCTGGGTCATTTAGAAATGTAAAAATATTAGTCGACTAAAGTTGCGTGATGCCGAAAACAGGTTTAATCACAAAGGTCGAGGATAGACAAAATTGTGAAAATACTGAAATCAATTATTTTCTTTTCAAAGGGTTTCTTGAGTGGCCACCCTTATAGACTTTCAGATTAATTGCTTTGTGATGTGTTTAGAAGAATCAAGTCCTAGAAACGCTCTCGATCTTCATCACCTGCAGCTATTTTTACAATAAGCGATTGTTTCACTAAAATTACAAAGACTAAAATGGATACCTTTTGCAGAAAACGCTAGATTGCATACGTGTAATTTGACCGAACAAAATCTTGTAGTGATTTTTGTCTTCAAACTAGTGTTTTCAAGATTTAACTAAAAAATAGCATTAAGATCCACAATCCCTGGGTGATTTAGTCTAGTGCAATGTAGTTTTGATCCATTTTTTCTGTGAATATTTTTATTACAACGGTGACATCTAGATATATTTGACGAGGGTAATCACCTCTTTAAATGCATCGACAAATTCAACCTTGGAAAGATGAATACGATCTTCTACCGTTGTGTAATTCGATTCCGATTCCTAGTCACGAAACCGATAAATACGTACGTTTTTTTACAAATTTTATCTCGTTAAAAATTAAGATAATTTTTTAACACAGACTAATTGTTCAGTAAAACAATAAATTAAACAAAATAAACAAAATTAAAACGAAAATAATCAAATATTCATTATATTCGCAGAATAATGCTGAAGCGTGTAACGAGTTGGCGGGGCCCATCTCGGCGTCATTATAGCAGAGGCGTGTCGTTAACAAGACGGTGTCCGATTATACCAGCGACGTTCTGAACACGCTTCTAAAATTGAAATTCCCACTATTAAATGAAAATCAGTTAATACAAAGAGTTGCAACTGAAATTCAAGCATCGAGATTTCTGCTTTTTTTAAATTTCTTTTCAGCAACGCAATTTTAAAAACATTGCTTATTTTCGAGGGTTTGTGTTGGTGAATTGAGATAAAATTTTGAAATACAACAAACTTTGTTTAAGAAGCATAATCAATGGTCTAAAGATCTGTTTAATCTAAGAACAAACTAGATTGTCAAAACAGAACTAATCGTTATGAATAGTTTATTCTACGTACACAACTTTCGTTTTCATAGCAAGGGTCTTTGGTAGAATTTTACGAAATAATTATATTTAAGATATTTCAGACTTTAAGTGAAAAATAACTCGTCTTGAATAAATAATTAATCGGGCTTAATATTTTGCTCTATTTTAGCAATCGTTTTTATTCTTAAACTAAACTCTGTTTTCATGGATAAAATTGATTTTATCAAAGTACAAAAAATATACTTTCACGCGACAAATTTACTGTAGATGAACTTAAATTTAAATATTCAGAAACTAATTGGTGCTCACAATTCATATTAGCGTTTTACGCGTCCATTTTTCATACTATTTTTTGGTTACGATGCCTGCTTATTGCTGAGTAGGTTAAAAAATGTGCCAAATTACGAAAAAAGCTGTACTCAGTAATAAACAGGAACCAAAACCATAGAACCGGGATTGAAAATGGACACGTAAAGACACAAAACATGTTTTTTCTTTCCTGATTTATTTCGTTTCTTCTTTTTCAACTATTTTATTTTTACACTTTAAATTCATTTAATACAGTCTATGGCATCAGCCAACTTCTCTGAAAACAACGTTTTTGCATTAGAAAAGAAACAAATAGATTTACTTTTCTGTATACAGCTTATCGAAAACCGGTTGCAAATCGGCTTATTTCACCCTTAATTGGAAACGTGCAAAAATTAAAAAGCGACCACCCAAGCTGATTGAAAAATAGTTACTGGTCAGTTGCAAGATGAAGTGTAGCTTCTTAGTATTTGCATAACTTGATAGCTGTTACATTTGAAGGTTTTGAAAATACAACGAGTAATTAAAAATGAAAAAGAGAGTGATCATTTCACAGCGAATTTTGAATTTAAAGATCGTAAAACGAGGTTTAGAAATATTTCTTCCTGCTTTTTTTAAACTTTTTTAAGGGTTAAGAATAAAGTTTAAGCTAGGGTTTAGTTAGGGCTAGATTTGGGGGAACTTTTTGAGTAAGAACTGGAATTCGTGTTAGACTTGAGTCTGAAGTAATGTAATACCAATCTAGTCAAAACTTTTCGCTAAAATAATCTCTTCCAGTAAAAAAATGTAATACTTGGAATAGAACTAACAATCCTATAGGACCATAGCCAGTCGCGTGTTTCTATGTTCGACTCAAAATATGGTGAAAACCGAAAAAGGTCTTCTACAATACTATTGGGTCAATTTTGACCAAATATAGGGTAAAGACCAAAAAAAGTTTAGGTCAAAAATATAAGCTCAATTTTGTGCAAATGTGAAGACAAAAAACAAGAGATTTTTCAAAAATGTGGGGCCAATTTTGTCCAAATATGAGGTGAAGGCTCAGTTCAGCTTGGCTTCCTCTGAATACGGCTGTACCATCATATTGCCTATAATGATTATGGAAAGCAGCCAGTAAAAAAAAGTATTTGACTGTTGTTTCCTTTTTTAAAACTACAGCACTTTTTGTATTTTTTAATTTGAGATTTTGTCAGCTACAGTAAGTTTTACCATTGTAATATCAGTTTATTCACCAAGTTGCCTTGGCCAGGAGACAGCAAAGAGACCTGTCGGTCTTCGAGTCAAGCTGCCACCTGCCCACCTGTCTACCACACAAGTGGAGGCTTCACACTGCCCTTTTTTTTGATCATTGGTGAACGTCCATTTTCATTCAGTTGGTCGAACAGTAACGCGATCGTCTCTGGAGAGGGAGGTCCGAGTGTCAGTTTTAAAAAACCAAAAGGTCCTTTCGGTCTTCAAGTGAAGCTGCCAGCTGCCCACCTGTAAATCACACACGGTGGAGACTTCACAATGTCATGATCAAGGTGAAAACTTCTGGTTTAGCGCAAATGAGACTCCAGGTTAATTTTTCGCAAAAATCAGAAAGAATTTCACCCAGTTACAGCAAAAAAATAGGTGAGAATGAATGAGGCATGTAATGAGCTTGGTACACTTAATTACTCGTGTTTCTTTTGAGACTATTTTTGAGACCGCAGTTGGTTTCTCGAGAGGTACGCGTTTATCTCGGGAGCGCGAGGTCAAAGGTTCAAATCTCGGACCCGTTAAATTGGGTACAAGTGTTGCCAATAGCTCGCCACCACTGCGACATTTCGTCGAAAGGAGCTGTATTTTTTCTGAAGGCTCAATGACGTGAAGATTGGCCTTGTCAACTCGTTACACGTTTCGGCGTAAGTCAGCCAGTCAGCGCCTACAATAAAAGATATGAATTAGTGTGAATTTCTTATTGTTCTTTTCGAGTTTTTTCATTTTAATGTTTCTTTTTCGAGAAAAGGCCAAAAAAGTGTTAAAGTGTAAATCTGTTTATGGCTACTAACTGTAATACAACAAAAAATGAAATAATTGCACTATTTGGGTTGCAATAAGATTTTGAAACTTTTACCATCTGCCCAGCACCATTAAATTTTCTGTAGAAATTTGTTGCCGCGAGCTACGCATGTATCGTTGTGCGTCATTGTAGTCCCATAAGTCATCTTAAAGAACTTTTTAAGTTAAAAATAGAAAGATTCGGAAGGCGTATTTAGTGTGACTAAAAGGAAAATACACAAATGAACAACACAAAAATTAAGTTGGAAGACAATTTAAATTCTTTGTCTCTGCACATTAAATTATGCATAACTATGCTGTTAAAATGATGAAACAAATTCTGATAAATTATTAATGATATTTCACTTTCCAGATCTTAAACAGTCTTAAATTGAAATGGCAAATTTAAATCTGATTTTAAACTGCTTTTTTGCTTCAATAGGCTTTCGCCATAATATATGCAACAGATAAAAGACAATAAAATTACTACCCGCTAAAATGAAATCCTAATTCATAATAGATATACCGCGAAATGTATTGCGATTGCTACAACAAATTCGAGCCACGAAATATTATGGAGAGAAATTGTTATCACGTGCAAAATTTCGAGAACTCAAACTTGCAGTTTAGAGACTAAAATCCACGGAAACTTTGCTTCTTTTCGTACAAAAGGACTGCTGATTAATATAATTTGTTATAAAGCATTCTTGCTATCTAAAATTTTTTGTACTTACGTATTTTTCGATGCAATTCAGTGCATAGTTAGAATCGGTCTACACTGCGCGTAAAATCGTAAACATACGAGCGTTTTTTCAGTTTATTTGAACCAACCATAGCAGCTTCTATGCAGGTAAGGTGGTACAGGGCTTACCAAATTTTTCTTTAAAACAAACTAAGGTTGCACTCATACGCTCACAGTTTACGCGCAATAGATAGGCCCTTAATGGTTTAGTGGTTTAGTTAAAAGTATTTAATACATTTAAAAAGTTAGAATCCATTAATATCTAAGCTTAATTAAAATTCTTTGCCGATAAACATTGCTTTTTTATTTATAACATTCGGAGATAAAAATGATAAGCATTACTTAAATATAAAAGGAGAAATGTACACTTTTGTGCAGAGATTTATACAGCAAGAAAATTTTTACAGTACGGTGTTATTCTGCTTTACTATTGTCTAAAACTACTAGGGCTTTTACTGGTGCTATAGTTATAAATGATCCCGAATACAGTTGAAACACCCTGAAGGTTTTTTAATTTTTTAATTGGCAGGTATGCTATAAAATATTATTCTATGAAAGTATACTAGTGTGCAGGGCCTATACTGCATAAAAAAGTAATTAAACTGTACTGTTTTTGAATTTTGAAATGGAACATAAAGTCAGAAAGAACACAACAATTTTGTCAACACAGATATTTACACGCACTTGCGGAATATACAACGGCGGGGAATTGAATCTTCCCCCGCTAATTTAAGGCCGATTTTCAACCACTGTCCCATTTGCAAGTGCGAGCTCCATAATGATTGACTTGGAGAAAACTTGAGAACAAGATTAAGATTGACCAAACATCATTGAATTTAAAGGTTCCACGCCCAACTGCAAAGAGCACCTCCTACCATAGGCGTAGCCAGAAATTTTGGTTGGAGGAGGAGGGGCAAGCCACAAAAAAAGTCTTCACACCCGGATTTAGGACTTTTGATTGGGGGGGGGGCCGAAATGTAGTTGGAGTTCAATTTCGGATTGGGGGGCCCAACCCACTACATACAAAAACAAAAAAAGGTCTTCGCGGATCGAAGGGCTGATTTTGTCGCAAAAATTAGGTAAAGACCACAAAAAAAAGATCTTCACGGATCGAAGGGCCAGTTTTGTCCCAAACATTAAGTGAAAACCAAAAAAACAAACAAAACAGAAGTCTTCACGGACTAACAACAAATCAATAGGAGAATGTGAAGCTACAATGGCCTTTTTCCACACAAATTCATCATTGCTGGCATTGCGATTGGGGGGGCGGGCCCCCTGGCTACCCTTATGCCCACCACACAATCCTAACTTTACCCTTTTATTAATTAACTCTAAATTAACGTATTCATGCTTTTACGGTTACCATTGACCATGATATTGATTTTACCATGAGTGTCAGCACTGCAATATATGCTGCAATCGTACTAAAGAGGAAAAATGATAGTCTTGCCGATTGGTTCTAAAACTATGCTGCAATGCAATTCGGCTGTGGTTAAACGATGAAAGTTTTAATCTTATACTGTTCAAAACTTTTAGTTTGTTTCAGCTTGTTTTTTTTTTAAGTTAAAGCTTATTAGCCAAAGAAGAAAGGGGCCTGTTCACTTTCCTCTCGTTTTTTTTTTGTGACAAACTTCTTTAGAAAAATGCTTTTTATTTCGACCCAACTTGATTTTGATTGAAATCTATTTAAAACTACCAACTGAAAATTTGAAGTTGCTAAGGTTAAAAGAAAATTTCTAATTCTGGGTTTTGTTGAAGCCACTTCACCGAAATTAGGTCATTTTTCCTCGTATTTAACTTAAATGACTTCGTAGGCCGTTTTTGTGATTGTGACAAGTAGCGTACGCAGGATTTTTGAAAGGGGGGCAGAAAATTTGAGAATAAGTAAGACCAAAAGAAAAATTTCTCCACTCAAAATCAGTCCGTTTTCCTGACCAAAAGTAGGTAAAGACCAAAAAGAAGGTCTTCACGCAAATTTAGTCCGGGTTTTGGCCCAAAATTAGGTGAAGACCAAAAAATAAATAAATAAATAAAAGGTCTTCACCCAGATTCTGTCCCTTTGTGTGCTCAAACTTTCAGCTTAAGTTACAAAGGGGGGGCCATGCCGCAATTTTGCATACTATTCTATGCTACTTATACTATCCTGGCGACCTAAAGAAGGGGGCCATGGCACCATGCCCCCCTAAATACGCCCCTGATTGTGACGTAACTGTACTTGACTTCAGAGCTCCAGAAACTCTCGTTCTTTACACCTATGGCTACCCGGCTCTGCATTATTGTCACTTGCCAGTCGCAATAAAGTCAGAAAGTTTTGTTCCGGTAGTCCATCCATACAGCTCATCAAGTCAACTGTACGCATAAGCGCAACAAAAATTTGCTTAGGGAGAGGGGCTTGAACCCAAATCTAAAATTTATCTTCGTTTCATTAAAGGAGTTCTAGGGTTTTTCAGGGGGGAGGGGCAAGCGACGTATCCATTATCTACTGGATAAAATAAAACCTTACAGCTGCAACCAGAATTTTGCTAAGGAATTAGAACCAAAATTTAACATGAGCCGGTTAAAAAAATGCTACAATTTGGGCAGCATGTTGAGCAAACTGATGCAATTTAAGTGTATTATGGACGGGGGTCTGGGGGCAAAGCCCCAGTCGCTGGGCAATTTTCGCAATTTCTGGAAAAAAATAACCACTTTAACGTCATTTGAATCATATTGCGAACGTTTTTAAGGCCATTAGATAAAACAAAGATGCTAATACTAAGAATCTACTTGAAATTCTTAAATTGCGTAGCCCTTTCAGCTCTCTTTATTTGCAGATCAAATTCAAACCACGTTTAAATGTTCGTAGCCAAAAATTCGCAATTGGGGGGCTGTTTTGGGAGTCTGGGGGCGGAGCCGCCGAAAGCCGTTGGAGGTCCAGGAGCTAAGCCCCAGCCGCCGGAGGCTGGAAGTCTGGGGACAAAGCCAACAGCCGCCGGAGACCTGGAAGCGGAACCCCCAACGCTCGAAAATTTTGCATTTTTTTGCAAAAATACCTTAATTTTGGGGCTATTTTGATAAGCAATAATGCTTTCAAACGTGGCGTAGAAATTTGCACTGCAAACATGATCAAACTGGTTGCATAAATGGTCTATGTGGGAGGAGGCCAAGGTAAAATTTTAGTTCTCTTTGCATGCTGGTAAATCATAAAATTCTACAGTTCAATGAAACTCAAACGTAGTAATCGATTTCGTCTATATTATATAGAAAAAACTAATTGGGAGGTGGGGGGGGGGCGTAATGGAGAGATATTTGAGAGAAGTGATTAATAATTAACTAATCCTGAATAGCCCTCCTCTTCCTATTCCTGAGTTTGTAATATCTTTGTTGATGAAACGATGTTCAGCAATTTTACACTACCGATCAACTCTAATTGCTTATTTTGGGGCATGTTTCAAAGTTTTCATAGATTTGTGAGTTTTATTTTTGACAAATTAGCCTTTCTGAATATGTGTTTCAAAAGATGCTATAAATCAATCTTTAGTCCATTCCAGAGATTAAAACAGTTTCAGAAGAGCTAAAAACGTGGTATTTTTCTTAATCTGCATTTTGGTCGACAGGCCGATTGGGGGAGAGGAGAGCTATAGCCCTCCAAATCCGACTACGCTACTGAATGTGAGATAAGTTTTCCACGAGACTTGGAAAAGAGGAGGCTAAGCTCCCTTAGGCTCATTGGTTGCCCCACTGATTGCCACCAGAATTTTGTTTAGGGGGGTGATTAACCTAAAGATTGATTTTTTTCACAAAAATCCTCAATTGGGAGCGTGCCGAGCAAACAGGTGCAACTAAAGCATATCACAGACCGGGCTCTTGGGGCAAAACTCTAGCTGCAGGGCAAATTTGGTGATATTTCAGGAAAAAAATAGCCATTTCAACTCTATTCAAATCAAATTTCGCATCTTTTTAGAGCCGTTTAAAAAACTAAATTGATACACTTTGAAAGCCATTTAAAAGAATCAGATATATCAGCCCCTTCAAACCCCCACGTATACTCATAGGTCAAGTCCAAAACTCGTTGTAATTAAATAAACTATATACTGAATAGCCCCCTCGTATACTCTTTTTTTCTTTGAAACTTACGTTAAGCATTTTGCATTAAGCGATCAATTTTGACTTTTAGTTTTTAGCCGTGTTTTGAAGTTTTTCTCGATTAATTTGTTAGCTGTATTTTTGATAAATAAGTCAATACCCCCCCCCCCCAAAAAAAAAACACCAAAAAACAACAACAACAACAAAAGACTATAATTAGAATAATAATAATAATAATATTAATAATAAAGCTTTAAAATTGGCTTTGAACAACTTTAAAGGCCATATTACTGCAAAGACCTCAGAAGGCCAAAAATTGTGACAATTTTCTTATCGTGCACTTTGGTCTATAGCAGGCCAATGCAGGTGGGCACAGTCCCCTTGGCTGCGCTATTGATTGCAAATTTGGTTTTGATTTCGGTTTCTGGGCAAAATTAATTTAATGGCAGAGTAATTATTATTTTAGTGTTTATTTAAGAGCGGCGTAAATTTGAAATATTAAACACTTTATTGTATTTAGATCCTAATAAGAGCTCATTGACAGAATGCAGAAACGTTTGATAAACGTTTGATATTGATAATTATTTTATAAAACAGTTTAATGTTTAATTCTGGAGCATTGCTTACGCTCGCTTTTAAGAAAATGCTGTATGATAATTCACGTAAAATGGGCAAAGAAGCCTTTATTTCACTAGAAATTTTTATCTACTTTTTTACTAATTCTGACTCAAATCTAACCTAAACTCAAATGCTTACTCTAAAACTATCCCAAAATCGAACCCTAACCCAAACCTTTACTTAAACCCTAATCTTAACACCCAAAAAAGCAAATGAAAAAAGCGCGGATGAATATTTCTCATTTTCGTTTAATTCTCTGCAACTTGAAAATTTTGGGTGAAATAGTCACAACCAATGGGCAACCCCGTTTCTCCTGCCCCCGCCCGCTGCACCAAGGCAAAAAAGGTAAAAAGCTCCACAAAGGGTTGTTTTCGTAGTTTAGATAGATATATTGAAACATTCTTGACATTCTAATTTCCAGGAGGGGGGCAAGTCCCCCCATACCCCCCCTGCGGGCGCCCCTGGGTACAACCCTCATCCGCTAATGGATTTTTGTAATTTTTTGGAAAAATACCATTTTATCGCTATTTGGATGGTATTTTGCACGTTTGTCGAGCCATTTAAACATAACCAATTGCAAAGATTTGGAAGTCCTTAGACAGTCAATTTTATCAGCCTCATTAGCTATCCCCCTTACATACTGGTAAATTCCAAAACACGTTTAAAGGCATGAATATTTAGGTTAATTTCTTTAAGCGATTTAACTAAGACGATAGGCTTTACTTCCCTTAGCCCTTCCCAATGGTTGCTCCACTATCTGTTAACTACCGATATATTCTAGTAGTCATCCACTTGGAAAAAGCATATGGACATAATAACAAACTGAAACACCTAAATTTAAAATTCCAGGTTTTAAGCAAATATATAAAGATTTGCTTAGCTTTGGCAAAGTTTTTTGTTTCAGGAAAGTCGGGGCTGAGTTTGTAGATTTTTTGTAGCTCCGACTCCAGCTACAGCGCTCCACAGCAAGTGCATTTAGAGGCTCCAGAAAAAATGCTTGGCTCCAGGACTCCGGTTCTGCAGCCCTGATCAATGATCATAACACAGTACACGTCACATATAAATGCACACTATTTTTATTGGAATAGGACACCCCTGAAAATCCGGAGAAACAGTCTGTAGAGCAAGCGCGTCGATTCCCAGGGGGTCCGGACCCCCCAAAAATATGCATTGGGGGGGTCCAAAAAGTAAAGGACCCCCAATAAAAATAAACATGTTTGCTATTTATCATGGTTACTAACAAAATAAAATTTCTGTCTTGACAGATTTTTCTTGCTAAAAATCTTGAAAACTGCATCTCACAGCGCTAGGCCTAGATTTTATAGCAATGATCACAATACGAGTATGTTTATCACCTACCCAATATATTGCACAAGTTTTGTTTGTGTACGTCACAAACTCATTATTGTAACTGTATGTCTGTTAGTGAAGTCTAGATGAGGAAAGTCCTCACTGATACAACAGGGCACTGAGGAGCGAGGGCATACAGATACTCGCAGCGTCAGAGCATATCAGCATAGTCACTCAATCTTACAGTGGAGCAATCCGAGCGGGGACTTAATGGACGGTGCCATCACAGGCGAGCCAGGATTTTTGATTGAGAGGTGCAAATCACATGCAATGACGTCTTCAAACATTTTTGAAATGAGGCACTTTTTACGGGACAACGATATCGTAAAATGGAAGATCAGAAGCCGTGGCCTAGTTTGGCACGCAACTAGGATTTTGCTGAAGGGAGAGAGTTTGAACTTAATGTTTAAAAGTAAAATGTCTAAATTGAGAGGCATGGTGAGTAGTCTAGAGTAACTCAAACGTATCACATGGTGTCGGGGCGTGGTGTGTGGGGGCGAAGCCCCCAACCGCTGTGCAACTTTTTGTAATTTTTTGAAAAAAAAGCTATTTTAATGCCATTGAATCACATTTCGCGCGTTTTTGGAGTGATTCGAAGGAACCAGATCTTTAACATTTAGAAACATAGTTGTAAGTCGGGCTGGGCTTTTTGGGTCGGGTTCGGGCCTAAAGTTGACAAAAATTTTGGGCTTAATTCGGGCCTGAGACGTGCTTTTTGTCTGAGATGTTCCAAAATAAAATCAAAATAACAAGATTGCTAAATTTTTCTGACCTAACGGAACTTTCGTTTTTTTCGGGCACGATTTGTGCTTCAAATTAGTTTTCGGATGCGGGCTTATATTTTCAGGTTCGGGCCTGAACTAGTCGGCCCGTTCACAACCCTGCATAGAAAGCCAATTGAAAAATTAAATTGTTTAATTCTCTTTTTACCTACAATTCAAGTCCAAAACACGTTTAAAATCTTGCAGTTTGGGGTTAAATTTTGTATGTGATTTGGCCCAGGTAGGCGGAAGTAAGGTACATTTCCTCCTAAAATGTTGAGCAGCAGGTCATGAAAATAACCAATTGTAGGAATACATGTAATGACTTGGGGGCCCAGGCCCGCTTAATTTAAATTCAATAATTTGTTCAATGCACATTTTTGCTTGCTAATTTTTTTTTTTCAAACGCATTTTGTCGCATAAAAACTGGCGAGTTGGAGGTGAATTGCTTTTGAAAGTTAATTGGTACAAAAGATGGTTATTGATAAGGCCTGTAACTAATCATGTTTTTGCCCAGGCTGGATTTACATTGCGTAGGGCTCCTTGCACTTAGGGGATTTTCGCTGCAGTTTCCAGTCAATGTAGGTGAGACAAAAAAAAACTCTTAGGCCCACATTTAAACGCGGCACCCTCTGGCACTGCACCATTTGGTAAATCCCTTCGTGTTTATTGTATTACGTTCATAAAAAGGTTAGATAAGTATCTGAGGTTGCAATTTTAAGACAAAACTCTTCAATTCTACCGGACGATACACTTAAATTGGTTGGCAAAATTTTTAATTGAGGGGGCTCGGGTTCCCTGGTGATCCATAGTAATATCATTGCTAATTACAGTTGAACGCGTGCTCTTTTGTACGAAGAAATGCTGAAAGAAACTGAAGAAACAGTAGACTTTGTTTTAATATTTTTATCATCAAAGGCATTTTAATTTAAAGGGGGGGGGGGGGGGGGCTATCGCCTCCTTGGTCACGCCTATCCGTGTCATCCCTAAAAGTAGTATAGACAGGCTTGGCGGAACGATTTTCAAAGTTTTTAAAGTCGTAGCATTCGAATTAACGCCCAAAAAACGCCCCAAAAGTTTGGCGTGAAAGAGATCACATTTAAAAAATAGCGCAAAAATATTTCACACGTTTATATATCTCAAGATACCTTTTTATCCCTACCAACCCACTTTTGGCCGCGATGAGTTTTTTTTTCCTTTTTCTTCCAAAATGCCGTACGCTTATTTCCTAAACGGCACAGCACCAAAAAAAAAAAACTGCATCAAATGTGCTATTGCGACGTACGAACATTGCAAACAAAGTCTACGATGTACAAACAATGCAAACAAATTTCGCGAGATTTCGCCAAAAAAGTTCTGGTTATTAAGTTGGACCCCCCCGAAGATTTCGACTAATCGACGCGCCTGCTGTAGAGTTTTAAATTTTTATATGTGATGTGTACTGTGTTGCAGTTTTTGTCATTTAATCTGTTTTGCTTTCTTTGCTTTATTTTTCATTTTTAATTCTTGTAATGCTGGGGTCATCAACATCACGAAACCATAAATAATAGTTGACAAAAAAACTTTGAAATCAGCCTATTAACAGCAAAAAGAAAAACAATGGAAAGGTCTAAGGGAATTAAAGTTAAAGTGGGCAGCTTCAATATAACGAGTTTGCTTTAAAGCAAGCTTTCACACTCTAATTAGCTCCATTGAGATTTTAGAAGGATTAAAATTAACTATCGGTTTAGAAAACTAACAATTTGATACATGGATTTGTTGTTACTGTCATGAAAAAGGTGAAAGATCTCAAGTTTTCATTTTAGGTGAATTGATGTAGAGTGAAATGCTTTACTTCTGCTTGGACAAAGATAGCCTGAGGTGACATAAGACAGATAGTGTCAACAACTAAGAAAATTCTTAACATTGTTATAATGAGGTATTTGCTGGCACATTAACCCATGCGTAACGGTCTTTCAACGAGGACTTTGGAGATTGTATTTACTTCATTTATTTGGCAAAGTTCATTCATCAGCGTTTAGAATAATAGAACAAGCATTTGTGCGATATATTGTAAAAAACAAAAGATACAGTATTTTTCTAGTTCAGACAATCATCAGGACAACTAGTTCATGAAAAAATTGCGGTGAATATGAATCCATTTTGGAGAGGTTCTTTTTGAGTATTGATTACGGGTTCTGACATGTACAGGCGCGTAACCAGAATTTTGCTAATTGGAGAGAGGGGCTTGAACCAAAAGCTAAAATTTGTCAGAGGTTGGTTTGAGGGCAAAGTTCCCAACCGCTGGAAAATTTTGTGATCTTTTGCAATAAATAGCCATTTTAACATATTTTGGATTACATTTTGCACGTTTATAGTGCCATTTGAAAAAAACAATTGCTGAGATTTGGAAGCCCTTCTACAAAATTACGTTAATTAGCCCCTTCAGTTTTTCCTTATTTCTTGGTAAAGATTATGGTTCAGTTTTACAGGATTAAAAAAGACAGCAACTTAATCATTTCTTGAATAATGCACCGTACTGTACTAGTTATTTTATTTATGGTGTCATTGCTTAAAAAACGGCTAATTTTTTTGGTTAAATTGTACAAATAATTTGCTACATCTTCTGGAAGAAGGTTTTCGTATTTTTGTGTGTGAGCTAGAATTAGTTCAGTGATGCTGATTTCATCGGTCCATAATGAAAACCAAAGTTTTGGCCAAGAACCATGGTATCTTTGTCCAATGCAAGCGTGATTACACTTTTGACCACTTTACCCCGGTGTGCCTAATTTGTCAGTTTGTCTAATTCTCGCTTTTTTTAAAGACCCTAAAGTGAAAAATTATGCAAGTTCTTTTGTAAAATGCAAGTCTAAGAAGGATTCGAGCGTTTTGAGTTTAAAAAATGTCTACTAATTACTGCATGCTGTTGCAAGTAACATGCTTTGGTTGAGAACTTAAGATAAAGAATAACTTCGCTTAAAAGCAAAATAGAAAAGGGAGTGATTATTTCGCAAAAAAAACTTTAAGCCAAGAATAATAAAATGAAAATGAAGAATATTCATCCGCACATTTTTCATTTGCTTTTATAAGGGTCAAGATTTGGGTTTGAGTTAAGATTAGGGTTGTATTTGGGATTTCCGGTGAAATAGAGTTTTCCAACAAGCTTAAACTAGAACATAACACCAGTTGTATTAGTTGCAGGGTCTATGATCGTACATTTCTGGAAACTTGTAAATTATTTGCTTTGTTTGTTTTGTAAATTAATTCGTTGCATTCATGGAAAAATTGCGATTTCAAGTTTGTCTGTTTTCGCCACTCACATCAACTACAGAAACTAAGCTAGACAAGCGACTCATATTACAATTTTTTAGAATTTCGTGTTTGAGAAGTTGTAATGAGGCGATGAGTCAAACATAAACATGATAATAAGTTGTTTGAAAACTGATACTATAGCTTGGATGACGTCAAAAACAAGGTAAAAATCTGTAACAGCTACAGTAGGTCATAACAAGTATACTTAGTAGTGGGTTAAACCTCTGCACAATTATTCGTTTTATTAGAATCACTTTATTCTTTTTGCAAGTGTATAACGATGAACATTTTGAGAACGTGCGATTTTTTTTTTAGTCAGAACAATATTTACTAATATTTTTGAGTTTCTTTGGAACCCAAATAAATGTCAAAACCATTCTCTTTCATTTCAGAAATTTTGAATTTGTCTTTCAAAGTCATCTGAAAGATTTGCTGCCAAAACTAAAAAGAGCTGCAGACACAAAATATTACTGTAACTCCTCCCTTTCGCTAAAACTCCTGCTTTTTGCAAATCTAAGCTTGTGGTTCAGTACTAAAACAAGTCAGCATAAAGCTTCTTCAATAAGTGGTGAAAAGGCAGAAAACTGATAGCTTAACCTTATTTTTTTACACGGCTATTTGATTACCGCATTATTCAGAACTCTGGAGAGGGTGGGGGGAAAATGTCCCCTTTCTAACTCCAAAAACCTGAACTCAATGGATCATCAAATTTGGCATGCGGGTTGGTGTCCACCAAATTATTATAAAAAACCAGTTCTGAGTTAATGGCGTCATTATAGTGACGTCATGGCTCTATGTTCGGCAAGTTATGTACATAAGTTTGTTTTTGAAACTAAATCATAAAATGCCGAAGTCAAATTGAGTAATTACTTCACAAAAACGTATTGTGACGTCATTTAAGTTCAAGTTTGCTTATTGACGCCACTAAACAAACAAACAAACAAACAAAAAAACCGATGAAACAGAGTACGTATAATGTTATTATTAGTGAAGAAAGCAGTTTAATTTGAACATAGGCCAAAAGTTCTCAGATTTCAAAGAGTGGCTTTGGCAAACCTCTGGTAAACTTTCCCTTTTCTCAGCAACTTCAAATTTTCAGGGGCTATATGTGAATGAATTTGACTCAAAGTCAAGTTAGTTTGAAATAAAAACCTCTTTTTTGAAGGGATTTATCGCGAAAAAACAAGAAGGGGACACTATAGCTTTTTCGTGTGAAATAGCGTTAAATCAACTGCCGGAAGTTTCCTTCTTTGTTTCCTGACCACGGCGACTTGACTGTCACAGCAAATGCGATAAATCAATCTATTTTGCGCAGCAGAATTCGAATTAAGAGACATCGAATTTGATAACGAGCAAACCGCACAACACTGTAGTGGTTAAATTTATTTGATTGGTACTTAGCCATAAAGCCTCAATCAGTGTCACACTTTGCAAGTTTTTACTACCACACGTAGCAACAGTCAGGCAATCACAGACTACTGAATTAGTTATGTACAGTAATGCAAAAAACAGCTTAGAAAATCAGTACTTAATTTCAAATTAATGATCAAATGCCTATTTCTCGTATTTCGCTGTGATACACATAGTGCTATGTAATACACATCACACATCATAAAGCTATCACTGTTGAAGGAAAACCTTATCTATATTTACGGTTATCATTATTTCAAGCTTAAATTGCTGAATTACTGGTAAATCTGAAAAGTATATAACAGCAATCAGACCCCACAGTAGCAAAGTCAATGAAGAATATGAAAGTCGACAATAAAAAATACTGTACATAAACTAAAATTTTGATAAAGTGCGTTAAAGTGCTCCGCCATAAGGTCAGTGCTGGAGGCGAAGCCCTCAGCGCACGAAAGTTTTGTATTTTTTTGGCAAAAATAAATTATTTTTAGGCCTATTTTGATAAAAATTGATGCTATTAAAACGTGGCATAGAATTAGCAGTGCAAAAACAAGATTATACTAGTTGCATAAATGGGCTATGTGGGAGGTAGCTATTGTTAGAATTTCAGTTCTCTTATTTACAAGCTGGTAAATCATTAAGTCCTATACCGGTAGTTCAATAAAACTTTCAAAGAGTAATCTTTGTCGTCTATGTATTTCAAAGAGAAAGATATAATTAGGGGGGCTAATAGAAGGAAATTTGAGTGAAGAGATTGGTAATTAACCAATACTAAATTGCCCCCCGCCCTATTCCTGAGTTTATATATTTTTTAATGAAACCTATGTTAAGCATTTTTCGATCAGCGATCAAATTTGAATACCAATTTTTGGGCATTTTGAAAAGTGTTCACAGATTTATGAGTTTTATTTTTTGACAAATTAGCCTTCCCCGAAATAAAAGTTTCAAAGTATGCTTTAAATCATTTTTTGAGTCTATTCCCGTGCAAAAGACAGTCTCAGAAGAGCTAAAAACGCAGTATTTTCCTTATTCTACATTTTGGTTGGCAGGCCAGTAGGGAGAGGGGAGAACATAGCCCCTCCCTCCCTGGCTACGTTACTGGCTTCACAAAGTTTGATAACAGCTCAATCGTTCTACAGCTGCAAGTTATCCATCAAACTTTAATTTTTAGGATTGATATTCACCAGTAACATTAG
Source organism: Trididemnum nubilum (assembly GCA_963965965.1). Taxonomy (NCBI): domain Eukaryota; kingdom Metazoa; phylum Chordata; class Ascidiacea; order Aplousobranchia; family Didemnidae; genus Trididemnum; species Trididemnum nubilum. The sequence goes on along the minus strand of OZ014488.1, from coordinate 13,541,253 downwards.
TGCGTTGATATAAAACAAAAATTTGTGCTATTAAAAAACGAAAAAAGATTTTCAGTGCTTTTGGACCCTGTTTTCGAGCTTATGGCCCAAAAAGATTGGACAACACTAAGCCTACCCTAAACCCACTTAAAATGGCCGTACTTATGTGTTTGTTGAATCAATACAATTGACATGACTTACAAATCTTTACAATTCTGATATAATTTTGTTAAAATTACAGGTGTCATTTTTACAATATATACTATTTTGTGGGGACCAGGATCTATTTATGGTACTCCCATTGTCGCCATAACATTGTCCAGCAGTTTGCAGCGAACTGTCACATTGTAGTCAAAGGCTAACTATTGTCCTTGTGCGCACGATATGTTTTATGTGAGTGGTTATGGCCAAATTGGCAGGTGCGCATTTGATTTGATGTGAACACGATCGCAATATTGTTTTAAGATCTCTTGTAGTTTTTATTGGTTCGTTAAGTCAGAGGAATTAAGTGTGTTTAAGAGAAAACAAAAGGTCTCGAGTATTTTGAGGTACAAACTGCGCATTGATATTTACTCCAAAATCAAAATTATGCCAGGAGCAGTTGCTTACCAAAAAGGGCTACATAAGGGGCCAAAGCCTCCTCAGGTAAGTCACTTAAAGAATTTCACTCAAATATATAAGCTCTCAAATGAGTTTTGAACTACTCCGAATAGTAGGGAGGGGTTTTAAGGGGCTGAGCAAATTACTCTTTCAAGTAGCTTCCAAACCCTAACAATACAGTTTTTTCAAATGGCTTAGAATACGTGCAAAATGGCATCCAAATGTCGTTAAAACAACTACTTTTTCGCAAAGGCGCAAAAATCACCACGAGTTTGATTTCAGACGCCTTTAGACCCACATGACCTTCACTGGCTGGGGTTGACACCCCCAGATCCCCATTTGCGAACGCTTCAGATTCACAAGTTTGCTCACAACTCGATCCACGTGATACATTTTTCACACATAGGAAAATTAGATTAGTTCAAACTCCCTTAGCAAAATCCTGGTTACTCGTGGTCACAAATGCGTGAAACTTTATTTTTTCAGTTTAGCTGAACGAAAAAACAACCGATAGATCAAAAAATGCAAAAAGTTTTGGAATTGGAGACACTTGAATCTAAGGCAAAAAGTTGTCTTTGATTCATATGCTGGGTTCAAATGTCCTCGTTCTACGTTCAGTTTGTTGGAGGCCTGCTGGTTGTCTTGGATTGTATGTTGTTGAGGAGCTAGATTTTTGATATCCTTTTCATTTGTTCAGTCGATCGATTGTTAGAAATAAATCCCATAACTTATACCAAAGTATAAAAAGAAAAATAAGTTTAGTGGTGTTCGTTTTTAACCAGTGGTGTAAGTAACGAATTATTTTTACTAGAGTAAATTACTCTAGTAGCTTTTTTCCGGTAACGAGTACGTTTTGGGTAATTTTTTTTGGGCTACTTTTACTTAATTACTTTTTGTGTGAAGTAACGCTACTTAAGTAGTATTTCGATTCAGAAAAGTACAAAGTACTGTAATTTAGATTTGAACCACAAATTCGTCAGAGCGGTCGACTTTTTTCCGGCAATTGTTCAATTTCAGTTAAATTAGTTGTCTTATGCTCCTTTTTCGGCTGGCAACGCTTGCGTCAGAGATCAGACCACCACAGCGACTGTCGCAATGTCTTTTTTCTACGCGTGCGAGTACGGGTTTCGTCCATTCTGGCGAATGGCAGTTCTTGCGTTTAGTGTCACGTTCCTTGGTATTTGCTCTTCGCCGCGGCCGCATACTGGCATTAGATGTTCACTTCATTGAAAGTAAATCATGAAAGAAGCAAACAGAGAGACATAAATTTGCCAGAATTAGTCCTATGATTAACTACACGTTTCTAAAGCTAAATTCTACCGAGAGAGCCAAAAATCACACACCATATTTGCAATAGGCATTATTCTACGGTGCTGTAATTATTCTGCAAACGTAATTCCAAAATGTATTTTAATTTGATGATCAATTTTGTCTCAGCAGAGACTCAGAACTGTCTAAATAGGCTATCAACAATAATTTGGTGTGATTTAGTGACGTAATGTTTTTCAGCTTCTGACTGTCTTCACATGTCAGCATGTGAAACAATGCAATTCAAAAAAATTAGCAATAATTTTTAATGATTAATCAAAAAAAAATTTGTCACAAAATATACTGAACTAGCTATGGTGCGTGAGTTTTGCTCCACCTGTAGCAAGATGCAGTAGATTATAAACCGATCAGACACGTTCACAGTGTTTTTACTTTTTAGCATAGTAATTTAACAATGGCAGTGAATAAGTATTAGAGCAAAGATGTTATGAAATGATTCCAAGGAAATTCTGCGCGGCATGATTTTCAAATCTTGAACTCTTGCTGTTGTTGTTCTTTTAACTTAATTGTCTTGAATATGATAGCAAAAAACTCGGAACAATTGATATAATTCATGACTTCTTGAGATACTGAGGGGTTAGACGACCAAGTGCTTGTGGCAGTGATGTGAAGGTAGTCTACCATTTGTAACACTGTATGTCGATTGAATAGTTATTTTGCTTGAATACTTTCAGAAATACTTCTACTTGAGTACTTTTAAAATGACTACTTTTTTTACTTTTACTCAAGTACCTTTTTTGGTCAGTACTTTGTACTTTACTTCAAGTAGTTTTTTTGTCAGTAACGAAACTTTTACTTGATTACAATTTTCGAGTACTTTATACACCACTGTTTTTACCAATTCATTTATTCAACATATTGCAATCGCAAAAATAGCAATGAGTATAGCAGTCTTTAACCATATTTTGCTATTTGAAAACTGCACAGCACACGACGCATTTGCTTCAGCAATTTCAAATTTTGATGTTTTCGATAACTTGATCTCGTTCTTCGGAGAATAATGATTGGAACGTTTAAGTAATTTTAATATAAAGCAAAGACCCAAAACGTGAGCGAATATATTTTTATCGAACGTTTCAAGACATTACTTATCTGCTGATGATGAGACTAGAAATGTCTTGAAACGTTCAGTAAAAATATGTTTCGCTCACGTTTTGGCTCTTTACGTTATATTAATGATCTCATTCTAATATGTAAAGAAGATTTCCAAGTTTCCAAAAAACTGCAATTTATGCTGTCGAGAATTAAAATAGAATTGAGGAAGAGAAAGGATAGCCATAGGCTATCCCTACTACAAGGGTTCCCCTTGTGTGACCACGGAAGTCATAGCCAAAAAGTTTGACGTCCTTCGTGGTCGACTACTGGGAAATCATAACGACTTCCACTGGCAGTTAGGTGGCCAGATCAATTTTTTAATTAGAAACTTTACGAATTAGAATTAACTTTTAGCAAGCACTGTATGAGTAAAGCCATGTATATACCCTTTTTTCGTAAGCTGACTTTGAACTGTGTGTAGACAGAACGATGTCAATATCATGAACCTTTTTTTACAATAATTGTCCACTTTTGGCACCCATTCGTTTTCGAAAATGAATGAAAAAAAAGCAAAAAACAGAAAGGGAAGAACCATAACTCAAAACAGTGAAAAAGGTGATAAAGATAATTAATGCTCGAACTTGAACCGTTTCAAGAAACTGAGAGCGTTCATCGTGAAACAGAAAAAGGTTCGAGCTAAAAAAAATTCCCCTCTTCGTGGCAAGTTGTTCAAACTTCGCTTAGCTTCATTCGAGACTTTGAAGCGGCAGCGGTTAGAGAAAGGGCAGAACTGAGGCGTCACTCGAGCCTATTGTTCTTCTTTTTTGATTAAAAATTGTTGCGTTTTTGACAGGATTAACCGCAAAATGTCAATAACAGTTTCAATTTTTTCATCAAAAAGAAACCAAGCATTTCTGTGAAGTCGTTAGGTGGAAACCGTTGAAATCTTTACGCAGATAAAATAGTTTCTTTTTTCGGTGCATTATCGAACTTTGTTTTCCTACGATATGACACAATCTTGAGCCGTTGAATAGTAGTCTGCCAGATCTTTTTGAGAACAGAGGTCGTGGAAAAAGGGGCATTGCGAGAGATGTGTAGTAGGGTGGTTCAAAAAAACTTTTTCGATATGTTTTTCTCCAAGGGGCTTAAAACTGTAAAAGGTGTATGTTGGAGCAAAAATAACCCATGTAATTTTTTTTTGACTTTGATTAACATTTAGGGGTCGGGCATTCCCCACATTCTAAGCGCGCCCCCCTAAATCACAAAATTGCCATATGTCATTAACCACTCAAGATAGAAACTTCAAATAAAAACCAAAAGATGCGGAAGGTATGGTTTCCCATAAGTGTCTAATACATTTTATATTTTAATTTAGTTTAATACATTTTATTAGTGCATAATAAAATGTATTGAACAGAGCTGGACAGCGCTGTTTCGAGCTTTTAGCTCTCATCGGCAGCCCTCAGCTTCTCTAACAAAGTTATTCCCCAGCTGAACAAGACTCTTGGCCGAACTGGACAAACTTTAAGGGCTTGTACAGCGGCAGAGGCTATGTATTGAACACTTATGGGAAATCATTGTCTTCTGCATCTTTTGGTTTTATATGAAGTTTCTATCCAAGTGGTTAATGAGATATGGCAATTTTGAGATTTAGGGGATGCGTGACCCCTAAATGTTTATTATAGTCAAAAAAAATTTACATGGGCTATTTTTGCTCCAAAACACACCTTTTAAGCCCCTTGGAGAAACACATATTGAAAAAAAAATTTTTTTGAATCACCCTAATTTTCAGTGGTTTAAGATTTTACACCTTAATCGCAAGTCAGAGCTTGAGACTGACGAAGCATTTTGGAAGGTATCCAAGCAGTAATGATTTCAAATTCAATTCCCAAATGGTTTGTAATGCTATTAGGCTTAGTGATAATATTTTGAAGTTTTGACAAGGTTTTCTTTAATAATAAGTTACAATCTAAGGGAATTTCCAAGCCTCAGCGTTTAGAGACTTTGAAATCAAGAGGCTTATGTCAATCAGTTCATTACTGTACATGAACCAGCTCCATGCGACCGTACCGTTGCTAGCAGTTTCTTAAAACCCTCTATCTGTTACGTAGTTGTAGATGTTGTCAATACTACTTGGCTTAGCTTTTGTTGATGTTGGTTAATAAAGCCAATGAGTCAAGAACTGCTTCAGCTTTGCTGTCAGCCCTTGAACGCGAAGTACGTTAATGATGTTTTGCCAAAGAGATACTGCTCATTGCTGTATTTCAGTCACCTAAATTGCGTAGAACCACCCATGTTTGCTTTAGGTCTATCAAACTCTAATATCAATATCCCAGAATATTCACAATGGTCGTCTTTTGAATGTCATGCCGAATGTACATAGCTCGTAAGGTTTAGATAATAAACGACTGCCAAAATTGAATATACAAATTTTTATCTCCATACCACTTATAACCAGTTAATCAAATCTTATCGGAGAAATTTTCTTTCATTTCGTTTCCTTAAAATAGTTTTGAACAGCTTTATTGAACTGCTTTGTTTCTTAAACTTGAACTGTAAAACTAACCCTTGAAAAATTGTATACTACGTAACAGAGGTGGAGTCGAGGACACAAGGCTCGAGGCCAAGGCCAAGGACACAAAAAAAATTTCGAGGCCAAGGCCAAGGACAGACCTCTTGAGGCCAAGGCCAAGGACCAAGAACACAGAGGCAAGTGTGCTCAAAAAATGAAAAGAAGGTCTTCAAAAATTTTTTTAAAGCGATCTCAAAAAATAAGGTCTTCAAAAAAGTTTTTCAGGCGAAAAAGGTCTTCAAAAAATTTTTTTCAGGCGATCTCTACTTGAGAAAACCAAAAAAAGGTCTTTGCAGTTTTTCCGCAAGGTTTCTGGCGTTTTTCAACGGTTCAAAAATAGTGCTGTCCTCGAGCCGAGGACAGGGTAATTTTCGAGGACTTGAGGCTTCGAGGCCAAGACCAAGGACTTCAAAATGTGTCCTCGAGGCCAAGGACGTCCTCGAGGACTCCACCTCTGCTATGTAACTGTATATACAAAACTTGCGCTTCATGGCAGGCTTGCATTTGTGCAACCACGATTTTGATAACGGAGGAGCTTGATCTACATCTAAAAGTTAACTTTTGTCCGAGAAAAATATCTAACAGGCTTGGTGTTTGATAAACTGATGCATTTCAGTTGTGTCATGGATGGGCACCGTCCTCAGAAACTGTGCTATTTTGTAAGTTCGGAAAAATGGCCATTTTAACGCCATTTAGATGACATTTTGCAAGTTTTTTTTCTGATCCTTGAAAGACCAAAATAAATTGCTCAGACGTTGAGCTCTTGCTAACTGATCAAGTCCAAAACACTGTAAAAAACTTGGATATTTGGGTTAAATTTTTTAACTTATTTAGCAAAAAAGGGATGGGAGCTTTAGCCCATAGCCCCCCCTGGTTGTGCCACTGCTTCTAAGTAATTTTTCAGATTCTTCTGTACTTCATGCACTGCTTATACAGCCTGTGGTTGATATCAGGCTTTTAAAAAGTGCTTGAAAACGATGATTTAGAGAAAATATCGCAACCAACAGTTGGGTTTTAGAGGTTTTGCTTTTTTAGTTCCGTAGATATCTGTAGTGTTACTGTTGTACATAATTATTGATAATTAGGTATAGGCAGTACTTAAATTGTGGGGGGGACGCGTCCCCCCATCGAGATTTAGCGTCCCCCCATCGAGAGTTAGACGTCCACCCATCGAGATTTGAGCGCTGGATGATGAAACGATTAAGAGCCAGCCAGCACGAAAAAATCCTACAAATTCCTGCCGAATATAGTCCCAAATTGCGGTAAAGACCTTTTTTTTGGTCTTCACCAGGTTTCGGGGAAAAACACTTCAATTGCTGGGACGGAATTACATAATTTCCACTGAAGTTTGGTCAAGGCTGCAAAAGCGTCCCCCCATGCAAAATTTTACAATTTAAGTACTGGGTATAGGGTACTAGCTTTAGCTTCATCGGTCACCACATTGCTGCAATTTGAAAATTTATCAAGATAAAAGAGCAGTTGAAGAGAGCTCAAAAATTTGGTTGAGATCTTGTTTTCTTGTGTGTGACGCTGTCGCAGGCTGTTATTGCGAAAATTTTAGGTTAATATTAATTTTTAACGTTTGGGAAAGTTTCAAAAACAAATGAATGTGGGCATAAAACAATTGGGTAGCATTGGCCTTGACCTTGAGGATGGGCCAGATACAAGCACTTACTTGACGGCAGAAGTTCTTTGTTATACAGAGAATGTAATCATGATTAGCTATGCATATAATGTACACAAAACTGTCTCGACGTTTTTGTAGCATTTTTGTAAAAATCTTTCGCTAATGGGATTATATCAGCTTAATTTTGTTATAACGACGAGGTTCCTGTTTCGTGCAACGGCTTTGGTGGTTTTCATCGCAGACGTTGGCGCTTCCAGTTAATGAATTTTTTTCTGATGCTGGTCCTGCGTTTTGTGTGGCAGTTTTTTACGAACTTAGTCTATATGGCTTATCAAAGAGTTACAACAAATAACCCAACTAGTAATTGTAATTGCACCTTTATTCATCAAGTTGCCTTGGCCAAGAGACAGCGAATAGACTTTTCGGTCTTCAAGTCAAGCTGCCGCCTGTCCACCAGTCTACCTCACACGCTGGAGACCTCACAACTTCCTTAGTGCTAAGCAACTTAGCAAAGTGAGCATTTTAGTTATCGCAATGTACCTGATTCTTCAGCTAGCGTAATTTGTAAAAGTAAAGATTCTGTAAATTTGAACACAATTTGTGCAATCATACAGAAGAATACATTTTGTCAGGCCGAAACAATGGTTACCACACTTCGAAGCGTGTAGTTTAGCCTTTTAAAGTTGAGCTATCCAAATGACGTATAAACAGAAGTACATTTAGCTGAAGTTATGCCATAATGTTGGGTTTTATTATCTCAAGCTTAATCTTTTAATATATCTTCGTGGGTTGTAGAGAGCATCACAAAGATGACATTCAACAGTTTCAAAGTCAAAAAGTGTAAAGAGCAAGCTTTATTCCCTTCTCGAGGCTATATGTTTATGATATTATCACAACTCTACACTATAATTTATTATAATCGCCGGATAATGTATATTTTCAGGTTTTAGAAGATGTAATTTTGTATAAGCTGTTAATAAAACATATGGGTAAAAGAACTCTGCTTTAAAGAGATCCATTAATGGATGAGAAATGGACGGATTAAGAGTAAACCCAAACAACATCACAAACACCCTGGAAAGTCATGTGCGATTTGCAACTGTATATGACAGTGCCATCTTGTTGCTTTGCCTAGTAGGATTAATTCTCAATGTTGGTTTATTGGTCATCATTTACATTCGGAAACAAGTAAGTGAAAATGCGTTGATGCCGTTTTAATCATAATTTACACTGAGTTGTTCTTGCCATTATTCAAAAATTTAGATATCACCTTTTTAGGTTACTTTCAAGCTTAGCTATTTAAAAACTTATTCAAGACTACTAGAAAAAGAAAAATCTTTATTTAAGTCATCAAAAGTGGTGTCTTACCTCATGAAATTGAAATGAAATTGTTTATTGCACGGTATTGAATTTGCTATATTGTTCGCTGATTTTTTTCCGGTTTTTATATTTTTAAACAGTATCAATCATTTGCTTTGAGGATTCTGTTTTGTTTTAAATTGTTGCGTTTTTCTCTTAATTTTGTTTACAGTCAGTCTTTCACTGGTGTTGCGGATTTCAAAAAACAGTTGTGTTTGTGTTTCTCTACAGAGGCGTCGCTAAGAATGGTGGCACCCGGGGCGGGATTTCGTGGTGGCACCCTTCATCGGCCGAAAAATAGGTGAAGACCAAAAAAAAAAGGTCTTCGCTGCAAAACGAGTTGGTTTTCAGTCCGAAGTATGTGATGACCAAAAAAAAAGTTCTTTGCCTACCAATCAGTGGGTTTTCTGTCTCAAAAGAAAAAAAACAACCAAATGGTGACACCCGGGGCGGGCCGCCCCCCCTAGCGACGCCACTGTTTCTCTAGTACTACAAGAAATTAAGATCTTTGCTTTTAAAAAAGTAGCTCTTGCAATCTTTTATAAAAATTTTATACTTTTTGGCTGTTTTAGGTTTTAGTTTTTGCTGATGATGGAGGCAGCTGAGTACGAGACGTTCAAAAATTTTACTACTGTATTTTTAATGAGCTTTGCTGTTTTAAATCAAAAAATGTAATTTTTTGTTGCAATGATAATGTAAGTGAAGATTGTAGAAATGTAAGTATGGTGGTAAAATGACCATGCTCTTGCACGTTGTTCTTAAAGTATCCTGTAAAAGTTTAACTCGTTTTAGCTTTGATGTTTTGAGTGATAAAAATCAAATTCGTGCAAGCTTGCTTCTGCGTAACATCATCAGATTACAAGCATTGCAATCGCAAAATAGTAAATGCTTAAAATGATAAGAAACTTTAATAGAAGCTGCTTCAGTCTTGATGAGAAAATTGTTTCAATTGATGACAAAAAACTTCAAACGCTTTCCCAGCATTGAATGCAATAATGATGCAGAAAATACGATCTGTTGCTTTGTAAATGAGGTCTTATCTAGTTTTTGAAACCTTTTCATTTGTTATTTTTTAAAGATTTGGTTTTAAAAATAGAAGGATAATTGTCTTTAAGAGTCAAGCAGCTAGCTATTATCAGTATTTAAGGCTTTTAATCTTCAATCTTATTTCGTCACTGTTTTTTAGCACTTGCCTGTGCAAGTTTCAAATGAAAAACTTTTATTGGTAGCTAGGCTAACTGAATTAAAGGAATGATTATGGTCTTTCCAAATATCTTAGTGCAAATTAGTAGTCATCGATAAATAGATACCAAGTAACTTGAGCTACCGTTTTGTCACTTTAATAAGCGTGTGAAAAAGCTGAACATCACTGAGTAAACAACATAGCTTGCAAGTCCCAACACAAGTCTTTAGTGGCTTTCGTTTTCGTTTGATGGTGACTGTTTACATGACGCTTATGTATTGATCTAACAAACCACATTGCGTATAGCCAAGTCCATGGTATAGCAGTAGTGCCTATCTATAACGAATTAATCAAAAAGATATCAAGGTCAGGTTTTGATTGGCAATCACTATATATTCACAAAACATTTGCATCTATAAGTTTCATAATACATTATTTTGCAATTTTACTTAAATTTTTATCACACATTATAGCGTTTAAAAAATTCAGGATCATGCGTGACAGAAACAAAATTGCAAGAGCTAAATTTTTTTTGTTTTGTTTGTAATTGCATTAGCTTGTGATTAAACTGCGACGAAATTAGTTAAAATGTTCTCTAGACTTATAGAATACAGATTAGCATTGTATATGCCATTGAGTTTCGTAAAAGGAAAAGAAATGTGATATTTTTTGTTTTTTGCGACATGGTCATTGCAGCTACTCTACATATTTAACTGTTTTTCCAGTTTAAATTGCTTCGTGTAAAATTCCGTTTTCATCAATCAGATTTTATTCTTGTTATGATGCTTCATAAAGCGCGTGGGACAATGTCAACAATCAGAGCTGAGATAAATATGCCATGGTTCTCCGTCAAGAGTTGCTCACTGTCCTAATAATTGTGCCGCAGTGGTACAACAGTTTCAGAGAATATTCCATAATTTGGACCTCGCGCGAACGCGTAGTATCTTGGTTTTTGTTCTCGAATTTTGGCTGATGAGGATTGATTTGCACATAACTAGCAAACGGTGGCACATATAACTAGCACATAACCTAGAAAGTTGGAAATGTGGACTCAACTTGGGAATTAATGAATGTGTCATGTGTGCCAATTTTGGGGATCCTAGGTCACATGATCTTGAATTGACACCCAAAAAAACATAAAAATATGGCTAGTTTTGACTTGAAAATTTATTAATTCGCCTATAACTCAAAAACCACTTGGCGTGCACAGCTGAAATTTGTACACAATGTGGGTGCTTATAAATGGTTTATGCAAACCGAGTTTGGGGGCACCCGGTGACCTGACCAAAATTTTACAGGCCGAAAATTGGCAGAAAGTGGACGATTATAAACCGATATATCTCGGTAAATACCGATTTTGATGGAAAATAATTTGTGATTTTTGGGCACACTATCAACCGCCTTTCTTTTAGTTATGTTCGTTTACCCCAACTGTTTTTCTTTATCTACTTTTATACCGCTAAACGCACTGTATTCAAAGTTTGAGCGATTGAAGATATCAGGGAGGACTAGTGCGGGAATGAAATCGGGGGTGCCAGGTTGGGGGGATTCCCTTCAAACGGGCACTCCAAAATTTTGAACTTTTAAACCGTTAAAGCTACAGTAGATGGATCAAAAATTCGGAATAGGTAGATGTTAATAATAAACTAAACGTAACAAAAATCGGGGGTTTAACGGTGGGTTTTTTCCCCCAAACGGGTCCTTTAAATTCAAACTTTTTAACCTTTTAAGCTACCCCCACGAAATTTTTCAGGTAAGTAAACACAAAGGAAATATAAAATTTGATTAAATTTAGGGGTTCCAAAATGGGGGGTGCCCTCCAAATGAGGCCTCCAAAATTGTAACTTTTGAACTACTTACGCTTGACAGATAAAGTTTTCAGGGTAGGCAAATATGAAAAAAAGACAAAATTTGTCAAAATTTGGGGGTGAAAAAATGGGGGGACTCTCTCAAACGGGGTTGCCAAAATTTTGAACTTTTAAACCGTTGGAGCTAGATAGATCAAATTTTTGGAATGGGTAGATATTAAAAATAAACTAAACCTAACAAAAATTGGGGATTTTAAAATGGGAGATTCTCCCCAAATGAGGCCCTCCGAAATTTTAACTTTTTAACCTTTTAACTAGACACATGACATTTTTAAGGTAACTAAACATAAAGGAAAGATAATATTTGGCAAATTTTTGGGGATACCAAAATGGGGGTCCCCTCTAAGCGAGGCCACCAAAATTTCAAACTTTTAAACCGTTAGAGCTAGATGGATTAAATTTTTAGGATAGGTAGATATAAAAGATAAACTAAACCTAACAAAAATTAGAGGTTCCATAATGGGGGTTTTCCCCAAACGGGGCCCTCCACAAATTCAAACTTTTTAACCTTTTAAGCTGGGCAGGGGCACATTAGATTTTTAAGGTAGCTAGATATAAAAAAATATAAAATTTGACCAAATTTGGGGGTTTTAAGATGGGGGTCCCCCAACCGAAGCAGCCAAAATTCAAAACTTTTCAACCATACATGTTCGGCAAATGAAATTTTTAGGGTTGACATTTATCAAGATAAGATAATTTTGACAAAATTTAGGGGTACCAAAATTAGGGGATCTCCCTCAAACGGGGCTGCCAAAATTTAAACTTTTTAACCACTCAGACTAAACCGATGAAATTTTCAGGGTTGACAATTATGAAGGTAAGACAATATTTCACAAAATTTGGGGATACCACAATGAAGGTGTCCCTCTCAAATGGGGCCACCAAAATTCAAACTTTTTAACCACTCACGCTAGATCCATGAAATTTTCAGGATAGGCAAGTATGAAGAAAATATAAAATTTGAGAAAATTTGGGGATACCAAAATGAAGAGATCCTTCTCAAACAAGAACGCCAAAATTCAACTTTAACCATTTACACTAGACTGATGAAATCTTTAGAGTAGGTAAATATGAAGAAAAAATGAAATTTGAAAAAATGTGGGGCTACCACTGTGGGGTCCCCCTCAAATGAGGATGCCAAAATTCAAACTTTTTAAAGGTTTTAGCTAGACACATCAATTTTTCAGGATAGGCAAATATCACGGAAAGACAAAATTAATCGGAGGCAACAAAATCGGGGGTCCCTCAATTGGATCCTTCAAAATTCAAACTTTTCAACCATTCAAGTTAGACACATTAAACTTTCAGATTACGTAAACATAAAATAAAAATAAAATCAGAATAGGTAAATAAAATATGACTAGGTGCCACAATTGGAGAGTCCTCCTCCTACGGGTGCTTCAAAATTTTTAACCACTAAATTTAGACAAATGAAATTTCCAAGATAGGTAAAAATACATATGAAAAAATATTAAGGATCTCATACTATACGTGTCCTCCAATTATGTTGACACCTCCCCCCATTAACTACAAAATCTAAACAATTAAGTCTATTGGATAGGTTAATATAAATCAAAGATAGAAAACACAATTTGGTGGGCTGCATGGAGGAAACCATGTCAAATGGGCCCCTTAAAATTTTTAAATCTTAAATACGAAGTATTCCAGCAAGACATATCAAATTTTAAGAGAACCGGTAGGCTAATCTTAGAAAAAGATAAAACATGCCGAACTTGGTAATGCCATGTTGGACAATAATTAGCCCGAAAGATCGTGTTAATTAAAGGTCGTTTAGAAAACTGCTATGGTTTACAAAGTTATTATCATCAACCTGTGACAACTTGTGAGTGCAGCATTAACTAAGGAGAATAAGTTTTGATTCTCCTCCTTTTTTTGCAATTCGTCAAATCATACCATTCGAGAATGAAGGTTATGTGGCAAAAACATAAACGATTTGGTAAAAAACTTAAATAAATGCCTGTTTTGAATTTGCATAAGTTAGCACTTTTTTGTTTTACTGTAGTTTGTAGTTTATGCTGTTGAGGAGTGGGCTTTAGTTTCGAAGCAACCGGTATACCAATACTATATGTTGAATGGCGACGCGAAAGAGCGTTTTCAGAATCATACATGGCTGTAAGTTTCGTCGTTGTGACGAAATTTGCTGGAGGGTCGCTGGAATTTTAAGGACCGCTTTATGTTATTTCAAATGGAGTGAAAAACTGTTAAGAACTCGTAAAAAATTGCTGAGATTTGACGTTGTATTGTAAACTGTTATGCGAGCGTTTTGATTGACGATACTCTATTATTATGGACAACTTCGAGAGATTTAAATTTTAAACTCGAATAATCACAATGCGATTTAAGTTAGTAAAACCAATGTTGAAAGGGGCGCATTTAAATTATTGATCTGACTATCAACGACTACATTTTTAAAAAATTTCTTGAAAGCAATCTGATCACTATTTTAAAGCTTAATAAAATTCAGTAAAAGTTGGATAATGCCGCGAAGTCCCCAGATATCGCTTGCGATGTCACATTCTAGTTCCATTGACCATAAACTGAAATTAAATCTTTTATTATACTGGCTGTATTACGCCGCAGCGTTTATCGAGTTAACGAAACCCATCTGCGCGTCATTGCTCTTGGGCTACACAGCTCCTTTCGAAGAAATGTCGCAGTGGTGGCGAGTCGTTGACAACACAATGTCCGATTTGAGCAGCTCAAGATTTGAACCTCAGACCTCCCGCTTCTGAAACAAGCGCGTAGAACCCCCCCTTACAGAGTTGTAAACGGGCCGACTAGTTCAGGCCCGAACCCGGCCCGAAAATATAAGCCCGAACCCGGCCCGAGCCCGAACTCTAATTTAAAGCCCAAATCATGCCCGAAAAAAAACGAAAGATAAGTTAGATTTGAAAAATTTAGCAATGTTGCCAAGTTATTTTGATTATATTTATGTGAACCGAAGACTCGAATCAAATCTCAGGCCCGAATCAAGCCCGAAATTTTTGTCAACTTTTGGCCCGAACCCGAATCAAAAAGCCCGGCCAGACTTACAACTCTGCCCCCTAACTCCGGTGAACCAAAAACTCAATAAACTATTTTACGTGATTTTTCTTTGAGGCTTTTTGGCTTCGTTAATTCAAATACGGAAAGAAATCCTTGTCAAAGTTTTGGTACATGATCTCAATTTCATGAGTTTATTTTGTCTAAATAAAAACTATAAAAATCCGAAGCGAGCAAAAAGTTAGATATTTAATGGCGTGCTTTCTCTGAGTACTTGTATCCTAGTATGTCTAAAGTCTTCCAGATTTTACTGAATACTTTCACGAGTGTTTACTGTATATCAGAGACGAGGTGATCCACTATAATCTGCCAGTTTCACCAGTCTGATAACAATTTCATTTATTGGTTATTGGAGGAATAATTCCTTGTATAAGTACATTTGTGCTGTTAACGCTCACTTGCTTCACTTGCTCGCTATAGCCCATGAATGATATAGGACATATTGATATACATCTATTAGTCATATGGACGGAAATTGATTTATTGATTAATCAAATTGTATAACATACAGTAATCTATTTAAACATTACTTTTTACGCTATTTTGAGGTTTCCTTTTGAAACAAATTGAATCTTATTAGTGTAAATTGATAAAAAGCTCTTTATTATAATGGTAATGTTAATTAACTAAACTGGCTGTGAGTGACAGTCGATATCATTAATAGTTTACAAATAAAACCGAATAACTTTGGTAACTTTGAGTGCAAAGTGTTATTGCTCTAAGCTAAATGATCATTTTGACACATGCAAGCAGAAAGCCAATTTTCATCAGCGAATCAAAAGGAGGTAGTTTTTCCCAAAAAACCGCCCTGGAATTGACTTTTGCTTAATTTCAAAGCTAATCAGCAAGGCTGGCGTAGATCAAAATACTGGTAATCCATGATCAAACCGAAACAATCTTGGCAATTTAAGGAACCGACCACCGCAAAACAACAATGATAAACGGATTGAGGTAGACCAACTAAAACCAAAACAGATTTGGAGAAAAGAAGGCCCTTCCAATTTTTGTTTCTTCCCGGCGAAATACTGGCAGCATTTTTAGGCTTTGTTACTTGTCTTTTATTACAAAAAAACCTAAACGGTTTAGCATCCAGATCAAAAGGTCAAAAGACTAACATCCTATTGCAGTCGATCTGCTTGCAATTTGGCTGGGCGTACAAGCTGCATTTGTTAAAATCAAGGATGAGCGGCGTTGCTTACGGTTTATGATAAAGATACAGAATAGTAATTTTGTTGATGCATTCTTCTTACGTCTGATTGAGCAATCTTCCAAAGTTGAATGATTTTCAAGAGTCGTCATAGCCATTTTTCTGAAAATTGGCGCGGAATGTCATTAAGTCTTTGTGGGGTCAAAGATTGAATATAGTTGTTTATAAATGCTACAACAACGAAATCAAACTTAGTTATATCCGCTTGAACGTAACAGCAAAAGGCATAGGCACGATTACTGGTCTATGTTGCCAAATCACTATAATATGTTCTGCAGTTTGTATTTTTGTACCTCAAACTTATCAACAACATCACTTTAGTACCTCTTTCTTAAATTGCGTCGAAGACGATAAGTAGCGCGTGTGACACCAAAAATAAATATCAAACTAAGGAAATAGCATCCCTGAAAATGTCCATTTTAGGGTAGCTCTTATAAGAACTCTTAGAAATTTGACTGTGATCTTAAAAGAAGAGTTTGTAACATCCAGTAATTTGTTATTTTTCAGATTCGCCGCTCCATCTACACCACGTACATGATACAAATCGCTGTCACCGATGCAGTTGTCTGCATCATTTGGCTCACCCTGGTCGCCCTACAACTGGCAAACCTGCCATCAATGAATGAATTAAATGACTACATAAAAGAAGGTATATAACTGACATGTTTATAGTGTAATTATCATAAGCAGTACGCGTCAAAAAATTTAAATTGTACCGTGATCATCCGTGGTGTCTTATTTATTTCTTTTCGAATAAGACACCCCTGATGATCCCGGTTACGGGCAAACCAAACTGTAAGGTTTTCGATTTTTAATTTTTTGACGTGTACTGTGTTACGATATTTGCTTCGGCCTTCGTTGTCGAGCACTTTTTTGAATCGGTTAAATTCAATCTCCACTCATTATAACTGACATGTTTAGATCAACTAAACAGTAAATTATAGCTTTATGTTTCAACCTTGCCAAGTAAACCAGTGTGTTAGTCACACCAAAGTCAATTTCATGCTTTAGCATTTTGGTAGCATTATTAAAAGATATATCCTGTTCTATATTAAGCTGCATAAAACTACAAAATAGACCACATTTACGTTACTGCTGATTTGCCTATCACATTACGGGAAGTAGGCCTACTAATTGGTTGAAGTATTGTTATTGATACTGTACTATTATTACAAACGATATGGCTATTTCGAAATAAAACTGCTAGATTCAGGGTTTATAAAGAATTTCTGACACATTTTCTAGAAACGCATAATTATCCTTTCCTTGGAGATTTTAACTTTTTCATCATCATTTTATGATATGTTTTACTGTAACTTTCTTCAAACAACTAAAATGGTTGTCACTAAGCAGTGTACACTGTACAGTCATTTTCTTTCTTGGAGTTTTAGATGAATTGCTTTGCTATGCCTATAGTACATATATTTTAAATGTTTTTACTAGAGTACAGCTTTTCAATATTCACGCTGCAATACTTGCCCAGCATGTATTACCTATACTAGATTGTTGCAGCACATAGCAAGGCCTTTAGGGGGGATAAGTCGATAAAAGTACCCATGCTCGGCAATTTTCGAGAAGCCCGCCGAAATTTCGGGGTCCAAACGGTTTCAATGTTGAGCTCAACAAGCACCAAGCATTCAAAAATCAAATCAAATCTTTTGTTGCACTCGCTCTGTTACGCCGAAGCGTGTTGCTAGTTTGCGGGTCCCGTATCCGCGTCATTGCACCCGTGAAACACAGCTCCTTTCGGAGAAATGTTGCTGCCGTGGCGTGCTATTGACGATACTCTGTCCAATTTGACCGGCCCAAGACTAAAACCTAAGACCTGCCCATGCACCAAACACTCAAAGTAGTCAATGAAAAGGTAATTTTTCTTGATCAGGAAAACAGGTCCAAAACCGGTGAAAACTTTTTTCGGGCCCGGAATTTCTCTCAGTAGGGCCTGCTTGTATTTTTCGCATCAGGCCAGAAATTTCTCTCTTAACGGCCTTAACACGTATGTGATTTATGTGCTAAAATATAGAACTGTAAGCTGATGAAGCTTTAGAACCTGGTCTTTTTACGAAGTTACAGATTACTGAGCTATGGGCATTTTTTATTGTTACATTTAAATTATTTTTTGTACGACAGTTTAGCCGGACAACGAATGGTCAAAAATTCTTAAACCCTAATCATTATACAAAGCTTTGCTTCTTAAATGTTGAAAAATGACTATTTCTGTTCTAGAAAAGATTTGCATTTCCAGACACTGCTAGTTAACTTTGCCTCTGCAGGATAAGTTTTAGTAGCTCTAAATTGCGATCTGCATGATACCATTAGATTAGACAACGTTAGTTCTAGCGCATCAGATTGTGATTATTGGGTTGTTGTTGATGCTAAAGAAAATTTGGTGTAAAATTGCTTGTTTCAGTTTCCAGTAAAATCCATCTTTGCAGTTCAAGATTACGTGAAGAAAATGTCGATTGTTAGCTGCAAAAAATTATCAGGGTTTAGAAGAACAAAAAATGCAACATTTTGCTTTAAATTGTTAGTACATGCTGATTAACGATACCGGTTTCCAAATGGATTGCTGCATAGCGTTGGTACTGTTCCTTTTAAACGGCTTGTTTGATTATTATTTATTCGTGAAGTTATTTATTCGTGTAGTTGAAAAATGGTTTTAATCGGAGGTTAATTTGAGCAACAAAAATTACAGCTGATCAGTCCAAACTGAATCAACAACATGAAAAAGCGATGTTCGTCAAAAATAGATTCGAAAAAGTTTGAAAAATTACAATATTATTCAGTCGTAAATAATTTACGAAAGTTCGAAAAGTTAAAATTGAAAAATAAATTATCTCTGTAATCTTCTTTGACATAAATTGCTAGACTTTAGTCAATTTCGACATGCATTTGTAAATTGCAATGATAGTGAATGAGTGCTTTGTGTGTGGTACGCTGATTTTGTGGAATTATAATTGAGTTTGTTTTAGCGTTTTAGCTTTGCGAGATTAATTTATTTTTCTGGCGTCTCTAAAAGGATTTCTTATTGATTTTTCAAGTCATTTTAATGGAACTTGAGAAAGTTGGCGACAGAAAAGTTGATTACAGACTCACAAATAAGATTAGAATATGCACTTTGAGATTATCCAGTTATATCAACTACGTACTAGTAGAAGCTTTAATTAAATATTGCCTGAAATCATTCTTATAGTTTCATAAAAGTTAAAATATAGCTTTATTCTATAACAGTAACAGAACGTGGGTGGTAAAGTTAAGTCAAACCAAAAGCCCTTTTTCTTGATATTTTATTTGATTGAACGTTTGCAAAGGTTAAGCCATTCAAAGCACAATTTCATATCCTTAATAGGCCATTAAGCAATTAAGACATTGTTAGGGTCATCAGATCCATTACATACCTTTTTGTTCGTTGCGCTGAATCAATAAACTATGCTTTGTTCTTTGGCAAAAACAAGAGTTTTAAAAGTATCATTCTGCCTAGGCTGGCTAAGCTAGGTCTTAAAAACTGAAATGTGAAAATGGTTTTCGTTTGAAATAAAACATTGTATGACAAAATGACGTCTTCCTAAGATTTTCCCATTTTTTAAATTGAACTACGATGCGCAAAAAAACTGTTCTAATCTAGATTCGAACTTTTAATCACGTAAGTTTCATTTTTTCCTTGTTTTTGAGAAGTTTGGTATTTTTTTTTGATAGCTGTGTAGAAAAGTGTAAACAAGATAATGGAGGGCTTTTTGATGTCTTTTTTTACATTTTAATTTTCCGTAGGTTGCCAACTCCTGGTTTAATCAATGTTAGCAAAAAGCAAAATGGCAACTTTGCAATCTTGCTGAAGTTAATATTTTAAAGTTTTCATTCCGTTTTACATTCAACCCAAGACATTCACTTACGGCAGTTGTTCTTCACCTGTGGGTGATTACCTCCAAAAGAGTAATTTGGCATTTTGAAAAAGTTAATGTAATTATTCCAAAAAAACAGAAATAATTTCTTTTGCAAATGTTATCATGCGGGGCTTGCTTTAAAAGTTTCATTTTGCTTCACTTTTACCATTGTCATAGTTCAATACCTAGGGTCTCTTTTATAAATTCTGGTGTTTCCTAAACCATTGATAGTCTAGTCCATTTAGTAATGGGTGTGATGTGAGCATATGCTTTTTGGTTGCAGTAGTACAAGTAGCGCTAATTTAGTTCCAAAAAGTTATTAAAAAATCTCCAACAAACGAAGATACCAAGACGCTTTTCTGAACTTTGATTTTACATGAAGTGTTATTAAAAAGCAACAGTGTGCGATGTATTTTAATTGTGATTTATTTAAGTTCCCAACTCAAGAAAATATGAAATCAAGTACAGTAACCTACCGCTTAAGTTCGCACCCGTTTAAGTTCGCATCCCTGTTAAGTTCGCACAAAATTTCCGCAAATTTTAGATTCAAGTTTTTCAAAAATTTAATGCAAGTAATTTAATGTTCACTTTTCAAACATGTTGTGAAGCGTTATTTGATCCGTGATAGAATCTCTTTTGCGTTTTGCTTCCCCAATCACCTGTCGCAATTTTCACTGAAAGTGTTCAAAAGAATTTTCCAGCTCGTTATATTCATCTGTCACTTGAACTTGCATCTCTGAACTTAACAATGATCTTGTACTTCAAGGACTTTTTCGTACATGTTTTCAAACCCACAAGAAATTGACATTGTCTTTGTTGGTTTCGGAAATGGTGTGCAAGCTGCGGCAATTGTATGATTACTCTCATCTTCGGCCTTTTCTGGTGTTATTTGCATTGTTTTGAGTACCTCATTTAGACCATCCAAAATAACTTTTCGTTGTTTTAGTCATCAATGTGCATAAACTCTTCTATAGCGCATTCGTCTATTTAATGCTTTAAAGCTGTTGCGTTCTTGGATAAGACGCTTTACGATGATTATCTCTGCTTGGTGGCTTTAAACCAGCAGCAAAATTAGGGAATGGCTTAAAGAGGGAAAAGTAGGAAAAGGCGCATATCGTGCTAAAAGGCAGAAAAGTAGGAAAAGGCGGTTAAGGTTAAGGCTAACCCTAATTTTGTCGGAAAGCTTGGAAAATGAAAAGCTTGGAAAATGGTCAACTCCTAAAAGCGGGGGTAGGTTCGTGCAAAGCATAGCGCACCGTCGCTTTTTCGTGATAGGAGAATAAAGATGCATTATTCAATCAATGCTATGAAGCTTCGCTATTAATCAGCCACAATATCAAATTTCTCGTCCACTCCACCTCGCAACGTTACTGACTTGGACTTGTAAAGTTAATCGTTGCATCCGAAATGAAATTCCCGCGCAAGCTTAATGCATTGAGCTGCATCTACCAAATGGATAGGGTTGCCATAAGCGACACTTGCTGCACCCCGAGGTAGCTTATTTGCTTGCTCTCTTTTGTGAGCCTTCAACTTGTTACCAAGTTTGTAAAAATCCAAAACATCATTAAGATATAAATATTTCTTCAGTGCTGCAATAATTTCCATATCACAAGGCTGTTTCCAGCTAGTAAAGCTTGGTGAGAGAACACCACTTTAATGACAACTCTTTTAAAAGCGGGAGAATGGCCGGGAGCACTGTCCAACAGTAAAAGAACTGGTCAACTGCACGACCTGTTCTTTTTTTTTTTACCGCAGGATAGAACACATCATCAAACTATGGGATAATTCACTAACACACATGGTGCTTACAAAACAATTCAATTAGCAACTCTCGATTTGACCACAAATTGTTAAGTTCGCACCTACCGGTTAAGTTCGCAAAAGCTGCATAGATTCAAGTTGCGAACTTAAGCGGTAGGTTACTGTAAACCGAAGGAACATTTTGAGTCTCGCGAAGCAGCATGGCGAACTAATAGGAAAAGCCGTTGACTACTCTGTAATATGGGCTAAAATCTGAGCACTTGAAAAATTAATTTGAAAACAGAGCATTTGAAAAATTAGTACCTTGATTCTGGGGGAGTGTGAGCAAAACAAAGCAGTAGCTTATTAGTGGTCTCTATAGCGTTGCTCAGGCAAAAAAGCAGTATCAATCTTCCATTAATTGCGTTTGCAATAAAAAAGGACCTTATTTGGCTGTTTATTTTTCATTGCAAGCTGCTCAATGGTGTATAGTTGCTGTTTTTTTTCAAAAGGAATAATACTAACTACTATTCTGTACATCAAAATATTTTAGGGGTAACAGCTTAAAAAAGGTTGAAAACCTCTGACGTCCTACGGCCTTGCTCTCAATCGTTATTAATCGCAGACCTCAATTTAATCAGGATAGGGTATTCATTACTTTTCTATTGCACGTACGTATCTAGACAAATTAAAATTTCGAGAAGGGCTAAGATGAGGGTCATAGTTAAGAGATTCCTAAACCGAGAGTGCTCAAATCACTAACTTGGTGAGCATAAATCAAATTCAGTTAAAGGGGTTCAGGACAAGAGCACTTGGGGCATTGTTTCACAAAATGAATTATGATTTAATGACAATAAATGGATTTGAGCCGTCGCGACGCGTTTCGTCCTTGCTCAAGGAACTCTTCAGGCGACAAAGGTCAATTTTGTTTTATTAGCCGAAAAAAAATTTAAGTGGAATCGGCCCCTCTTGCTGTTTCTAGGCTATATGTTTTCCAGTGCAATATGGCTACTCCAAAACTTTTTGCCTACAACTTACCGACCATCTTTGCCCAGTAGGCTACTAACTCACTACTTGAAACCTTCAAAATTTACCAGTGGTAGAATCTACTACCTGTTACCGAAATCTTACAAGCTAAGCCTACTTACTGCTGACATTGCAAATTTGATCTGCATATCGTTCAATTTGGAATCAATCGTAGAAATTAATACCGAATAATAGCCCATTATTGTCAAAAAATACAAAATATTGCAAAACTTTTCTTACGGAGCTTTGCGCAAAAAAATCGTTCAAAAAAGTACAGCGCCACTGTAGAAATACAAAATTTGAATATTCAGCCAAGTGTGCCCCAAATCAACTTACAGATTGTTGAATATTGCTAATTTGTAGCGTCATTCATTCTTTTACTTCATGTATTTTGTTCTCAACCCACTACATATGTGCAAAAATGCCATTGAATAATTTGGTCATTGGCAAGCACTTCTGGCAGAACATTCTTGACTTTTCTTCTCCGATCTTTTCGAATACTTAAAATCTACAGAAATGACGAAACAGCACATGCCGTATCATATGTCTACGATGTAAGGTTTTGGAAAAATAAGACAGGAGATACGCTTCACAGAATCATCAAAGCGTGAGTCAAAATCATAATATTTGTCATCAAATTATACCATTCTTGTATACGCGACGTTCAGAAAATTTTAGAGGCATATCATCATTTTGGACTGTCAGCTCGTAAAAAAAAGTCGATGCTTGACGACATTGGACTCCGTTTTTTTTGATCAATTTTCTGAGATGTGATTTCTATCGCTTGATAAGACGGTTAAGGTCGAAATTAGAAGTAGCAATTCATTGGTTATCATTCGCATCTTGCCACGTGTATTAAAATATTTTTGATGAATAGCCAAAGTTAACCAGTATTAATTATACGGAGAATTTGAAACTTTTAATAAAACTGCTCAACTGGCTTGTGGTTAGGAGCGGAATCATTCTGCACGAATCAAACTTTAAACCTGACAACAACCACAGATTGATCCTGCTATTTACAAACAGAAAACTAAGAAAGGATATTTACAAAGTACAGCACTTAACATAAAACTTGCGAGAGCCCCCAGATATAACGTATTTTTTCACGAATACAGACAGGTAGCGGGATGCGTTTGACGTGAGACTTGTTGATGTAAGCAGGGGAATTTTTAATAATTAGTATGACATTATGTGGAGTGCGGTGACTAAAAAAACAATCAAAATTTGACTTTAATATTCAACCACAAGCGTATCTTACCGGAATAGCACTTCACAAATCGAAGAGTCATCGAGTGGATAAAGCGTCTGCCAATAAAAAGATAGACCCGGTTTTGATTCCCGATCAGGTCAAACCTAAGACTATTAAAATTGGTTTTCATAGCTTTCCTGCTGGACGTTCAGCATTAGGAGGAACAGTGTCAAGCCTCCAACGTGGGTGGTAGACAGGTGTATAGGTAGCATCTTGACTCAGCTACCAAGAGGTCCCTTCGCTTTCTTTTAGCCTAGGCAACTTGCTATTTTTACTAGGTAATTACAAAAATTACAATTTTCGTAGAAACTGCTGTATGAAGTATTAAAAATTATTGCTAGTATGATTAACTGCAAGCAGACAGCGCATCTTAAAACCGGTTTCTAAGACACACCACAATCCTTGTCGGAAAAAATGCGACTCCTATCACAAGTGACCGAAAAAACTTAAGTTCCAGTAAAGCTAAAAAGTTGTTTGCGGGTTTGCTCAGACAGAATGTTGAATCAAAACCACTGATTTTAGTGATGATTAGATTCTCAAAATTGATGCTTTGACGCGAAACCTTAACCCGGCCGCGTCAAAAAGTCTTGCGTAAAACTAGTCGCGTCAAAAAATCCGTTCAGCAGTTTTAAATCCAAGAAGTTAACAGGAATTCATCAAAAGAAACAGCCATTAACACAGCAGCAAAACGTTTTATAGTATTGACACTATAGAGCAAAACATCAAGTACGATGAAATGTGATAAAAAAACTGCATTGGCAAAATTGTGAACCGGTATTCAATTGTAGGAAGTTTCTTTTGCACTTGAAAAAACAAAGCTACTCAATTCGCTAAAAAATTCTCTTAGTTTTAGCTGTTAAAACTCAGATCGCGAAAGAAGGTTATATTATCTTCATTTCAATTGGTAGAATTTGACCCGTGAGGCCCCCCAAGTTAAAAGATTGTCTCAGTTTTAAAATCAAAGTATAAGTTTGCTGACATAGCCAATTTTTAAAGTAAAAAGATACAATAATTGTGTATGGTGCATTTAAGTCAAAAAATGCACGAAAAATAAACAAACAGGCAAAACTAAGCATAAAATGAGAAATTTAAGCAGTTAAAAATGACATAACTGTTTGCACAACCATTTAAAATTATTCAAGCGAAAAGACAGTGACTGATTACTGAAAAAGCGCAGTTTTAAAAATTGGCTTTTTTTGAAATCGTGCTGAGCAAATGAAAACCATATTCATTTTTTCTCTTTTTTTTGCTTCGCTTGGCTACACATGCCTCTCATTGAGTGATCGAAATGGAACCAGTTTTAACACGCAAGAGGTCACTTTTGTACTAGCAAACCTTTCACCCTTGAAAATAATTTTTACCCGTATTTCGTTTCAGTTTTAAGTAAATAATGAAAAAATTGCAGGAAGGGGAAATAACTGTGTTTTTAAAATTAAAAAATATAATTTATTCTTTTCAGTTTCCTAAAAGCGTACGTTAATTAATATCGTGCAATATTAAAACTCTCTTGACTGAATTTGGTTTTAATATACGCATTGGCGTAGCATTAGCACTACGCCTTTTCTCTTTATTCAGTGCGATTTTTGATAAAATTGTTCTGCAGTGATTCACGTGCCAAGGTCGAAATTTAAGGCCATTTTTTAAAGTTTTTATCATTGTTTTAAACTATTTGCTTGCTTTCAGTTTCAGATCAACAAATTCTTGCAGATAGTGAATTTGAGAAAGAAGCAGAACTAACGAAAGAAACCAATGGAATCTTTCTGGAACAGCGCATGTTTTACGCCATGTACAACTTTCATTTTTACAACAACATCTTTCTTCTTGCTGTCATGAGTGTGGAGCGATGCGTGGCTGTCATGAAGTCCTTGAGATGTCAACGTTACCAGTTCAATGTAAGTACAAAAAAAAAATGGCAAACTGGTCGAGCGGTAACGCGTTCGTCTCGAGTGGGAGGTCTGAGTCTGAGATTCAAATCTCGGAGCTTTCATGTGGGAAACCGTGTTGCCAACGACTTGCGCCCCTGCGCCGCTACTTCTTTTGAAGGTGTATTGCTGCCGGGTGGAGATACACGAAAATGTACTCCACTAACTCCTCAGTCATCCCACGTTTCGGCGTAGTTTAGCCAGTATGCTAAAGATTAAAAAGCACAAAATGCAAACAAATAGGTTAACTTCGCTATCCTAATGTGCAATTTTCGAAGAAAAAAATTAAAGTATGATTTTTTTGCAGAAAAAGTTTATCTATGCAGCCAGCGGTGCGATGTGGTTACTTGCCTTTTTACTAGCGTTACCGACTTTCATTAACCCGGACCTCATTGTGAGGCATGAGATTGATTTTGAAGGTAGCTCCTCATCGACTTCGAATTTTAATGGAAGCGAGTAAGTTTCTGAAGTTGCTTTGCCTTTTTAAGCTGATGATGTTTAAAGAAAAATTGTGGCGCTTTAGTTTATGGAAACAAACTGGTTTGATGGTTGAAACTGCCAAGGTTTTTCTTGTAAATGAGAGTATGGTCTAGTATCGCAGCGAGAAGCAGGACTTTTTGACGCGGCCGATAAAATGGTGAAGATTTCGTTCAGGTTTTCACTTTATTGGAGTTGTTTCTTTCTCTCTGGCTTGTATTTGCGGACAGGATAACATGATCTGCATTTAATCTTTTATTCGGCATTCACAAATTGCACTAGCAGCCATTTGGGCTTCCAAGAGTACAAGTGACCAATTTCAGTTCTTTTTTGATTTGTTACTTTTACTACTCATGATAACAAAGTTTTAGGAAACGGTTCCTTTAAACATGCTGTTATCTCTTGCTTAAATGTGTGCAATAATTTCTGGATCTAATGTTTGCTTTTTTACGTTTTAGCGTCTCTCGGCTCCCAGTCACGTTTGCAATCTACGAATGCCACAAGCCGTTACTGCAAGCGAAGGCAGAAAACAGCAGTTTCGTTCGAGACTGTTGTGGGGTCACAATAGAGGGCTGCATCGATCTCTTTATCAGCTACGAAGACCGTTTTAACTACGATATAACTGACTCAATACTCGACAGCAATGACACTGATCTGGGTTTAATCGAATTGGGTGACGATAGTTCCGACCAAGGTTACGAGTACTTGGATTACGAATATCCGTCGCATTCCGAACCGTTCATTGATGATTACGCTTTGAGTCACAATGCTAGCAACTACGAACTGCTGTATCTCATTACTCTAGACAAAATCAAAATAGAAGTTAACACTGGAGATGTGGACACTTGTGATCCAATGCTTCAACGAGATGGACAAATCTATCAAGTTCTTGCCAACCTAATTATTGGCTTTTTTATTCCTTTTCTTGCAATCATGGTATCGAATTTGCTCATTGCTTGCATTATTCGTGGACGAGCGATGTCCAGATTGGAAAGTGATAACGTAGAGGAAGAATCACTAGCCGGACGAAGAATGTCTGACTTTCTTCGCCAATTTAGCCACCACGGCTTTAGCCGCAGTGAAGGAGAGAGCTATAAAAAAGGATCCCTTGTTTCCAACGACAAAAGCCACAAGCCCAACCATGTCTGCAGTCGTTCATTCAATCAAAATGCCAATGGCGTCGGTGCTGAGAGCCAATTCAAAACCAAATCCACAGCAATAAAATTTCATCCTGCCAGCCCATCTAGATCACCAGAAGCTATGCCAATCGTGAAAACGCGAGAACCACGGGTTCGACTTTCATCTTTGTCAACCCAGTTTCGACGAACAAGTGGAGGATCTGGAAGTTCTGCCGAAAGCTTCCTAACGGATATGACGTCACTTCATACCAGCTCAAGTCCAGGAATTAGACTTTCAGCTCCCTTATTTGTTCAAACTCAAGATGGAAGAGTAAGTGGATCTCTATTTTGCTTTTATTAGAAACCCATTTTTACAGACCATGTTGAAGTTTAACATTTGTCGAAGACTTTTTAATCGGGGATCATGACGAGTTATAATTCGGGGCCCATTTGCCTAGGATTTATTTTTCTTGAAACCATTTGTCCTGAGCCCGTTTGCGTAGAAATCGCTAAGCTCTCACCGCAGTAAACAGCATTTCTTAAGCAAACTAGTTGAATTTCTTCTTTCCACTTAGTATTTGATTGATTTACGCATCTTTATCCCTTATCCCTAGAAAGCCACGGTGGCGTTATCCTTTGGATAAATCCGCACCCGCTTAGGAGCGGATACTGAGTCGGACATTTCCGGTACTGAGTCGGGCGTTGGACCTTTAGTTCACTTACAAACTGGTAACGCATCGTTGTGTTCTTGGGAAAGACACTTTATCCTTATTTCTCGTTGAGGCCAAGCTGTCTACCCATAGTGATGGTTCAGCTTTGCAAAAGACTAGCAAACAGAACTAAAAAAACAAGGCTCTACGTTGCTATGGCTAGGCAGTCGCAGAATGCCTGAAAAGAAAATACATTCTGGATTGGAATGTATTGCAGTACCGTTATATTGATACTGATTTTACAAAACTAAAGACTATTTCAAAAGCACAAACACAATTTCTTTCGAAATAATCACTTGAAGAATGCATTTGCATAATGCTGCCATATTTGCACTCTCATAAAGTTTATAACGAAGCATCAAAGGCTAAATAAATACTCTTAAAGCTGACTTGTGCCAAAATAAGCTGTAAGGTTGAACTTATGATCCTATAAAGTATGATGTATTCAAAATTTATGGTTAAAAGGCAATTTAAATTAAATTTCTTATTTACAGTCTTTCATGAAACATATTTTCACAGTTTAATAACTTTGTGACATAAACAGTGATACTGAGAATTATAATAATTTTAAATAACAACCGTACAATCAACAAATTTCCAATATGTAGCAGTAAATTTATAAATATCCACAATGCAAAAGTTCTTTTTGTTTTATATGATACATTAAAACTAAACAAGAAAATAATTATTAAACAAAACGCAGCTGCAAGCTATGCGTCATCTCTAATAACCTAGGTCAAAAGTGCATTTATCGGAATATCACTTTGTTAACATGGACTAAGCAACGGCTTGTGTTGGTCATAGTCTCTTAATGAAGTAACGTCATCAGCCTGTATATATTTGGCTAGAACCACTGCATAGCCCAAATGGACATTGAAGAGCGGAACCTCAAGATCCGCTTCGTTTTTGGTCTTCAAGCTGAAATTGCTGTTTCAAAAATGAAGTGTCTTGCACGTCAAAATACGTATTAGCTTCATAACGCATGTGTAAAATCAGTTTTTCTAGTCTTCATTGAAGTAATTATTTCCGTGGCAAAATTAGGAAAATGTTTTGATGAATTAGAGTTGCCTTGGATCTTTTATTTTTTACGCTGACATTCGTGGTTTGTCTTGTTTGCTGCATTTGAGAATCTAGAAAGTTGAGGTAGAACAAGTTCTATAATTTAACTTTTGTTATGTTACCCGATTAGTAACTAACTATTGCTATATTGCCTTGGGTATTTTATCGGAAAAATCGCGATGAAAATTAGTTGGTTTTGCATTCAAAACTACCCTGAATTTCAATGCAAAGAAACCAAATTTCTCCATTTCCAACGACTAGTGTTGAAGTCTTTTTTTCAATATTTCAATGATAATATAGAGAATGGCTGAAATAGGATTTCCCGACTTACTTGGTTTGCTTCGATTCGATTTCCCGACTTACTTGGTTTGCTTTATGTTCTGCGTCCTAGTTGAAACGCTCTAAGATTTTATATCTGCTCAGCAACTTCGAAAAGCAATCATGCTCATAAAAAAATGGAAAACGATAATTTTTTTTACCCGTTACGTACTGCTAGTAGTAAAAAAAAAGCATTGTGAGTTCCTCTGGCAGAACGTTTCAAGAAATATAGATAAAATCGTAACAACGTGCAGTATTTTTAGAGTCCGAGTATTTCCAAAGGTTAGATACCATCGTTTTTTTTAAAGATACCAATTCCAGTCTACAAAATACATGTGTAGCATACTAGAAAATATACCAATCACAAGCTATAGAATAGAGCGAACAACTTTATTTTTTTCCTTTGTTTTTTCGTTTTTTAATATTTACTTCATTTTCGGAATTGGACATTAGAAGCTTTATTTTTTTTATTCTAATTTTCCTATTACGTAATGCCGTTGTAGAATCATAATGGAGTTTCTGTTAATCTCAAATGTTTCAAATAGCGTGTAAGCAATCAAGCAAGGATTCGAGCAAGTGGGCAACAATCGAATTAACATCCCCAACCTCAGTTTATATGTGGTGACCAAGAATGGCAGTACGGTACAGTACGTTCAGAATTTGCGTACTACGTACCCCACACCTTGAACCGTACCGTACCAGCGTACCGTACTTAAGTTAAATTTTTAAAGCGTATCGTACTTTGATTTTTTTGCGTACCGTATTTTCAATCAATCTGGTTAAACAATGACCAATTAATGACATATGCGACTAATGTTGGCGTGTTTTTTGTTTATGTCTAATTCGTATTGTAAGTTAACTAGCCTTGGCTTAAGAGGTACTTAAACGTGTTGAACTTAAAAACTACTGAGCTTTATATGCCGATACTTATTCAAGGCCGTCAAAATCTCACAGAACAAAAAATAATGCAACATCTATAAAAGGTGATTGTTTGTGCTTCATAAATTCTCTACGTGTAGTGATAAAAAAATGACAATTTGTCTGCGAAAATTCAGTTTTATTAAAAACAAAAACATCGAATAGGCCACTACCACAATGATATTTGTATTTTCTTGTATTTTTGTACGGCAAAGATATCTGCAATTGTTTAGTTGGTCAAATTGATTTAAATGTATCTGAAACCTGTTTCATTCACGAGGCGTTATTGCTATGCAATTTCTTAGCACTTTTCTCCTCAATGATACAAAAAACTGGCGCAACGTGCGCAAAGACTGGGATTTTTAACCACTGCGTATTCGGCTGTGTCGCAGTTGTTTCCGTTCAAAATTTTGAATATATGACATGCCACGGTAATCCTCGGCTCGTGGCATCTGTTGGCAATAGTTATGACATCACCATTTGGCCATACGTGTGACTGTGGCTTATGACATCATAATACAATTGTAACGACAAATTAAAAGGCTATAATGATTACTTGAGAATAGCCTAGCGATGTGCACGCCGGGCACGGTCGCACGAATCTTCATTGACGGCCGCACGTTGCACCTAAACCCAGTACTTAAATTGTAGGGGGGATGGGGGGGACGCGTCCCCCCATCGAGATTGAGCGTCTCCCCATCGAGATTTAGGCGTCCCCCCCATCGAGAATTGAGTGCTGGTTTTTGGGAGGAAAAAGTTACTGTTTTTGGCCGTAAAAACCGTTTAAATTTCTGATTTCGTCCAGAAAAAGCCTTAGGATTTTGGCGAAGGCCTTTTTTTTTGGAGATCACATGATTTTCACTGAAAATTCGCCTAAATCCAATTAAGGAATAATGAAAATTTGGGTCAAGTTCGTTTATGGAACGCACTCCCAAAAAATCCTGGCTCCGTGCTTGTTCTTCTCTAAGGTTCAGTCAACGCTGAAAAAGCACTGAAAAAGCGTCCCCCCATGCAAAATTTTACAATTTAAGTACTGCATAAAACGTTTAAGGTGGATTTACACAGTGTCTGTTTTTCGTCCGCTTTCGTCCGTTTTTGTACGTTTTTGCTTCTCCATGACAAAGTAGGTATGTTCTTTTTCGTCCCCATTTTTATATGTCCATATCCGCATTGACCAGACGGTCACATACCGGACAAAAGTTTTCAAAAGAGATTTTTTTGTTAAGGAGTTACAGCCCTACTTTGAAATATTGCTGTCATCGTTCATGCACAAAATTTTTGAACAAACTATTTCTCAATATCTAACAGTCTACTTAACGCGAATATGGTCTCATAAAAATACGGACGAAAAAGTGCATACTTTTTCATGTAGAAGCAAAACCGTAAAAAAGCGGACAAAAACGGACGAAAAACGGATACTGTGTAAATTGTATTGAGTAGACAAATTTAAAGAGCGCGCCAACGTACCGTAGTTGTACCATTACAAAAAAGGCGTACCGTACCAACGTACCGTACCAGCTTACCGGACTTCTTAGCGAAAATTGAGGCGTATCGTACCGTACTTACGTACCGTACTGTACTGCCATCCTTGTGGTGACACGATATTTTTATAGAAAGCTCAAGAAGCAGCAACTTCTTGAACAAATGACTGTACATTTGATCAAGTGTCTTAGCAGTTGGAAAAGTCTGTTTCAAGTTTATTGTAGCACTGCGCAGGTCACAAAACAACACTACGGGTGTAATTAAACTGAATAAAAATCAACAAGATAATAATTACACGATTGACGAGAGTAGCGACTGAGAAGCTATGTAGGAAGCGCGAAGTCTGTAAGGAAAGTGCTAATATTATTCAATGACTTATAGATTGTGAGAAGCGGTCATTTTTAATGGTAACTCTTCAATCCATGAACAGAACTTTATTTATTGCTCTTGGGACTAGTCTATTTTGTCGATCTTAGTGGCTAACTATAATTGCCTATGTTGTGGAATATTTTAGCAAAAAAAGCCTTAAATTTAGCTTATTATTTAACACTGGTTGAGATAATGAAGGGCCAGAGTTGTAAGTCGGGCCGGGCTTTTCGGGTCGGGTTCGGGGCTGAAGTTGACAAAAATTTCGGGCTTAATTCGGGCATGAGACGTTGTTTTTGTCTTAGGTGCACAAAAATCTAATCAAAATAACTTGGCAACATTGCCAAAATTTTCAGATTAACTTTCGTTTTTTTTTCGGGCACGATTTGGGCTTCAAATTAGCTTTTGGGTTCGGGCTTATATTTTCGGGTTCGGGCCGGGATCGGGCCTAAAATAGTCGGCCCGTTTACAACGCTGTAAAGGGCAATTGCGTTATCATTGAAATAACTTGAGGCAAGGAATTTTTTCATAATGAAAGTACATCCGCTACAACCTAGAACTGCATTAAGTTATAATTTCGGTTGTATTGCCTTTTTGAAAATACTCTTGTTAAAAATTGTACCATCCTATCAATGAAACCAGCGGAGAAAAATGGGATTATCATCATGTTTCAAGTATCTCTCCACTTTCTTTATAGTTAAAGCTTGGAAAGTCACAAAAAGTTAAGCTTTTTTTTTGCTTCTGCGTACACTGCATACACCCCAGATTTAGAGCTTTAAACTTGCTCCTAAAGAAGTAAAATTCGTTAAACAAAAATGCCTGAAAATAACTTTAATGTGGTTCATGAGGTTTTGTCACGGGTTTATTATTTACTTCAAGCAAATTTCTTTGTTTTCACGATGAACAATTGAACATATGTTGTTACTTAACAAATCATCATGTTTTTTTTGGTTTACAGACGCTTATCCAACGAGCATGTTCAGCAGACAATAGTGGGTCTTCCGGATCTTCCAGTCAACCTGCATCTGTCAGAAGATGGTCCAGTGAAGTGTTCCGTAGCAGCGCAAACGCCGACGAAGGCAAAAAGTTGCTTCCATCGGACGAAAACAAAAGCAAAGGTCAGAGAACGAAAACATGTTTTGGATGTAGTTAGACATTAAAATTTCATGTATAGGCCTACTGCAGATATTTACTTTTTGGCTGCAGTGTCTTTAAGATTTTTTATTCCTTTGAATTTTAGATAATCTTTATACGCCTTTGAAATATGAGTCTGCATAAACCACAAAAGCTCAACATGTTTTAAAATGCGATGAGCCAACTTCCATTTTGACTTTGGAATGGAGAAAAAATATTTTGTTAAAAGAAAAACGTTGGAATAAGCCCAACTTTAACTACAAATGGGTTAATTCGGGGGTCGGCAATCTTTTCGCGGGCCACATCTAGACCCAAAAAGGTTCCAGCAGGCCGCCCCCATCTTTGAAACCAAATTTCAAGCATTTTTCGGCCACAAAATATTGGTGAAAACCAAAAAAAACAGAAAAACATTGGAAAGAAACGGTCTTCGCCTTATTTTGAGGTGGTTTCAGATTTCCGATTTCTAGAAGCCACGTGTGGGTATTATAGAACATGAACGAGGTGGATGGATATGTGAAACCGCGGGCCGGATTTAGGATGATTTAAAACTTCGCGGTCGGATAAAATTTCTATGCGTTCCGGACCCGGCCCACAGGCTGTAGGTTGCCTACCCCTGAATTAATTTGTCAACTTCGTTTTCGAAAATCGGTCTAAGAAAGCAAATCGGGTCATATGTGATTAGTTCTTAACAATTTTGTGTTTCCTCAAATCAATTTCAAAAACAAATTTGTTAAAGCAATTAATTTTATCAATTTAAGTTTTATGACGAGGTTTGTAGAAAAAGGTTTACACGCGCCAGTGTCACTGATTTTTAGTCTATTAACATTGAGCACTGCAAGTCCATGGACGTAAGAGTAGGTACTAACTCCGAAAAAGCTTTTTCGCGTGCAAACTGATTTTCGGAAAAGATGAACGAACAATCTCACTTATATTTTTTGCTGCTTGAGGCTAAAATGACTATTAATGATTGACAATCAAGTTTATTGGAAGTCTTTTTGCTTCCTACTTAAAAAAGTTGCTGTAGCAACGAAGTATAAGAAAAAAAAAAAAAAACTCGTCAAGAATTTATCATTATCTCATATTGATAAACTGTTCATCATGTAACCGATATCCGCAGTTGATCAATCTTTTAGACTTAATTGATCCGCGAAATGATTAGGCCGGAAAGAAATACGATAAAAGCAATTCTCATTACTAAACAAACAAATTAATCTTCGTTTGTGATTTAAAAAAGTTTGCCAAACAAGCCTAACTTCTTCACCAGTGTCTTTATTGATTTTCTTGCGGTTTTCAGGGCTGTTTGCATAAGAAATATATCTAGTGATAATTATTTTCTGCGTTGTACCTTAGGTGTACCTTAGGTTTAATGGTAAAGCGAATAGCTAGAGCAAGGCGAAATCCAGTAGGGCGTCTTGCTCGAGCCCTACCGGATTTTTGCCATGCTCGAGCCATTCACTTTACAATTAACAGTTAACAAATTTAGATCGGCGCGATATTTAACAACTGGCATCATCTCTTTCTAGTATTGTGTGTTTACTTGGTTATTTTACTGTATTTAATTTGTGTTGTTTAGACAATATTAAATTTTAGCACCCTGAAGAGCCCATACGAGCAAAACAGTTGAGGCATGATAAATTGTGGTGGTCACTAACTAGTTGATTATGTTTGATGTCTATAACTTAGTTTTTTGCATGCAGAAGACAAATCAGCAAAAGAAATCGACGAAGATAAATTCGTCTCCACAATGCCACCTCGCGACCGTTCTGAATCAAAACAAGGTCTGCTGGAGAGCCATGGAAGAATTTATGTCCCAAAGCAGCCGACGCATAACCGAGCGCAATCCTACCAGCAAAGCGGTCGAATTCGAGCTTATTCCGGCGCATCTCGTACCAGCGCTGGTGGAGGTAGGCAATCGGTATCTTTCACGTCAAGCACCATTATGCGATTGAATCAGCGATTAACATAACTGGAGTCTGTGCCGGAGTCTGAAACTTTTTCGGAGTCTATTTTTTTGGAAATGTTAAAGTCGGAGTCTATTTTTTTGAAAATGTCGGAGTCGCTTTGGCTGTTTGGCTCTACGGTGCGCTACTGTAGTTCATATTCTGAGCCAGAGGTCCTTGTTGAATACTCGCCTGTGACTTCATCTCTTGTATTCAGTTTTTGATTATCTTTTGGAGTCGAAGTCTATATTCTAAAATTTTTGGGAGTCGGAGTTTTAATGGCTCAGAAACGTAGTTTGAAAAGAGACTCCGTTCATTTCTTGAGCGAAGCAGTTTCTCTTTGTTCGTCAAACAACCAGACGTCAACTCAGAAAAAAACTTTTTTGAATTCTTTTGGCAAGTATCGTCAGGCTGCAAAATTTAAGTGTAAAATTGTTTCCACAATCGCCGTAATACCAATATCAAGTTTTAAAATTAAACTAAAAAGAGTTCGAAATTGCTATTAGCAGCTTCCCTGCTTGACGTTCAGCAATAAAAAGATTAGTGTGGACCCTCCGCCGTTTGTGTTAGACTGGTATAAAAGTTACGAATTAACTCGAAAACCGCATAGTTTTTTTACCTCAAAAATTGTAACTCAAAAAAAGATTTTTTAATTTTTTGACTCTTATTAAAAAACTGTACCGTACTTACAAATTATAATACAGTAGTCCCCACTTATTAAGCCCTCGATTAATAAGCCCAACCGCTTAATAAGCCCAAAATCGTCCGGTCCGGAATTACTCCATTTATTCCTATAGATAAAAAACCCGCTTTATAAGCCCAAAACCCCGCTTAATAAGCCCAATTTTCGAACACATTTGCTTAAAACTGAGTGAAAACGCGTCGAAAGTCACACTTCTTTGTCTTGCTTTCGACGATTTCACCAACAACCAATGAGGCAACTTACTCTCGATGTTTTTGCACGGAAATGAATATTGCTTTATCGTAATAAATAAAGAAATTGCTTGTTATCTGTACCTGTTGCGTACAGTATTAATAAATTTAGCAACTTTTAGCCTTAGTACAGTCGACCATATTCATTTATGCGCATGAGAGTGGCGAAAATTTGTCCCCCGGTTAATAAGCCCAAAATCGTCCGGTCCCGTGGTGGGCTTATTAAGCGGGGACTACTGTATCATTATAGGCGCAATTATCATCTTGTATAATGTATTTTTAGGTGCAGGTACCTCCAATAGCCTACCTCGTCAAACCATAGTCTACAAGCACGCTGTTAAACAAATGAAGGTGTCAAGAACTGTCTTGATTTACGTCATCGTATTCGCCATTTGCTGGATTCCACAAAGAATTGTTCATTTTGTGTACGTTACAGAAGTGAGTGATGAATACGTTTTTCATGCATGATGGTACTGCATTATGAGAAAAGCCAAAAATGGTTCTTATTCTAAGCTTCAGCGTGCTTTTCCAAGAACCCTTACTTGGATTTAGCCAACATTTACTGCAAGAGAAAAATTCAGCCAAAACAATTGGAAATTGGGTGAAAACATTGGCTATTGGTGAAAAACATTTATTCAGGATTTCGAAAGTATAGATGAAAAAAATACATTTTTTGGTTGCTCGTGAACGCTGATAGCAACTAAAGTAAGAGTCGTGTGGATCAATGAGAATTGACTTTGATCCGCAGATAATGCTCAAAGATCAACTGCTCAAAATTTTTAGTTAGCTTGCACCTAATAGCAAGTTCCGAGAGGTTTACCGTAGCTGTAGGATTCGTGTAGGTAAATCTTCTATTTTCGGCAGTACCAATCAAAATTTTAGGAGTAGTTACAGGCAGCCATTTGACTGCATGGGTTTGCATCTTCTAATTTGATATTTATATTTCAGGGATTAATCGGAAAAGGTGGACATTTTTGCAATATTCTCACATCAATTGTGCGCTTAATTAGCTTCTTTAGCGTGCTTCTTAATCCTATAGTTTACGCCGTAACGCAAAAAGAACTCCGCCATTTCCTACGTCGATCCTTCAATCGCATCTATCGCTTCCGAAAAAATATTCCAAAAACGAAAAAGACTGCACGACCACATGATGAAAGCAATGGAAATCCCAGTGCAAGTGTGATGAATCACCTAAGCACAGATGAACAGTCAAGAATGGAGCGGCACGTCCGAAACAGAGAACGTTGGTTTCGTATGGTGCATCGACTGGGACCTCGGAGTGCTTGGCATTCCATAACTGCCAGTGGTGTTTCAACTTATAATAAGCCAAGTGACGGTACAATTGATGAAGAAAGGGAAGACGAAAAAGACAAGAGTTCAAAAGGTCAAAGCTCATCGAATTCATTCAAAGGGCAGATTTCGAAAGGTCAAAGTTCATCTACCTCTTTCAAACTCAATAACCTTGCTAGTGGATGGGAAGATTGGCAACAATTAATTGACATGGCTGAGCCAATATCAAGGCCACAGATTAACGGGACTGCAGAAGCTAGGTTATGAAAGGGTCTAAAAGGAGCCCAACAATAATCATCTGCGAAGTCACGTGCTGTTTGAAGAAGGGAAATGAAGAGGCTGATGAAGAATCATCATGCAAAACTGGATTGGTATTGCAAAAACATTTTAAAGTTCTCAATGATGAGTTTGTTTCTAGCACAAGTAAGACGCCATACCGTTGAACTAAGACGGCCAGAATATGGGACGTTGAAAGCATAGGCCTGGTCTAAGCGTTCTGAGAGCCATTTGTTTACCTTAATCAACTACAACTCACAGTTTACGCGCTGCTTCACCAAAGCACAAGCTGCAAAAAGAAAAGGAAAGCTGGTAATGATACTATTTCAATTTTACTGTACGCTAACTGCTTGACCGGTCCTTAATGGTGTGAATGATTTTGCATGAAAAGCTTCATGAACTAACTTAGTTTCTTTTATAATCAGAAATGAGCGTTTTAAAAAAACTTTGTAGAGCGCAAGCGCAAATTCCGCAAAAATTTTTTTCAGTTTAAAGCGCAAATTTCAGACCCAAAAATTGAAAATAGTAGAGCGCTATTGCAACTTGATTGCTCGAGGAGCGAAAACAAATTTCGATACTTAAAAAAGTTTTTGAGTACAAATTTTTACGTATTTGAAGTTGAAAAAGAGCGCTGCAGACCATGGTGCAAGCGCAAAAATTGCAAACTACAAACTGCACCATCTTCATTTAAACTGCACTGGAATTAACCAGCTGCAATGCGATTTGCTTTTATAACTAAAGTCAGAAATCGATGAGCAACGGAAAAATTATTCTTATTGTTAAAAGAAACAATCAAACAAAAAATACAAACAGCAATAAAACACACGAAGACAAAAAATAAAGCACCACTCACTCACATTCAGAAATAATGTTCACTCACGGAGAAAAATTGATTTTCCTAATCCGTAAAATTAAAATTTATTCATTTTTTGAAAGGAGCATGCAGAACAATCCTTTAAGATTACTTTGCGATTGCAAATCTCGAGAAAAAAATGCGAAATTAAGCGCACCGAATTTTAAGATTACCGATTCGCAAACGCAAATTGTGCAACAGCAAAAAAAAAATTCCGCAGCGCAAATTGCGCAAAGGCTAAAAAAATAGCTTAATTTGCAACGCAAATTACGCAAATGCTAGAAAAAAGGCTTAGTGCCCAACGCAAGGCAATTAGCGCAACTTGGGAACTACTTCGCTAAATGCCCACTTCTGTTTATAATTGTAAGAATTTTTGTAAGAATGTCGTTCGCCATTATATTTGAATGAAAATTAAACGTCTCAAAAGTCTGGAAAATCTTGGAGCAACCATGTAATGTTGTTCTCATCCGTGATATCACTCCTTTTGTTCTTGGTAATAAAAAAATAGGGCAGTGATAAATGTGTAGTCGTCAGGTTTGTTGTTCTGTACTACATTCACATGAATAGTTGCTATAATTGTCTGATAGTAACATTATAGTTATATAACTTGTCTTCGCGATCATGCGATTATCCACATTCATTTACTGCAATTCGAAAACATTTCGAAGTAAAACGTAACAAACACGTCATGTCCATTGATAGTTAAATTTTCTACATAAATTGTAAGCGGTACAAAAATATAACAGTAGAGGTTAAACGAGTTACGATGTGTGTTAATATTGCTCTGCTCATGATATTGATTGATTGATTTTGGTATCTTTCATCCTCCTGCCTCGAGAAAGCAACCGTGGAACTATCTTTTGGACGAACTTGCATTGACCGATTTTAAGACCAATTCAAGCTAGATAATTGCCATGAAGCGTGTTATCCAAGGACGCAAGGACAAGACCACGATGCGGGTTGAATCTCAAATGATTGGTCAAGATTGCCGTAAAAGCGATGTTTTAGCGTTTTGTGATACGTATCGTCAATTGGTGCTTCTTTAATATTCTTATATGACGTTGGAACGCTTACGATGATATCTACGGTCAAGAAACAAATAGGACTGCATACTGTTGTAGTTTGTACTGTAAATATATGGTGGCTATGGACAATGATATTATTCAAATTGTGCAGGAACCGGGTCTGTAAACAACCAGTTGTATAAGCCGAAAAGTTTGACCTCCTTCGTGATCGACTCCTGGGAAATCATAACGACTTCCACTGGCAGTTAGGTGGCCAGATCAACCACCAACCCTGCAGCCGCAAAGCAGTTCGAGTCATAAGATGCACAGAACTGGACAGCGCTGTTTCGAGCTTTTAGCTCTTGTCGGCAGCCCTCAGCTTCTCTAATCAACGGTATTCCCCAGCTGGACAAAACTCTTGGCCAAACTGGACAAACCTTAAGGGCTTGCACATTGATCTGGCCACCTAACTGCCAGTGGAAGTCGTTATGATTTTTCAGGAGTCGACCACGAAGAACGTCAAACTTTTCGGTTATGATTTCCGTGGTCACACAGAGGGGAACCCTTGTAGTAGGGATAGCCTATGGCTATCCTTAGTCCTTACTACACAGGTCCAGCGATTTTTCACTTGTTTTAAGTACCACAAGGGAAAAATCGTTTATTCCCTACAAACCCTCTGCCACTGTGCAACCCCTATAGGTTTGTCCAGTTTGGCCAAGAGTCTTGTCCAGTTGGGGAACACCTTTGATTAGAGAAGCTGAAGGCTGTCGATGACAGCTAAAAACTCGAAACACCGCTGTCCAGCTCTGTACATCGGTTATATAAGCTTAGCCACCGGTCCGTTCGAGCCAAAAGTGCAAAAAGTTTATGCAGGTAATTTTAACAACCGGTTCTCGAAATTTAGGAACCGGTGGGAACCGGCTAAATAGCACCTCTGGCTATGGATGGTGAATTGGTGATACATAGCATATCCGTTTCAAAACAAATTTGTAAGTTCCTGTAATCTGATTTTGGAAACCCATTTTAATGCTTGTATATTAAAAATACAACCCAGAATGCACCGTGCTTGACCGAGCGTATTTGACAAAATTGAAAGGTTAATTAAAAATCTGATCTTGTGACGCTACAAACTTTACTTGATTTTTAATTAAATTTTGTGATTCTCGGGCATGCTTGGTATCCAAGCTCAGCGGAAGAAATAAAAAAGAGCACCTACAATTTACTCTTTAGATCTTCATTTGTTAATCACTTTTTGTCTGTGAATTCAATCAATGACGTCAACTAAATACATTCCGTTATCTGTCATGTAGCCTATGTTTACTCGGAATCGGAAGCTAAAAAAGAAGAGCTATATCCAGTACTTAAACTGTAAAATTTTGCATGTGGGGACGCTTTTGCAGCCGTGACCAAACGCATTCGAAATGCAAAAGTACTTTAGTGGAAATTATGTCTTTCCGTCCCCGAAATCGAGTGTAGACCAAAAAAAAGAAAGGCCTTCACCGAAAATTAAAGAGTTTTTGTCCCCACAATCAAGTAAAGACCAAAAAAAAGGTCTTCACTGCAATTTGGGACTAAATTCGGCTGGAATTTGTGGGATTTATTCGTGCCAACAGGCCCTTTTTCGTCTGATCAACCAACGCTCAAATCTTAATCTCGATGAGGGGACGCTAACTCTCGATGGGGGGACGCGTCCTCCCTACAATTTAAGTACTGGCTATATCTCGATACCTGACTAGTGACTAGCATGTTTGTTTTTGTTTTAGAATCACTGTGCTGCTATTGCATGAATAAAGTTTGAATATTTTCATTAGTTTTGCTTTGAATCGTTGCATTTTGAACTTATGGTTTGCTGCCAATATTAAACAATAAATTACAAAAATAAAATAAAATGGTTGATACGTTTTTGCAATTTGAAATTTTCTCATGGCGTGGAGCTAATATTTCTTTTGTACGAGTATGAACGTGAACTTGAAGTAAATAGCAGATTCAGTTTAAGCAGAGGTGGCAGCGCAAGTCATAAAAGTTGCGCGGCAAGCGCATGCGCAACTACTCTGATAATCTTGCGCCACAAGCGTTTCTGCAAGCCCAAAAAAAATTGCGCCGCAAGCGAAAGTATGGCGTTTTGAAAAGTATAATTCTAATTGACTCGCTGCTCAAACTGCGCTTGGCTACAGAACAAAACCAATATTCGAAACAAATTATGCACGCTACCAAATTAGTAAATAAAAAGTAATTGATTTCCTTTAACACAAAGACTTGAAAATATACATCGCTTAACCTCTTTGGGCGAAGAACGTCTTTATAACTAAAGAAAAAGTTCCCTCAACACTCGCACTTAATGGAACCGGAGTGTTAAAAAATTCCACTAATAAAGTCATGACGTGGTGGTAAGCGAACGACTTCGGAGTTCGGAGTCACTGTTTTTTTCTAGTGGCTCACCAAGGAAATCCTTTCCAAGCTTCGATACATGTTTTGTACGTCTAGAGCAATTAGCATCACTTTTTAAAGAATGAAGCTCGCTGAAAAATCGTCTTGATTTTTGTTTAAAGAAATTGAACCATGCAAGATTATGAGGTATACCAAAGTATGCTGTGGCTATCCCAATGCTGTCACTCCTGTTTGCAATATCTTTAAAGTTTTCCAGGACCAGCAAAAAGTTTTAATTAATAGTTTTTGTTGTTTCTTTTTTTGAATATGGTAAAAAAAAATTGGACTGTTGTGAGTAACGCGTTTAATGCCTGAAGCAAGTATAAGATTTTTCAGAAACGAGTAGCGTATTTCTAGATAGACAATTACAAAAATACTTTTTTTCTGTCTAAAATTTGATTTTACAACCATTTTTTAAATTACTCAACTGGAATTCCTTTTAAAAAATCGGCAAAAATGTTTTAGAGAGAAACGCTTCAGCGAAAGAAGACCCCTGCTGTAAATCCAATAAAAGTTTGCATGCAAAAGACGAACAGAATTTCCCATGACGAGGTTTTTATGCCACCAATGATAAAAATAACTAGAAAGCCTTATGCTTTTTCAGTTTCTTTTAGCATTTTCCGGTATACAACAGTATACGAGTACAACAAGAATAATATTGATATTGACAACCAGGTGGCCTGATCCCTTTAAATCAAATTTTTGCCATCCAATTTAACTGTATAACCCGGGAGAAATTCAAGATTTTTGTCCTAAAAGTTGCAACTTTAGGCCCTCATCTAATCATTTTGTGAACCTATAACAAAACTACTTAGTACCGGTAACCATCTATTGCACCGATTTCAAATCACAATCCACCAAGCCAGTTTTTACACAATAAAATACTTTTGACAAAAAAAAAAAGCTAGGCAAAATGCTTATTGAACAAATTATTGAATTTGAATTGAGGGGGCTTGGGCCCCGTAGTCGAACACGTACTCCTAAACCCGGTTATTTTCATGACAAAACAAATATCTCCAAAGCAAATACTCGAGTGATTATTTACTGCTTAAAATATTGCCGGAGGCATTGTACGTTGCTCCTCAGAGTTGTAAGTCGGGCCGGGCTTTTCACGTCGGGTTCGGGCCTAAAGTTGACAAAAACTTCGGGCTTAATTCGGGCCTAAGACGTACTTTTTGTCTTAATTGCACAAAAATATAATGAAAATAAATTGGTAACTTTACTAAATTTTTTCGTTTTTTTTTCGGGCATGATTTGGGCTTCAAATTAGTTTTCGGGTTCGGGCCTGAACTAGTCGGCCCGTTTTCAATTCTGTTTCTTCTTCCTCCTGAGCCAAGTCACTTACAAACTTTAACGCCCAAATTCGAGATTTTAAACGTGTTTTGGACTTGATCTGTATGTAAAGGGAAGACTCACCAGTTTGATTTTTTCAATTGGCTTTTAAATCTTAAAAATTTAGTTATTTCAAATGGCTCTAAAAACGTGCGAAATATGATCCAAATGGTATTAAAATAGTTATTTTTTCCCAAAAAAATTACAAAAAATTGCCCAGCGGCCGGCCTACATACCCCAGTCAGTCATACGTTTGGATTAAACAAGTTTGCTCACCACGTCTCCTAACTTGGACAATTTTTGAAATTTTTTGAACTTTAGGTTTAAGTCCTTTCCCTTTAGCAAAATCTGGTTACACGCCAACCCAGACCACGACTTCTGATGCTCCATTGATCCTTCATCCTTATGATCCTCCATTCTCCGAGATATCTTCGTCCCATAAAAAGCCCCTCTTTTCAAAAAATTTTGATGTCAACAGAGCGTGTGATTTGTGGATTGGCCCTCCCCTCCATTCAAAAAACCTGGCTACGCCCATGTACCTCGTGAATGTTATTTTCTTAACTTTTTAATCACATTTAATTGAAAAGTCATTATTCCTAATCTACAATATTTGAATTGCACTTGCGCGAATTGCGCTCAAAATTGCTAAAATACTTTCGGCGCAAGCGTCAGCGCAACCATTTAAAAATAATTGCGGCGCAAGCGCTATCTCAAGTAAAATAGTTGCGGCGCAAGTGCCCTCTGCCCACCTTTGAGTGTAAGTTATTAGTACGGTACATCCAGTAGTTCGATGTTAGCAAATAAGCATAGTACGGTAAATTGTTTAAACGACCCTACTATTGTCAGTTGGCAATCAGATCTCTTTGCTCTAAAATATCCTTGAACGGATATCTGCACCAACCTATTATGTTGACGTAAATTTTGCGCCAAGCCGATCAAGACAGCTACTGCGTGCCAATTACAATTTAACTGATAAAAGTTGCAGCTAAAACTTTATCTCGCCGGGTTTAGCGCCCAGCCAGCAACCTATTCCAAATATTTGGTTTGGTTAGTACGGTGAGGTGGGTTTGGTTAGTACTGGAGGTAGAGTAAATGACGAA
The DNA here is from genome assembly GCA_963965965.1 of Trididemnum nubilum. Lineage (NCBI taxonomy): Eukaryota > Metazoa > Chordata > Ascidiacea > Aplousobranchia > Didemnidae > Trididemnum > Trididemnum nubilum. The sequence continues at coordinate 13,496,876 of OZ014488.1, read as the reverse complement.
ACATTAAGAGCAGATTCGATTGTTTATGGCTTAGAACAGAACAGAAAGTTTATTATTTCGTTGCATAATAAGTTAGCGTCAACGAAAAAACGCACATTAACAATTACTGCCAATTAGCATAATTAATTACCGTACTACCTACACAGGCAGCTACAAATAGACCAGCGGTCCTCGAGTCATGCAGAAGTCTGAAGTAAGTAATTAGTTAAACGTTTATTATTTTGTAATTTATCAAAGGATAAAATCTAGCATAGCTTTGGGAAAGATCTAAAATTCGAAACGGTCCGACTACAAATGTTACATAAAACACTGTTCATGAACTAATTACTACGTAACATCCAGGTCAAAAGGACGCGTCCCAGTGAGGACGACCGACTCGGTTGAACAACGTACGAGCTACTCTCAGTAGCGTAGCCAGGGGGGGGGGCTCGATCCCCGCCCATTGGCTTGTGAAATATGTAAAATCGTACGTTTTTGGTGCTTTTGAGGCCGATTTTTTGTAAAAAATTGAAAATAGCCCCCCATAGGAAAACGGCCCCTCTCAAACGTTTGGATTTCCGAAATTGGCCGAAATATCAGTCTCAATTTCGGTGAAGACCTTTTTTTTTGTTTTTTTGGAGACCACCTGATTTTGGGCCGAAAAAACGTTGGAAATTCCGAGCTTTCCGAGAAATTTCGTCTCAATATTCGGACAAACCGTGAGAAACTGATTCAAGAACAATGAAAATTCGGGTCAAGGTCGTTTGCACTTTTCTCACTCTTTCAAAATAGCCCCCCCCCCCCTTTTCCAAATCCTGGCTACGCGCCTGGCTACTCTACAGCTTGACTTAATAACGATTGCAACGAATTACACTTTTAGTCGTGGATACGCTAGAGTGCAAGGATGGCAGTATGGTGCGGTACGCCTCAATTTTTGCTAAGACGTACGGTACACTGGTACGGAACGCCCTTTTTGTAATAGTGCGGGTTTGGAGTTGGTACGGTAAGCCTTTTTTGCAATGGTACGGGTACGGTCCGTTGGTACGCTGTTTGAATTTACCTACTAAACTTACCAAACGTACCGTACCTATCTGGTACGGTACGTTTTATGTGCAACGTGCGGCCGTCAATAAAGGTTCGCGCAATCGTACCCGGCGTGCACATAGACTAGGCCAGGGGTGGGAAAATTACGGCCCGCGAGCCAAATCCGGCCCACCGAAGCGTTTCATCCGGCCCACTTGTGCTTGCTGAACCACTACTATAATTTTTAAGGATATAAGTTTTTGTTGAAAGTATCGATGAAAATAACAAATAGTAGGCTAAAATAAATACCTTATTATATTGTGACGATTCTGTTTAAGTTTATGCTGTCGAATAACGTTGCAATAATGTAATTGTAGTCGACATGATTGTGCTACTGATGTATGTAGCAGTGATGGAAACCGGTCGAGTCGAGATTCTTCGACCGGCCGGTCAAGCCGGTTGAAACACCAATCAAATTCTCCTTTCTTGCAACTAAAAGACATCTAAGCACCATCCGAAACATACATGTATATTTAATCATAAATAAAACTTTTTATAAAAAAACAGTATTAACAAACCATACCTTTTGAAAACACTAACTTGTTGCATGGTTTCAAGCTGTGACTAATATGCTGTGACCATTAAAACATGCACATCCAGGAGCGTATTTAGGGGGGGCATTGTGCCGCCCCCCCCCCTTTGGGCCACGGCACAAAACAAAAAAGTGCAAAATATACGTTAAAATCGCGTAATCAGATTGTAATAAAGCATGCATGTGAAAGAGGCTTACGCTACTTGGCATTTTAGCATCATTTTAATCCGCTTGAGAGTAGAAGTGACACAGTATTCAGATTTTTTAATACAAGCTAAAATCTTGCAGCTTTGAGAAGCTCTTTTCAGCTTAAATTTACCACACTCTACACTTGCAAGAAAGATGTAGCTCTTATTTTTTTTATATCTAACTAGCCCTGGCTTGTTCTGAAATAGCAGCATTTCTACAAACTGCTGGGGCACATTTTATTTCGAATATTTTCTAGCTAATGTCATAACAGTTTAGTGCTTTCTGCTCGGCAAATCGCTAGTAATCTGTCACCAATAGCTAAAAAATTTTAATTTTTTTTCATGGCCTTACGCATAACATCATTAGCAAGAACGTCATATAATTTAGCTTGTTTCCTCCAGTTCTGTTTACGATTATTTTGTGCACGTTTTGCGCTGCTCAAAACGGGTCTTTCAAACCCAAATTCAACCTAGAAAGGTCCTAAGATTGAGTTATTTTTGCAAAAAACGCAATTTTTTTTCTGAGACCCCCGTCCAGAGTGACTAATTTTAACACCGCACCCATGCCCCCCCCCCCTTTTGAAAATTTTTCATGAGAAAAATTGGCAAAAAATATTTTCGAGAGAAACGTTTCAGCGAAAGATGACTCGTACTGTAATTCCAATAAAAGTTTGCACGCAGTAGACGAATGGAATTTTCCATGAGAAGCTTTTATGAACCTACCTCGTCATATACGTAGCCAGGGGGGGGGCAACCCCTCCCCTATTGAAATGCCACCAATGATAAAACTAAAAACAACAAAGCGTTAATTAAATGAAGTTTATTAGTTCAACTGGTGGGGCAGAAAACTTTTTATGCCAACGTTTCGATAGGCTATGCTCAAGGCATGTACTACCTATCTTCGTCAGGGCTAGAATGCAAAGTTGAAAAACAAGCAACGATAGATGCGAAAAAATTACGTCACAAGTGAATCATACGTTAACGCAAAAATTATAACAAATTGGAAGCGAAGAACTGACAGATTGGCGGAGCGTGAAAAACAATAATATTACGTCATGTGGTTTGAAGTAGAGTTGCCGAATAAATGCTAGGGAACTTGTCATTTTGCTTATCATTCATAGTGTTGGGAATTTGGTTAATGAAATACGACCCGATAAAACGGCGTTTTGTGAAGTCAAATTCGAAATCTAGAATTTTAGCGTTGGTCCAATCCATGGAATGTTTGTTGTCAAAAACATGCTTAGTTAGTGCTGACTTATCGAATCGTAGATGCCGAATGTCTGCTAAGTGTTCTTTTTTGCGGATGGAAAAACTGCGTTTTGTTTCGCCAATGTACGAGAAGTCGCAGTCATGGCATGGAATTTGATATACTGCTCCTTGTCGCATATTAGGCTCCACTGAGTCTTTGTGATGAGCGAGTTTCTTGCCAATGGTGTTGCACGGTTTTAACATTATGGTTAGACAAACAACGCCGTATTTTTTCTGTCAATCCGGGGTAGTATGGTATAATGGCAAAGCCTTTGAATTGTTGTTCTATGCGGTTTGAAGGTTTCTTGATGAGGGTCGTGTTTGGCTTCATTTAATTTATATTCCTGGTGACAACAATTGAGATGAACAAAGCGTTAAGTTTTTTTCAGTTTCAGTTTCTTTAAGCATTTTCGCGTACAACAGTATACGTGTACAACAGACTAATATTAACTACCAGGCAGTGACGTGCGGTGAGGCTTCTGGTTGGTGAGGCACAATTTTTTTTCACACACATGTCAATGCCGCAACTAGAACGTAGTTCTAAGAGGGGCAAAATTTGTTTCTAGAGGAGCCAAAATTTTTGGGTTGGTCTAGTTTTCACCAAGTTCTTTGTTGATATCCAAAAAAGAAAGGTCATCGCGCCAATAGAGTCTACTTTTCTCCGAGGTCTCGGTTGGTTTCCAAAAAAAAAAGACACCATCTTGAAACTGCTGCAAGGGTAACGAAAGTTTTAGTGGATATGCTGGGCAGTTTGGGGGAGGGAGAGTTTTGCTTAGGGGGGCGCCGCCCCCTTTCCACCCCTAGTAGCGGCCCTGACACATGTTTGCAAAAAAATTATTTAAGACAATGAATGAAAAGCAAATAACTGTTTTCATAGCCATTAAACGAAGATCAAATTTTTCGATAATTAATTACTCGTTTAATCTCTACTGTGCACTTAAAGCCAAATCAATTCTTCAAGTTTCGAAAATCTACAAAGGTAGCCAATTATTTGACTTTGACTGTAGACATGATTAAAGTTTTGGTTCTTGCTAAGTCACAAAAACCAAGTTTCAGTCCCAACGTTATTATTTGCTAAAAATATGAAAGCAGAAATGACGATTTTTATTGCGCAACCACTCTTTTCTTGAGCAGGCCTACGGTAGTACTCTTTCTGAAATGAGGGATTCTTTCGTATTGATGTCTCGAGCAAATCTTTTAAACCGGTTTTGTTCGAGCTAAAACTTCCAAGTTTAGTTATGGAAAAATCTCTCAGCTTTGAGACTAAATTTTCTTCCATTTTAGTTCATTTCCTCGTAATAAATTGTTTTTATTTCGCTAGAAAAGTAACTCGTTCAATTTCGCAACGAACGAAAGACTACAACAAAATTGCTTTGACTTTTTCTTATTCTATGACGTCATAGGTGAGGCGTGCCTCAAAATCAGATTTTAAAGCATTATGCGTTGTCCGCGATTTGTCTGAGAGAAAAAGGCATACTTTTAGTTCGTTTATTAAAATTTCCTTGGCTGAAGTGAGGCACAATCGAAAATGCCTCACTTTGCATATTTCAAGCGATGCTCGCTGGTGCGCATAGAGAGATAGCAATTAAGCGAATAGTTTCGGCGTTTTAATGCGAACAGCATAACATAAAAGCAGTGAATACACAAAAAAGTAAATATGATAAAAATTAGTAAAGTTTTTGAGAAATCTTTTGATTTGCGTGAAAACATTTTATTTTAATTATATACTTTTATTTTTGTTTTTCTTTGTACAATTCTTCAGGTGAGGCACGGCCTCACCTGCCTCCCCTGACCGCACGTCCCTGCTACCAGGTAGGTGGCCTCGGCCCCCTCAATTTAATTTTTGCCATCAAATTTAAATGTATAACCCGTATTCACGACAAAACAAAAATTTCTTAAAGCAAATATTCGATTGAATAATTACTGCTATAATTATTGAAGTAGGCAATGTGTTTTGCTTCTCCAACCTGGACCAAGTCACTTACAAAATTTAACCCCCAAATTCAAGATTTTAAACGTGTTTTGACTTGATCTGTAAATAAAGGGAAGACTCTTAAGCTTGTTTCAATTGGCTTTCAAATCTTAAAAATTTAGTTATTTTAAATGGTCTAAAAACGTGCAACATGTGATCCAAATGGCAATAAACCAGCTTTTTTTACTCCCAAAATTTCCAAAAAATTGCCAAGCGGCGGCCCCCAGACCCCTGTCTGTGATACCTTTGGACTAAAGTAGTTTGCTCACCACGTCTCCTTGCTTAAGCAATTTTGGAAATCTTTTTAACTTTTGGTTTAAGTCCTTTTTCTTTATCAAAACCCAGATTATATGCCAACTCAGGCCCCGGCTTCTGGTCCTCCATTCTACGGTATCTTTGTCCCGTAAAAAGTCCCTTATTTCGGAAAATTTTGATGACATCATTACGTTTGATTTGCGGTTTGGCCTCTCCCCCCAATCAAAAAACCTGGCTACGCCTACAAACCTCGTCACTGTTTTTTGTTAACTTATCACATTTGATTGAAAAACAATCATTCATAATCGTATTTGACTTGCGCTTGCGCGATAGCGCACAAAATTGCTAAAATACTTGCTGCGCAAGCGCCAGCGCAACCGCTTAAAAATAATTGAGGCGCTAGCGCTATTGCAAGTGAAATAATCGCACCGCAAGTGCCCATCTCTGGTTGCAGGTGGAACTTATAGATCTCCAAGCTGACAATGCTTTGAAAATTACTTTTGAAAAGAAATCATTGATTGAGTTTTATAAATCGCTTCACCAAGAAAAATTCAGAAATGTCAAAAAATTAGCAAGGAAATGTTTGTGGTGTTTGCATCAGCATTCATATGCGAGCAAACTTTCTCCAGTATGAAGATTAACAAAAGCAAAAACAGATCTCTTACAACGGATTCAAGCCTACAAGCTGTCTTCAGAATCAGCACAAGCAGCTTCGAGCCTGATTTAAAGAAACTTTTGGACGCATGCAGTAGGCTACATCAGTCCGGACCGTGACTATTAGGCGCGGACGTTTAGGTGCGGGACGTTTAGGCACCGCCGATTATGCGCCGGGACTTTTAAGCGCATGGACTTTTAGGCGCCGAGACTTTTAGCGCCAGAGGTTAAACATTTTTTTTTTCAAAAAATTTTTCAAAAATTTTTTCAAAAAAATTTTTTTTCCAAAAAAAGCTTTTTTTTCAAGAAAAAGATTTTTTGCACAAAATCAAGTATTTTTCCAAAAAAAAAGGTTTTTTTCCAAAAAAGCATTTTTTTCTACAAAAAAACGTTTTTCTTCCCAAATTTTTTTTTTCTTTTAAATGACAGTCTTTTTTCAAATAAAAACTTTTTCCAACACTTGGATTAAAAGTTTTACTTTGATTAAAATGTTGATGTTTTCGAAGCTATTTCATCAGTTGTTTGTCAAGAAGAATCGTCAGAATAGAGAGTGCAGGAAAAGGAGTGGCTATACGAAAAAGCCGAGCAGTGATTGGCTGGAAAAGGATTGCTGAGAGAGCGTCATTTGTGTAGAACCTTTAAGCTGAACAAGAATTCTTTTTGTCAGCAGAGGGTGGGGTTTGAAGTTTTGAGAAAAGTGACTTCAAAAGCAGATAGATGGAAGCAGAGCGGAAAAAGTTTTACAAAAATTTGATTTCTTATTGCATTTTTTCAATAACAAAGAATGTTTTCCACTACTTACTTGCAAAGTTTTTTTTACCTAATCCAGACGCATGCGATCTCCAGCTAGCGGTTTCAAATTTTGCGGCGCACAGACACGAGTTGCTTGTGCAATATTGGCACACGTAGCAAGCCCTGTGACGTTTCATGGTTATTTTGAGTCTACCTCTACCAAACAATACAGTACAAATTTTTCAGGAGCTAAGGATTCATCTCTCGGCAGATTCCTATTTATAGTCTTTACATCTTGTTGTAAATATAGTAAAAGCAATGTTTAAATTGATATTTTTCAGCTTAATCTTTACACCTTGTTGTAAATACACTTATTGTAAAAACAATGTTAAATTCTTGAAGTCAACTTCTTCAGAAATCAGCCTGAAAGCGAAGTTTGCGTTTGACTAAAACTCATTTTATTTGAGCTTTAAAATTGATAAATTGATTGGTTATGCGACTTCTGGAGCAGCACAGATTAGCTCAAATTTTGTCCCGGGATACAGCACGATGATGAGTGAAATTTGTTTACACTTACGCAGCGACTTTTTCATGTTTTAACTTATATGTATATTTTTCTCCCGAATGTATGGTAAAGACCAAAAAAAATCAAAGAAAAAGGTTTAGTTGTTTTAATTGACTTGGTGTTTCACCAGAGCTCCGCTCTTCAACACTTTTAAAGGCGGTGAATCATCCAGCCAATTCCGGTGGTTTATAATAGCCAAAATTGAACTATAATTTTTGATATTTTTTGTTTTAATTTTGGGACTGCGTTTGCAAAGTTATTCAACAAATACAAAAAGTTATCCCCTGACAAAAAGTTTTTGGAAACTCTGAGTTTTGTTCTTCCCGCCCAAACTACAGTTCTCTAAAGTAAACTATTAGGCCTATTGTAGTTTGGGCGGGAAGAACAAAACTCAGAGTTTCCAAAAACTTTTTGTCAGGGGATAACTTTTTGTATTTGTTGAATAACTTTGCAAACGCAGTCCCAAAATTAAAACAAAAAATATCAAAAATTATAGTTCAATTTTGGCTATTATAAACCACCGGAATTGGCTGGATGATTCACCGCCTTTAAAAGTGTTGAAGAGCGGAGCTCTGGTGAAACACCAAGTCAATTAAAACAACTAAACCTTTTTCTTTGATTTTTTTTGGTCTTTACCATACATTCGGGAGAAAAATATACATATAAGTTAAAACATGAAAAAGTCGCTGCGTAAGTGTAAACAAATTTCACTCATCATCGTGCTGTATCCCGGGACAAAATTTGAGCTAATCTGTGCTGCTCCAGAAGTCGCATAACCAATCAATTTATCAATTTTAAAGCTCAAATAAAATGAGTTTTAGTCAAACGCAAACTTCGCTTTCAGGCTGATTTCTGAAGAAGTTGACTTCAAGAATTTAACATTGTTTTTACAATAAGTGTATTTACAACAAGGTGTAAAGATTAAGCTGAAAAATATCAATTTAAACATTGCTTTTACTATATTTACAACAAGATGTAAAGACTATAAATAGGAATCTGCCGAGAGATGAATCCTTAGCTCCTGAAAAATTTGTACTGTATTGTTTGGTAGAGGTAGACTCAAAATAACCATGAAACGTCACAGGGCTTGCTACGTGTGCCAATATTGCACAAGCAACTCGTGTCTGTGCGCCGCAAAATTTGAAACCGCTAGCTGGAGATCGCATGCGTCTGGATTAGGTAAAAAAAACTTTGCAAGTAAGTAGTGGAAAACATTCTTTGTTATTGAAAAAATGCAATAAGAAATCAAATTTTTGTAAAACTTTTTCCGCTCTGCTTCCATCTATCTGCTTTTGAAGTCACTTTTCTCAAAACTTCAAACCCCACCCTCTGCTGACAAAAAGAATTCTTGTTCAGCTTAAAGGTTCTACACAAATGACGCTCTCTCAGCAATCCTTTTCCAGCCAATCACTGCTCGGCTTTTTCGTATAGCCACTCCTTTTCCTGCACTCTCTATTCTGACGATTCTTCTTGACAAACAACTGATGAAATAGCTTCGAAAACATCAACATTTTAATCAAAGTAAAACTTTTAATCCAAGTGTTGGAAAAAGTTTTTATTTGAAAAAAGACTGTCATTTAAAAGAAAAAAAAAATTTGGGAAGAAAAACGTTTTTTTGTAGAAAAAAATGCTTTTTTGGAAAAAAACCTTTTTTTTTGGAAAAATACTTGATTTTGTGCAAAAAATCTTTTTCTTGAAAAAAAAGCTTTTTTTGGAAAAAAAATTTTTTTGAAAAAATTTTTAAAAAATTTTTTGAAAAAAAATGTTTAATCTCTGGCGCCTAAAAACCTTTTTTTTTGGAAAAATACTTGGTTTTGTGAAAAAAATCTTTTTCTTGAAAAAAAAACTTTTTTTGGAAAAAAAAATTTTTTTGAAAAAATTTTTGAAAAATTTTTTGAAAAAAAAAATGTTTAATCTCTGGCACCTAAAAGTCTCGGCACATAAAAGTTTTTTCAAATTTTTTTTGAAAAAATTTTTGAAAAATTTTTTGAAAAAAAAATGTTTAAAGTCTGGCGCCTAAAAGTCTCGGCACATAAAAGTCCAGGTGCATAAAAGTCCAGGCGCCTAAATGTCCCACGCATAAACGTCCGCGCCTAAAAGTCGTAGACCTACATCAGTCCCATTAATCGTTCCGCCACTTGGTATACTAGCTGTATTGTTGTGCATTAGCTGTTGGGCTAGTTATTTGTAAACAACAGAGGTGGAGTCGAGGACACAACGCTCGAGGCCAAGGCCAGGGACACAAAAAAATCCAAGGCCAAGGACAGCGCTACCGAGGATAGACCCTCTCGAGGCCAAGGTCAAGAATGCTCGTGGCCAAGACCAAAGACCAAGTGCACAAGCGCAAGCGCACTCCAAAAAAAAAGTTTTCAGAAAAAATTTTCAGGCGCTCCACAAACTTTTAACTACTCTAAAAATAGTGCTGTCCTCGAGCCGAGTACAGGGCAATTTTCGAGGACTTGATGCTTCGAGCCCAAGGCCAAGGACTTGACCTTCGAGGCCAAGGCCAAGAATTTCAAACTGTGTCCTTGAGGACTCCACCTCTGGTACACAAATTGTTTTTTAATTATGTTTCAATATTGAGTTTTGAGCCTCGGACCCAGTAACTAGATTTATTATCTGTAACCGGTCTACTCAGGAAAGTAATTCCCCATCCCTGGTCTAGGCTATTCTCAAGTATTCATTATAGCATTTTAATCAGTCGTTACAATTGTATTATGATGTCATAAGCAACAGTCACAAGTATGGCCAATTGTGATATCATAACTATTGCCTATACATGCTAGGAGCCTAGGACTCTCGTGGCATGTCATATATTGAAGAAAAATTTTGAACGGAAACAACTGCGACACTTTAGCCGAATACGCTCCGGAGGAGAGGCGGCGCTCGAAATCATATTGCCCGAGAATTGACTAAATGACTACTAGGGTGGATCGAAAAAACTTTTTGTTTAATTTTAATTATCTTGGGGTTGGAAAAGTTGCCAATCATTATTCTAAACAAATGCGATGTTAAAAAAAAACATTATTCTAAACAAACACATTATTCTAAACAAATGCGATGCTATGCTAAACAATGCCGTGTGACGAGATCTTCATCCGCCACCAACACATTGAATATTCTTGTTCCGGACCCGTTTTAACTAAGGTACAAAGATAATTTACGTTAATAGTAGCATCAATTCAATATTTTCGTTTTCTTTTAATCAAACACGTTGAGTTACGACGTCCTTTCCAAAATAAGATTGGCTAATGGAGAAAAAATAACTACAACCTTACAATCACTACGACAAAAGCATGCTATCGCACTGGTGGCATTGATAGAATCTGCTGCCATGATTGCTTCGGCCGTTCTGCAAGGCATGGAAATAATCTCTCCGAAAGATTGATCCAAAATAATTGACCTAATAAAATTCAAAGAGAGAGAGAGAGAGAACCTCTTTGGACCCCCTTCTGGATACGCCACTGATAACCTCGGTCATTAGGTCGAAGTCTAGTCTCAAAGATGTTGATCATAATGCAGTTTTTGCTGCTGGATGTGATGAAACGGCAATAAACACATCAGTCACTTCTGGTATTATACAAAAATTGGAAGAATCATATTTTGAACATCTGCTTCAATGACTTAATTATTTGCATGTCACGCATCAAAAAGCTTTCATTGAAACATTGCTTAACACTACACCACATGGATACTCTGGACCTATCAAAAACTGATTTGTTTTACGCATAGATCATCTTCTCGAATTGCTTGAGCCGATACTTTTTGCAGGTTCTTTGCTAGCCGTAGACATAATTAATGATTTATTTGAGCACAGATCACTGTTACTTGAGGATAACCTGGATTGCGACAGACGAGGGCAATTTGTTTTAGCAACTGATAGCATCACGAAATTGATAATGCTCAACCACGCTCGATGGATAATCATTGAGAACAGAATTCTGCATTTGTACGTCAGTGCTAGATGTGAAGACACTTGCAACATAATTATTAGCCTGTTTACATGTGCACTTTTGGGAACCAGTTCTTAGTTCTAGTGCCTGAATTTTGCTGAGTCACACACAAAAAAGGTTTTGTGTGTGACTCAGCAAAATTCAGGCACTAGAACTAAGAACTGGTTCCCAAAAGTGCACAAGTCATGTAAACAGGCTATATAATGGCTCCAACGAAAGTATAAGCGCCAATGTGAATTGTCATCAAGAATAAACCACCGTGCAAACATGATGCTAAACATCTGTACACGATAAAAGAAAAAGATTTTTTAATAGCGTAAAAAGCATTGTGAATGCTGTTCTCCAGCGAAACGGTGACTTCGCCCCAGAGTTGTAAACGGGCCGATTAGTTCAGGCCCGAACCCAAAAATATAAGCCCTAACCCGGCCCGAACCTGAAAATTAATTTAAAGCCCAAATCTTGCCCGAAAAAACTCGAAAGTTAAGTTAGGTCTGAAAAATTTAGCAATGTTTCCAAATTATTTTGATTATATTTTTATGCACCTAAGACAATAAGCACGGCTCACGCCCGAATTAAGCCCGAATTTTTTGTCAACTTTAGGCCCGAACCTGACCCAAAAAGCCCGGGCCGACTTGTAACTCTGCTTCGCCCGCCTAGCAAATCTTTTGTTGGCTATGATAGCAGATAAAAATCAAAAGGCAAACAGATGAAAATCAAAAGAACTTCGTTCTCGGTGAATTCGATCTGAGCATTGGAAAAGATTTGAGGAGTATGAATTCGATCTAAGCAAAAGCACGATCTGACCAAGGCATGGACTCGAATGTGCGACTATTTAACGTTCCTTTTTTAAAATTTGACGAAGCAAAATACTACGACATGATTGACTGGCAAGCTTTCCATATTACTGAGCCTTCGGTAACCAAAAATATGCCGGACATTGAACTGCAAAGAATGACTCCAACACAAGAATTACCCTAATATTTCCGCAATTTCCTGGTCACACGTAGGCAGTGGAATAGTGCGATTAACTGCACTTCTGCGGCTTTATGCTTTGCAAATTTGCAAGGTGGATTTATGCACACACAAATTAATATTCAGCACGCAATGTCCAAGTTTTCTTCGAAACGTGACTGCTTCATATATCGTAAATAGTTTCTTCAACATTATATATCCGTATCTCTTGAATTCGTATAAATAAATTGTATTTAATGACTGTTGTAAATTGGATCGATTAAATGCATTTTCAATTTCATTTTTCATATATGGCCTTGTGATAGCTTTTTTATTTATAGAGCGCAAGTTTTGACATCCCAAGTAAAAAATATCACAGCAAAATAAGTTTCAAGTAAAAGGTTTGAACTTTGGAGTTGTATCAACCATCAAATATTTATAGCATATTTTTTTGAATCCAAGGTCGTATTTCTTGAAAACACAATTCTAACTCTTTGAATGACACGTACGTTACTTGCGACGTCATTTATGACGTATAAACGACGTAAGCGCATATAACTAACTCCATCTTGCTTTTACACAAATATTACATTAAAAGCTTTGAAATACATATAGGAATATATAGCTTTTTAAAGCAGTTTTTCTCCTTTTAACAAGTAATTACTTGTGTGTCATTAAAACCATCACAATGACGTCACATCCGGCTATTAAAAATCCTCCAAACTTTTCCTAATTGAACTTTATGAAGTTTTATTGGAAATTAAGAAGATAGGGATACAGTGGTATGATTGCTCAGGAACTATATATCTGTTTAGAATATCGACATCTCATATGGCTCCCTATCCCGCATCAAATGTGCGCCGATTTGCTAGTAAAGTCATAGTAAATATTAAATGGCCTGGTGGCAGATCAAAACTTTAGCCGATTGAATTAAAAATTGGGTACAATGTTATATAAATACATTGGCAACTTTTAACGCCCCAAGCTAACGTGTTACCAAAAAAATGTTTTTTTGGCTAATTTCACTTCACCCTAATGACTATGCTCTAACCCCCTTCTTTGCTACTTTTTTCATGAATTTTGTTGTGCGATAAGATCAACCAATTATTGTGTTTAACATTATTATCCAGAAATTCCGTTAAGTAATTTGAAATGCTACCAAATTTTTGTTCTTGTATTACAGTTTCGACCTTCGATGAATATTTCGACCGTAGGCCGGAACTCACTGCTCTAAGACGATATCGCTTCACGGAGATTCATTCCCGCTCTGCTTTCCGTTCATCTCCGTGAGACTGGCGAGGGAAATGTGTAGCTCCCACGTTATGAGAACGTTAGTTCCCCATAATGCCCAAGCTATCCAACCTGCCTCAGCGCGTACCAATATTCCCTTAGTCCATGAACATGAACTAAGGGAATATAAGAACATGAACATTTAAGGTGGACATTGAACATGCAAGGTAGATTTACACAGTCAAAGAACATGAAGAACATGAACATTTAAGGTGAAACATAAACATTTTAAAGAACTATTTAAAGAACTTGAACATGAACAGAACATAAACAGTAAAGAACATGAACATTGAACATGAACGACTTCAGGTGTTACGAAGAACATGAACAATTAAGGTGGATTTACACAGTATTCGCTTTTCGTTTGCTGCTGTCCGTTTTTGTACGTTTTTTCTTCTCCGTGAAAAAATATGTTCTTATTCGTCTGCATTTTTATATGCCCATATCCGCACTAACCAAACTGTCACATGCTGGACAAAAGTTTTCGGAAAAAAAAACATTTTTTTTGTAAAGGGGTACAGCAGGCCCTATTTTGAAATATCGCTCTCATTGTTCATGCACAAAGTTTTCGAACAAAATTTTTATGAATATATAACGGTCTACTCAGTGCTGATATGGACTTATAAAAATACGGACGAAAAAGCACATACTTTTTTATAAATAAGCAAAAACGGAAAAAAAGCGGACGAAAAACGGATACTGTGTAAATTCATCTTTATGCAGAATTCAATATTTCACACGCAAGTGATGTGTTGTACCGCTCCGCTGATGCTCTGTCTTCTTTCGTACTAAATGCGGCTTCCTATCTGGTTTTCGATGCGATGCTTTTCACTGCTCTTGTGTCAGATCGGTTTAACGTTCATACGAATAACCAAGAATCGTAGTACGGTATGGTACGTTGGAATTTGCGTACCACGTACCTTGAACCGTACGGTACCAGCGTACCGTAATTCAGTTCAATTTTTGAAGCGTATCGTACCAACGTACCGTACCCGTACCATTGCAAAAAAGGCGTACCGCACTTACGTACCGTACTTCTTAGCAAAAATTGAGGCGTACCGTACCATGCTTACGTACCGTACGGTCCTGCCATCCTTGCTCTTATTTACTCGCAAATTTAACTGACTTTGAAATCACTAGTCTATAAATCAGCGATCTTGATTCACACATGTAGCATCGGCTTCAGCTGTCTGTTGCCTCTGCATGCACAAAATCAGCAAAATGTGCAGCGTATTCGGCTAAAGTGTCGCAATTATTTCCATTCAAATTTTTCTTCAATATATAAGATGCCACGATAGTCTTAGTCTCCTAGCACTTATAGGCAATGGTTATGACGTTACAATTGGCCATACTTGTGACTGTACCTTATGACATCATAAAATAATTGTAACGATAAATTAAGAGGCTACAATGATTACTTCAGAATAGCCTAGACTATGTGCACGCCGGCCACGGCTGCACGAATCTTCATTGACGGCCGCACGTTGCACATAAAACGTTTAGGAGGCAAATTCAAACTGCGTACAAACGTACCGTACTAGTACCATTACAAAGAAGATGTACCTACCAACGGACTGTACCCGTACCATTACAAAAAAAAAGCCTATCGCACCAGCGTACCGTACATCTTAGGGAAAATTGTGGCGTATCGTACCGTACTAGCGTAGACCTGATTTACAATACCATCGTTTTTAGCTCCAAATTTTATATCATTCATAGGCTAAAAACATCACCAAATCTGGTCTAACTTTGATACAACAAATTATTTCACTCGTATTATGTCACCGATGAAATGAGTATGAATTAGAATCACTGTCTAAAGCAGAATCCTTTTATCTTTCTCATCGAACATCGCATTTCTTAATCAGCGAAAAATTTTTGCAAACTCATGCCTGTTTTGGTGTTGCAAATTGGTACGGAGTCAAAAGGAGTAAATAGTATTTTTGCGAAAAAAGGGAATTGGGGAGAACTGGGGCGTATTTAGGGGGGGAGGGACATTGTGCCATGTATAATATTGGATTGTAAAGCCAGGATTGTAAAATTGCATAGAAAAGTAAGGAAAACTGAGGCATGGCCCCCCTTTGGAAGTTGTGCATAAGATTTGATCTTACAAAGGGTATGTTCTGTGCGGTTATTCGAGGCTTGTACTCAGATTTGGGCAAAAATTCGGACCAAATTTGAATGAAGACCTTTTTTTTTATTGCTCTTCACCTGATTTTGGGCAAAAAATCGAACCAAATCTGAGTGAAGTCCTTTTTTTTTGCTCTTCACCTAATTTTGGACGAAAAATCGGACCAAATCTGAGTGAAGACCTTTTTATTTTTTTGCTCTTCACCTAATTTTGGGCGAAAAATCGGACTAATTTTTGGGTGGAACAATTTCTGATTCAGATGTTTGCTCATCTCAAAGTTTCTGAAGTTCCTGCCCCCCCCCCCTTTTCAAAATCTTGCGTACGCTACTACCTATATGGTCAACTATAAACAGAGGCGAATTTAGAGGGGGGCATTGGGCCATGGCCCCCCCCCTTTGGGTCGCCAGGATAGTGTAATTATCATAGAATAGTATGCAAAATTGCGGCATGAGCCCCCCTTTGTAACTTTTGAGCCGAGGGATTGAGCGCAGAAACGGTGGGCGAAGATCTTTTTTCTTGACTTCCACCTAATTTTGGGCCAAAAACCGGACTAGATTTGAGTGAAGACCTTTTTTTTTTGATCTTCACCTAACTTTGGGCACGAAAACGGATTTGATTTTGGGCTGGAAAATTTTCATTCTGGTCTTTATTATTCTCAAATTTTCTGAATTTTCTGGCCACCCCCTTTCGAAAATCCTGCGTACGCTACTGGGGGAGAAATATTTGGGGCACTTCTTTATTACCTCAGTAGTTCTCATTTGTTCAATAAAACCGATTTCGAGCAGTATCTCTTTAAGTTAGAGCGTGTGCTGTGCGTTGGCGTCTTTCTAAATTAACTGCTGTTTTTGTGTTTTTTTGTATTCTATTTGAATAAGTGGCGATTAAAAAGTAATATATGTAACCTGTAAGCCAATTGCTGTTGCGATAATTCAAGCTAGAGAAACTCAGCAGTAGTTGGAGTTAACAATCCGGAAGATTCGCATCAGTTAATCCTACATACTGTACATCCAAAGGTTTAATTCGATTCGCCATTGGTTCAACTCGAACCCTAGTTACGTTCAACTCGAACCCTGGTTACTACGTCCTTCGAAAAGGCGCTGTACGACGATTATCTCTGCTCTTAGTGGTTACGCATCAACAACAAGTTTGAGTGCATCAGCAAGTGCTTTGTTGGATTGTACTCGCGACTTTTTCAAAACTTCTTTAGAACATGTAATCACTGTGTGATCAATCTACAGAGCACGCTGTTATGCAGCAGCTTGGCTGAGAGAGAAAAGACGCCGCTTTAACAGCAACCCTGATCCAGTAGCGTAGCCAGGGGGGGGGGGGCTATAGCCCTCCCATTGGCCTGTCTACCAAAAGGAAGAATAAGAAAAGATGCCAAAAATAAGCAAGCAAATTTGATCTCTAGTGCAAAAATATTGAACATAGGTTTCATCAACAAATAAACAATAAAATCAAGAATAGGGGGAGTTGGCTATTCAGTATTTGTTAATTACCAATCACTTCTCCCAAATATCTTTCCATTAGCCCCCCTCCATCAATTATTTTTCTCTCTAAAATATAGACAAAATAGATTACTCTGGTTGAGTTTTATTGAACTATGAGATTTTATGATTTATCAGCATGTAAACAATAGAACTAGAATTTTACCATTAGCTACCTCCCATATACCCGGTAGCTCATTTATTAACCAGTCTAATTACGTTTGTCCCGCCAACTTCTGTGCCACGTTTTAAACGCGATAATTATTATCAAAATAGCCCTAAAATCAAGTTATTTTTGCAAAAAAAGCAAAATTTTCAAGCGCTGGGGGTTTTGCTCCCAGACCCCAAAACAGCCCCCCATTGCGAATTTCTGGCTGCGCGCCTGCTCTGATTGCATGATCTGGACTCGCACCCTGCTCAAGTTTTTGCATCCTTTGATAAAACGCTTTTCGATGATATGCTCTGCTTGTTGCTTCGAACAATATTATTACCAAATTCAGTGAACAAGAACTTGAACAAAGCCACAGAAACAGTGAATCATTGGAAAACTTCTGAGCAGGTGAAAATTTCTCCAAGTACAAAGTACTTAAGGTGAATTTACACAAAATCCCTTTTTCGTCCGCTCTTGTCCGTTAATTCTTCTCCATGAAAAAGTATGTTCTTTTTCGTCCGCATATTTATATGTTCATATCCGCACTAATCAGACTGTCACACATAGGCGTAGCCAGGAGTTTTAACTGGGGGGGGGACCCAAACCACAAAAATAAAAGTCTTCACAATTTAGGACTTTTGATCTTTTAATTTGGGGGGGGGGGCGAAATGTAGTTGGAGTTCAATTTCGGATTGAGCGAGGCCCCAACCCACAATTCACACAGTGAAGACCTAAACAAATACAAAAACAAAAAAGGTCTTCACGGATTGAAGGGAGATTAGGTGAAGATAAAAAAAGGTCTTTGCGGTCTGACAACAAACCAACGAGAGATTATGAAGCTACAATGTTCTTTTGCTCACTAAATTATCATTGCTGACGTTGCGATTCGAGGGGGGGGGCTGGTCTTTTACTGGCTACGCCTATGCTGTCACGTACTGAACAAAAGTTTCCTGAAAAAAATTTTTGTAAAGGGGTACAGCCCTATTATTTTGAAATATCGCTCCAATTGTTCATACACAAAATTTTTGAACAAAATTTTTGTCAATATGTAACAGTCCACTTATGTTTACTACTGCAACTTATGTCTGCATAGCTTTTACGATATGTTTACGAATTGGAGCTTGCTAAATTTATACATAAGCTTTTTGAGAACAAGCTACCAAATCATGTAATTATAACTTCACAACAATTAACAAAATTCATGATTATGCGACTAGAAAACCAAGCAGATCAAATTACTTCTTACCTCGAATCTCTAAATCTGCTGGACAGAATAAAATCGAATTTAGAGGTGCTGAACTATGGAGAGAAATTAGAGAAGATTTAAAAAATAAACTCTTCAATTCTTTTAAAATGCAGTTTAAAGAAAATTTACTGAGAGATTACTGACCACACTGTTAGGCATTGATTAAACATTTTATGTAGGCCTACTGTACCCGTACGCATTTGAACATGTGGGAGCTTCGCTACAAACAACATTGTCTGCAATATTCGCTGTACTTCATTATTTTATTGTAGCTTTGTGTGATAACGTATTTTGGATATTAAAGGCGGTGAATCATCCACCAATTCCGGTGGTTTACAATAGCTAAAATTGAACTATAATTTTTGATATTTTTTGTTTTAATTTTGGGGCTGCGGTTGCAAACTATTCAACAAATACAACAAGATATCCCCTGACAAAAAGTTTTTGGGATCTCTGAGTTTTGTTCTTCCCGCCAAAACTACAATTGGCCGAATAGTTTAGAGAACTGTAGTTTTGGCGGGAAGAACAAAACTCAGAGTTTCCAAAAACTTTTTATCGGGTGATATCTTTTTGTATTTGTTGAATATCTTTGCAACCTCTGCCCCAAATCAAAACAAAAAATATCCAAAATTATTGTTCAATTTTAATTGTAATTGTAATTGTAATTACATTTTATTCACCAAGTTGCCTTGGCCAGGAGACAGCGAAAGGACCTTTCGGTCTTCGAGTCAGGCTGCCATCTGCCCACCTGTCTACCACACACGGCGGAGGCTTCATACTGTCCCTTTAATTGCTAAACGTCAAGCAGGGAAGCTGTGAATACCAGTTTTTTATAGTCTTTGGTATGACCCGACCGGGAATCGAACCCGAATCTACCATTTCAGTAGCAGACGCTCTATCCACTCGACCACTGATCGGTTATTTAACTATTGTAAACCACCGGAATTGGCTGGATGGTTCACCGTCTTTAACAAGGAGCATCTCGACTACGAAATTTTGGGGTTATTTGGTGCTCCTTGGGTTTCAAATGTGACCTTTGACCATGTAAATTAAACCTTTGTTACTAATCATAAACTACTACTACTACACTACTACTGCTACTGCTAACTACTTAGTGCAGATATGAAAGCGCTAAGTTTTTCACGGAGAAACAAAAACGTAAAAAAATACGGACAGAAACGGACGAAAAACGGATACTGTGTATAAATTCCCTTTTATTGTAATAAACAGAGCTGGGCACCCGCTACTTGAATAGTAGCGTCGCTACCGCTGCCGCTATTTGACGTTTAAAGCAGCGGCGCTGCCGCTACCGCTGCTTGATTTACAAAAGCAGCGGCGCTTCCGCTGCCGCTAATGGGTTCAAAAACAGCGGCGCTGCCGCTATTCGCTGCCGCTACTCAACAAAACAAAACAATTTTTTTTTCTGAAGTTACAAACCAAATGTAATCACAAAAGTATACCGTCATTATAATAGCACACATGCAAGCAGCCAAGCAATTATAGTTCAATAAATTGTTCGCAAGTTCCTTTTAAAAAGACAAGCATCTCAAAATGCTCGTCGGTCAAACCTGGCTTTAACTTGGCTTTAACTTTTGGCTTTAACTTTTAATTTTTTTTTCAAATTTGGCTTTAACTTTTAATTTTTTTATAGATTTTCAGCAAGGATTTGTTCTTAATTTGCTTGATTGTTCTTAATTTTCTTAATTTGCTTGTAAACCATATTTCAAAATACAGTATATGCCAGCTTGATCAATCCTGGTAATTTAAAATTCTATATCTCTTACATCAGTTATACTGCTTCGTTTTTACAGCAATGCTTCCTCACGGTATCTGCACAAGTTGATGCAGTTAATGCTATTTCACGAAAGGTTACTTCATCTACCTAAATTATGAAATTAGAGTAAATTTGGTTGCTGTTGTCTATCTTTTAGTTTCGCAATTGATTACTTTTCTGCAGAAATTTTACTTCACTGCAAATTTTACTTTAGTGCAAATTTAATGCTATGTGTACTATACATCGATATGCCTACTGCTAAACCTGTACTGCAGTTATCGTAGCATTAACAAATGGCTATATACCAAACACAAACTTCGCTATTCATCACTAAAAATAAACTATTGGACTGTAACAGTACGATTAAGTTAATTAGAAAAACGATCAAAGAAAATAGAACGCGAGGAACAAAAGCCAGTACTGCACAATGCATAATTAAAACCTTGTCTTTTGATTACCAATAACGAGAGCAACCAGTGCTTGTGGCTGTCAATCAGGATTAACGAGGACAGCGACGAAAACTGTTAAGTGATAACGTGAGAAAAACAGAACTATTTTGTCGTTTTGGATTCAGAGCAACAAGTGTCATTACGGATTAAAAGAATCGAAGACAAAAGCTTTATTTTATTGTTTACATTTCTTAATTGCAGTTTAAAAGAATGTTCTTTAAAGTTTTTTTGCAGTAGCGGAAGCGGCAGATTTATTGCTTTCACAGAAGCGCTGAAGCGCTGTTCGCTACTGGGCCTCAAATATAGCGGCGCTGCCGCTTTTCGCTGTTAGCAGAAAAAAGCAGCGGCGCTTCCGCTTCCGCTATTAAAAAAACAGCGGCGCTGGTAGCGCCGCTACTGAACAGCGGCGCTGTGCCCACCTCTGGTAATAAAAAGTGTGCGGATCATTCAAAAGTTAGCGTTTGCGGTCTGATCTGACGCTGTTCAATGAGAGGAGGGTAACGCTGTTCAATGAAAGGAAGATAATTATGCCCTACAACAACAAGAACAATATTTTAAGTATTATCATTATTACAAGTAAATCGTTTTTGCGCCACGCAAATGCTGGCTTGCTGTTATCTCCGCGCCAGTTCGCAAAATTTTGTGATTTGCTATTCCGGCGCGACATGTAAACTTTCCAACTGCCAAGAAATCAGCCAGTGTTAGTTCGAGTTATAAGCAGTTTAGACTTAGTTGTTTCAGGACAGAAGTTGTTTGGATTTATCTATGGTTATAGTTTGCATTTTGCGTCAATCAACGGCCTCTTGAGCAGTTTTTTTTGTTAGCTGAGGTCTTTTTTATCAGCGTGCGTAGATCGGCTGAGCTGAGGTCTTGTTACGAAGTGAGTTTCAGCAATCCAGTAGCCTACCTGCCTATTGTGCAGTAACTGTTGTGTTTTATCGGTTAGCGGCTTATTTTAATGCTATTGCCAGGTTGCTACAACACTGAACAACGAATGTAACTGATTTAAACCTACCTAAAAAAAAAAAAAAAATGCTGGAGAAGAGACACAGGACAAAACGATTTATTGGTACTGTAGTCTTGCTGCACAGTATAGAAATGACATCTGACATCCGTAGGTTTACTCAATTTAACGTGTGTCCACATTTTTTAATAGCCAAGCAAAACTCAGAACTTTGAAGTCAAATTTACGTCATAGTAGTGGCATCGTGAGCGGATTGGAATTACACCAAATAAATTGTTCTACAGTTTTATGAATTTTGTCTCCACCTAATCTGCTAATGGCGTCAAGTCCTTCCCCCTTTTCTAGGCCCTATATGTTGAAGGGCAGCATTTTTTATCACTGTCATACTCTTGACGTAGCTTTTGTTATGCTTTTTGTATCGAAATAAAGTTGGTGCCAATAAACAGGGCATAGTATGGAATGGAATGGAAGACGATTTTTCCATATTCCATACTGACAATTTTCTTCCATTCCATTTCCATTCCATACCAAAAATCTTCCATTCCATACTAAAATTTTCTTCCATATTCCATTCCATACTTCCATACCAAAGAAATTTTAGACTGGAAGTAATTCAACATATATTTTGTTGCTTTGCACCTTTGCAATGTTGTATGCAACCACTTGTGAAGGTGCGCCAACAATACTAAGATGCAACGACTGGTATCTGGTATGCATATTGCACATGGTTTAATGCATTGGCGTAGCCTGGATTTTGAATTGGGAGGAGGGCTAAACTGCAAATCATACAATAACATCATCAGAAGTCCTTGAAAAGAGGGACTTTTTATGTGACTAAGAATAAAGATCAAAAGCTGGGCGTCTGATTTGGCTCATAACCTGGATTTGCTATAGAGGAAGGACTAGAACCGCAAGTTAAAAATTTTTCTATCCTATCAAAATTGGGAAATGTGGCAAGCAAATTAGTGCAACTCAAACATGTCAAAGAGTTCCCAGCCGCTGGGCGATTTTTTATTTTTTGGAAAAAAATGGCTATTTTAATGCGATTCGGATCACATTTCGCACATTTTCAGAGCCATTTGAAGAAACAAAATTTTTGATGTTTGAAGGAACTGATAGATGACCTGGACTTCACCAAATTTGCTATTTCCTGCTCTGGAACCCCAACTTTTTTAGCAAAAAATGGATATAGTTGCATTGACCTAATCATCTGTTCAAATAAACTTTCAAACTTTCTGATGGACTGTTTTACAGATGAAAACATAAATTTGTTTAGTGGTGCCCCTAGCAGAGGTCATGTGCCCCTGCTATGTGGAATCAAGTCTAATCCAAAAACTAGATCGGTCTCTTATGCTCTTGACTTGAATACGATGAACTGGGCTAAATGGTCATCAGATTTAGAGGACCTAATACCATCAGAAGATGTCACTAGTGTTGCAAATGTCCATGAAATGTGGAATTTCTTCAAGAAGTGTCATAACACTGCTACAGACACTAATTGCAAAAAGAAACAAGTATCTAATCACAGCAAGCCTTATTGGACTACTAGCTTAACTGTTTTATGTACAGCAATGAGAAAGGCTAGAAAGCACTATCAATTGCAAAATACAAATTACAACTATGAATTATTTGTTGGTGCTAAGACTAAATTTAATGTTGCCCGAAAAACTGCCTGCTGTGAATTTATCTTGAAGCAAACTCAGGACCTAAATACCTCAGAAGCAAGAGATTTTTGGGGAAACTTTCAAAAAATGTTTGAAACAAGAAAAACGCAACAAGTTGGACCTTTTCTGAACGATAACAATGAATTTGTATTCAAGGATCCGGAATTAGAAGAAGAATTATTTCCCACATTTTTTCAAGGAAAACACATCAGTGATAATATGCAGTCATTTGACACTAAATTTGACAGTCAAATCAAGCTGCAGTATGAAGGTGTTCTGGACAAAATTAGCTCAGCTAACAACTATGAACTGTCATCTGTGAATGGTCCTTTTACAACAATTGAAATGAAGAGAGCATTGCAAAGTGTGTCCAGATCTGGAAAGAGTTTTGACAATAATGGTTTCCATCCTGCTATGTGGAATCACATTGGGCCAGTTGCTTTTCATTATTTGGTAACCTTATTCAATGTTCGCCTGGAGCAAGGTATTTGGCCATGGAGTGACTCACATGTTGTTTTTACAAGAAAAACTGGTAAACCTTCTTATGTTAAACCAGGTGCTTATCGACCGATTACAATCTCATCCTTTATTGGCAAATTATTGGAGAAAATATTGAGTAGAAGAATAGAAGTCCACTTAAAATCAATTAGATGATGTGATTTGGATCAGGAGGGTTTTACAAAGAATAAAAATACTGCTTGTTATTTGAATCGTCTTGATTGGTTAATTAAGTGGGGTAAACAGAACAAAAAGACAGTAATTGGACTATTTATAGATTTTGAAAAAGCATTTGATTCTGTTTGGAAGAAAGGCCTTGTGGTAAAGCTGTTTGATAAAGGTATCCAAGGCAATTTTCTCAAGCTAATTATAAGTTTCCTTATATCAAGGACTGTTAATCTTAAAGTAAACTTTCATACAGGTCCATGTAAACATGTGGGTGACTTAGGTCTCCCCCAGGGATCTGCACTCTCTCCCATGCTGTTCAAATTTTATATTAATGATCTGATGGATTTCAAAAATTTATATAATCAACAAGTAGGACCGTCAATTCACACTCTTAAATTTGCTGATGATGCTGCGATTTTGATATTAAGTGAGGATGCATCAAGTGGTGTTAACAGTTTTCGAACAGTTTGCTTGAATTTGGATAATTGGTGCACCAAGTGGAAAATGATTATAAATTGCAACACCAACAAAACCGAATATATGGTTTTTTCAACCGCAGAAAAAGACCAAGGGTTGATACCAGTGACTTTTCAGATTGGCCAAAGGAGCATTAAAAAAGTTAATGTTACCTGTGTATTGGGTCTCCACATTGACAGTGATCTTACATTTAAGCATCACAGCAGTGTTGTGCATAACCGCCTCCTTCTTAGATGGATAACCATTCTCAGGAACTCAAACAAGCATTGGGGTCTTAATTATACAGTAATGACTCGGTTGATTAAAGTGCTTTTCTTATCCTGTCTTTTTTATGGTGGCATGGTTTGGATAAATCAGCATTATCTTGCAGATATTAACAAGCTGTGGTACAAAGTTTTAAAATCTACTTTGGGTGCTACATTTAATGTTAAACTTGAACTGTGTGAAATCATCTCTGGGCTTCCTTCCATTGTTGTGCAAAATTCAATTAACAGTATCAAGCATTTTTTAAAGCTTAACATTAAGAAAGATGTCAATGACTCTTTGAGAATGCTGATAAATAAAGGTATTCAACCTGGTCCAAGTAAAGATTTACATGGCAAGTTACAACAAGTATTTAAATTCCTTCAATGGTAATTGATGTTATCACCAGAATGTTTTACTGTATCTGATCAAATTATAGTTAAAGAAAATATTGTTGACTATTTCGCAGATTTGTCCAGTAGATGTTGCTCTTATACCAAAAGCATGGTTAAGGAGTATACTGAAAAACTTTGGCAAAATTCTGTCTAAAATAAGTGGCTATTAAATGGGTCAAGTATTATACCAACAGTGTCTTGCAGTAGTTTGGTTTTTAAATCAAGTATCCCTCGCAATGTTGAAACTTTAACTTTATGTCTTTTTGATCCAAATAATTTGCTGAATTTGTTTTTGTATGAGCATTTTCCTGAAATATGCTCTTCACCACTGTGTGGTTGTGGTGTTAATGTGCAGTCTTCATTTCATGTTGCATGTGAATGTAAACCCTCACAAGCCAAGTCTGAAACAGTAAAGCAGATGAGGGCTATCTGCAATGTGGAAGTTAGCTCTGATCTATTGCCTGATGATTTTTCAACTACCTTGCTTAATCACAGCAGGCAAGGCAATTTTTTAAGTCTGCTTGTGGAACGAGTTAATGCCTGTTTAGAATATTTGAAGCAAACTGTAAATATTTAAGCTGCTCAACTCTTCGTATTCATTTTGTCCGGTGTACAGTGTTCTAGGATTTAATCCGCTAATAACGTATTGTATAAGTGCTCATTTACATGCACCAAACCATATTGCTATTTTGGTACTTACTGCTTATTATTTACCTCATTTTTGATTACTTCGTATAATACTTGTCTTCAAACAACGGTATTGGCAGTATTAGAGTGTTTTTTTTCCAAGATTCAAAAATAAGGGTAATTAGGTGGGGGTCAATCTCTGACTCAACTTGAGGCTTACATTAATGCAATAATCTAGTAGCCTAACTTACTACATGAGTTGTAACTTATCGACACTGTTTAATATCCTTCTGCTGTTCTAGTTTTTTTTCTTCATAGTTTGTGATACTAGTATGTCATGCTTATTATCTTCAGTTGTTAGCTAACCCTCACTCTGCAGTGTCTCTTTTTGTAGAATGCTACTTTTTTTTTTTTACATTGTTTGTGGTTAATATTTGGTAGGGTAATCTTACATTTGTGGGGAGTAGGGTAATCTTATTACTGTGGTTGTGTTAAGTTAGTTTGTGGCTGGGTTGAGTAAATCTTACTTGTGTGGTACCACATGCTAGCAATGCTGTGCTTCTGACTGCCTGTTTTTGTCATGCGCTATTTGCTTGCTAAAATTTCTGTTCTGCCTTGTGTTGTTTGTTTGCTTCAATTTGTCCTGTTTGATCTTCAATGTTAATGGACTTTGAACATTAGGAACACGGCAAAGAGATGATGCTGTTTGTACTAAAAGTACTTATATCTGTAAACATTTAGATAGAAACAAAGTAATGGTATAATATTCTCTATGGTTGATTTTTATATTGTATTTCGGCTTTTATCTGTGCTTGTTCTTAGGCACACACTTCTTTTGTGATATAATATATATATATGATGTTTGAAAGCCAATTGAAAAAATCCCTCTCTTTGCTTCAGGTCAAGTCCAAAACACGTTTAAAATCTTGCATTTTGGGGTTAAATTTTGTGACTTGGCCCAAGTCAGGGAAATCAAGGCACATTGCTTTGTGCCACATTTTTAGCATTAAATAATGCACATGAAGATTTGCCTTTGAAGATTTTTGTTTTGTCATGAAAATAACCAGTTTTAGGAATATATGTACAACCAGGGGCCCAGGCACCCTTGATTTAAATTGAATAATTTGTTCAATAAGCATTTCCCCTAACTAGGTTTTTTTGTTAGCATTTTGTCGCGTGAAAAGTGACGAGATGGAGGTGGATTGTTATTTAAGGGTGGTAATTTAAAGTAGGTACATTACATGCCATAAATGGTCGCTAATGATGTTCTTGTAATATAAAAGGTAGCTGGGGGCCTAAAACATAATATTGCATAAACAAGTTTGATGAGTGCCTCAGATTGCCCTTTTTAGAACAAAAGCGCTGAATTTCTCCTGGCTTGTACATTTAAATTGGTTGGTAAAAATTTAAATTGAGAGGGCATCAGAGGGCATGTACGCATGTATTGTTGCACTCCAAAATACTAAAAGAAACTGAATAAATAGGCTTTGTGTCATGATTTTTATCATTGGTAGCTTTTCAGTTGGGGGGAGAGGCAGAGGGCCCTGTCCTTCTGGCTTTGCGTATGGTTTAATGATTACCGTACTAGTTTGCCCTCACATCAACGAGAACATTTATCGTAATAGAAATACCAAGCTTAAACACCAAAAAGAATTACTATAAGGTTAAAAACTAAAAATATAAATAAAATTAAGGGAAACAGGGATGAAATAGCAAATACGAGTTTTCGTGACGTAAGAAAACAAAATTTACAACTGGGCAAGTTGTCAGCCTCAAAACAAAAAAAAAAAACAAGTCAAATCTATCAAGGTCGTCAACTGTAACATAAGTGCTGCAATTAAATTGCAATGTACTTACAATGATGCAATACGTGTCGTACACTGTTTGCGCAATGTACACAACCAAAGTACCGCGATTTGTCGCCAAATAATATGCGCAGATATTGAAGTTGAATACTTCTGTGACAATATTTTATCACTACCCGACATTGATATGTATTTTTCTGTAAATACAATGCACGAAATCTAGTATGGAATTGGTATGGAAGTATGGAAGATTGTCTTCCATTTCGTTCTTGAAATATTCCATTCCATTCTGGCATCTTCCGTATTTCATACCAAAATTTCTGTTCCATTCCACTTTCCATTCCATACCATGCCCTGCTAATAAATCCGTGTACGCTTGGGCTTTAATTTGCTCCATTTGCTGATTTGTAAGGCTACGTCACTTGTGGATGACATCGCAAAGTCACAAGCATAAAAATAACCTGAAATTGGCACTGTTGTTTTGGCAACTTTAGTTATGGGGGGGGGGGGGGGGGATTTGCTCGCATTTGACACCCAACAGTTTTGTTTTGCCCCAAACTTGCTCTGTATAAATATCATCAACTACTGGTAATTGTCCTTCAATTTTTGTTTTAATTGCTGAAGGATTTACGAAAATATTGTTACTATAGTTGTTTGCATGTATGTCATGGTAAAGTTACATGATAAATGCATCATTTATTGCCTTTATTCTTCAACTGATAGGTAATTGTCACATTGTTTTTGAGTTGAAGCTGGCTGTTCATAAATTTTCACGGATTTGCAGCCTTATTTGTTCCCGATTTTATCGGAGAATAAAGTGACACAAATGTACTGTGTGTTGATTCTTGTTTTGTTGAGAATTATATCTCATATTATCTTTTGGTACTGGTATGGAAAAATTAGCGACTGCATGTTAGATAAATCAATTTATGGAGTTGTACTGTGTGCAGTTTAATTGACTTACAATAAAGCAGCTTATATAAATTTGCAGTTAATTTACCGATATTAATTAAAAATCAGTA
Organism: Trididemnum nubilum; assembly: GCA_963965965.1. NCBI lineage: Eukaryota > Metazoa > Chordata > Ascidiacea > Aplousobranchia > Didemnidae > Trididemnum > Trididemnum nubilum. The sequence goes on along the minus strand of OZ014488.1, from coordinate 13,468,373 downwards.
GGTCTATCATCGGTATTAATTAAAAACCTAGCCTACTGCCTAACCAACAATATTATGGGTACGAAACACTCCAGCTGAGTCGCAACAGCATATATGAACATTAGTGAATTTTCAAACAACCATGTTAACATAACTCTTCAAGAAAAAGATGCAGTTTTGACTCTAAAGTTGTTTTTATTATCATTCGTTCGATTTTATTGACTTTTACCAGTACATGCAGCAACAAAATACTGGTACAAGTGGTACGGTAGATTCTTCAAATTTGAGAAATAAAATAATTATAGAGTTTTTCTCTGCAGCTGAAAAACTATGTTCAGTATTTCAGACCAAAAGACATTAATCAAGTTCTTGACAATGACATTACAATTAAGTTGTACGTATATCACTTATCAGTTAAACACACAAGGCTATAAATGCTGCATTAATCATGTAACTTTTCCATGTCATGCAAACAACTAACAATATTTTCGTAAATCCTTCAGCAATTAAAACAAAAATTGCAGGACAGCTACCGGTAGTTGATGATACGGAGCAAGTGTTGGGCAAAACAACTTTGTTGGGTGTCAGACACATAAAAAATCCCCCATGGTAACTAAAGCCGCCAAAAGAACAGAGTTTCGATTTGGATTATATGTATGGAAGTGGGTAGTATTATGTTACGTTACAGCGTAACGCCTATCAATAGAATAAGAGAGCAAAGGGTGAGTGCTCATTTGCTCGTTTACTCTTTTTTGTTTTTTAAATTATCATTAGGGTTTGGGTTACAAATTGGATTTTGAGTTTGGTTAGGATTAACATAAGGATTAGACCTAGGGTTAGAGTTTGGGTGAGGTTTAGGGTTGGGGTTAGGGATAGCATAGCGATTTTCTTATTCATACATAACATAACAGCAGCCTCTGCCAATTTTTATGCTGGTGACTTTGTGATGTTCTGCACTAGTCACAAAACAAATGAAGCGAATCAAAGTCCGAGCTTAAATGAATTTATTGGCATCAATTTTATTTTGATTCGAAAAGCATAGCGAAAGCTACGTCAAGTTACGTTAGGAGTATGACAGTAGTAAAAAATGCTGCCCTTCTACATTTAGGGCCTAAAAAAGTGGGAAGGACTTGATGCTGTTAGGTGGAGACAAAATTCATAAAACTTCAGAACAATTGCTATCATTTCACATAATTCAAATCCGTTCATGATATCACTATTATGACGTCAATTTGACTCTAAAGTATTGTTTAGCTCTCAAAAAATGTGGACACACGTCACAATCTGCAATGTTTTTGCTTGGAGTAAACCTACTGTTGTTGTTTCTACACTGTGCATACAGTACCAGGTACTGAGTAGGCCTATGGGTATTATTACGCTTGCAAGTAGGCCTATTTCCTAATTGCAGTTTTGGTTTTCTGAGTGGCTAAGGGAGGGCTTACACAAACACTAAATCTACAAAAAATATGAGATTTGGCCTCTGCATTTTATTCATTGTTGGCAGAGGCTGCTGTTACGTTGCATAACTGTAAGAATAAGAAAATCTCTATCCTACCTCTAACCCCAACCTTAAACCTAACTCAAACTCTAACCCTAACATTGATCTTAACCCAAACTCAAAATCTAACCCAGTGATGCAAATCTTCCGCTTTTCAGCGAAATTTGCTGATTTTTCGACCAAATGAGTCATTTTTGTGAATTGTCCAGAACCGATGAGAAAAATTTAAAGGTGTGGGAGGGAGTTGGGCAACTGTGATTACGTGTTCTTTATTTAAAGGATAAATAAGTTTTGTTTTTGAAATAACATAGTTGCAATTATGAAAATGTTGTTATTTTTTCGAAGTTGCTACTTCATTGAAAATTTACAGCTCAAGAGAAATAGCGCGAAAGAGCAGCGCAAGAAAAAAAAAAGGAATTGTAGATTAAGAAAAAAAACAACAAAACGTTCATGTTTTGGTAGTTTTCTTCTTACATATATCAAAGCTATTGCCAGTGCGTTTACTGCGTAACTTGGCAAAAAAGCACAGCGGTTTTTACAGTAAGAAAGTTTTACTCTTTACACGATTTTTTGGATTGAAGAACGAAGATGCAGATGTTTGCCTAAAACCCATTCTACAACTGACGCCGAGGGCAGCAAAAACTGTTCTTTTTTCTTCGCTACTTGTGACACGGTGCATTTGACTTGTTTTGATGAGCTGTCACAAGAAAAAAAAATATTGCCACGCTCTGCTTCGGTGCAAAATAGGTTATATATTTTGTGATCTATTTTTTTATTGCGAAAAAAACAAAAAATAACTGAAATTTCAAATTAAAGCTTTTTATTATTTTCAGTGTTTTGGTCTTTAAAACTTAATAGCTAATTCCAAATGCAGCATTGATTCTTCATGCCGAATTACTGAAGGCAGTGTTGTTCGTAAAATGCCTCCTCTTCTACACCTCCCCTAGATCTAGGCCAACAACAAAATCTTGATTGGTCCTTAGCTAATATTGATGCAACAAATTGCCAAATTTAAAGTGGAGCCAGATTTTCTCAACTTGTGCCGTCAAATAGTGGACACCCTGAAGCTTTTTTCCCCAGGCACAAATCTCTAGTTACGCCACTGGTTTTGCCCCCTGTTGATGTAGGGAAAAGGTTTGTTGGTTAGGCAGTTACTAATTTGTCTTAAAATTGATACTTTCCTAAAATTTCGTAGAAGCAATGCGTTTTTGGACCCAAGTCGATTTCTATCCATTGTTTGAGCTTGATTGTACATGAATCTTCTACAGACGATGCATTGTTTAATTGAAATAGTCATTGGCTGCTTTGAAAAAACAACAAGGTCTGCAGTTTCGCCCGTTTTACTTAGGGTCCACGACAACTGACCGCGAACCAACTGACCGCAAGCAAACTGACCGTGGACAACACCGATTGGCTGAAAAGAGCGATCCTAAATATATTTTTACTATCCCCAGAGCCATCTTGCCCAAACCCTCACTTAGTGACGAAATCACTGCGATGAAACCAGTGACGAAACCACTGTAACGAAACCGTTGGTTCGCGGTCAATTGACTTGGCTCGTTTTACTTATTGGGTTTTTTATATTTTACTTGTTGCCTATCTGCTGTTAGGTTTATTCCATGCAGTGAAGCCCTGATTGATGAATTTTGTTACATTAAAAATTGCAAAAGTAGGTATAGGCCTAGGCCTAAAGGTTTGATGTTCACCGAGCATACTTAAAATAAACCTGATTCTGGCGTTCTTCCGGTGAATTCACAAAAAACTTACCCTCAGCGACCGTTATCTTCCCTATACTTAGCACCACCCAAAAGACCAGAAGTTGGCTATAACCCATCCCTGCACAACAGGATATCCTCCCACATCACAATCAATCAATCATTCATATTTTATTTTGTCACAAAATTAAAACAGTTATTCCCGAGAGGATCGGTTATTATTTTTATACGTGTGGACTAGGAGGGCTGCGAAGTGACCTGCCGGTCTTCGACTCAAGCAGCCACCTAACTTTTGTTGGTCAATAGTTATTATGGCTTAATAACTATTAGCTCATGCTTTAAGTTCAAAATTATGTTTAAATAAACGGGATGGATTTTTTACAAAAATTACTTATCAGATTGCATGCTGTCTAGTGAAAAATTGGAAAAAAAAACAAAAAAAACAATACTTTTATTTGCAGAAATCAAATCACGTGTGAGACTAGGTATTTTTTATTGATTCTTTTGAAAGCTGAAAAATTACATTTGTTATTTTTAATTTCGTTTGGTATGTTGTTCCATACTTTAACTCCTCTATACTTAATGGATCTTTGTAATCTGTTAGTACGGAATCTAGGAATGTAGAGTTGATTTTTCATTTGTGAAGTTCTCGTACTTCTTTTATGAATTGCATGGACATTATCAAAATAGTTATCGAATTGTACAGGAAGTTGCTTGTGAATGAATTTATACATAAATTTAGCTGTTTCTTGACTTAATAAGTTGTTTAAACTAAGTATATTATTTTCTTTATATAGGGGTTGCGCGCTCTGAAACCTTGATGCTCCAGAAAGTAATTTAATTGCTCTATTTTGCAGAGATTTTAGTGGAGTTAGGTAAGAAGGAAATGTGGCTCCCCACACTATAATGTCATAAGTAAGATGTGAATGAATGAAGGCGAAGTAAATTTGTTTTAGTATTCGTAAAGGAATAAAGTGCCTTATCTTCGTCATAATGCCAATGGCACGAGAAACAATTGTTCATAGTTGTTTGATATGATCTCCAAAAAGGAGCTGATTATCGACATTTATACCCAAGTATTTTATGCTTTTCTCTACTTTTAGAATAGATGAGTCAAGTGTGATGAAGGCATTCGGTGATGATTTGTTTAAGTATGGCGAAACAATAAGCAAGTGGGATTTGGTCAGATTTATTGTTAATTGATTGGTTATGGCCCATCTGGATACATTGGCTAGGTCTTGATTTATGTTTTTTTCTAACTTGGCTACTGATGAGTGACTAAGAATTAAACATGTGTCATCTGCAAATAATCTAGGGAGACTATTAGTGGCATTAGGAAGATCGTTTATATAAAGTAGAAAAAAAAGTGGTCCTAGTGTGGAACCTTGAGGCACTCCTAACCCGATATGCTGTTGTGAGGAGTTAATATCACCTAGACTAACATATTGTTTTCGATTCGAGAAATAGGAACCAATCAGCTTATTAACTTTTCCTCTAAAACCATAGTGATGGAGTTTATTTAACAATCTTTCGTGACAAACCGTATCGAAAGCTTTAGTTAAATCAAGTGTTACCAGCCCAGTGAAATTTTTAATGTTAATATTATGGTAGGCAGTTGTGATAATGTCTAAAATTGCATGTTGTGTTGAGTGGTGAGGGCGAAATCCGCATTGTGTTGGGATTAAAATCGATTTTTTATCTAGAAATTTGTTAAAACAATTAAAAAGTAATTTTTCGTATATTTTAGAAAAGGGGGATAACAATGATATAGGGCGATAGTTATTGATAATTTGTTTGTCTCCGGACTTGTAAATAGGAATTACTTTAGCAATTTTAAGAATATTTGGAAACATCCCTAAATCAAATGATGCATTAATTACTTTAACCAGAAAAGGTGCTATAATTCTATCTACTAATTTAATAAAAATGACTGGAATGTTATCATGCCTGACCGATTTTTTCAAAGGTAATAAATTAATTATGCTAATTAGTTCTCTTTCATCAACTGGTTCAAGAAATATTGAAGAGGAAACTCTGTTAGTTAAGTATCGAGTTACACTTAGGCTGCTGTTGTTTTCCATTTTTTCGGCCAGACGTTTGCCAATGGTACAAAAAAAATTGTTGAAATGTTCAGCCATTGTCAATTGATTGTCACAGATTTTGTCATTTATTTTTATATTATTGGGTGGAGAATTTATGTCAGCTGTTTTATTGTGGAGAAGTGAATTGATGGTTTTCCACATTTTACGACTATTATTTTGGTTGTCGAATTCTTTATAAAAGTACATTTTTTTAGAAGGGCGTTTGACTTTGGTTAATTTGTCGGAGTAAGTTTTGAAAAGCAGTTTTTGAGCATCATTTTCATTCAAAAAATTGTTTTTGTACATTTTTTGTTTATTTTTTATAGAGATTAGAAGCCCTTTCGTTAACCAAGGCTTTTTAAATAATTTATCTTTTTTGCGTGATGCTCTTTTTATGGGGGCGTGTTTGTCAACCACACATTTGAATGATGAAATGAATTGTTCCAATACGCTATTAACATTGTTTTCGCTAGTTAAAGGCACTAATGCGGACTCATTTTGTAAAATGGTTTTTATGTCTTCTTGAAATGGTGGTAGACTAAAAACTTTGTAATCTTGGTAAAACCCTTGTTGGTCAACTTTTTTGTGTTTTGGTGCGTTGCTATGGATAAGACAAAATATAGGAAAGTGGTCTGTTATATCGCTTTGGTAGATACCTGATGAGATTGTTCGAGTTGTTATGTTGGTGAATATATGGTCAATTAATGATTTCGAGGTTGCAGTGACCCGAGTTGGTTTAGTGATAACTGGAAATAATCCAAATCCTAACGGAGTATCGAGATAATGCCAAGCCTCGGTTTGGCATTTTTCAGGGTCCAAATTAATGTTAAAATCACCCACAAGAGTGATATCATAAGGTTGTTTTAAATATGAGTCAAGAATTGTTCTCAATTTATCTGTGAAGAGAGCAGTATTATTTTTCGGATGTCGATAGATTACTCCTACTATTGCGAGGTGCTTGCTAGTTAAATTCGATAGCTTGATGAATAAGCTTTCACAACCAGAAGTATCAATGGAATTGATTCCTAGAATCTCATTTTCAAGAGAGTCAGATATATAGAGTCCCACTCCCCCAGCATTAGTGGGTGAAGCAGCGTGAATAAAGTTATAATTGGGAAGGGAAATATCTAAGAGAGGCTGGTGTTTTATTTTGGTTTCCGAGAGACCAATTAAATGCGGTTTTATGGGTAGTTGGTCTAGAAATTCACATAAATTATCATGGTTTTTTTGAAGTGATCGGATATTAAGGTGCAACAAAAATAGATTTTTCGAGGAATTAAACATATTGTTTTGGGAGTTTAAATCATGATATTTACACGGAGAAATATTATCAGGCACAAGTGACATGATATCTGCAAAACTATTAGGTGTATGCAAAAAGAGATGAATCAGTGGCATCTTGACCCGACGAGAAATACTGTAGCAGGTCATTTGCATCGCAGCCCACGATGCTTTTGGACTTTGCCATAAAAATCAAATACCGTTACACTGTTTAGTTACAAACGTCACCATGCAAAGGAGAATAGATAAATTGATTACAACATAAGCAGCATTACATTCTGAAACAAGAGTTTAAAGACTTACCATATTCAATGAAGAATTCCACATCCCGACATCGAACGCTAGAGCCTCCTCCCTACCGCCAACATATCTCGAACTTAGCAGTAAAAAATGTAAAGTAGACTAGCTATCCCACTATCACACAAATCAAAGTAATAGATACAAAGCTACAGCGCCGATGTCGGAATGAAGAATAACCGAAAGTCAACTTTATGAATAAAAAAAAAAAAAAAAATCAAAAACACACTATTATCTTAGTCTGATACTGGTAATTTAACAACTCGCTTATCTATGTTTCTTCATTCACATCATCAACAAATTAGACTACATACTGTGCCAAGTGGAAACTATAGACCTTGTTTAACATCGTGAAAACAAAGTTAGTTTAGTAAAGACAGCAACGCCGAAAATAAGTCAGAAGCACTTCATAATCTTTTAGCGCAAGACTGAAACTAAAAACCCGATATTGGCAACTTCGCTAAACCAGCAAGCAAAATCAGTCTACAGCATAAGCACCATTGCGCGTAACTGTGTTCGATTCTGAGCGAAGATTGACTGTTTGGAAGAAAAGCTCTAATATGCGATAAGATACAATTTATTATCATTTTTTTTTATTTTTTATTTATGATTTTAATATCATTTGCTATTTAAGTATTTAGCGAAGTAGAAAGCCAGCTAATTTTTCTTGTTTTCTGTAATTTGTCTTGAATCGAGATCGCCTTGGTAAGTTTAATAAATTGTAGCATTCATCAAAGTAAATAGTTACAATTTTAAGAAGTAAAAAATAAATTCGCAGTTGAGAATTAACGAAGTTGAGAACTTTTCTAAGTGATTAAAGAGAGTCATTCTAATTTAAGACAAACACTATGCTTGCTACATTATGGAGTCATTAGATTCGAGTTTTCATGTACGAAGAAATTCATGAACAATATTATTGTTTAACTTAGGAAATCAACAATTTTTCGGCGTTTTTTTTGGTAAGTCTATTTTGTCGCCGTCAACAAACAAGCAATAATTGCCATCAATGGCTCTCCAGTAGGTAGATTGTTTCTTTCGTTTTGCTTCCTTGAAGTCAGGCAAGAGTAATTTTCTTTGTTGTTGAAATTTTGTGGGCAAATGTTCTGTTACATACACATAGGGAGAGTGTTCATCGTAACTTCTTCGCGTCTCGTTATATGTTTTGAGGTTTTTGGCCGAACTAAAGATTCGATTTTTATCTTGAGTGCTAATCAATTTAACTATTATAGGCCTGTGCACGGTTTTACCATTCTTCTTAATCGGATATTGCGGTAGTCGATGAATATCGACAAGCTCAATATCGTCAGGATCAATATTCAATCCATCGTTTAAGAAAGTTTCAAATTTTTGCACAGTCTCCTCACGCTTTTCCCAAGTATTACTTTCATCTTCCTCGATGCCGTGAATTAATACATTAAGGCGTTTGCTATATGATTCTTGCATGATCGCCGTTTTTTCATAGTCTGATTTAAATTTTTCGAATTCTCTCATTTTATCATCAAGGATGTCAAGAGTTTCCGCCTTGGCTGTCAAATTTAGTTCGAGAGTTACTGTTTTATTCTCCAACTTGAATATTCTAGTGTTGAAGCTGTCCACTTTTTTCTCAAGCGCGTCTAATTTCTGTAGTAGTTGATCAAGCTTTAGTTCAAGAGTCGACATTGTACTGTAGTACTGTTAATTTGCACTGCTTTTGTCTGTTTAACAGATTGACAAATTCAACTTGCTTTGGCAACTATTTGCTGCAGCTCAACAGGTAGATGTTGCTGCTACCATTGCAAATACCAACTACCATTGCAAACACACAGACTGTACGGAGTGTCAGATAGCTAGAAGGGAAGTACACCAGACCCTCAGAGCAAATGGTTTTCCCTGTAAGTACACTTCCCTCCAAAACGCAGATCACAATGTGAATTACCCTCGTTAACCCCATTGACATCACTTTCATTCATTCCAGGAACTACAGAAAAGATTCGGGAGAATTTTGAATGAAGTTGGCATCAAAGTTGCTATGAAACCTATTCGGACCATTGGCCAATATCTACCTTCCCTTAAGGATCTTATCACCACTGAAGAAATTTCCAGCATAGTATATGAAGTTCCATGCAAAGACTGTGACTCTGTTTATGTTGGCCAGACCAAACGATATCTAAATTCCCGATTAAAAGAGCACCAAAAAAAAACCCAGAAAATTCTGTCTTGTGTTAGCATGTTATATTATTTGATCATGTAACTGATTGGGCCAACTCACAAATTTAAAAAATTGAAAGTAATTTTTTAAAAGATTAACTGCTGAATCTTGGTCTTTTCTTTCTAAACCAAAAGTAATAAATCGTTCAAATGGTGAATCTTTTCCTATAGTGTATCGTTTTTTACTCTAGTATTCTGATGCTTTAATGTAATTATCGTGTAGTTTTTGTGACCAAAGTTTTAACACTATCCACTTTTCTACTAGTTTGTTTTTATTGTTGTGATGAAATAATAAAGTATCAGATTTAAAACTTAAAAAAAATCTTACCATTCTTATTGATGCTACGTTGCTTCAGTCGTAGCTCTTTATCATATGGTTGTATTCTGATGATGTTGGTTGTCATGACCAACGAAATGTCAATAAAAGCAACCAGGCTTTTTTAAGATCAAGCTTGCTGTGACTATGACTTCACCGGAAGAATGCCAGAATCAGGTTTATTTTGTTACATATTTATTAATTTGAAACTATGATGGAATCGACGTAGAGAATTCATTGCCATCTTTGCTTGTCACGGGGTGAAAAGTTAATATCAAATTTTTCCGTTTTGCGCAACGTTTCCTTTAAGAGCTTGCTTAGGGTGCACGGAATGAAAGGCCCTGTGAGCTCCCAAAAAAAGGTTTGCGCCTTAAAAAATTCAAAAAAACAGAAAATACAAATTGACTAATAAACTGAAAAAAAAACGTTAAGTTTGTAAAATGAATGCCTGAATAACAAATATACTAATACCGATAAATTTATGTAGCAGCATTTTTCAAGTGTTGCCGATTGTTAATGACAAATTTAACCCCTCACAGCCTTGTTTCACACTGTTAGGGATCTTCAGGCAGAGTTTTGGAATTTAAATTATTTCAAAGCAATTAATGGACAAAAGTTTTCCTGAACTATATGTCATCACCCAACCTATGTAGGTTTTAAACCCCTGAAACCTTGATCTTGGTAAGTGGAGCTACGCACCTTATCACTAAGGCCACAAGAGCAGTTGAAATTCAAATCTGATTTCAATACTTACGCCATAAGCTACCGCGTATCCACACTGTAGGCTAAGAAGGGTATCTCAGCGATTTTAATTTCTAGCCTACAATGTGGACACATGGTAGCTTACAGCATAACAATGCTACCTGAAGTTAGATTTGAATTTCAACTGCTCTTGTGCCCTAGTGATAAGGTGCGTAACTCCAGTGCTCCACTTACCAAAGTCACGGTTTCATCAACCTCTTACCTACCATTATTTGATTCCTTCTCTAAACCTAATGTTTAGAGTACTTTTCATTGAAACACATAGCTAACTGTCACATGTCTTATGTTTATTAGTTTAACGCTTATCATAATTGTACTTCCAAGTAACTTAATCGAAACGTCTGTTAAATAAGTTAACATTTGTCGACAACATGTCGTTTTTACATGTTTTTCAATGGTTATGCGCTCTATTGAGATTGTCAAATAATTGTAACGTCATTTTGGTTAATATGTGGGATTGATTACTGGTGCATTAGAAGTTCATGATATCATTGCAGAATTAACTGATTGATTACACCTTGATTTTGTAAAATAATTTCATCAAATCTCAGATATGGGGCTTGCTTTTATCAACACTTATGCAGTGCACAGCAGAACTAAAGTAGCCTACTGCATGGAGGTTCTAGGCTATTTGCACGGCCGCCTAGCTTAAAAAGAACATAGGTTTTGCGACCTTTTGTTATATGATGATTTTGACTCGATATTTTTGGCACTCCTGTAATTGTAAAGTGGCGTTTTAGGTCCAGCAAAAATTATCTGGTTTTGGTATACACGATACAGTATCCAAGCTCTCTCGGTTGTGTCGCAAATTGCAGTAGTGGGTGAGGTAGCAGAAAGCTTGCTGTGGTGCACTGTTTTTTGAAAATTCAAAATGTTGCAAAGCTCCCTCAAATTCCCTTGGAGGTATAGGCTTCTTGTAAATTGCTTTCATAATTGATATATACCCTACTTTACGGGAACGTGTTTGGATTTTGCAACTTATTTGCCATAGCGTGTTAATACGTAAAGTACATGCACACATTGGCACATACTCGTACATCACAACTGAAATTAGGCAAGTTTAAAATCTATAGTTTCTTGCATTCTTCCTAAACAACTCTTCTGTTGCGGCACTAGATTTTAGACATTTACCGTAGATAAAAATTTGTTTCTCTAAGCTCAATTGTTGTCTTGGCTAATTTGAATTTAGTTTGATTGTTTTGAATAAATATGTACAGCAGGCCTGTATTATGTTGCGGACTTAAGTTTAGCTACTTATTTTGATTTATATCCTACTTATTTCTGCAACATTACTTGTGGCTCAATTCGTACTTTAGTAGTAGTTTCGTCATGAATTCTTTTTGGAGTTGCATAGCAATGGCAAACCGTGCTGGAATTGTTAATGACTTCTTTGCGAATTAATTTTTCATAAGCAATTCACCATGATGGCTTTACCAATTTGAATGCTCTGTTGCTTCACTAAATCTTTGTGGCAAATATAATGTGAGTTAGAGTCGCAATAACCTTGCAACCAATTTCGCAAACGACAATACTGCACATTTGAACAATTGCGTACCGCATTGTGCTATCGTGTATTGATTGCAATTGTCCCTGTTTGCTATAGTACATATGCTGTCTTTAAGTTAATAAAACTGTTGCTAGTCCTAAAGCTTTCAAGTTACGCTTCGGGCCCCTGCTCAATGGATAAGTTTACTGTTTTTTTCCAAGCGCGTATTTTTTTGCCTGGCTTTATCACAACTAATCACAGTTACTCAATTTTTCACGTTTTTGCACTTCATTTTGTTGCTTGATCTGAGTTTATAAGTGTGGAATATAGCGATGGTTGTGGTAATAAATCTACCATAAAGTTTGACGCTCATTTAGGGGGTTTGGTGGGCTTCAGACGTTGCCACGCAATCTCTGTTACTGCTTGCCGATTTTTTCAACGATGTTTGCATCATTGATAATATGTAAAATCTTGTGGGACGTTGATAGCATATTTTCAAAATGCTCGCCGATTTTTTGTAAAGCCGTTTGCATCACTGCTAACCAAGCCCTAACAATAACTTAAAAAAATAAAAAAGAAGTAAAAGAGCAAATGAGCTTTCTTATTTTTTTTTTTTTTGTGGGTGTTACTTAACGTAACACTAGCCACTTCTGTTATTCTTGCATATACTGGATGTTCCCGGTTTCTGTACCACACAGCTGTACTATATATTTTAAAATGTTAGTTCCTGGTTCTGTGTTTTAATCCACATCTCGAGCCCTGAGGATGCCATGAAATCTTGAAATGACAGTGTTAGGGGGTGCTACAGAAACATACAGGAGTGCAAGAACCTATTTCTTGCAATCATTGTGGACTTGGGGGATACCATATTTTAGTACAGGTACTATACTGTAGTGCTGTACTAGTGTGATCTACTCATGAATTAGCCTATAAAATCACCACTATGCATGGATGGTTTTGAGCAGTTTTGCCTAAATTAAACATTAAGCAATTGCTGATGATTATTGTTTTGTCTCTTGTAACAAATTCCAGTTTTACAGTGTTTTAATGAAGTTAAATGTTTACGATTATCATGTGATGCCATTGATATTCAGTATTGTTACATTTAAAGGGGGTAAATTGTGAAGCATCCTGCTAGGGTTGTAGTATGTGCAAAAATTAGGAATGATCCAAAACATATCTTCACCAAACTTCAGCTGTGTATGACTTAATCTATCTGAAATAATAATTTGAAAATTAAGAGATCACCCTAAAAGCCTATGTAGCCGTTGAACCAACTTTAGTCAATGAATCAGCATTTTTATTGGGTGCACATCAACTCATTTTTGGATTTTTTTGTGTTTACCATTGCAAAATTGCTGATTTTTGGGCACACACTAACTCACGAAAACGTAAGAGGGAATGCTGTTAAAACCCCACTGGAAAGTTTGCACTGTATCACAATCTTGTGCCTATATGGTGTAGAAAATGTAAAAGCAGCTTTGGTGCAACACAATAGCTCTTTAACAATGTTAAAGAAAGCATGGATGGTAGGAAAGCGGGAAACTCGCTGTTACTCGTGGTCCCGAGAAGGTGAGACTTTTTTAGGGGTTAAGTTGCAGAGCCAGAAAAAGACGGAAATTCTGGAAACAAATTCTATCCATCTGAATTGGCGTACACATTACTTGCATTGTGATTGGCTTGGTGCACAAAACAAATGAGTGCTAGGTTGGTGCAAAAATCTGGTGCAGTATGTGAGAACTTTCTAACCTGGCCCTAAGAGTGTCAACAGTTGAAAAATTTCATCTTGTTAAGAATATGTTTAAACTTAAAGCATCTCAGATTTTTCACAATGGGTTTGTACTTTGAAAGCACTTGAACACAAGGCTATGTCAAAAATCTGTAAATCAGTATTACACCAGATTACTTATTCCAAGTTAGTTAGGCTAGTAGTCTGTAGTACAGAGTATGTTTGATATATCAATTCCTAGAAAATTTGATTTTGGCTGGGAAAGCAGTTGGGGAGATAAAACATTGAATTGAAATATCTTGGAAACGATAGGACATAGATTGGTAAAAAGCTGAAATTTGTTGAAGATATGCTTTCGATGTTTCTTTATTTTTTGCACATATTCGTAGTTGAATGCTTTGCCTTCTTTCAACTTTATTTAAATTGCTACATCAATAATGTATCAGCGTTTCATTATTTTACAATGCAATTGTCTATTTCTTCACTTTGTCAACCCCAAAAAATTTCTGAAAAATGCACTAATAATTTTGGGAAAATCTCATTTTTGGGTTTTCTATCTGCTATGCATTATCATTCTGTAATAGAAATTAATTTCTAATTGCCATCACATTAGTACATTATGTTTTAGGCTATGCTACTTTTAAACTAGGAATGATATCTTATAGGCTCTATTAATGCACAGTTATACCAGGATATACACATGACAGAGTAAAAAATTGGTATGAGTACATAATACTTATCTACACCTGACAGTTTGATGAAAATATATCTTGACTTGTAAAGTCACTGGTTATGGATACTGAAGATATTTCTGACCAGAAGGCGCTTATATCCAAGAAATTTAGAAGCTATTTAAGCAATGATAATGAAGACAACTTAGCATACGGTTTCAGTAAGGAACGTGTTGAAGGAAATATATTGAAGAAATATAAGAGAGAAAAGAAGACGTCTCTTTCAAGTTGTGATGATGAGGATAGTAGCACTGCTTCAACCGAACTGACTTCTCTTCGACCAAGAACTGCTGTTTCTAATAACCACCCAACTTCAACTGCTGGTAGTGGCAAGCACTCACTAGATAATGTTGTGATATTAGAAAGAGAAATCTTGCCAACAGATACTTTGCAGTCATTTGCTTTACTTTATGGATGTACAGTAAGTAAAGTTCGGTTATAATGATTTTGTTTGCAATTTAGTGAAGACCCAACTATTATGTATGAGATTATATGGGTTATAATATTAATACGCCATTTCTTTGGTGCATCTATTGGAATAATTTTGCAACTGTGCAGTACTGTATGTTGTGTTAATACTTATTTTACTACTGGTATGTGATTTATGTATGTGCATCTTATTATATCAGTCTAATTTTGAGGTTTATTTTCTTGTCTCTACAAATCACTACATATTGTTGAACTGTGCTTTGGCAATAGGCATTTTTTGAATTTTTTACGACCTATTGTATGGTCAATTTTTGTGGACAGTTCGTGTTGTTTGCTATTTAATTGTGAACAATCCCTCTTGTTCAGGCTACTTTAAGTCTCATTGAGTCTAAGTGCCTTCAATGTCATAACATTATCGTCGCATAAGTGAAGTCTAAAAATTAAAAGCTGTAAAGCATCCAGCTTGGATTATGTGCAAAAGATAAACGAGCATCTGAAACATATTATCTTCACTAAATTTCGATTTTTATGACCTTGATCTTACATTTTGGAGTGAGTTATTTTAAAGTAAGAGAGTTCTCTCCTGCAGTTTTGCCAATTAAAATCTAAAGTTTTCTCAAATAATGTATATTATAAGATAGCTTTCACAAGTATTTTAAAAGAGCATGGTTGCTTGGGTTCAGTAATGAGTCACTGGATCAGTTTTGCAAAATCAATGCCTATTTTAAGAAAAGTTAGAAGTGCAAAGCATGAAAGATTGAATGTTTAGTGGCAGGCTGCAGGGGAAAAGCTTTAGTTTTGAAATGGAATGATTAAAAATAATAGGTCGTCGATTGCTGAAATTTGGTGAAGAGAATTAGAAATGTTTTTTTATCTTTAGGTCATATTTCTAGCTGGATGCTTCAACCCCTTTAAAGATTTGAAGCATAAACCTATGCTGAAGTTTCAGCTCTTGCTTAAATGTTGCAGTTATTATTCTCTAAAATATAGTGCATATTTGCTCTAACTTGTGCTGTTTTCTAGCTAAATGACCTGAAAAGAGTCAACAATCTTATCAAAGAGCAAGACTTCTATGCTCTACGAATAATCAAGATTCCTGTGAAAAAATATGGACTCATGACTGAGCCGGAAGAGGAAATGAAACGAAGACCAGCTGGGAGCAGTCAAACTACTATTACAACTTCCTCTGTTCAAACCCAAATTGCAGATCACGACAGTGCAATCATGAGTGAAGTTTATCTCAATGATAGTCAAGATGAAGAATTGTCAGAAAACCAAACACTCTTGCAAGCACACTTGTCTTCTCCCAGCAATAAAACTACTGCTGTGGACCATAATGATGCATCAAAGTATTTGAAGACAGTTGATAAAGAAATTAGAAATATGGTCAAAAGTGTTCATGCTGCGGAAAAAAATGAAACATTAGAAGAGGTAGTTTCATCTTTAGGGTCTGTAGGATTTCAGCCCTTACCTGTTCCTGCTGCATCTGCAACTATAAATGAATGTGATGGATCTATGTGGGGTGTGACACGATCTACTGTTTTATTATCTATTGTTTTTGGTTTGACGCTGGTTGGAGTTTTTATTGTTCTAAGACAATTATATGGGTTATAATTTTGTGTGTTGGGTAAAAATCTGTGCAATCGTGTTGTAATCAATTTTACTTGAGTTTTTTTCGACTTGCTCAGTCAGTAATCACCACTCGGTTTAGTACTAAAAAACTCGAAAACAAAAGCTTGGAGTATATGTGATGTTAATGAGGAAATACCAAAGGCTTCTCAGTGAACTAATTGATAAAGTTAAACAATCTAAATTTTTGAGACCTCGTTTAACAACAAGCGTAAAAATTGAACTTTTTTTTTAACGGAAAATTGGTCAGAACTCTATTTTAAATTAAAATTTGTTGCCACATTTCTGAATTCAATAATACTCGTACCACATTATGTCCAAGTTTTAAATAATACAAATGAAATAAAGTGCAGTTTATTGATACTTGGCTGCTGGGCTGGGGACTACAGCAATTATTGCAGTGTTGAAAACTTCAGGATTTATTTTATCTTTCTAACGTTACGACTTTATTATTCGTGTTTATAATTATCTTTATAATGTTGGGATATTGTACCACGTTTTTATATTAGCTCAAGCATTTTTTGACTTCCAAATCCAATTTCGCTCTCTTAGAATTAATTGTTATCCCTTGTCTTGGTACGTCTACTTTCTTACCTTTGATTGAGTACTCTATTGTATTTTTGAAGTCTGTATGGGCTTATGTCTATTTATTTTTCAAGGCAGACTTATGGTATCGGTCTGTATTTTGATTTGTTTATATTACTGCTGGCGGTAGTTGATCATGCAAATACTTATCTTCCACCAACAACGGGTAGTATTACGATATGTTGAAATTTTGAAATAGTTTTAGTAGGTGTTTTTATCTTTTTTTGATTATTTAGTATTACTGACATATGATTAATTGATTATGCTTTGTTAGTTTTCTTGTAAACAGCGATTTTATGTTGTTTTACATAAGCCAATAATTTTCATGTTGTTTTATAATTGATCGATTGTTATTTTTGCCATAACTGAACTCTTCTGCAAACTTAATATTTTCGCTAGTTAATATTTTCGCCAAGTGTTTGTCCATTTGTTTTTCGTAGAGTGTTTTTAATAGTTGACTGTGAAGGTGACGCATTGCTTGCTTTTTGCTTTTTTTCGACTGTAGATAAGCTGGCATGACATGATCTATTTGGGTACTATTGTAGCAGTTGGGTGTGTGCTAATTTTTTTGAGGCTGAGGGTAAGACTTTTCTCTTTGAAAACTAGTTGGCATTCTTGAAAACGATACTCCTAATGAGTGCACTCTTATTGAGATTTAACCCTGATCAACACATTTTGATGCTAAGACATGTTCATTGTTCAAAAATCTTTATAGAATTTTTGTTGCCAAATCTGAAATGACTGTAGTTTTTGAAATGACCGCCAAGGATGTTCCAAGTTTTACAACAAAGATTTTCACGCCAAGGAAGTTTCAATTGCTTTAGTGCATTTTGATATTGCTAAATTTGAAATCACTCCAGTATTTGGAGATATTTCAAGCTTTTGTCTCAAACAAGTGCTATAAATTTTTACACCTGTATTTTATTTATGCTGCAACTTTGATGAGCCTGTATTTGTTTTTTACCATATCTATTTTCCCTTTTTTTCTTAACATGTCTATATTCTTTGATTTTCGATGCAATACTGTTAAAGATAGCTATCATTTTTGCAGATTTGCGGATGGCTTTCTCTAAGCATTTAGTTGAAAAAATCAAGCAAAACTCAAAAAGCAGAGACAATATTACCATTAAATAACATTTTAAACATTAAAGCGCAAGCACTACTTTTTCTGTAGTAACGCTTAAGCCTTAATGTATTGTATATTGTGCAACCTATCTTTATGATACAGCCAAAATTTACTAGTTTTCTTAAAAAGGCTTTATGAAATGTGATGGATCAAGCAGTCACGTTGAAGATTCAAACAGTTATCAGCCAAAATGTGCTCATTCCACTGGTTAGCCATGGTACCTTTCTTCCATCTCTTTAATGTTCCGGTAGAAACTTTTCCATACTCTTCGCGTAGATGAACAAGCTTAGCAGAAAAGTGATCTGAGCGTCCGAAGAGATAGCAAATCTTGATAACAAAAAGAAGATAGCCAAATTGGTTAGCAGTAGTGGGGCAGTTAAAGGAGCGATGATGCAAGAGACGATTAGCAATAGTTTTGAGCGTCCGAAGAGATAGAAAATCTTGATAACAAAAAGAAGATAGCCAAATTGGTTAGCAGTAGTAGGGCAGTTAAAGGAGCGATGATGCAAGAGACAATTAGCAATAGTTTTCTCAAGAGCACGTCAAAACATGTCAGTAAGAGACACATTCAGTCAATGATTCAAACGCCACACTAACTTACTATTTAATGGAAACGCAACACTAACGTCGCATTTAAGTCATATGAATACTTTTAATATTTTTAATCGACGTTTAGAGCGGCAATATGTATACTTCATTATCAAATAATATACCAAACATCCACTTGTAATAATTTCTGCTAGATATTTGCCATATGATTATGTACATGCCAATTAGCTTTGAAGTAGTGTACAACAGTATTTTTTTACTGTTTCATAGCATGTACTGTACCTTAGTGCTGTGAAGGTTTTGCCAAAGTTTTACTGTTTTGCGTGTTAACTTATAAAATTGCAACTTTTAATTCTAGCCGTACAGATGAAATTGCATTGCAAGGGCAAACGATTTTGAATTTACCTTAAGTCATTCTTGTGAAATACAGTAATTATATATTCGATAAAAAAAAGACGTTTGTCGAAAATTTTTTTGTGATGACTTTTGGTGCATTTGCATCTTTCAGTTTAAATTAAAGTGACAGTGCACTTGATAAGGTTGTAAAGATACTCGTATTTTAGTAATCTTGCATTCTTGCAACATTACTAAATAAAGCTTCTCAGTAGTTATGAATGGTAAATTTCTCCGCATTTCCCGACAGGCACCTACCCTATTTCAAACCTTATCCTCCAAAGTCCAAATCCATCTTGACTTGACTAAAATTCAAACGCAAATGTCTCTCAGTATGCTGACTAGCCTAGGGTAGAGGGTCGCCGGTAAGGAGAAGGGATTAGGGTTGGAAAGGGGTAGATGTTTGTCAGAAGTATCTGTCGAGAAATGCGGAGATATCCACCATACATAACTAGTCAAACTACTTTTTCAACACTGAGAACTCGCAAATTCTTTTTTGTCGTGATGTTTTTGAACCATATGATTGTTTTACTATACGAGCAATGCGCTGTGAAATGTTCCATTTTTTTGGCTGTTTTTTTTTCAAAACCTTTATTCCTATTTCACTTCAACACTTTTTTAGTTCCTTTTTGCAATACGAAAATTAACCAACTTAAAACGATACCAAAAACGTTGATGAACGATACCAGAAACGTTGATATGCAAAAAGGCCTTGTGGTGTTGTTGATTTTTGTTACCAACAAATGACTTACATTGGTGCTGTTTTAATTACTGTTGCAGTTTCATTCCAACCCTGGACAGACGCAAGACATTTAGCGCGGAACTGTTAGGCGCTACTGATTAGACGTTTTAATGTCGTGCGCAGAAGCTCGAGTTAACACTGCGGTGTAAGCTGGAGAAGTTTCTCAATTTTAATTGAAGGTCACGTTTCGCCTAGACAACAAACTAGTCACCTAACTATTCTGCGACTAATATTTTTGATAACGTACCGGTCCAGGACAATTTGCACATAGCCAAATGCTTTACGAGTAACTTTAGTTCTAGTGGTGAATGGTGATTGCGTTTTTGTTACGGTTTTTGGCA
This sequence comes from Trididemnum nubilum, assembly GCA_963965965.1. NCBI lineage: Eukaryota > Metazoa > Chordata > Ascidiacea > Aplousobranchia > Didemnidae > Trididemnum > Trididemnum nubilum. Next base: position 13,448,517 of record OZ014488.1, on the reverse strand, counting down.
TTGTGAAGTGTTGAACATTTTTAAGTGTTGTGACTCCCTTTACGGGCATAGAATGTGGTGGTACAGTTTCGTTCGTGACCGCATTTTTCAATGCTTATTCTTATTTCATTTTTGCTTTTTTGTTTTTGTGACAGCATAAATGTTTTAGCTGCTGCTTATTTGCTGAGTTTGGAAAACTTGAGAATACAAAAGTTTCTAAGATTTTTTCTATTGAAATATTTATGCTTTATTAAAGCACTAAGTTGTGCTGAATTTTAAATATTGTTTCTTAGTTAAGTTTTAAAAGTTTTCAAATTCGCGTTCGAATTCGACTTTATCGTTTTTGTAAATTGCAACAAAGCCGATTGCATCGATTTGCATTCTGTCATTTTTAACTTTTCAACAGGGTCAACGATAACTGACCCCCAACTAACGTTAACCTAATGTTGGTAACGTTAATCTAACGTTAACCTAATGTTGGTAGTCAGTTGGTTTGCGGTCAGTTGACGTGGTTCGTATTCAGCAAGAACCAACGAAAGGTAACTTAGTACGATAAACCGTTTTAAATTTTGACGCTGCAACTACTGCATTTCATATGAAAACTGCGGAAAGAATCTGAATCCGTATCCAGTAGTTTTGGCCGAAGATGTTTAAAAAAACTCAAAAGTAATGACATTTCTAAACTAAACTTTTTGCTTTTTTTCAATAAATAGTTGGCGATGCCTTCAGTTATTTTTTCAAAAGTTCAATAATTCCTCGCCTTCGTTTGTTCTTGAAAGCTTTTGGAGAAGTTTTTCGCACGTAAATCTTCACTTCCTCCGTTTCGACCCCAGTAGTGAGTGCCTTTTGCACTTGAACCGCTTCTGTGACTTCTACGGTTTTATCAGATTTTACTTGAAATGTTATTTAACTCTTCCATAGTTTTGGTTGTCCATACGAACATCATTTTTTTACAGTTTCACTCGTTAGTTGTAGTGTTGCAATTGAATCAGTTTTATCTCTCAGGTGGTTGGTAGCTGCTTGTTGCTATAATTTGGTTCTTATTAGAATCAGAACTTTTTGCTGTGGTGTGAAGGAAAATAACTTCACCGATTTTTCAGCTGGATATGGCATTTTCCTGTTGTTTAACCAAAGTTTCTTTTATTTGTTTTGAATTAAAATTTTTTTGAATTCTTGAGCAAACTTTTTTGTTTTTTTTCAGCACTATTTTACTTTTATCGTAAAGTCAAATTTTTTGTAACTTGACTAATTAAGATTATTGATAACCTTATCATCTCTCATCACCCCGGTTAAACCTGAACTAAACTGATTTAAAAAATGTGCTCGACAGCATTGACCAAGAGCATACACAACAACATTGCTTACGTCGCATGTAAAAATTAAAAGTTCAAAATCCTACTATCTGCTTTACCACAATCAAGATTATCAGGGAGTCAAAAGTAAAGCAAAAAAAAAAAATTTAAATATTAATTTCAGATAAAAAATTTGTTACTCGTTCCGGTAACGGAACCCAGGCCATCTGAGAGGCGGTTTTTAATAAAGTAGTTTTTAATACTGTTTTTAAAACACTGCCCTTTGCCCTAGCTGTTTTATTTCGTAAATATTGACTTGTGCGGCTGGTCTTTCCATTTGCGCTTGCCATTCTATAGCGTGAACATACATGTATTTTGGGTGATTTTTTTCTGTTCTTAATTTACATTGAATAAGAGGCATGTAACCCACAAATATTTTTAGCAAGCTTAACTTTAGCGATTTCATGAAAAAAAGTCATGTTTGTAGTAATATCGTAACTCAACAAAATGTCAGGTTACTTGCAACGCTTTAGTCTGACATCATGGATCTGTTGTAAATATAAACACTTGATTTGCCAGCGGCTTTACGTCGCTGTAGCGTTGAGTGGTTGTGTTGTCCTCGACTGTTGTGTTATGTAGACAGAATGTTGTTTATGTCTCTCCACAGAAGTAAAAAGTAACTAATTAAATTTTACTTCGTTTTGAATTTGAGCGAATCAGAATTTGTTAATGTCAAAATTCTTGATTAATCGAGTTGTATATTTCAAATATAGGAAAACCTGCATTAGATGTACTCCGTCCTATTTATGTATTTTAAAAGATAAAACCCAATTCAGTGTTCACACATGCAGGCAACAAGTTGCAACTTTTCGCTTTTTTAAGAGCTGGTCTCCACTTGGCGTAAACTTTGAGCGTACGAACGTATCATTAATTTAAAACAAAAATGAGGTGCGCCGGGCTTCCCAATCATAGTTGTAGGTCGGGTCGGGCCTAAGATTGACAAAAATTTGGGGCTTAATTCGGGCCTGTGACGTACTTTTTGTCTTAGATGCACAAAAGTATAATCAAAATAACTTGGCAACACTGCTAAATTTTTCAGACCCGACTTTCGTTTTTTTGCGGCTTGATTTGGACTTCAAACTAGTTTTCGGGTTTGGGCTTATATTTTTGGATTAGGGTTAACTAGTCGGCCCGTTTACAACTCTGCACCAACCTACAATTCGCAGTAGGCCTATAGGTTAAAATAAGCTATTAATAGACTGATGTAGAGTCTTTTTCTCGCGTTTTGCGTGAAGTGAATCGGGCTTAAAACTTATATGCCATTGTCTTCATAAAGTAGACTGACAGCAAAGTCAATGGGGGTATCCAAAGTTAGGGCAATCGTGTTTGAGTAGTTGGCGATGGCTCCATTCTTCTTGACCCAGCCTTTCCAGATGTATTCTACTTCAAACACCACGTTAGAGCCTCCCAAATTCTTATTGGCAACCCTGACGTTTCAGTGCAGTTGCCCAGCCCACAGAGGCTTTTATTAATCCATATATAGTCTAAAAAACCTCTCTGATTTAGCCTAATTGCAGCATTCCTTAAGATAGAAGTATGTTGGCGTCACCTTTGTTATTGACGTCAGGGTTGCCAATAAAAATGATGATTAGAGAGGTCACCACGTCGTGTTTGAAGTAGGAGTATCTCTGGAACGGCGGGGTCATAAAGGATCGAGTCAACGCCAATCTAATTTAATACGATTGCCCTAACTTTAGTTACCCCCATTGCTTTTTCCTTTATTCCTCGTTTAGGTAGTAATAAGTATACAACTTATTGAGCCCATCGTTACTTAAACAGTAGAACAAGTTTTCTTGGTGAGAAAAAAACGAAACATTTTCAATCTTTCGTTCCGCTCATGGCTTCGAGTGAAAACTTATTGCGAATGCGCATTGTAATCCAGTGAGCGCTGCCTTATTGCCGAGTACCAGACCAGGGCCGCAACTAGGGGGGAGGGGGCAAAAGGGAGCGGCGCCCGCAGCTGTTTGAAGATGGTGGCACTTTTGATTGGAGATCAACAGAGAACTCGGAGAAAAGTAAACCAACTTGGTGCGATGACCTTTTTTTTTTTGCGCCCAACAGAAAACTCGGAGAAGAGTAGACCAACTCCAAAGCCCCCCCCCCCAGAATGAAATTTTGCCCCCCCCCTTAGAACAGCGTTCGGCACTGTACCAAACAAGAGAGTTGGTGATACCAAAATGTAAAATCTTTGATATATAGTTAGCGTTTTTACATGTCTACTTTATTCCCGGTGCAAAGTATCAAATTACGAAAGAATCTTACGAATCAAAAGAGTTGATACGTCATCAAAAGAACGTCGTTAACACATCCATTCTTTAATTGGTACAATTTAGCACCTTTTTGGGCATGACTCAGCAAAAAGTAGGCACTGGGACCGAGAACCGGTTCTGAAATTTGGACATGTAAAAACGCTAATAAAATGACTTGCTTTCGAAGAGATTTTACCGTTTCCGTGGTTTACCCTTGCCTACTGCATTTGTTTAATTATGCTGGATTTTTTGTTGCGGTTATTTATTAGTATTCTTCTTATGCTGCTGTAAGTTAGTTTTGATTTGTGCAATGCGTTGCATATTACTGTGGTTTGGTGCAGGAAATTGTGTTCGGTTGTGTTGAATATATTGTTGATGGTGAATTGCTGATCTTGTCAATGGATTAGAAGAACCACTCTTCGCCGACATTTTACATGAGTTAAATTAAAAACGTGTAATGTAAAACCAAAACAAAAATGCGAAGGAAGATAATTAAGGCCCGATCTCATCGTAAGGTTTCGTAAACAGTTCCTACAATGATATCTTTTTCTCTGCCGCCAGTTAAGACCCGTTTATACACAGCGCGAGCGTGGACAGCGGCGCGAACGTGATGGCGGCGTTTGCGGAAGAAAGGTCATAATAAAATAAACTCGTTTATACAGAGCGCGAACACGAATGCGAACGAAATTTAGTTCGCGCGGAACACTGCGTAGATTGCCTCCAGATCGAAATTTTAGGCGGCGATCGCGATGGCTTTTGTGTTCAAGCAATCAGCGCTTTCAATTTAGGCTACATCACCACATATATACGTCACTGCACTGCTATACAAACTGAACAGTGTAATATAATCCAACCCAGCTATGTCATGTAACAAATGCGGTATGGGGCGCCGTTTGTGTACCCTAATTTGTGCAATGTTTTTTTGCATATTTAATTAAATAGTCATTTTAATTAAATGTACAAAAATAAATATACAAAAAAACACGTGCAAAAATGGATATGCAAAAATTTTTGAACATTTATATTTTCATAATTTGCGGAACGTTTTTTTGCATGTTTAATTAAATAGTCATTTAAACTAAATATACAAAAATAAATGCCGCAAAATACACCGTTGCAAAAATAAGTAGACAAAAAATTGTTACACAAAAATTTTGACACAAAAGTTATTGTTGCAAAAATAAATCCACAAAAATTTTTGTGGTTTTGTTTTTGCAGCAACATTTTTTGCATCAAAATTTTTTGCATTACAATTGTTTGTGTCACAAATATTTGTACATTTATTTTTGACAGCAAAGAAACCACATACGCCGAAATAAATGTGCATAATTTTGTGACGCAAAAAATTTTGATGCAAAATTTCTCGTCGCAAAAAAAACGCGTGCAAAAATAAATCGTCAAAAATATTTGACTATTTAGTTCGAGTCCACAATGATAAAGGGTTGGAATTATGCGGGCGGGAAAATACCGGCAAGGTATAAAACTGGAACTTCAAGACGAAAGCTTCGGGAGGTACGGCAGCCTCTAGTAAGGTACTAGTCCGCTTATGAGACCTCTCGTTGGGCTGGGAAATGAAGGTTCATTCACCCGTACCTTCCCGCCCGCATAATTCCAACCCTTTATCATTATGGACACAAACTAAGTAGTCAAATAATTTTGACGATATTTTAGGGTACACAAACGGCGCTCCATAATGCGGACAAAGAAATTTATCGAAAAAGATTTTCTTAAGGTTTATTGGCGTACTATTTACTGCAATAAATATTTGACGTTGCATAAAGTTTGAAATTAATTTCAACCGGCCGACCGGTCGTTTTTCGACCCCTTGAATTCCTGCTCAAACTATAATTAAACAACTATGGTGATGTCGAGATTACTCTTCTGGTAAAATGTAAAAATCTTTTTAATCGTTATTGTCTCATAATATCATTTTCATTTTTTTTCAGATAAATAAATCTTGTCGATCTAAATATCAATAATGAAGTACAATCATTTTTTTTTCTGTATAAGAACCAATAAATTTAGATCGAGGGTGACTGTTTTTGAAATGTTTACAAATTTTAATTTCATGTATTCTTAAATTTTATTGGAGAAACTCAAGCTCATTTTTGCTTGAATAAACATTTCTTTTTGTTATTGATCCTGATTATTCAACAAAACAGTATAATCAAGTGGCAATGATTGTTGAAACATGGTTACCATTTTGTAACAATACAGTAGCCTACTGTAAATAGAAGGTATCGTTTTTGCTTTTTTCAAATTTGGCTCGTATTTTTATTAAATTGTTCATTTAAAAAATATGGCATAACAAAAAATCAGTTATGACGTTACACAAATAAAGAATTGTTCTCTTTAATGATATATAACAGCTGTTTTCTTTTCTTAAATGACATCAGTAGCGTAGCCAGGGGGGGGCTCGAGCCCCCCCATTGGCTTGTGAAGTATGCAAAATCGCACGTTTTCGTTGCTTTTTAGGCCGATTTTTGGTGAAAAATTGAAAACAGCCCCCCCAAGGGAAATTGGGTGCCAAAGTCCTGAAGTAGATGTCGTGATTCGGTGTGAAAAAGTGTTTGAGTTTCCGATTTTGGCCGAAAAATCAGACACAATTTCGTTGAAGACCTTTTTTTGGAGATCACCTGATTTTGGGCTGAAAAGTCGTTTGAATTTCCGATTCTGGCCGAAAAATCAGACTCAATTTTGGTGGAGACCTTTTTTTTTTTTTTTGGAGACCACCTGTTTTTGGGCTGAAAAATTCTTTGAATTTTGCGGCCAAAATCGGACTCAATTTCAGTGAAGACCTTTTTTTTGGAGATCACCTGTTTTTGAGCGGAAAAAACGTTTGAAATTCAAAGCTTTCCGAGAAATTCCGTCTCAATTTTTGGACAAACCGTGTGAAACTGATTCAAGAGCAATGAAAATTCGGGTCGAGGTCGTTTGCACTTTTCTCACTCTTTCAAAAAAGCCCCCCCCCCCTTTTCCAAATCCTGGCTACGCGCCTGAATGACATTGAACAAAAAAGTGTTTGCTCTCCTGTAATTAGCGTTATTGTTTTAAATGCCGTCGGTTAAAATATTCTCAAAATTGATCTGGTTTAAAATTTCAAATAGGCTACAACTTCTGCTATATGGTAGAATTCGCCGTGACAAACAAACCGTCTTTATAATCAATAGTTTGTTAATTATAATAATTTACATGGACAAAAAATCAAGTTTTAATATAAAACGTATTCCGGTTTTCGCCAGTAGCGTACGCAGGATTTTGAAAAGGGGGGGGGGGGGGGGGGGGGGGAGGGGAGGCAGGAACTTCAAAAAATTTGACTACTAAGATCAGAATGAAAATTATTTCACCCAAAATCAGTCCGATTTTCCTGTCCAAAATTAAGTGAAGACCAAAAAAAAAAGCTAAAGGTTTCCACTCAAATTTAGTCCGATTTTTCGCCCAAAATTAGGTGAAAGCCAAAAAAAGTCTTCACTCAAATTTAGTCCGATTTTGTGCCCAAAATTGGGTGCAGGTCAAAAACAAAGGTTTTCGCCTTCCCTTTGTGTGCTCAAAGCGCTTCTGCCCAACTTACAAAGGAGGGGGGTAATGCCGCAATATTGCTTACTATTCTATGCTAATTATACTATCCTGGGACCCAAAGGTGGGGCATGGCCCAATGCCCCCCCCCCTAAATACGCCCCTGGTTTTCGCGCGCAAAACCGCTTGCTATTAAGACAGCAATTCTTGCGGAATATCGGTTGGTTTTCCGCGTAGTTCGAGATCGCGCTCTGTATAAACGGGCTTTTAAATGCACTCTGACAAAAAAGACATCGCCATATCTGTGGTTCAAGCGCGTAATCAGGATCTATGGTATCGCCCCTGCGACTCCAGTGCGCATTGCGGCATTCGATTGTTGTAAAATAGCAGCGACACCATTTTAAGTGACGAGTCACTACGAAACCGCCGATAGGGCAACCCATAGAATCAGAGCCGTGTAGAGAAATTTTTTGGGCAAGCAGATTTAGATCAAATTTACTCCCGCATTTTTGGTGAAATCAAAAACAGATCGGTTTTGGACTGTTTTCATGACCAAGAAAAATTTGCTTCTCATTGACTTTGTATGGTGTTTGTTGAGCTCAACATTGAATTGTTCGGGCCCAAAAAACTGGCAGCTCTGGTTACTTTTACCCCACTTAACTAACCTTCACTTAAAACGGCCCTGCTTGCATCAAGCAAAGCTCACAAAGCTAGTAACAGTTGAAATTGTTTGAGATGCTAGTACTAACCGCTAGCGATTTGCCACAGAAAAAAAACAGCAATTCTAAAAACGTTCGACCTAAAAGAAGTAGGCAGACAGAGAGCATTTCGATTCAAAGGACACCGGGTCTTGACGATGTTACTAAGCCAAGATAACGCGTGATATAAAAACGTTGCTATATTATGATCACAATTTAGCCACCACCTTACATTCCTCCTCTTCAAAAGTAAAGCAGAGGTGCAAAGTTCGCAAACATGTAAAAGAAAGTAAAAGTCAAGAAAGATCTTTAAGACATTACATCCAACTATCTCTTAACGACTGATGATGATGATGAAAAAAATACGCGATAAGCAATGAAAATGTGCATAATCTACTACGTTTAGCGGCAAGTATTTTAGTTTTTCCAGGGTCTCCTAAAGTAATATGCTCAAAAACGAGTAACTGCCACCTTGCTCCCAATTTCCATGGTTACCTTGTGGTCAAATTTGAATAATTGGACACAACTGTTTGCAGTGCTGGGCAACGCAAGTTTTTTTTTAAGTCCGCAGTCCGCAAATCCGCAACCGAATTTCAATTTTCTTAATCCGCAACCGCAAGTCCGCAATTGGACGTTTAAAAGCTTAGTCCGCAACCGCAAGTCCGCAACGACTTTTCGAGATTCTTGAATCCGCAACCGCAAGTCCGCAACTTCCTAATTCTTGAAGTCCGCAACCGCAAGTCCGCAACTTTATAATTCTTGAAGTCCGCAACCGCAAGTCCGCAACTTCGTAATATTTGAAGTCCGCACCGCAAGTCCGCAACTTTTTATGAACCGAGTGCAAAAGTTTTGCAATCAACCACGTCCCAAAGTGAACTGCTTAGAGTTGATTGGTAAAAACAAGTCAAAAGTTGTGACTTGTGGGAAGTATAGCAAACGTATGGTGAATAAATTCCATGCAATAAAAGAAATTACTCACAATCGTTGATTGTGGTAAATGTACCGCAGCATGACTTGTTATTGAGCTGCTTTTTCGGATGGCAAACTTAAGAATTGAATAGCCCAGCCCCTCTTACTTTCAGGTCCAACTCAAAACAGATTCCAACGCTTGTAATTTTGGTTAAAGTTTTTAAGTGACTTGGCTAAGGGTTTTTAACCCCCAGCCATCCTGGTTGCGCTTCTGCTTATACAGTAGGTGCCTAAACTGCGTGGAAGTATAATGCACAACCCTCCGGCGAACCCTCAAAAATGCGACAATGAAGCCAGGGATTTGGAGATTGAAAGCCATTGAATTACAGTGAGAAGCCATCAAATAGCAAAGCACAATCCGCATTTCCGCTTGCAACAATATATTCTACGAAAACAATTTTTTTCGAGGCAGGAAAAGGCAAAGGCAGTAGAAGGCAAAAAACATTCATATCACTAATCGTATTACTAAATTTTTAGTCCCTGGTTTCAATAAATACTCTTGGAATGAGATAAGCACACGCAACCAGCAGTGCCATCGCCAGACCAAAGGAAGTGAGAGGGTCCTAGCCGAAAATGGACTGAACTTTTGCACATAAAAACTGATATTTTAAAGCTACAATTTTGTATTCACTTTGAAAAAAGATACACATAAGCCCGGCAACGTTTATTAGCTCGTTTCGCATGCGGCCGGTATAATCGCTTGAAAAATCTGTCTACAGGAGTGAATGCAACCAGAAGCGCAACCAGGGTTTTGTTAAGTTAAAGATAGGGTGCTTGAACCAAAAGTAAATGTTTTTTGCACAAAAATTGTCTAATTTAGGTCCCGTGCTGAACAAACCGTTGCTACTCAAGCGTGTTACAAAGTGGGCTCAGCTGGTGGGTGATTTTCGCGATTTTGCGGCAAAAATAGCAATTTTAACGCCATTTGAATCACATTTCGCACGTTTTAAAACCATATCAATAATTACAGTAAATTGCTAAAATTCAAAAGTCATTGAACGACTTAAATTGTCTAGCCTCTTGAGTCCTCATATACATTAGGTCAAGTCCAAAACACGTTTAAACGCTTATTCTTTTTTTGGTTATATTTTCTAAATGACTTGGTCAAAAAGGGTTAATGATCCCTTAGCCTCTTCCCCCGAATTGCGCCACTGACTGCGAACTAAAATAAATCTTGAATGTGCTCTAAAAAAAAACAGCAGGTCCTTTAAAGAAATGTTTTTACGTATTTTTTCAGGTTATTATCACCAACGAAATACCGGTAACGCTTCTGTAGGCATACGTTCCTATTCCGCGACACATCCGCAAAGGCGTGTTAATAAAACGAATTATTGGGTCACATTTATGTACATCAGTTGGTGGCCAGCAATTTTGCAAACAATCGAGAAAACTTCAAACGAGAATCATGTTTGAAAATTATTATTCCTTTGTCCATTATTGCCTGTTGTCTTGTCGTTACGCGATGCTCCAAAAAAGCATTCTGAATGAACTAAAATGGGGGGGCACGAGCAGTCGTTTGGGGGGACGGCGCCCCTTGCCTCACCGTAGCGACGGCACTGGCTACCAGTACAAAAAATGATATCTCATTGGCAAATTTTGTAAACTTACGGTAAAAAACAACAAAGCCATAGTTTGAAACGGGGCTGCCAAGTCAAACTTAAACCCAAAAAAAGTCAGTTGTTTTGCCGAACTCGAAAAACAGTGTTGACTCCAATTTGAATCAAGTTAGACCCGCTTGTAATAGCCTGTCTCGCCGCGCGCCGTATCCTTCATATTTCTGCAGTCATACTACACTTTGGATATAAATATAACAATGTTATTCCTCACGGAAAACCAAAAATTTGATTTATTCAAAGAAGCACGGCAAAACAAGAAGTCAATTATCAGCTAGCCAAATCAATATCAATTAACTAAAATTTACTAGACCAAAATTTACGCTATTCATTACACTAACACTATGCTAGATTTTACTAGACTATATTACTAAAAAACTGCTTCGAGGTCTCACTGTAGAAATAGAAACATCAGCCACCAACTTACTACACATTTAACTTGATACACTAAACTACGAAAATTTGAGACACCATATCACTCGTACTGTCGAAGACTATCTAATTTGAGCACTAGTTGCAGACTTAAAGATTATGAGATGAAAGGTCTAAAGACAATACAGTTAAATTCACCACAATAACAGTTCTAGAAGATTCTTAAAACAAGCACAAAAGGGGCTTCTAAAATGTTCTAAAAAATCAACCAACTATTTGCATAAAAGATGAGAACGCGGCATGTATTTGTTTCTCACGTTACCAAACAGCATGTCAACAATAAGAAAGCGATTAAGTCGGAAAGCAGACCTAGTAATTATGTCAGCCTGAACTCGAATAACTTGATATTTTTGCCGAACTTGAACTCAAAAAAATTAAATTGATTTCTCATGTTTGACTGGGTAAAAACATGAATATTTTACGAAAATAGTAAGAAATTTCAATATTTGTATAAAACTTGCGGAATTGCGGACTAAAATTAAAAATAGTCCGCAACCGCAAGTCCGTAATTTAAACTGCCAAAGTCCGCAAGTCCGCATGTCCGCAACTTTTTTCGTTAGTCCGCAATTGCGGATTTGCGGACTTGCGGACTAACTTGCGGACTTGCCCAGCTCTGACTGTTTGCTTGCTCACTATAATTATGTTCTATAACAGTGGAAAAGTTTATTTACAGCTACAAGTTGGATCTGCAAAAGGAGTATTTGTCAACAGATGAAGTTGTTGCGAGTCCACTATTCAAGCCCGGTTGTTAGTTCCAGTGCCAGCTTGTTGCTAAGTCAGGACAAAAAATGTCCAGTCACTGTTGCAAAGGAATCGTACCAATCAAAAGAGTTTATACGTTAACGATGCTCTTTTGGTGATTTAATTTGCATTTTGCGGTACATGCTACCTTTTGTGGCCCGGTTTTTGGTTTTAGTGTCTGCTTGTTGGCATCCCAGACACTGAAACCAAGAAGAGGACATGTAAAAACCTACATGTGAATTTACACAGTATCCGTTTTTCGTCCGTTTTTTTTTACGTTTTTGCTTCTTCTTGAAAAAGTATGCGCTTTTTCATCTACATTTTTATAAGTCCATATCCGCACTAATCAGACAGTTATACACTGGACAAAAGTTTTCCAAAAAATTTTTTTCAGGGGTACAGCTCTGTTTTGAAATATCGCTCTTATCGTTCATACACAAAATTTTTGAACAAAATTTTAATCTATATACAATAGTCTACTAGGTGCAGATACGGACTTACAAAAATGCCGATCAATAAGCGAATACTTTTTCAAGAAGAAGCAAAAACGTAAAAAAACGGACGAAAAACGGATACTGTGTAAATTCACTTTAATGAACTCTGGTTGGCACAGTTTCTTTCAAATTTGGCACTATTTTGGCGTGACTCAGCAGTGAGCAGATACCGGAACTAAGAGCCGGACGTGAATTAAGTACATGTAAAAACCCTAAACGTCTCAATCAAAACGGATTGCAGTTCGAGAAGGGGCGAGAAAAACATAATGAAGTGAGGCTTGTAAATTCGCTTGGCCTCTAACTGATGTTCGTTCTGCTCCGGACACTGCTGACAGAGTGCGAGTAATTTTTAGGGCATTAAGTATTTTGAAACACCCTTGTACTTTTAGGGCAGAAAATGCAAGATGCAGATATTATCGAAGCAATAAACGATTACTCGATGCACAGAAGATCAAAGTATCAAGGTTTCATTGGCTGGGCTTGAAATGAAGTTTGTGTTATGGTACTATCCAACGGAAAAATAGCGAAAGCTTTTTGTGTCAACTTCCAATCACGTACCACTTTCCAGGTGTTTTTCTTTGGCTCGTAGATCTCTACTTTGCTACTTCCGCCACCGATAACAAGAATATGATCATGAACAACGCAAGCACAGTGATAGCTTCTAGCATAGTTGAGACTCGCCACCGTTTTCCAAAGCTTTGTCAAAGGATTGTACTTTTCCACAACATTTAATAGTCTCTCTCCAAAAGCACCTCCAATAGCATAGATTTCATTATTCAAAGCAACTGCAGCTAGTCCAAAGCGACTCGCTCTTATACATGGGAGGATGGTGGTAGTTTGAGAAAATGGATTGTAGCAGAGCATTGAACGACTTTGCTTTATATCTCCGCCGATGATATAGATTAAACCAGCCAAAGACGCCATAGCATGCCCATGGCGTTCGGGGCATAAGCCGAGAACATTGGACCAGCCCTCACAAGGCGGGTTAGGCCAGTATTTTTCCGCTGATGATGGTGAAGACAAACCTCCACTCACGAAGATAAATCGATCAAAACACAGCGCAGCTGCGCCAAATCGAAAATGATTTGTGATTGACGAAAAGTTTTTAGCCAGACTTTTATTGCCAAGATGAAACTTTTCAACCTGCTTCGTTTCAGCGCCTCCCATTATGTAAATATCAGAGCCAAACTTTGCCGCAGCTCCACCTCCATGATTGTGTTCTAGCATTTGGAAAATCTCAGGCATGTCTTCTATCAAATATACAAATTCAGCATCAACGGCAACAAATGATGTTGCTAGTACTTCACTAATCGAGAAATCAGTCTTGGTTTTAGGAGCCACTGGCGCAGCACAAGCTCTCCTGTCGCTGGAGTTCGTAGTATGGTGGATAAGAGCGTTCAGCACCATCTTAGTGCAATTGTGAGAGTTTTTAACCAAAATCTCCTTGGCTACAACTTGGTTTAAAAAATCCCAAGTTATTTCTTTCAAATTCAACAAAGCAAACAAATCTTCAAAGTATTTTACTCGATCATCATTATGCTTCATCCAACGCATAAGTGCATCGTAAACAACATTTTCCGTGGTCACATGTTTTTGTTTCAAACTAAGAATATGCTTCAAACTGTCAAACTTTATTGCAATAAAATCTTGACTGTTTAAAATCAACTGAAATTTCTTTGCAACTTTTTCGTCTACAATCAAAAGCAAGTCTACGTAATCGTATCGCAAAGCAAGAGACCTAATTTTCAACCAGTTTCTTTCATTAATATTCTTTTTCAGAAAATGGACGCAAAACTCTGAAACAAAGCCCAGATCTAAATAGTGGCCAGCTTCAAAGATTTCGTAAACATTATCCATCGACAAGTGCATTTCACTTGTGTACAAAAACTCTAAAATAACTTCGAATGCTACTTTGCTCACGCCTTTGATCACTACTTCATTGGTAAAATGTTCTTTCATTTCCGTAAAAAACATTTTATCATAAAAATCTGAAAGCATACCGAGAACACACTTGTGCGCTCGAAATTCTTGACCTTCAACTATCACAGTTACATCACAGTATTTTCCAGGTGACTTTCGATCTGCATTCATTTCTTCCAATAGATATTGTGAATGATTAAAAGACGACATATTGACAGCAAAGTAATATACAACAGTTGCGGACAAAATATTGATACTTTTCAAATTAAAATAAGTAAAACCTGAATAAAAAAGAGTTTGAGATCTATCTTAATCATACAATTGATGAAATTGACCGTGCTCAGACATTTTCTAACCAGAAAATGATTGCAAAAACAAATAGGGTTATTTCAAAGTCAAAACCTCATCTTATTATCGATAGCCAATGCTTCACTGATTTCGAATCATAAAATGTATGGAGTGACTAATTAGCTGAAAATTGTAGGACATGGATTAAGGCAAGATTTGGGGTTGGTCAAATGGACCCATCTCATTGCGGACAAATGACATGGTTGAACAACTTACGAGCTGGAGTCTGAAAGGGTATGTTTCTGAATTTGAGTTTCGTTTGTGCATTGTTGGACGGTATTTTGCCCCACGCCCTCCTGTTCTCTCCTTTTTTCAACACTCTTTACTCTTCGATTTTGCACTCCGCTCTTGAGACCGTCATTTTTCTAGGATAGGCAATAATTCCATTGTGACGTTTTGTTGTGGTAGTATATATAACCGAGTTTTCTCGCAAGAGTTATGTTTTTCTTTTTGAAGCATTAAAACAATCTTGCGCATACGCATGTGTGAGTGCAACTGTAATAACTGTGGATATCTAGATAATCAATTTCCACAATGTCATTTCTGTTGGTTGGAGAAGCCATGGTTAAATGGTGATTGCAAAAAACGTAAGATTTAGAGTTTGATTCGAGTCAGAATTGATAAAAGCGAAGAAATTTCTGGTGAATATTAGAGTCTTCTTTCACCGCAAATTTTATATTGCAACATTAATATTTTTTATAGTTCCGGTTGCGCCACACATTGACCATCTACATAACCGTGCTTGGCCTCTGGTCACTACCCCCTCTCTTTATCAATTATTCGAACAGCTACTTCAGCCGTTAGGTTTACTTACATCTTGTGTCAGTTGTGTGCCTGAATGTGTATTTTGATGAATGTGATTGATTAGGTCTACATTGTGCATATTTCAACACGTATGACAGGTGTAGCAACCATGCAAATAAAAATCGCTTTGTTGCCTTCAGTATTCTCTGCATGTCTTAACGTCTGACGTTTGTCGCTACTTCCTTTTTCTGACTCTACGTGTTATTATTGTGTTACTATGCACTCTCTATCGTTGTAATGCACATTGCGACGTTATTTTTATTTGGCGATTTGCGCCGTGCGGGTGCCATGCAGTATATAAAACACATTTGCTTCTTCACAACTCAAAAACGACCGGATATGGAAAGCCGAAATTTGGATTCAACGCGATTATAGATGAAGCATGCCAATTTTCAGGCATCTGGCACGTGACCACAATTTCAAGGCCGAAAACCGAAAAATGGCCAAATCAGTGTAGAAGTTTATTTCTTTGGCTACAACCATAGAAAACAGTTTGGTGAAATTTGTACCGCAACATAAGGATGGGTAAAACTAAAAGCTTCTCATGCACACCAATTTTGGTGAAGCAGGTTTCGTGACTGCACTTTTAGAGGATAAAAATTGAAAAAAATGGCTAGATTTGAACCAATTTATTTCGGTAAGTTCGATTTATTTCCGTTAGCGTCGAAGTGTAACTTTTGAACAGTAACTTAGTAGTAGATATCGGTAAAATTTAGTGTCCCTTTGAAATTGAGGGGCCACGTTTAGGTGTTGTTTTTCAAACATCCTCCATAAATTTGATCGCTTTAACCCCTCGAGCTTGACGAATAAAATTTTCAAAATAAATGTATATATAAAAGAAGGATAGAACACAACCAAGCTTGAGAGCGCCAAGTTTTGAGTTCTCCCCAAACAAGCCCCCAAATTTGCAATTTTAAACTACTTTATCTAGACAAATGGAATTTTCAGGATATTTCAACTCCAAGGATAGATGAAACAAAATGACATTTGGGGGTACCACGGTAGGTTGGATTCTTGAAAATTTTTAATTTCTAATTCTTGAATTAAAAAGCTGGAATTTCAAGAAAAGATAGACAAATGCAAATGTTAGTTGGTCGAATAGTGTGCGTCATTTTGTTCGAAACTAAAGCTTAAATTTGATTTAGGCAAAAAAGACGTGTTGATAGTTCAAAAGTAATTGAACTGAAAATGAAAGTTCTCACACATTACTCGCGATGTCACATTAGGGCAATGACTAAAACTTTTTATGCAGAATTTTATATCGCCTGCTGTAGCATTGGATGAGCTTTTTGTTATATACGAAAGATTTCAAAACAATTTTTGAAAATTTTACAAAAAGATTCCCCGCTAACCCATTTTTCTGACCCCACTTGCCCTAAAATTTGAGTTTTCTTGTTTTCGGTGCACGACAGCAATAATATGCAAGATTAAAAACATTTAGGTAGACAGGCGTTATGATTCCACACCGTTTGAAAAAAATTTAAACGAAATCGAGCATTATGGTCAAAAGTTATGAGCCATAAAATGCTAAACTTGTGAAATGCTGCCTCTAGCGGCAGAGATGCAAAAAATACAATATTTGGCTTGTTATAGTGTGAAATTGATGTCAAATTCTATTTTTAATGGTGAGGAAACAATTAAAACAAGCATTTCAACAAAATTTTGTCATTTAAAAGCAATGTGCATGATTTTTTTGTGTTTAGGTTGACATACTTTTAATTTGCTTAGGCCTACATTAGTTTCAAATTTCAATTTTTAGTAGTAAAAACGTTAACCTTGATTTTTGATAATGTCACTGCAATTGTCTTCACAAAAGTTTACCGTAAAAGTAAAACCGTCATTAATTTGCAGAGGTAGGCAGAATAACTAGTTACTATAGCAACTAGTTGCTGCGACTAGTTACGTTTTTAGTAACTGTAAGTTAGTTACTTTTTGAAAAAAGTAACGAAAGTGGGAGCTAGTAACTATTTGGAGACATTAAAAAGTTACTAGTTACAGTTACTTTTAGTTTTGGTCCTGTTGAAAAAGACTCTTTAGTCGTCAAATTTTGGTTCAATAAAACACTTCTATGTAATCCCTGCTGGCGCTACAGATTATGGATTTTTTTATTGGGCACTAACGTGCTAACAGGAGCTATTGTGGAACGTGCTAATAGGTACTATTGTGCACTAACGGAGCTAACAGGCATAGCGGTGAAAACGACAATGATGTTGAGTCCGTTAATAACGACGAATTTTTTGGTTGTTTGTTCAACCAATGTGAACCAAAAAAAGATGATGTTGGAAAAAGGATAGAAGGGTTTCTATCAGCAGTACCAGCGAAAAAGATAGATGATATAATTCCTTTGCAGATGCAGCGCTTAAGAAACTGTTCGTCCTGTACAAATCTTCTTTGCCCTCGAGCGCTGCAGTTGAAAGGCTTTTCAGCAAGGGCAAAGGCATTTTGAAACCCAAAGGTTCTGGTCTCAGCGATGAACATTTTGACATGCTTGCTTTCTTGAAAGGCAAATAATTAAAGTGCATCAACGTGTTACGCAGTGCCGTTGCTAAGGGGGGGACCAGGGGGGGGCGTGCCCCCCCCCCCCGTAACCGCTGTTTGTACCCCTTCATTTTAATTTACTCAAAATACTGTTTTTGGAACATCACGTAACGGCAAGACAACAGACAATGATGGAAAAACGAATAATTACGTTCAAACATAATTCTCCCATGACGTTTTCACGATTCTTTGAGAAAATTGCTGGCTACCAACTGCTGTTAGGCACCTGACGCAATAATCCGTCTTATTACATGCCTTTACGGATGTGTTGCCGAAGAGAGACGTAAGCCGGCAGAATCGTTACCGGTAGTTCACTAGTGATTATGATATGAAACAATACGTAAAAACATTTTTTTCAAAGACCATCTGTTTAGATTTTTAGAGCCCACTCCAGATTTTAGGTCGCAGTCAGTGAGGGAACCTGGGCGAAGGGGCTTAAGCCCTCTTAGCAGAAAATTCAACCTCAACAGACTAGCGTTTAAACGAAGTAAGGGGGGCTGATGGGGCTAAGTAATTTAATTGTTTGAAATGATTTTTGAATTTTAACAATTTAGTTATTCATATGGCTTCAAAAAGTGCGAAATGTCAGTAAAATGGCGTTAAAATTGCTATTTTTTTTTGCTGCAAAATCACAAAAATTGTCCAGTGGCCAAACCCCCGTCCACAGTCACTACATTTCTACATATTTAGTGACTGTGCCAGGTCTGTGACACGCTCGAGTTGCATCAGTTTCTTTTGCATGGGCCTAAATTAGACAAGTTTTGTTCAAAAGAAATTATTTTTTATTATTCCACGATTGTCAACCTAAAATTATAGGTTTTCGTGTTTCGACCAGTAACTTAGGCCATCCTCACAGCTAGCATTTAGAAGCATAAGTTATTCATCGAAACACGAAAACCTATAGTTTTAGGTTGGCAATCATGGAACAATAAAAAATTTTGATGTTTTTAAATTGTTTTTGGTTCAACCCTCTTAGCAAAATAGGCTACACAAAAAACGCTGCCGGCCTTAAAGTTTTTCGAGACATGAACGCAGAATTTTAAAAATTGCGCATACTTGAAGCCGTGCAAGATCTGGAAACCAGTTTTTATATGCAAAAGTTCAGTTTATTTTAGTTCCCCCATTCAATTTCGGCCAGTGCCCCCTCACTTCGTTCGCTCTGGCGACGGCACTGGTGTTACGTTGTGTGTTTTTGTTGTAACAACAGCAACAATAGCCATAAGCAGCTTGTGCGGAGGCACCACATGAAAATTAGAAAATGGATTGAGGAAAAAATCAGTTAATACCGGTACAAAGTACAAAATCAACATTTTCGATACTTAATTTATACCGGTAATTAGGTTTATTAAAAGTAACTGTAACTCTAACTAGTGACTTTTTCAAAATGGTAACTGTAACTTTAACTTAGTTACTTTTTTGCCATGTAACTGTAACTCAGTTACTTTTACAAAGAACTTGCCCACCACTGTTAATTTGTACACAAAGGTGCTTCAAATTCATTCAAACTATCAATGATATTTCGACAGATTGTAGTCAGTTGTGAACTACCGTACTACATAATGTTTTTTTCCTCACAATAACACATCTTGAATTATATCCAAAACTTTATTGTGGTACGTAATCTTATCAAAAGCATAAAGTTTCTTTTTTTGGAAAGCACAACTATTTTTAGGTTGAAGAACGCAGATTAGCAACCGAAGTTGATCCATATTCAAGCGAGGTCGAACAACACTACTCTAAATTCTACCCCCCTCTCTTGAAAATTCAGTCAAAATACGCTGCAGCGCACAACCAAAAGCAAAAAAGAGAAGTTTAAACTTCGTCGTTAGCAGAACTTAACAACACTTGCTTTTAGTATGATTTCAATAATAAGTCAATTAAAATGTTTTTGATGTCTGCTGGCCGGAGTTTTAATGTTTAATCGTTTTGCGAGCTTTTGGCCTAAAGGCTACCAGCGCGGAAGCCTAAGGAAGAGCCACCAGAACGGCGACTACGTAGTCGGCCCCCTGGATCAAGATTATTGTTAATCACTGTTGTACGCGTGTACTGTTGTACGCGAAGATGCTAAAAGAAACTGAAAAAACAATAACCTTTTTTGTGACATTTTTATCATTGGTAGCATTTCAATTGGGGGGCCCGGCCCCCCCTGGCTACGCCTATCTGTTGGAACCCCCCTCCCCCTTTAATAATGTACCCTGAGGTCTGTCGCTAGCCACGTGTCTGAACCTAAGCAGTGGTCGTTTTAAAGCAGTTGTTGAACTTGGTTTCTTGAAAGACAATTTTAAAGCGTTTAGCAAGTCCACTCTCAACGCCAGTTGCTACTGTTTAGCATATATAATTACGTCTAATTTAAATTTTGACAAAATTTTAAGTTTCTATTTCAAATATTCAATATGAGAACAGTAATTAATATTTTCCTCTATAGTGGCAAAATTTTATGAAATACTTGCTATAAACAAATCCTTACCATACAAAATAGAACTTGACATCAATTTCACACTATAACAAGCCAACTACAGTACTTTTTGCATTTCTGCCGCTAGAGGCAGCGTTTCACAAGTTTAGCACTTCATGGCTCATAACTTTTGACCCTAATGCTCGATTTCGTTTAATTTTTTTTTCAAACAGTGTGTAATCATAAGGCCTATCCACCTAAATGTTTTTAATCTTGCATATTATCGCTGTCGTGCACCGAAAACAAGAAAACTCAAATTTTGGGGCAAGTGGGGTCAGAAAAATGGGTTGGTGGGGACCTTTTTGTAAAATTTTCAAAAATTGTTTTGAAATCTTTCGTACATAACAAAAAGCTCATCTAATGCTCTAGCAGGCTAATTTTTTTTTCTGCAAGCATTACCGTAATGTCACATTCTACTTTAAGCTTATTTTAAGCCATAGTACTGAGCATATAATTGTAAACCTAAACTAAATGCATGAACGCTATAAACGCGAGTTTTAACCCCAATTCAAATCCTAATCACGAACCTCGAAAAAGAAAATGAAAAACGTGCGGATGAGAATTTCTCCTTTACATTTTGTTCTCTTTAACTAAATTAATTTTCGGTGAAACAGTCACACCCTTAACTCTAAACTCAAGTCTAACCTTAGATTTAACCCAAGACCTATCAAGCAACTTGTTAGTGTCTATACGCTGCAAATGATGACGGTTACGATAACTCAAGTGAGCCTGCTGTGCATTTGTTTCATATTGCAAAACCTGACAACCTCATACTATTGCATTAAGTTTTAAACTTGTAACTGAAGTATCTGTAGAAGACCAACTTACTGCAAAATTTTGTGTTCAAAAGTTTGAATGTTAAATCACGCTGCTTGGTTTTCTGTTGGTCTTCAACAAAAATGCAAACTAAGAATGACGTCTCTCAAACGAGGATTGTGACAAATACTTGAAAGCACGAAGTTAGAGTTTGATTCCCAGCTTAGACAGACATGTTATACACTTACTCACTTTACTGCCGATCGTTTTTCGAATAAATTATATCATAGAACGTTTTTGGGTTTGAGTCGTAATTGGTGAAAACAACACACAAGAGGCAATTATATTTTACGAATCCAGTGTTGCCAGCAACCGATTGCCACCGCTGCAACATTTGTTCAAAAGTAGCTGTGTTGCACAGGCACAATGACACGGAGATGAGCCCTGCAAACTCGTTACACACTTTAGTGAAATATTTAATATGAAACGAGTTCAAACTCGTTAATGAAAGATTTGATTTGAAACCATGCTTTGGCCAAGGTTGGTGAATTTTAAACTATTTCATAATTTAAAATTAAAAAGTTGACTTTCATCTTGCCTTTACTTTATTCATACGTCGTTTGGAGTTAGTGAGTATTATAATCAATGCACAGTTCCAATAATGCTCTAACTTCCATCCCATCCAAACAAGTTTCGTCTCTTTTGACTAGATCTTCTGGTAAGTTATAACGTACAAAATTACTAATAAGCTAACCGTGTAATTGAGAGGAGGCAAACATTACTTAACAAAAACAGAGCCAATATAAAGAAAACTTATTTTATTACAACCATTTCAGTCGTTTACTGGAGCCATTTTCAAAAGTTTAAACTGCAGCTGGCTTACAGTGGCATAGATAGTCTATGACTACAAAATAAAAAATTAAAATGCATTAAGAATTTAATGTTCTGTATTCACCGTTTAGGACTACAACCCACACGTTTCTTAAACAAATTGGATTTTAAGGACAAAGAAGAGAAAACGCGTAAAATATCTGCTCTAGGAATCAAACCTAAAATCCTTTCTTTTAAGTATCAGCCACAACCCGGGTTTACCGCAATTAAAGAGATGACGTTATTCTCAGTTTGCGTTCTTTTCAAAAACCAGCGGAATAGCTTGCTGCGTGACTTGCCATTCAAAGCCTTGAACGCGAAATTTTGCTGTAAAATTAGTGAACTGCTAATCCTGCAGTTGTAAACTTGAAAAGCTAATACAGAATACAAGTTAGTCAATGAGTTAAAAAAATGGAAAGTGACTATTTTATTTGAAAATTTTAAGTTAAGAGTGTAACACGAAATGAAAAATACTTATCCGCACGTTTTTTATTTGCTGTTCTAAAGGTCAAAGTTAGTTTGGGAAGAGTTAGATTTGGGGTTAGAGTTAGATACAGTAAGGATTTGTGTCTACATTAGATTTAAGAGTGTTAGTTAGGGTTAGGATTAGAGTTAGATATAGGGTTAATTTTAGTGTAAAGATTTGATTTGGGGTTAGATCTCTAGACAATAATATAAAATGAGTTCTCCGATAACATTTATAACTATCATCATTGCAGCGTAAAAACTAACTAGTGGTTTAAATAAGGTTTAAGAATTGGTAAGGGGCACCAAACTCTCAAATTTAGGTTAATATGCCCAATTTAAGGGATCGAGCTTAAGGCTATCCAAAAGGTAATCCAGCAAGTGAAAGGAGTGGCAAAAATCAAGCTCCTTAACAACATGCAATGGGACACAGCAAGCCTCCCAAACAATCGGCAAGGGAACTAGGCAAATTTGAACCAAACGAGCAAATTGGGGCAATTTTGTCAGAGTACTGCCTTGGAATCGAGTTTCGCTTAGCTTATCAGCGGGGCTGGCGTAAACCAAAATATTGATTCCAGTACCTATCTCATGATCAAAACCAAAACAATCCAAGCAATTTAAGCTATTTAAGGGACTAACCATTAATTAAATTTAACCTGGACTCTAGACAAACGAATCACATAGGCAAACCCCAAATAAAAAAGGCTCTGGAAAAAGAAAAGACCCAACCAGATGAAATTTCAAAGCATATAACCACTAGAACGATATCCATAAATAGGTCAGTGGACAAAAAAGCCACTAACCTACACAGGGCCTGCGAGAGGGGGGTTCAGGGGGTACATCGTACCCGGGCCTCGGTCTAGGGGGGCCCGGGCTCAAGGGCGCCAGAAGAGTTCAGGTTTCCGCGTTAAGTTTTGGTATCGCACCATAACACCGTAATCAAACTTGCCTACAGCAAAAATATCAAGCAGCCTATTCAGTAGTGGTAATTGGTTGCTATTTCTGCTACACAGCCTTTAAGGCATCCAATAGCGGCCGATTTGATTAAAAAAAAGAGGAAAATGTATCAAAAGCCATACACTTGCACCGAAATTAACGTTTTGTCACATTTCTCTGACTTGAGAGCCACATTTCCAGAGATTCAAAAGCATTTCAACCCTCAGAGAACGGAGTCAAAGTTGACATACTACACTGCTATCATTAAGTAACTCACTCTATGTGTATGAATTTAAAAGGTATTTGGTTTATGAAGTCTATGATTGCAGATGACTTCTTAAAACTTTTATCAGTAAACTATTTGGATTTGAAGTATTAAAGTCATTATATTGTATAATATTGTGTCAATGTCATCATCTTCCACTTTATATACTTTCTTTTGTGTATATCACGTTTTCTGCGTGTTAATTTGACCCATTAAAGCCCAGTGGCAACAATTGTTGCCAACGGATGCGCCTTTATTTATTTGCTGAAACGATCTTTTTAACCCAACTTTTTTCAATTGTTATGTCACAAATCTCTTGCCAGACAGTTTCTGTTGTCAGAAAGCCAGTTTACTGCTAGCTGATTTGAAATTCAGTCGTTAGTATTTTCGACAGAAAGAGACTCTTGAGATCCAAACGCAAAATTTTCGGATGGCTCAAACTTCAAGGTAAGTTGTGCTAATGTGTTTTACAAAAATTGAAATAGATAGCAGTTATTGTATTCCTATATCCTTCTTTTATTGGCATGTAAGTGAATTTGCAGTTTTGTTTGTGTAATGGCGAAGATTTATGTAGATTTTTTACGGTGGCAACATTTGTTGCCACTGGGTATTAATGATATCATTTTTGTGCATATGCCTGGTCCCATGTAGCGAAAGATTATTTATAAATTTTTAAGACTTGCTGGAATATCCAACCACTTTTTTGTACAAGATTGTTTTGACGATGATATTGACTGCGTTTTTCGGACCCGCAATACAAGATTCGCATTCTAAACTAGGTAGTACTAAATAGGCGCAGTATACTAATCTATTACCTAACCCCACCATAAGAGTAGCCTACTATGCCTTTTAAGAAAATTACTAAACAGGCATAGTAGAATCCTCCTATGGTGGGCTTAGGTAATAGATTAGTATACTATGCCTGCCGTACTATGCTCATTATGTCTATTTCGTACTACCCTTCTAAACTAGCGTAAAAATATGATGCTTGGTTAGCATTCGATAAATAAAAGATAAGCTACGTTTATCAGACCGGCGATTCGTGCTTTTCTGTTGCTTCTGCACAATTTATTATCGCGTGGTTTTTGTCAGGAACGCGTGCCAATAAATGGCAAAATAAAATAAGCAAGGAACAGTAAAATAATGCGAAAATATCGCTGATCTGATAAACGCAGCTTTTCTCTGGCTTTTTATTTTTGCAAGCCTTGTGAAATTTTGAAGTTTTATAGGCTTATAATACTGTAGCTATAAATATTTACTTCCTTTCTTTGCTTTTATTTGGTAATCGAACCTAAGAAGTAGTTCATTTTACTCAAAATGAAAGCTGAATTACCAACATGTTGTTTTCGTTGTAGGTTTACTTTGAATGATGTTCTGTCAGCGCTGGAGGAAATCAGTTGGATGATTCTCAACTCGAAGACGACGAAATTGAAGTCGTCGTGTTGCCACCGGATGAAGGTGGGATTGCAGATGAAGATTCAGATATGTCTGATGATGAGGCAACAGGTACCTTTATCCATTTACCTCGTCGCATTTTGAATGCTGAGGCAGAAACGCCTAGTCTTACCTGCACTGTTCCAGCACCTGAAGCACAGCAGCAGCCAGCAAAGAGGAAAAAGAGAGCGCCAAGAAACTGGGGTAAAAAAATTCTGCCTTCCGAACAGCTTTCAGAGCCAGCAAGCGGTTATGGTCTGTCCATCGTGGGTTATTTGAGTGGAACTATCGACACTCTATTGGATGCTTTCTTTTCTCTTTTTTCAAAGAATTTGGTGAATGAAATAACACAGCAAACTATGATTTATGCTCAACAACGCGGAAAAATTGATTTCGTTGTTACCAAAGAGTAAGTGGTATCCTTTATAGGAATTTTTATTCTTTCCGGCTATACCCCCGTGCATTATCATCGGCTTTATTGGTCAGTTGAACCAGATGTCCATAATGATCTCGTATCTGCTTCAATGAGAAGAAATAGGTTTGACGAAATTGTGCAGTTTTTGCACTTGGCCGACAACAGCAAGGTAAATTCCGACCGGTACTACAAAGTGCGACCTTTGTTCAAAGCAGTCAATGAAACTTTCAAGCAACTTCCTCTCCAACCAAATATCAGCATTGACGAGTCAATGATCAAATATTATGGTAAGCACAGCACTAAACAGCTCATTAGAGGAAAACCTATCAGGTTTGGGTTCAAATTGTTTTCGTTAGCATCTCCGGCAGGCTACCTATTCTATATCATGCTGAACTCTACTGCGGATCTGATACTCATTTGGAAGAAGAGTATTATGGTCTCGGAGGAAACGTTGTTCTGACTCTGGTACAATACTGTGATGTACCAGCGGGATCAAGATTATACTTTGATGATTGGTTCACATCCCTCTCCTAGCTGGATTGGTTGAAAGCAGATGGGATTGGAGGAACAGGAACAATACCGGCTGATCGTTGCGAAAAAGCTCCTCTTCAATCAAAAAAGGAATTGGAGAAAAAAGGAAGAGGTTCCTTCTCCTATGCATCGGATGGAAAAAACATGCTGGTAAGGTGGTGCGACAATTCGGTTGTTTCCGTTGCTTCCAACTGCACGCTCACCGAATCAACAAAGTTGGTACGAAGATGGTCAACAAAAGAAGACAATAGAATTTACCATGCCCGAAATGGTACACACGTACAACCGCAATATGGGCGGGGTAGACCTTTTCGATCAATTTGTGGCCAACTATCGCATAAGAATAAGAAGCAAGAAATGGTGGTGGCCATTTTTCTCATGGTCAATCGACGCTTGTGTGGTAAACGCTTGGATAATGTATAAATCCATCAAGGGATCTTCCATTTCGCTTCTTAACTTTCGACGAGAGGTTGCCCAGCAAGCTCTGAAACAATGTGGTACTCCAAGAAGCAGACCGGGCCCCAAAACTAGCTATAGCGAGTCAACTGCCAATACTATCAGGTTCGACAGAAAAGACCGTTGGCCAGTTCCTCTTCCAACTCGCTACTCCAGATGTGTTTGTGGAGGAAGATCCTCAGTTAAGTGGGAGAAGTGTGATGCTCCATTGCATGTCCAGTGCTTCAAAATGTATCACAAAGCTTAAGATTTACGGAAAAGCAGAGGTTTGTGTTTTCATGTGATGGTAATAAAATGCTTCAAAAAATTATTCGTGTGTTATATTTTTCCAGGCTTTGATATCGTTAAATCCCAGTGGCAACAAATGTTGCCAGCAAAATTTTGATAGATAAACAAAAAATTTTTTGAAAAAAATTTAAAAATCACATTTTGCTGCGCTACAGCACATCCAGTTTAAAAAATTAGATTTTTTCTACGAAAAAATAATTCTGGGCTGTAATGGGTTAAGCAAGTTTGATGCTGGGATGTAGATCAAATGCTGTATTTCACACTCGAGAAACATAAAAAGTGCTAAAGCTTTCAGGGCTCTGCCCCGGACCCCGCTGGGGGAGCTCATAACGCTCCCCCAAACTGCCTAGCTGGATTTAAACCAAATTTATGTCTAGTTGTGTTTTTTTCATAGGTTCTAACTGTATGCAAATATCGTTATCCCCTCACTTTTAAATGAAGATCTACACCCATCCGACAAAAATGATTTAACGGTATGGGCTCCAATAAGGCTTGGGGGCCCAATAAGGTTTGGGGGCCCGGTATCGACCTTCGTACCCCCTGGAAAATTTTCTCTCTGAGGCCCTAAACCTACAGTCGGTTGGTTTTTGGCCTGCAGATTGTGTTTTGTTGCATGTTGTTGAGGAGCTAGATATCTGCAACCCTTTATCACTTGTTAAATAAGGTTTAGGCTAGAGTTAAAGTTAGACTTGAAATTAGGATTTGCATTATTGTTTTTTTATGAACTTGCTTTTGATAAGTTCTTGTCCGCTTGTTAACCTCGTAATAACGTAAAATTGTTAAGAACAATATATTGAGAAATTAATGATAAGCTATAGACAGTATCCAGAGTCACAATCAAACCTTTGATTAACAACCTAAGACATGCTGTTTCGGAATCGACTTTCGTCTTTTGTTTCTCGTCAGTATAGCCAGAACTATAGGAATAAACATAAGCGCAGAAAGACCAAGAATCGCAAATTAATCAGATCATAACAGAATATAAAAAGCTTTTATTTGAAAATACTAAGTAATCACAATATTACAAGAGATATACTAGTTCAATTCAAAATAATCTCCAATAGCATGCCCCAGACAGATTGTTTCGCTTCTGGGCTCTTTAGTAAGGCTAGCAAGGCCAAAGCAACAACTTGAAATTAACGTTACATTATTTTGGTTCACCGTAAATGGGACGCCTAAAAAACGGTTTCAAAACTCTTCAAAAATCCTAATGCAATAAGGAGCCAGTTAGCTGGGGTCATAGGAATGATCCATCTTATCCGAACTCTTATTCTACCTCAGCCCTAACCCTAACACTCTAAATTGCTCTAATGGCCTTACATTCTATCTGGAGGCCTAACACTCTAAACAGACGTAATTTCAACCTCAACTCCTAAAAAAGTACAACGAAAAATCTGTAATTGAATATTTCTTAGATTCTTTCCAAATGTAAAATAATAAGACTAACCTACATTAAAACGCTCGTTTTGAATTTTTTTTGTTGATATTTCGTAAGTTTTGAACCTCATGCCTTGCAGAAATACAATGTAGGTCTACTGCAGAAATACAACGTTTTTAGGTTGGGAGGGACTGCTTCACAGGAAAGCTTCTAGTTGAAGATAACAAAAAGAGAATGAGAAATATTCATCCTCTAATTTTTCGCTTGCGTTTTTAAGAGCCAAGATTAGAAGTTAAGGTTGGATTTGGGGTTAGTTTTAGAGCAAGGGACCGAGTTAAAGTTAAATTTGAGTCAAAATTTACAAAAATTTAGATTGATATTTGTGGTAAAATAAAACACATTTTCTTCGTGTTTGTTTTTGTTACTGTACAAAATGTTTCGCAAGTTTGAGCAGTTTGATTATTGCATTAGTGGAAGCTTACATAATACTTCGCAGAAAACAAGCTTGTAGCCTGCTACTGAAAATCGTCTCAATTTGAGCTAATTCAGTTTTTTAATTTTTGGGAATAATGAATACCACGTACTCCGTTGGTGAACAATCGCCTCCAATGAAAAAGCTGTCATTCTCGGAAAGGTAAGGCGTCCACTGCGTCATGGTTCATGAGACTGATTGCACACTGTATACTGGCTACACCGCTTCAAACAAAAAGCGGCTGTCTATAGCTTAAGTGGAAATTTTAGGCTACGCAGTTTCGACGTCTCATTTTCATTCTCGGTGTTTTGTCAAATTAACCAAGTATTGTTTGGTTTGATGATTTACTTTTTTTATTTGTGACGGCCTAACTGATGAGTACGTAGAAAAAATCAAGAGAATATTTGGGCACGTACGCCATCCAAAGTCATTACTCGTAGAGTGATTCAAAGTTGTGTTTTAGCTTTTACTGTATGCCCCAAATTGTTAACCTTTTAAACGTGGATGTGGAAACTAAAACTTTCCATTCACTTACACTCATTGCCTATCGTCTACAATTCCACCAGTTGATGTGATACTAAATATCTAAATCCTTTTCCTGAAAAATCCTTTTACCAGATCACTTTTTCCTTCAATAGTTTATTGGACGATGTAGCACCACCTTAACCAATATTACAGATCCCAGTGGCATAGTTCGATTTGCCATCCTGGAAATCTAAGTGAACCCCAAAAGAACTAAATATTATTCGAATTTTAGTCATAAATTATGTTCGAAAAGAAATGCTAGCAACACATTCAAATTTACTCAAAATTAAATATAGACTTTTATGCATTAAAGTTTACGCAAAACCCATACATTCATATTTGAAAAGTTTTGCTATTAATGGCCAGCGTAAGCAGTTAAAATCTTGCACTTTCAGTTTCCTTTTTTGTTTCCAGAAAAAAATTCGATGAACAGCTTTAGCTTTCGCAACCTCGCATTTACACATTACTACAGTCAGTGCCCTCGCCATAGCAAAGGAAGTGAAGGGGGGGCGGGGGCACGAGCTAAAAGTGAGGGGGCACTAAAATAGACTGAACTTTTGCACACAGAAATTGCTATATTGTACGGCTACAAATTAAGAGCAATTTTTAAAATTCTGGTATTCGTGTCTAAAATAGAGACATATTATAAAAAACGTATAAGGCCCGCAGCGTTTCTTAGCTCAATTTTGCAGCAAAAAAATAACGATTTTAAGTTTTATCGCCATATTAATCACACTTCGTACTTTTTAAAGTCATATAAATAACTAAATTGCTAAGACGTAGAAGTATTTAAAAGAAATGAATTGCCCAGCCCTTTCAGCGCCCCTTACTTCACAGGTCAATTCCAAAACGCGTTTAAACCCTTGTATTTTGAGGTTAAATTTTCTAAGTGATTTGGCTAAGGGGAGCTGAAGTCCCTTCCGGAGAAGTAGAGTAACGGAAGTAGCTGTACTGAAGTAGCCTGCTTAAGTAGAATTCGTCGGCAACGAGCACTTTAAAAGTAATTATATTTTTGGATTCTTTCTACTTTCACTTGCTTACTTTCAGCGTGAAGTAACGCTACTTAGTAGAATTTTGATTCAGATGAGTTTAAAGTACTGTAGTTTTAAATTTGTCGAATTTAAAACTACTTAAATTTAAAATTTAAATTTAGAATTTAAAATTCGTCAAAAGAATTCAGTTTTCTACGGAAATTGTTCAATTATCGAAGTTGGTTAGCAAAGATTTTACGAAATTATTTCAAGTAAATTCTGCGTGAAATACTTTTCAAATCTCAAAGTTTTGCTGTTATTCTTTTTGTTTTGAATGTAGTAACAAAAACTTGCATCAATTAATATTATTCACGACTTCTTGAGAGGGGAGTGAGGGGTTAGAAAACCAAGCATTATGTAGCAGTGATATGAAGGTAGTCGACAGTTGTCATACACTACAGTTTGTGGATTGAATAATTTGTTTATCTTGCTTAAATACTTATAGAAGTACTTGCACTAGAGTACTTTTAAAACTACTACTTTTTTACTTTTACTCAATTACATGTTTTGGTCGATACTTTGTACTTTACTTCAAGTATTTTTTCGTTCAAGTAACAAAACTTTTACTTGATCGCACTTTTCGAGTACTTTTTACACGACTGGCTCCTTCCACTGGTTGTGCTTGACTGCGACCTAAAACTTTGGCTCAAAAACCTGGCTTGACTGCGACCTAAAAATCTTGATTTTCTCCAAAAAAACAAAAACAGTTGACCTTTAAAAACATGTTTTCACGTTTTGTTTTAGGTAATAATTATAAGCGAAGTACCGCTTACATAACTCTTCCGCGACACATCCGTAAAGGCGTGTTCATAAAACGGACTACTGCGTCACATTTATGTACAGCGGTTGGTTGCCAGCAATTTCGCAAAGAATCGAAAAAATGTTAAACGAGAATTATCTTTGAACGTTATTATTCCTTTTTCTATCATTGTCTGCTGTCTTGTCGTTGCGTGATATTCAAAAACAGAACTTTGAGTAAACCAAAATGGGGATGAGGGGCACATGCAGCCATTAGGGGGCACGGCCCCCATGCCCATTTAGCGACGGCACTAAATGCACTACGTTGCGTTATGGACTTCACAGCATCTCGTTACGAGTATAAACGTCAAAAACGTCGCAATATCTCGTTAAGAGTACAAACAAAGAGTTATCCGTACTTTACACGAGCTATTTAACTAAAGCATTTTACTCGGGAGAGGGGGAAAAAATTCCCTTTATTTAATTCCTAAATCAAAAGTCATGAAAATACCAAAGTTGGTATGCGGGGTGATGTTTATCAAAATTAAAAAAAAACGTTTTATTGTTATTGACGTAACGAGCCTTTTCTGAAAAATTACGTCATTTTTTCAGTTACGTTATAGACCGATTTAGTGACGCGTCACAATGCCCATTGTCTGGTTCTTACTGCAGTTCGTAGTAAAATTCGCCCAATTAAATCAATGATGGTAAAATTATTACATACACGCAACTTCAAACAACCACTGTAGGTTAGTGGGCGGCGTTTTTTGTTTGATTTTACTTTTATTTGAAGGGCCAAAGCTTTGTAATTCCATTTCAGGTTATTTCCGGGGTTAAAAGTCTTTATAAATGCGTATTAAACTCATTTTAAAAAGGGTACTATTATGACACAGAATAGCGTTTCTATACAACTTCACATGACATAGTGTACAGAAAATCAATTGCTAAACAATCATAAACATAGCGAAATGTGAAGTCAAGAACAATATAAGACCAAAAAAAGGTCAAGAACAATATTAGAAATGAATGAAGGCTACAGCTCTAAATTAACAGCTCATAGTGTAGAAAGGTCAGAGCAAAGTAAATGATTTTGTATTATTTTGCGAATGCAAAATTAAAGTGGTGGTGGTGGTACTACCCGACCCCTTCCGAGGGATGGGGGCGCGGAGGAACTCCGCGGAGACCCAACAGTCGGGCCACACCCCAAGGTCTGGACCATAGAGAGAGAGGAGCCAAAGATAGATTTGCGAAGAGGTTCAGAAGCAGGACAGTCGAGGAGGAGATGATTGAGGTCCAGTAGAGGGTGTCCACAGGCACTACAAGCAGAATTCTCCTTCCGACTGATCCTGTAAAGATATGAAGATAAAAGAAGACTGTGGCCATGGCAGCGAAGACGGGAAAGCTCACTGCGAATGGAGCGAGAAAGAAGAAGTTCCTCGGAAGAGATTTCGGGGACTTGGAAGTTCAGATGGGAGTGGGAGATGTGACGTCTCCAATTGCGGTATTGGGAATAACGGACTTTGGCAATAACTGGGGGGAGAGGGCATGGGATCGCATCAGTGGGAAGAGAGGCACCAGTTTTGGCAAGTAAATCTGCTTTTTCATATCCGGGGAGACCTGCGTGTCCGGGGACCCATTGGAAGCTCAAAGTGGTATTGTTGGAGAGGGAGGAGGCGAGGGACCAAACATTCCAGAGGGACTCAGGCAGGAGATAAGAGGGGGCTGAAAAAAGGATAGAGAAGGCTGATTGGGAGTCGGTTAGGAAAAGGACTGACTGGAATTTGCAGATCATCAAATGGCTAGTGCACCAAGCGAGACCTTGCTTGAGGGCAAAGGTTTCAGCTGTGAAGCTGGAGGCAATTGGACCAGAGAAAAAGGACAAGGAATTGGATGTGTTGCATTTGGAGCATGTTACATACACTCCAGCACCACCGGGACCAAAAAGGGAGGGGACAGATCCGTCAGTCCATACTTGGATATCAGATGGGGGGAGGGAGGATAGTCTACTTGAAGCAGACTGGAGTCGGGCTGTACTGTTGCCTGTGTAGTCGGGAATGAAGGGGGAAACATTGAAGTGGGCTGACCATAGGGTGAAAGGGGGGCACGCGACCAGAGTCTCATGTGGGTATGGGAGTGGTCGTGTGGCCGAAGAACAGAATGATCTCCAGGAGGGTTTCTTCTTTAGTCGACAGGGAACGTTTCTAATTGCCAGGGCATAAAGGCTGGAGAAGTCTGGGGGGAGACGCAGAGCACGACCAAAGGAGCAAAGGGTCTGATGTTCTAGAGTCAGCTTTAGAGGAGGGAGTTGGGCCTCGAGAAGGAGCAGTGAAGAGGGGGGCAAAATTAAAGTCGCATATACAGGCGCATACGGTAAGCGCGGCAGGGCCTGTAGGGGTAAGGTCTAGGAGAGCTAAATCCCCCTACATCCAGTCCCATAGTAATGTCACTTAAGATATTTAGTAGAGAAAAGGGCTTTTTAGACAAAAAATTGCTATTATAATAATTATTTCTTCCTTAAATTACACTCCGCCACGAGGCAGCACAAAACGCCTAAGTAAAACCAAAAGATGCCTAAGTAAAACCGAAAAAAAAAATATTGTGAAATTTTGGATCAAGATGTCAATTAAAGTCACCATTTTTAAACAAAAGTATCCAAAATTTTTGAAAGCGGGGCGAATGCGACGCCAAAAAAGCCATTAGATCAATTTATTTGACAACATATTAGCAAACGAGAACGAAGTTAGCTAATTTTTGTCTGAAACTAGCGTGGAAACCCCTATTTTCAGTAAAAATGTCCAAAAATTCGGCAGCGAAAGTATTCCTTTTTTGAAAAATTTTCTCCTCCCCTCTTTGAAAATTCTGGGTGCACCATTGGGCCGGATTGATGTTTAAGCGGACACTCCACGAACAACCCAACCTAGTTGCCCTATTCTCAAAAATAAAAATATTACCGGCAGGGATCTATCTCTACTGTACAATACCTAGGTCGTACTTCAGATATGATGGTTACAGGTCATCACTGAGGAAGTATTTAAAGTTTTTTAAAAACTACTTGTTAAAGCAAAAGTGTCTTTGCCAAAAAAGGGACTAAAACTTAAACAAAAAAGATCATTACTAGGATAGTGAGGCGCTCCAGGTTCGGACCTGGACTCCTGGCGCTCCATGCACGTCCTTTGTGCAGGGCTTTTGACAGAAATTGAGACTAGTCGAAAAACCTGCAAAAAGTGTGCCCAATAAATAAAATTAGAAAACTTAATAGTTTTCCTTTTCGTCAGGGTTAGGGTCAACTTGCCCGACTCCTCCTGCATCGAAGAACCTGGCTGTTAGCTAGCCACAGTGCTTTAGATCATTGTTCCTGCAGAGGACCAAAAAAAGTGAACATAAGTAATATTGCTTGAAATTCTCCTAATCTTCTATCGAAAAACTTGACTTCATATAGTGATTAGTTTTGATTATAAAACAAGCTTACCTGCAGCGTGATTCCCATTTTGAAGCCAAATTGCTATTCTTAGGAAATCGGTAGAATTTGCAACTACTCTTTTCGCTTGTATGATCGCATCCTGGTGCAAAACACAATACCATTTTACACTTTTATCCTATATGCGTATCGCAACTCTGCTCAGAACTATCACATGTCATTAAATAAGCGTTAAAACGCTATTTTACGATGCAAAAGTGCCCTTTTTAAAATGAGTTTAATACGCATTTATAAAGACTTTTAACCCCGGAAATAACCTGAAATGGAATTACGAAGCTTTGGCCCTTCAAATAAAAGTAAAATCAAACAAAAAACGCCGCCCACTAACCTACAGTGGTTGTTTGAAGTTTCGTGTATGTAATAATTTTACCATTGATTTAATTGGGCGAATTTTACTACGAACTGCAGTAAGAACCAGACAATGGGCATTGTGACGCGCCACTAAATCGGTCTATAAGCGGCTCAAACTTTGCACACACATTTGTTTTTTGAATCTGGATCATGAAACGCCAAGGTCGTAGTTACGTCACATATAAACATCTTATGACGCCATTTAAGTTAAACGCTGGCCGAAAAATGCTCCGACTCCGGCGAGCGATTTCGTAAACCTTAAAATTAAGAAACTTTCCCTTATCTCAGCAAATTCACATTGTTTTAGGTCATTTTTAAATAAAAATAGACTCAAGCTAAAGCTTGTTTAAAATAAAAAGCTTTTTTTCTAAAGGGATTTATCTCGAAAAAACGAGGCGGGTAAATGAAAAAGCCTAGAAGGGAGGTTTTTTATCTCCCCCTTTCCGAGTAAGATATGGTTGAAACGTTAAGAATATTTAGTGATTTGTACGCTATGATTCTCAAATTTTGTATATATTAAAATGAGGTGGAATGAATAAAATGGTCTTACAAAGCAATACAGCAAATATAACAAAGCAAAGTGTGATCAAAAACAACTTTATTTAAATTTTTGTTTGTTTATGATATCCTTTTATTATGCAATACCGCCCACAGCAATGAGCAATACTATAATTTATGTTAAAGCCCATGTAGCTTGAAAACATCAAGGTTTAACGTTTATCAAAGCCCCATGGAACTTTAACGTTTAACAAAACGCCATGAGCATTAACGCTTAACAAATCGTATATGTTTCTATTTTTTGCCGTGGTGTAATTTTTAGCAGTATCAGACAATAAATAGATAATTTAGAAAATTACACTGCAACAAATACATATTAAACAATTTGCTCGGTCGCTAAAAGTCTAAACTTAAAAGTAGCTCAGTAAGAATACGTACGGTATAAAAGTTATGAACGTTACAGCAGTTCGGAGGAAGAGGAAGCTGCAAGCTCGACCGAAAAACTGGTAACAAAATCTGCAAGAGCACGCAAACTGACTTATGCTGACATGGTTGTTTCAGCTGTTCAAAATATAGATGATCCCAAAGGTGCGACCCTCCCATCAATCAAAAACTATCTGAAGGAGCAATATCGCATTGATGAAGTGAGTTTCTTCTGGTAAAGTTTAAGACAAAATATTTTGAAATAATCGCTGTCTTGTTATATCGAGCAATAGACATTCAACATACTACCTTTAGACGTGAGGTATTGCAATGGTGTTGATGAGAAAAGTCAACACCGTTTCCCTATAAAACATATCACGGTTGTTGTCAAAACTCTTATATGGTAATAATATTCGTGATAGAAGCTTTTCTGTTGCAATTAATAGCCATTATCCTTGACAAAATTGTGTTAAAATTTTTCATCAACATCATTGCAAAACATCATGTAAAAAGGTTGCGAATTGTATGTAATTCGAGCCGGTCTATATAGGTCGGTTTCGGGTTGACAAAATTTCGGGCTTAATTCGGTTTGATACGTGTTTTGTGGTTTAGATGCTCTAACAACATTGAATGAAGGCTTCATATTAGCATCTACAACATTATTAGTGCTCAATATTATTATAGGATCACGATTTGTCAAACGGTAGTTTTTTTAATTATAGTAGACTGAAGTCTTGTGTGGTGGTGTCTCAATGCCACTGGCGATATTTTTTACACGCACAAGGTACGATTTTTTAACTGTACATTGTTTTGCATAGTCTAAACATCATCGTAGATACTCCTAAATTGTTGCAACCTTCTCAAACATTACTGTGGTTTTTGCATGTTTTCGCCATATTTTAGAAGGCCACAAATAATGCATAATATTCAGCGCAATAGCGCTAAAATCCAACAGGAATTATTGGAATTTTTTCAACAGTTTAGGTAACAAAATTGCAAAACCAAGACCAATATAAATCAAATGCAATTTTTACCTATACAAATCGTATTTAGCAAACTACGATTATACAGTACATGAAAGCAACTTTTTTTCTTTTTCTTGATTGTTTATAATCAAGCTTGCGCAAAGGTGCGATGTTAGAAAACTTTTTTCAAAGGAAAAAGAATCTACAACTATGTTTCACTGACTGCGCAAAGGTACGATTTTATTTGTGAAACAGTAGCAACTGGAAATTTTACAAAAACAAACAGATTAACCAAAAACAAACAGGCAAAAGTGCAGATTATCGCAGGCAGGGATGCCAAAACCCGGGGGGGATAGGGGGATATATCCCCCCAATAATTTGGCTGTATGCCCCCGAATAGTTTCACTATGGTCTACGTCTGCATTTCCCCCAATAATTTGACTTTGGTGTGCATTTGAGCGTAGCTGTCCACTTGAATTCGGGGAAAAAAGTGTTTCATTTGTGGTGAAGAACTTTGTTTTTTTTTGGTTTTTACTTAATTTGCTCACCTGAACAAAATCGTGGTCGAGGTTCATCCCCCCCAATGTTGAAAATAGGGCAAAATTGGGGTAAAATTGCAAATTATCCCCCCAATGCTCAACAAAGATCGGCACCCCTGATCGCATGTTATTTGTCGAACCTAGTTGCAAGCAAATTATCCTCAGTTGGATACCACCATTAAATTAAAGAAAAGAAGCTAGTTACATTATTCATTTTTTAAACTTAACATAATTAGCTTTCGGGCTTTTTTGGACCTGGTTTGAGCTTCAAATCATTTTTCGGGCTAGGCCTGAAGTAGCCAGCTCGTTCAAAACTCTGATTTAGCATTTTGCCAAGTGCTTTAAAAACGGCAACTTAAACGTCATAACTAGAGCAAGTTTTTGTTGCACTAAAAAATTGAAAAAATTACATTTATTTCTAACGAAAGTTGCAAAAAGTTGCATTTATGCACAAACATTTTGAACAACCGAGATTTATTCCAGCGATTTATTTACATATAATGCCAAATATTTGCAAACATTATTTGGGGAGAAATGGCAATCTTTTTCCAACAGTTTGCCTAGCATGCTAAAACTTTGTTCCAGAGTGCAAGAAGTTGTAAACCAATTGTTGCGTCCTAGATAACATTGAAACGCAGGTAATCCGTCACATAGCTCTCTTTGTAGTGCAAATCCAAAACATTAGAACTATAATACTGATATAGTTTTATAGCATGCTATTTAAGTCGCACTAACAATTTGCGCCATACTAAAAAAGATTGTTGTGAAAAGTTGCCTGTAGAAGCGAAAAAAGTTGCGAAAAGTTGCAATATAAAATTCCTAAAAACAGCTTAAAACACTGCACTACATACATTCTTAGTATTTAGGAAGAAGTCGGAAGCTGTAAAAAAAAGTTGCAAAAACTTGCCCTATTCATAACCCAATGGAAGCATTTATATAAGCTGCTAAATAATAACCGCAGAACAGCATCTACTGTACTGCAATAAACACAGAACTCGCCGGTACATAGCAACGCTTACTGTGTTAATAAAATTATGCAGTCGTATAGTAGCCATTAGTGGTCGAGTGGGTAAAGCGTCTGCTGTTAATACGATAGATATGTTCAATTCTCGGTCGAGTCAAACCATCTGTGATCGAGTGTATAGAGTGTGTGCTATTTTTACGGTAGATATGTTCAATTCACGGTCGCGTCAAACCAATAAGGAAAAAAATTGGTGTTCACAGCTTACCTGCCTGTCGTTCAGTAAAGTCGTTTGTAATAAAAGTAGTCAGAGTGTGAAGCCCCACCGCGCGTGGTAATCAAGTGGGCACGCTGGGCTAATGCAAGCTTGACTCGAAGACCGATAAGTCCGTCCCTGTCTTCGGGCCACTGATGCAACTTGTTCAATAAAAACGTAATTACAATTAAAATTGCCCGTATGCTGCATTATGAAAATGAAACTTTTCTAATTCTTCAGGCAAAACTTCGACGCTATTTAAAGCAATCAATGCAAAAATGCTTAGATAACCAAGAAATTCTTCGTTGCAATACTAACAGCTCAAAACCAACTACAACAGGTATGGCTTAACATTTTGCTTTTGCGTTTAGGAAATTCTTAACCAAGCTTGATAACCAATGCCATTTATTTATGTTATGCGCTTTTTCCATTATCACTGTTAACTAAATTTGATTTTCGAATAAAAGTTAAACTGGCGAGTTGATCACGAGGTAACGTGTTCGTCTCTGGAGCGGGAGGTTTGAGGTTCAAATTTCGGGCTGGTCAAATCGGACACAGAGATGCCAGCGGCTCGCCACGGCTACAATATTTCTTGGAAAGGAGCTGTTTTGCCCAGAGGCGCGATGACGCGGCGACGGGCCTCGCAAACTCGTTATATGCTTCGGCGTATTTCAGCGAGTATAATCAAAAAATTTGATTTGAGTAAAAGTAAAAAATTGATAAACCACCTCATAAGCTAAACTCAACTTATTTCTCATGAATATCTTTCTCCATAAATAGCGGCCTATAGTACAGCAGTTGTTTTGAAAAAAATATACCTCTTATCAATTAGACTAGTTAAGTAGTCGGTAGTCCTACCTCAAACGACCGCTGCGCTACATTGTAGTAGCTTGTTTTTGTTGTCATATTGCATATTTATCCTTCTGTCACTGGACAGCGTCAGACGCTTACTATTGGATGGTACGCACATTATTTATTGTTATAACTTCTTTGTGTTTGGAGAAATTCGCACCTGCGTAGAGTCTATTGTGATCCAATGTTATATGCAGTCATATACAAGTACCGACAGTACATACGTGTGCCGCTGTGACTGTCGTTACGTGGGTCGAACTTCCCAAAGATTGCAGGACAGAATTAATCAACACGATCCGAGATGAAAAAGGAAGTGACAAAAGACCAACGAAAAATCTGCCTAATTGAGAATATAAAATCACTAGCACCCCTAGTGTCTACTGTGTTTTTGCAATCGGACAGCATTTATTAAAGAATGAAAAATGTGCCAAACATTACAATGATGCGCAATTTTCCATTTTGGTTACAGCAAGATCTTTGTTCCATTTATCAGTTCTGGAAGCAATCTACATTAATTCCTTACAGCCTATTCTTTGCCGTCAAAAAGAATTCGTTTATTCACTCCAAATTCACATTAATTTCTTTTTTGTGCACATTTCCGACTAAAACGAAACAACATTTTTCCACCGATCAAATTGCCGAAATGACAAATTTTGACCAATCATAGTACGACGAAAAGTTTTTTATTGTTTGTACATTTTTACATGAACTTTATACTATTTTAGGTGATTTTTGCAGCATCTTACGTCATAATAGCCACACGTTGTCATTTCAATGTAGTCAACCTCTATATACACCACTACATTTTGGTTTTTCTTTATTTCAGTGTAGGTTGATGAAGAGAGTCGGACAAAGACGTGAAATCTAAAACAGCCTTTTTCAAGGCTGCCCATTTCTCAAAGAGTGAGAAATGTTTGCTCCGACGCTATTAAAAGCTATTTTGAAATTCTGTACCACTAACAAGCTTTTTTTAACATTTGTTTTGGTTTCGTATTGCAGGGTTAAGAGGGCGCTTCAGGCTAAACTCACAAAAGCAGAAAAAAGCAAGCTCAAGTGCAAAGAAGATGAAAATATCGCTTCCAAGCTCGAAACGGAAGTCGTCAATCTCCCCAGTGGCTGTAGATAAGAGCAAACTGAAGAGTTTACGGGGAAAATCTAAACAACTAGAG
Source organism: Trididemnum nubilum (assembly GCA_963965965.1). NCBI lineage: Eukaryota > Metazoa > Chordata > Ascidiacea > Aplousobranchia > Didemnidae > Trididemnum > Trididemnum nubilum. The sequence goes on along the minus strand of OZ014488.1, from coordinate 13,408,357 downwards.
GTTTGTTCCATTTTAGTATTTAACGTTTTGAAAGCAATTTATACAATTAAACAACAAAAAATTTATAGCAAATTTTCTAAATTACGCTTATCACCATTGCAATTACATGTACATCTTCATTTACCATGTTAACCTTTTTGGTCAAAGAGTAATGTAGCGGTTTTTAAGTCAAGGTGCTTTTTGGCTGTCTGCTTACAGTACGTACGTAGGGTGAAATCTCATAGCACTGCCTCTGTTTTAACGTCCTAAACGAAAGTTTAGAAACCTTATTAGTTTATTCGATCCGTTTGAAAATTGTGCTCGATTTACCAAGAGCAGTGCTCCGCAACCTTTCTTAAACTGCGTCACACTCATAAACCTTGCTAAATTCGGCGGCACACTGCAACAGACAATGTCAGTGAAAACACAAAAAAACGATATCGATTTCTGCCATTATAGAGATGATCTACGAAAAAAAAAGCTGTCCAGGCCGGAAACACGCGATTATCGTGGGTATTGAGGTTGGGGCTTGTCACAAATAGTAGGTAGACAAACGTTCAGATTTGCAAAAAGATGAAAAGCATTTTTGTTAGTTTGCTAGAAAAGTTACAAATACTCTGCGGCACACCTGATATGGTGTCGCGACACACTAGTGTGTCGCGACACCCCGGTTGCGGAGCACTGACCTAGCACTAAAATCACAGCTACAGAAAGCAAAATGATGGACTGGTTATGTGATTAAAAACATCCTAAAAGTAATCGGAACAACAATTCAAACGAGAGAAAACTTTTGTTTCCGAATTGGTATCTCCATATAGAAGTACCTGAGAAATTTATGATTAGAACTTGTTTTCGTCAATTTAACTTATAAATGATAAAACACAGAAGGCGTACTGTATAACGCTTCTAATTGTCTATGTTCTATTGAAAAATGCTGTATGTGTTTGCGTATATACTGAGTACTCTCTTCTTTTGCAGCGAGCTCAGCAGATGGTAAAAGACGCTCGCGATTCTCTGGCTTTTTCTGGTCGTAAAGACAGTGCAGTGAAGTCACGTGTTACCCGAGGCAAGGTTGGTCAATAGAGTTATGGTTGCTTTTAGGCCTAATCTATCTTTGAAAAATAAGTATTCGATTTTTGAAAAATAATTGCTAGTGTACGAAGTTCTCTTGCAAGTTGTTGTTCAATGTTTGTTGGATAAGCAAACCATGTTACCAGCTTTACCTTTATTTTAAACTGCGGCGTTTTGGCGAGGGGGACGTCTGGTGTAGCTTGTACGTACTGGATGCCAGTAAAGTCTGGACACATAACATAAATTTAGTACATACAACAATTTGACACATAAATTTTATTTTTCTATTATTTTTATTCAAATGACATCTCAAATATGATTTTCATCATTTGCAATGAAAATAATAATATGTTTCTAAGTTTGAATATTGCAGTATATTGAAAACTTTCTAATTATCTTTTATGTCAAGAATTTACAGACGCTCTGTTTACTCTACTGAATTTACTGTAAAAATGTGAGCTATATCTTATCAATCATACTTATCAATTAAATTAGCAGCAGCATTTATCCGAACAATCGATATTGCGATGACGTATAACTACTCTTCAAAAGCACTTCGTTCGCTAATTGATTCCCCTGGTCAGCGGTCAACTGGTCATCTGGACTTCATGTTAAAATATAGATATAAGACTCTCGTTGTTTCCTCAAGCTGAGTGTTTTGGCAATGTCCTATGGGCATTGCTTACTGATCATGCGGTTTTTGTATTTTGTTTGGGCACAAAAATCACTGCAATGAAAAACATACGATCAAACAATTATGAATTGCTCCCAGAACTCTAATCATACCTAAACGATAGCTTTTGGCCGGTACAAATAACATCTTACTGATTCAACAGCCCGGAATGAAAAGAAGAAAAAGTAAAGAAAAACAATAAAATTAAAGAAAACGAAACGAGATCACAAAGTAGTTTCCAACCATTAGGTACGCTAAATTATACGTCATCATTCAAGTTTATTTTTAATAAAAAATGTTTAACGTAATTTTTGAAATTTGCAAAGCTTTTTATGCTCCTGATTGTTAGGGGTAAATCATTTCAAATTTTTTTCCAAAAGTATATCATATTAATTTGCTGGCAAACTGATTTTTTGTGCAGGAGTTGATATAAATCGATGGACTGTTTAGTTTTACTTGATGTAATATGCCAAATTTTAAGAAAAATATCTTCAAAAACCAGGAGTCAACTGACTTTTAACATAATTTTGCACGAAACTCATTACATGAAATTCAAACAAATCATTAACTTTAAGTATTTGATATAGTTTTGCGTAAACACAATTAACTTGAGATAATTTGTCACGATGAAACATAAACCGTAAAATTGTACTGCTCTGCTTTTTGATTCAGCAATGCTGCTCTTCCAGCGTGTCAAGTAATTAATTAATATAATATGTAAGAAACATTAGCTGACAAGCGATTTCTGCAAATTAAACCAGAACATCTACAGTTCAAGATTTTAAGATTATTGTTTGCATATTTGGAGTTTCCAACCTAAATCATTTTTGATAATATGAAAGCTCAAGTAATTAAGTTAAATATGAAAACTCATATACTAATTATTCGTGAAAATCAACTCTTTTATATCGAAAACCCGTGCCCCCCTGACGATAGCTTGTGTCCCTCCATTTCGCTTTACTCAAAATACGTTTTTGGACATCACGTAACGACTAGACAACAGACAATAATGGAAAAGGAATAATAATGCTATCAAAACATAAATCTCGCTTAAACTTTTTTCAATTCGTTGCGAAATTGCTGGCAACCAACTGTTGTGCATAAATGTGACGCAATAATCCGTCTTATTAACACGCTTTTACGGATGTGTCGCGGAAGAGAGATGTAAGACTACAAAATCGTTACAGGTACTTCGTTAGTGATTATGACCTCAACAATACATGAAAACATTTTTTGAAAAACCAGCTGTTTTTGTTTTTTTAGAGCACACTCAAGATTTTTTGTAGGTCGCTGTCATTGGCGCTAGGGGAAAGGGATAAGGGGGCTTTAACCTCCTTTTGCGAAGTGATTAAAAAAATTTAACCCCAAAATGCAAGCGTTTAAACATGTTTTGTACCTGACCTGAAGTATAAGGGGGGCAAAAGGGGCCAGGAATTTGAATTTAATTCTTTCAACGATTTCTGAATTTTATCAATTTACTGTAATTATTCATATGGCTTCAAAAACGTGCAGAATCTGATTGAAATGGCATTATAACCGCTGTTTTTACCGCGAAAACACAAAAATGCCCCAACGGCTGAAGGCTCTCCCTCTCAGACCCCTTGTATGATACGCTTGAGTTGCATCAGTTTGTTACGCAGGGGGCCTAAATTAGACATATTTTGTTCAAAATTTTTTTTATTTTGGTTCAAACCCCCTCCCACTTAGCAAAAACCCTGGTTGTGCTTCTGGTCGCATTCACTGCTGCCGACAGATCTTTCAAGCGATTATGTGGGCCGGTTACGAAACGAGCTAAGAAACGCTGCCGGCCTTAAACATCTGTTTTTTTCAGACATGAATGCAAAATTGTTAAAGTAGCTATAATTTGTAGCCGTACGATATTAGTTTCTATATACAAAACTTAAGTTCATTTTTGTGCCCCCTCACTTTCGGCTAATGCCCCCTCACTTCTGTTGCTCTGGCGGCGGCACTGGCAAGAATAATGAATCTACCGTCATCATAATGTTGAGCACATGTAGGACTTTGTAAAAGATGAAGTCTAGTGGCTGAATCAGAAACAAGAGGCTGGTCATTAGGCTGGGTGGAAGATTTGCACTGACGGCCACGAAGTATGCATTTCTGGAAAGAAGAGCAAGAGCGGATAGATTTGGAAACATGTTGTTTAATTTTGTTCTGCAGCCTTTGAAAGATACGGCCTACATACCGACTGTCACAGTGGCATGAGAATTGATAAATCAGGTTGCTTTTTCGTAAAGCAGGCAGTACATCCTTCTTTGTAGCGGAAAGAAGCTCCTTGGTTAAGTAAACAACGTGTGGTTTCACAGCGGAAAAGCTTTGTTTAACAGCAGACTTTACTTGCTTTTCAAACCGGGTAGAAACGGAATCAAGCCAAGGGAGATGTAGATAGATGGGGCATCTTTCCGATTCAAATTTAGGCAGACCATGAAATTGCTTTATCTTCTAAGCCATAAACGACTTGACTACGTGCTCCGGGTATCCATTAGTCTGTAGAATGAATTTAATTTTGTCTAGTTCAGATGGCAATTTTTCATAAGAATAAATGGCAAGAGCCAGATGAGTTAAGTTCAAGATTAAGTTAGTTTTGCGCTTTTGTGAACTAAAGGAATTCCAGCGTTAATATTGACCGGTGAATGTTGGTTTCCAGTAAATGGAGGTGATGAACTTAAAAGGGAATTTTTCAACCAACACGTTCAGAAAAGGAAGAGCTATGTCAGATTCTTTTTTCAGAAGTAAAACAAAGAGAAGGGTAAAGCGAGTTGAGCAGAGTAAGAAAAGATCGCACTCATCTTCCTTGTTAAATACTACGAAAGTGTCATCCATATAGCGGCTTGAAAGTGGTCGAGTCGGAAAAGTTTAGAGTCATAGTAGCCGACAAAAATATTGGCGAGCGCTGGTTTAAGGGCTGAGCCCATGCGATTCCGTCGATCTGACAATGCATGATGCATCATAGCTAAATCGATAGAAGAAGTAGCCATCTCCATAAGTTCAGCAAAGATTTACCTAGGAAAAGGTGTAGAAGGGTGTTCTGAACTGTAGAGGGCGTTAGAAAGATTTAAATAGTCTACGCTAGAAGGACATTGGTTACTGCACTTTAAATGTCAAAAAAGCAGAGAAAAACGAAGGAAGAGCCCAAATTAGAAGTTTTAATGATGTCAGCAAAGGTGAAAGAGTCCCGTATGCAATTGATCGATTAGAGAGTGAGAACCGGTTTGAGAAAAGAGATATTTGGCCAGCTGATGTTGGACTGAATCGGTCAGAGACAAGATGGATCGGAGTGGCTCGTCCTTCGTGTGTGTTTTGGTAGGCCGTACATGCACGACCGCTGCAAGCCAGTCGGTGGAATGAGTTTGCATAAGTTCTTAGGGAGCCAATCGTCTTCGAGCATTTGCAGGAAACGGCGTTGTATTCGGGATTTGATCTTTGAGGTATTGTCATTTTTCCTGCATTCGCCTAGTGTCAAATATTTGGTCTCGTTTTTAAGAACAGAATTGATTTTTGTGATATAGTCGGTTTTGTTCAAAGTAACCACCCCCGACCCCTTGTCTGGTCTGGTAATCAGGACCCCTTTGTCCGGTTTGGAAAATGATAAGTTTGTAGATGCAAAAGAAATGAAAAAGCTAAACCATAAGGTCACAAAAAAAAAAATAGAAATTTAATGCCGTTAGATTTGTGAGGAAAAATGCGTTTTGGGTCTGCACCAGACATTTCGATTAATTAAAAATATCAAGCTTTTTGCTGCATGGCTAGTTTAGAGAAATCATTTGATTGATTGAGTGAGTAAGTAAAGTATGAAAAGCTTTTTATAATTTATACTCCAAAGAAGTATACTGCGTAAGGGATTCGAAATCTGGAACAATTTTCTTTTAGCTATTAAGTCTTTACCCAAAAAACGATGTGATTTGCATCGAAAAAACTTTTTAATTAGTTGTCATTATTCATTTGGTCAGCTTCCCAATGCTCCATACCTCATTCATTATTGATTGCGTCATCATTATTAATGCCTCAATGACATCATTTATACATACAATAGGTAGCTGCTTGACTCGAAGAACGCGAGGTCCATTCGCAGCCTCCTTACTAGTGGTCAGATAATTCACTTTACAGTATGTTGTGATTTTTACACGTCTTTGAAGTGCTTTTATGATTGAACTTTCTTACATGACTTTTTATTCATTTTCTTATTTCGAGTTACTTAGTTAAATGAATTGTGTTGATTGATTTGATCGGTATCGCACGCATCATGCTAAACTGGTAAATACACTGAGTGAAGGGCTGGGACAGGATTAGTGAAATAAAGAAAGGCTGGTCGACCGGTAATGCGTTCGTCTCTACAGCAGGAGGTCTAAGGTTCAAATCTTGGTTCTTTCAAATCGGACGCAGTGTTGCCAACGGATCGCCACCGCTGGGAAATTTCTTCGAAAGAAGCTGTGTTGCCAGCTGGCACAATGATGCGGAGATTGGCTTCGCCAACTCGTTACACGCTTCAGCTTAATACAGAGAGTATAATGAAAGATTTGATTAATTTAAAGAAAGGCTTATTGTAAACTAGTTCGTTCTCAATTTGATCAAGGCGTAGCATTGCACTATGCGCTATAAGGTGTTAATCGAATTGAAACTACAGTAGAGAATTATTACGCCGGCAAACAAAAAGTACAATCAAGCCGTGTTATATCATTAACGAAAAATACTTTGATATATTTCTAGGCTGCTGCCAGCGCCAAAACACCATCTTCCACTTCATCACTGCCTGAAAATGTTGAAGCGAAAAAAAGCAGGAAGAAAAGCGAAAGTAAGATGTGGTCTTATTTTTTTGGCTTCGTTTATCTCGATTGATACATTCAAGAGTTGTAATAATCTAAACTGTGAGTCTCTGCAGATTGTATTTCTTCTGTAGTCGGAGCCATCAAGACTATTTACGAAACGAAAAACAATGTACCAAATGGCAACGCAAGCAATTGCTGGACAAAATATTAAAAATTTTCGAACATTGAAATTCGAAATTCAAAAATTTTGAAATTCAACTTGATTCATCTCAAAATTTGAAATCATATTTTTCTAAAATTTATAAAAGAAGTGGAATAACAAAGTCCAAATTCACCTTTATCAAGATTAGCTTTGTACATGTAAATGATTACCTCTTGAATGACATTTGCCACCTCATTTTGATGACTCTTCGTTTTCACTTGACTCTACATTTTGAATGATTCTTCATTTTGACATTTGCCACGTCATGGCAACTTAAATCAGACTAATTTCTCAAGATTTCCAGGGCCTTCAACCTTGCCATTCGGTAAGAAAAAATGTCTTGAAAAGAAGTCAAAAAATAAATAAACCACTCCATCAGCTACACCACAAGTCTGTCATGACAGCCTATGCACAAAATATAGCAGCCTTATACACAGTAGCGCAGCTAGGTGGGGGGGCCTGAAAAGTATGCAAAATAGCATGTTTTTTGTGCTTTTGAGGCCGATTTTTGCTCCAAAAATGAAAACAGCCTCCCCAAAGGGATTTGGGAGCTGAAGTTGTGAAGGACTTGACGGTGTTTGGACCAGAGTAGTGGAGTTTTTTGATTCTGGAGCTCACCCAAAGTCGGTAACTTTTTTTTTTTTTGAAATCACCTGTTTTCGGCCAGAAAAACCCTTTGAATTTCTGATTTCGGCCGGAAAAACCTTGGCGAAGACCTTTTTTTGGGGGGGATCACCTAAATTTGACAAAAAAAAACGCCCAATCTCTGTAAAGCTAATGAAAATTTGGGTAAGTTTGTTTACGCTTGTATCAAACTTCAAAAAAAGCCCCCCCCCTCTGCGAAATCCTGGCTACGAGCCTGCTTGTACAGATGCTGTTTCAAGGAATATCACCTTTCTTCAGCTAGGCTAGCTAGGTAGGCTTATCAACTCTCAAATTACCGCTGTGTTACATAAAGTAGCTTGCAACAATAGAGTAACTTGCTACATTAAGTAGCTCGCATCATAACAGACATGTGGTGCTACTCATGGGTGGTTCATTTATTACTTCTTTACTAAATCAGAATAGAATAGTTTCACAAGATTGATAGGCCCTTCAATCCTGCCATTTAGTAAGGGAAAAAAGTTTTCGTAAGCTTGATTGCACTTGATTAAGAAATACTTCAATGTTGCTATCAATATGTTTCTGCTGGATGTTGGTTTAACAAATAATTTTAAAAGTTAGCTTTTTGCTGGCAAAAGTGCAAGAAAACAGATAGTCATTTCGAACCGTAATTCTTTATATTAAATGCAGATTTACTGTAATTACTGCTAAATTCAGTAAAGATTAAATTTGGATATTTGCTCATATGACTGAATTGCTAATTCAAAGTTTAAAACGATTTTTTATGTTTGTAACCTGAACAAGAAGAAAAATCTCAGTCGGAATCAACTAAGACAACTAAAGAAGTTAAGAAATCAAGCGCGGCGAATACAATGAAAAAAGTTGCTAAAAAGAAACCTCCACGAAAAATGGAAAAATCAGGAGCCAAAGATGAACCAAAAACAAGCAAGCCAAAAGCAAAGTCGAAAGCGAGCAAGACGAAATCTTAAACTTAAAACCAATAAAATCTTACTTCATTTCAACCAGTGTTTTTGGAACAATCGTTGTTTGAACCGTTTTGTTCAGTCCAATGCTGTATTTTGTTATTGATTGTAACGTCTAGCTTTTCGTTATTTTGGTGTTAGGTTGGATGTATGTGATAGATAAAGCTTATGAAATGAATACAAAAATTATTTGAAAAAATGCATCATACAAGAACAAGACAGTGCAGTTGTTCGATTCAAACGCTAAACCATTTCTTTTTAATTACAGCGAATTCGTTCAAAGAAAAGCGCCACCATCGCTTCCTTGTGCTAAGAGGATAAAATGATTGCAAACTATAAGTCTCCGACAGCTTAATTACAAGTTTGCAAACGTACTTTTCCTCTATTGGGCACAACATTTATTTCTTCAAATAAATATTTTTCAAGAAAAATACCTTCACGGCCACCGAGAACGAATAGAACAAGCAGGTTAACTCTATGAAGAACAGTTTACTGAATAGCATGCCCAAGGCAGATTCTTTTTGACTAACATCAAGTCTCATCCAGGGTTGTCTCAGAAACTTCAAAATCAAATTCCAGGACTTTCCAGGAGTTTTTTAGATCATTTTCCAGGACTGTTTAAGATTGTTTTTACAGGTCTTTAAATTCAATTTTGACTACTACTCTTTCATGAACCTACTTTTTTGTACTTGTGCGATTGACAAAAAATTTTGATGTAACGCAATTGCATTCCTAGTACTGACTGCTAGCCAGGTGCTAAGCCAGAAATTTGAAATGGGAGGGCTGTGCCTTTTGGTTGAGGGTGGAGCCCCCGGCGGCCGGAAGCCATTGGGGGTGTGAGCAGTGGCGGATCTAGAAAATTTTGGTGGGGGGGGGATTTTAAGCACAAAACCTCAAAAATTCGGATGTCTTCACCGAAATTGAGAGTGATTTTTCGACCGAAGGCAGAAATTCAAACTTTTTTTCGCCCAAAATCAGGTGGTCTCCAAAAAAAAAAAAAAAAAAAAAAAGGTCTTCACCAAAATTGAGAGTGATTTTTCGGCCGGGTTCGTTAGGTTTAGGTTGGTGGGGGGGGATGCATCCTTAACTGGAGCCGAATTATTCGAAATAGAGGCTGATTTTTCGGCCAAAATCGTTACTTTTAGGCTGGTGGGGGGGATGCATCCCCCCATCCCCCCCCCTAAATCCGCCACTGGGTGTGAGGGCAAAGCCCCCCAGCCCTCGAAGGTTTTGCAATTTTTTTGCGATAATAACAATTTTAGGCCTAGTTTGGTAAAAAGTATTTCTTATAAAATGTGAAATTGAAATTAGCACTGCAGAAACATGATCAAACTGGTTGCAGAAATAGGCTACAGTTAGCCTGTTTACATGTGCACTTTTCGGAACCAGTTCTTAGTAATAGTGCCTGAATTTTGCTGAGTCACACACAAAAAAGGTTGCGGAGTCACACACAATACCTTTTTTGTGTGTGACTCAGCAAAATTCAGGCACTGGAACTAAGAACTGGTTCCCAAAAGTGCACATGAAAACAGGCTAATAATGTAGGTGATGGCTAGAGCTCAACCAACATGATTTTTTCAGGCCGATACCGATGTATTAACTTACTAACTACCAAATTTTGTCACTATTTTTCAATTAACTTGACACTAAAAGCTTCACTAATCCTCCTCTAAAGAAAGACTATCTCAAACATAATTCATACTAAGCAAACAGAACCCAAGATGGTTCATACTTACTCTAAAAAATATATAGTTTTAAGGTAATTGCGTTAAGCCGATAGTTTATCAACGATACATAGCCAATACGATAAACCGGCTTGGCCCTGATATCGGTCGAGCTCTAGTAATGGCTAGAGGTAAAATTTCAATCCTAGCTTTATTTCCAGCCAGTAAATCATAAAACCATATCATTTGAAAAATACAGAGCTTATTTGCATGCCATCGTGCATACAAAAAAAAAAAACGCTATCTTAGCCCTAACCTCAATCTTAAACTTAACCCAAACTGTTACCCTAGCTCTAATTAACCCTAACGTTAATCCTAATCTAACCTTAAAATCTAAACTCAACTAACCACTAACGATGATAATTTCAAAAATAAAAGAGTATTTGAGCAAATGAGCACCCACTCTTGCTCTCATATTCTCGCTAATCAAGCTCATTTGCATGCTAAATGGTAAATAGGCACTTCCTTTGAAAAAACTCACAAGTATTAATCCAAATCGTCTGGGTTTCATGACGCTAGATAAACATGTCAATTGGGAGAAGGGGCGAATGAAACAAAATTAAAGTTTTTGCAGCATTTTTAAGTTCTCAAAAACGACAAAAAGACCGCGAAAAAAGAGAGCTGGAACCTAGAACCAAACAGACCAATCAAAAAGTAACATAAGGGTGTAAATAACATCCATGCAAGCTAAAGGAATTTGATAAACACAAACACCAACAAGTTTATCGCACGCATAAAACAAATAGCATAACAAACCGATCATGAAGTTCGATACAAAAAAAAATGCTACAGAACCCAAACTTATTATACAGAAGCCTGTCACGATGAGAGTGGAAACGTTTGCAGTAAATCGTAAACAAAAGGTTAAGACTTTTAGTTGCTTGGTGATGCTATGGCTTCCTTGCGAATTCCTAATGATATCTAAAAGATAAACAAAATTTAAACAGAACTAATCATAAAAAAGAAATTTCAAGCAATCATTACTGAGTATAAATAAAAATTTGAAAATAGTTGAGCGACATTTTTCTCGGCTAGCTGTTTTCATTGGCAATGAGCATAACCTCAAGCCCAAGTATTAAATTATTGCAATAAGCTAAAATTTGCCCACGTTGTGGAACAAACCTGTCATAACAGTCAACACTGAATTGAAATTTTTGTTTTGAAACCCAAATTTGTGTCCCAAATGACTCACGAAACAAAAATTTTAACGATTCAGATCTAACAAAGAATTTGCTTAGCCAAAAAAAATATGTACCACCCTCCATATACGAGTATTTCGCTACAAGATGGTTGCTAGCAGACGTAGTGTAATATATTCAGGCTTAAATATAGATTATTGTAAAATAATATTCAGGCTTCAAATCCGCGGGCAGGAAGCCAATTTTTAGAAACCGGCTCGGGGCCGCTGCTCAATGTTTGCCAGCCTCTACATCTACTTAAATGACATGTATTAGCAACGAAACCATGCAGTATTCTTGCAGTTAATGATGATTTACCCAAAAACTAAACGTACGGTTTTCATGCTAAGAAAATATTGCGCATGATATTCTTAGCTAGTAAAGATTGCAATTAGATTTAAATTTGAAATTTACTACTGTATGAATTTTTTGTTCTGTACCTGATTTGAATGAGACGCAAAAAACTTTCTGACATCTTCATAAGTAGCATTTTGAATATTTTGGCCGTTAACTTCGACTACTTTGTCACCTTGAAAAGTTTATCAGTTAAAAATGAAAGCAAAGCTTATAGACTTAAATAACTGCTAATTTGACGTTAAACAATAAAAGTGTCATTTGAAAAAATCGGTCGTTTAAACTTGTTTTTAAAGAAATTAACTTTACTTTTGCTGCTGAATTTAACATCTTTTATTGAATTTCAACATATCAAACGCTTTTAAATTAAATTAATTTAGCCCTCATCAGGATATAAAACAGTATCTAATGTGTTATTTATGCGAAGAAAACAGAAAAATTACAGTAACATAAAATTAAGTATAATTAATCAATAACTAATATGTTTAAGAGGATATGTAAATTATAAAATTAATAGCTAACAAAAAATATAAAATGCCTTTCTAGTTTTGGAGCAAAGCAATCACTATGCTACAGTCAAGCAAGCAGCAGCGTAAGAATTTAGTTTTACCAGAAACGCGGAAAAGTTAACTTTGCTTGAATTCAAAAACACAAAATTCAAAAAAATCTATAAGCTTTGGAAGTAAAAACATAAAGTATTTTTTAGTGAAGAAAATAAAAGCCATAGAATCACAAGCTGAATAAGTTTTGGTAGTCATCCCATCCGTGGTCATTTTTTCTTGGATACAGTGAACCCTTGTTTATCGCGGGGGATACGTTCCAAAAATAACCCGCGAAAGGTAAAATTCACGAAGTAGTCAGCTTTATTTTTTACTGTTATTTTACTATTTAATACTGTACTGCAGAATAAAACAGAAAATAAAACCTCTTTTCAGGCCCAAAATGTGTTTAAGAAATAGAAATATTAACGTTTTCTTACGAATAACTATAATAGTTTAAAGAACGAAGTTGTTAAATAATATTTTTTTAATGTAATGAACTTTTAGACAACAGTAACGCCCCTAATCCAATAAGAATTCGTTGTAAAAAAAGCTCTATAAAAAATTCCGCGAAACAGCGAAGCCGCGATAGGTGAAACGCAATATAGCGAGGGATCACTGTAATCGGAAACAGATCCAGCTTGAGACTTTATATCTTCTATGCTTTTTCACCTTTATACATGAGGTTTTGCAATGGTGTTCATGAAAATTTTCAACACGATTTCGTCATAATTATTGTCTTTTGCATCACAAAAGCTTGTATCACGAATATTTTTACCTGATAAAAGTCTTCATACCAACCGTGATATCCTTTGCAACGAAATGGTGTTGAAAATTTTCATCAACACCATTGCAAAACCTCATTAAACTAGATTGCTTGATTGATATATGGAACCTAAGACCGCCTCATTGTATGGTTGTTTGCTTGACTGGCTGCACTGAGATTTCCACAGCCTCATTGCGATTAAGATACTAGCTGTGCTAGTGACGAGCGCGAGCGCTTGTTAACCTACATTCGAAGCCGAAGGAACAAGTCCAGGTCGGTAGCAACTCCGAAGCATCAAAGCAAAATCAGTGTTCGATGTGGAGGAAAAAATGTTGACTTTTGAGTATGATCAAAAATTTATGAACATCCACGACATAGATTCATCAAAATTTAGCTTTCTACGACCTATCGTTTTGGAGGTATTTCGAAGTTAAAAATATCTCTTTCGAAGTGTCGCTTGTTAAAGTTTAGTTTTCCACCAGTCGGGCGTTTCTTTTGCAGCACTAACCCAGATTGCTGAAGCCTTGCATCCATAAACTTTCAAAATACTGGCGAGCGTTACCTTTTGTTCAGTTATTAAAAGTTTAATTTTGTAGACGCTTTTGATTAGGAAACGAAATATCTCGGAAACGATAAGCTGCTAAACATATAATTTGACAAAGATGCTTCTGATACATCGTAGCCTTTTGCGCATAATCTTATACAGTAGCTGGATGATTCAAATGCGTTAAGTTGCTGTATAAAATCTCTAATGTGCTTACCTACTTGTATGCCAGCCTTTTCAGCTGGACTTTCTGCATTCACGTAGTACACTGAATGGCAATTGACGTTACGGTCAAACACAACATCAAACCCAAACTGGGATTGTTCTTTTTGTATTGTGTAGTACTTGAGGTTCGATGAAAAAGTCTTTGAACATTCTCCTTTTGAATTAGCTGCAAGCAAAAAATAATTTGTGAAAAAAAAGTCTTGGTTTTCTTGGCTTCGCATCCTGAATATTGTATATAGCCAATATAAGACAAACGTACAGGCCCATATATTTATGAGTAATTTTTATCACGTTATTCTTCGTAAATTTTGGACTCTGGATGAATAACCACAAATATATGTCATTGAAAACGTTGCACAAAACGAAAGAAATTGTAATCATTTAATTTGAAAATTTCATTGGTGGTACAGAACTTGAGAATTGCTTTGATTAAAATGTTCATATCTCCGAAGCTTTTTGTCTCAAACTTGTCAAGAAGAATCTTCAGAATGGAGAGCGCAGGAAAAGAAGCGGCTTTGTATAGGAAAAAAACAAGCCGTAATTGGCTGGAAAAAGACAAATCAGAGAGCGTAGTTATTGTACAATCTTTTAAGCTGTACACGATCACGGCCAGCCTTTCACGATTCCAACCAATCACAGCTCGGCTTTTTTCCTACAAATAGCCGCTTCTTCTCTTGCGCTCTCGATTTTGACGATTCTTCTTGACAAGTGTGAGACAAAAATCTTCGAAGATACGAACATTTTAATCAAAGCAGTTGTAAACTAATTATTATAGTGAAATATAGAATCAAACGCAGGTTGTTCAAAGCTGTTCTGTAAAACCTTAGGTGGTAGCGATTGATTCATTGATCCCTATTTATTCTCCAGTCACGAGAAAGCGACGAACGGCGCTTTTATTTTAAGCGAATCCACACCAGCTTAGGAATTGACGGTATTTCAAGTTTTCCGACATCCAATTTTATGTTTTGATGCAATGTTGTGTGTATCTGTCTTTCCTTTTGTGGTACAGGGGTTTAGTGCAAGTGCAGTATAAGGTCAAACAGAGCAGGAAACAAATAAGCTAAAAGTACGGATGTGTATACATTACTGAAGCTATTTCTTTTAGGCTGGGAAGTAGAGTTAGTGGGAGTATTTTCATCAAGATCATTGTCACTGATTGCCCCAGGCACATACAAAGTTGAATGTTGCTGTAAAAAAACATACAACATTTTGTGTTTCCACAAATTATACTGTATTTAGACAAGTTTTTGTACTCGTAAGCTGGTGCTGGTGTCCTAAAATCTAAAAAAAAAAGAAAACCAAAAAAACAACAACTCTTTTTTATTAACTGCAGCAAGAGACAGAATTAATGCTTGTAAGGTGATGGAAACATTTGATTCGTAACAGAAATGTTCAAATGTTATTAAAACTAAAGAAAAAAAAACAACATCATAACCACTATTTTACAACAATTTGTAACAGGTTTCCCTATCAATGTACCCAGCGAAATATGACCACTAACCAGAATAAGCAGAGTAACGTGGAGCCAAACACAAAAAAGCCGAAGGGTTAAAAGCGTCGAGTCAAAATGAGATAAATGCTGATAAAAAACATTCCAAAAGGTCATCCATCACCATCATGATATTGTATCATGCCAACAATATGCCCCAAGTTGGGGTTGCTTTGTTCCATTCCCCAGGACAAAGAACATGAAACAGGGCCAAGAGGGGTCAGTGCTGCCCATAAGCATAGTCAGGATTTTTGATTGGGGGAGCCCAAACCACAAATCACGTGCAATGACGTCATCAGAAACTTCAAAACAGGAATTTTTTGTGGGGACAAAGATATCGTAGAATGGAAGATCAGAAGCCGTGGCCTGGTGTTGTCAAGTAACTAGGAACTTGTTCAAGGGAGAGGGCTTAAACCAACAGTTAAAATGCGAAAATGTGAAAATTGAGAGAAGTGTTTGAGTGAAGAAGTGTACTGTAATTCAAACCAGAGGTGGAGTCCTCGAGGACACATTTTGAAGTCCTTGGCCTTGGCCTCGGGGCCTCAAGTCCTCGAAAATTGGCCTGTCCTCGGCTCGAGGATAGCACTATTTTTTGAATTGTTAAAATTTTGTGGAGCGCTTGAAAAATTTTTTGGAAAACGTTTTTTTGTGGAGATAGCCAGAAAAATTTTTGTGAAGACCTTTTTTTTTTTTTTTTTTTGGAGATCGCCTGAAAAATTTTTGTGAAGACTTTTTTTTTTTTGAAGAGCACTTGCGCTTGTGTCCTTGGTTCTTGGCCTTGGCCTCGAGCATTCCTGTCCTTGGCCTCGAGAGTGTCTGTCCTCAGAAAGGCTGTCCTTGGCCTTGGCCTCGTATTTTTTTTGTGTCCTTGGCCTTGGCCTCGAGCCTTGTGTCCTCGACTCCACCTCTGATTCAAACGTATCACAGACGAAGGCTATGTGGGTAATATCACAGACGTAATTTTTTGGTAAAAAAGGTATTTCAATAGCATTGGATCACATTTCGCACGTATTCAGAGCCATTTGAAAGAACTAGATTTTTAACATTTGAAAGCCAATTGAAAAAATTAAATTGTTCAGTTCTCCTTTTGTTTGCAATTTAAGTCCAGAACACGTTTAAAACCTTGCATTTTGGGGTTAAATTTTGTGTGATTTGGCCCAGGTTGGGGGAAGTAAAGTACTGTACATTGCCTCCTGCAATATTTTAGCAGCAAATAACAATCCAGTCGAATCTTTTAATTAGAGATTATTGTTTTGTCATCAAAACAGCTAGTTATAGGAGTACATATACGGCCAAAGGGCCCAGGCCCTCTCAATTCAAAAATTTGTTCAATGAGGATTCCCCTTCTGTTGCTAATTTTTTTCAAAAGTATTTTGTTGCATAAAAACTGGCGAGGTGGAGGTGAATTGTTATTGAAGAATGTACAATAGATAGTTACGCCTAAAACCAGGTTATTTCCCGGGCCAGATTTACATTGAGTTGGGCCCCGGGCATCTTGGGATTTTTGCAATATTTTCCTACCAAATACAAGTGAAGACCAAACAAAAGTCTTATCTGAGCGCGGGGCCCCTGACACTGTGCCATATGTTAAATCCGTCCCTGGTTATTGCATTACGGTCATAAAATGGTTAGATGAGGGCCTCAGTTCGCAACTTTTAGAATAAAAAGCCTTACTTTTACCCGGGTTATACGTTTAAATTGGTTGGCAAACATTAAATCGATGGGGCCTAGGCCCCCCTGGAACAATATTATTGTTGGGGGCCCATTTAAATTATGGCCCATTTAAACATTATTATAGGGGGCCCATTTAAACTGGTAGGTAGAAATTAAGTTGAAAGGGCCCGGGCCCCCTGGATGAATATTATTGTTAATTACTTTTGTACGCGTGTACTGTTATGTTATAAGCGAAGGTGCAAAAAAGAGCTGAAACTGAAGAAACGATAAACTTTTTTTGTGACATTTTTATCATTGGTAGCACTTCAATTGGGGGGGGGCCTGGCTGTGCTTATGGTGCTGCCGTCCTAAAAAACTAAGTTGGTAGGCTCTCCCCATTATCATCTTAGGTGAAGCAAAACAAAGATCTTCACTTGCGTTTTGTTGCATTTTAAGGTAAAAAAAGGTCTTGGCCGAAAATTAGGTTCAGAAACAGCAAGACAATCGTATTGAAAGCTTACCTGAGCTTAATGGCTTACCCTACCAAAAGAAGTTGATAGACTAAGATCTAAGACTACCCCAAAACGACAGCACTGGGGGGGGGGGGGGGGGGCCTGAGACAAGTTGTGGTTGATTGTATGCTCTTCTGTGCCGTTGCCTTAGGCTAAACTTGAGTCATTCGCATAAAGTTAAAATTGCATTCTATGCAACCTAAACGCGAGCCCTGTTTGGCGCAAACCAGTTCTTGTTTGCCAATGTTGAATTGGTTAGATACAGCTCGAAATCGGTTTTATTGAAGAAAAGAGAGGTACTTGAGGTAGTAAAGAGGTGCCCCATACCTTGGCCCACAATTCCCTTTATTCACGACAATACGATTTAATCCGTTTGATTCGATACCATTGGCAAAAAAGCATATTGCAAATTTGTGAAGTCACAAAAGACAGATTTTGCAAATTTTCTCGCAGACTAAGAAACGCAATTACCAACTGGTAGCAGTCAATAGCCTAACCAAATCTGAAAACTTGGCCACTGCTACTGATAGCTGTATACCTAAACTACCAGTACTGATCTACAGTATGATCGTTTTTGGCTTCAAATTTTATATCATTGATAAGCTAAAAACAACACCAACACTGATTTCACTCGTGTAATGTCACTGACAAATTTAGTTTGAATTGGAATTGCTGGCTAAAGCAGAATCTTAGGCTATTATGTTCCCCAAAGAACATCGCGTTTTTTAGTCTGCTAGAAAATTTGCAAATCTGCCTTTTGTGATGTCACAACTGATTAAATCATATTTTCGCGAATAAAGGGAATTGTGGAAAAAAGGTTTGGGGCACCTTTGACTACCTCAAGTAGTTCTCATATCTTCAATAAAACCGATTTCGAGCAGTATCTCTTTAATTAGGAGGATTGGAGTGACTAGGAAAAGCGGCATAATGGTAACCGTAGAAGTTATGACTTTAGGAGGATTTACTGATTATAAAATTGAAAAGACAAAACTGCCAAAACGAATTTCCAAATGAATGCATACAATATTTTGAATATTGTACACTATCCGCAGTACTTCATTAAAACGATTTAAAATCTTAATTTTTAACTGTCATTTAAAAGCGGCTTCAAAACCATCATCGCACAGTAGTTGCACAAAAACATTTCACTAGCAAATTAGTCTTGAAAAACTGGCAAGAGACTTCAATAAACCCTTTGCAACTTTCTAATTCAGAAGTTACATAGCAGATTTGGATACATATCTTCACTATTTATCTTCCCCTATTTATTTTATTTTCACAATTGTGGGGTAGTACTTTTCTCACAAACTTTCAAGTTGTTAAGGAACTAGATCTCTGCCATCCTTTTCACTTTGCTAAATCCAGGCCCGGCGCCACGGGGGGGCATTCCGGGGCCGTGCCCCCCCAAATGACTGCTTGTGCCCCCCCCCCAAGCGAGGACTGCGACCCGAAGAAATTAACAGGCTCGGGGCTACTGCAGTGCAAATCGAGGCCCAAATTGGTGTTTGCCGGCGGTGTCTTTGTAATTTTTGTGGACTGACACCGGGTGTCACGACATTTTGAGGATGAAGACCTTTTTTTTGATAGAGATCACCTGTTTTCGACCGGAAAAGCTGTTAGAATTTCTGATTTTGGCCGGAAAATCCCTCTGAATTTTTGGTCTTCACCTTGTTCATTTGATCCAGACTGGGATAAATTTTTCGTGCCCCCGTGCCCCTCTCGAATTCAGATAAATAAACTTCTCGTGCCCCCCCAAATTTTATTTCTGCTCCCCCAATCACGCTATCCTGGCGCCGGGCCTAGCTAAATCTAGTCTTGTTGGAATTTTTGCAACAACTTTGATTATTGGTTTGAATTTGCTGCATGTTGCATTAAGGTGCGTTTACACTATACGCGAAGCAACCAAAATTTGACGTCATCAACAACTTGCAAAAGGTTTCAACCGGTCGCAAACTTCGCGAGCGGTTGCTTAATTTCACTTAAGCAAAATATTTTTGAATGGTTGGTCTATTTTGAGCAAATGTGACGTACTTGACCACTAACGTAGGTAGACAACCTTCGCTTAGCATTGCTTCGAGCAGTGGTGCCGATTTATGTTGAGCATTGAGGGGGATAATTTGCAATTTTACCCCAATTTTGCCCTATTTTCAACATTGAGGGGGATGAAGCTCGACAACGATTTTATCACGGAAGCAAATTAAGTGAAGACCACACACAAAAAAAAGGTTTTTATCGAAAATTAAAGAGTTTTTTCCCCGAATTTAAATAAAGACCAAAAAAAAAGAAAAAGGTCTTCACCGCAAATAGAACTGTTTTTCTCCCAAAATTTAAGTGAAGCAGAGTTGTAAGTCTGACCGGGCTTTTCGGGTCGGGTTTGGGGCGGGTTTGGGCCTAAAGTTGAAAAAAATTTCGGGCTTAATTCGGGCCGGAGACTTACTTTTTGTCTTAGGTGCACAAAAATATAATCAAAATAACTTGGCAAGATTGCTAAATTTTTCATACCTAACTTAACTTATGTTTTTTTCGGGCAAGATTTGGGCTTCAAATTAATTATCGGGTTCGGGCCGGGTTTGGGCATGAACTAGTTGGCCTGTTTACAACTCTTGAAGTGAAGCCCAAAAAAAGGTCCAAACATCATCTAGCGCTCAGATGAAGACCATTGTAAACCATGGTCAAAGTATTGAAGGGGATGCAGATGCAGACCATAGTCAAAATATTGGAGGGGATGCAGTTAAATTATTGAAGAGGATATATCCCCCTCATGCCCTCCCCGGGTTTCGGCATCTCTGGTTTCGAGTCCAGCGTAAATGCACATTTTAAAATGCAATTGGCTGCCTTTTCAACTGAGAAGACACGACAAGTTGCTGACAGATATGACATTCTTTAATCGTCTTTGGTATTTATGATGATACTTTTCTGGAAACTCAGAAGTCACCTCTTCTTGTTTGCAAGAACTTTCTTCGACTACTCGATCTGAAAGGTCTTTTTGCTGAACGTCTACAAAAGCATCGTTTGTGAAGGCGAAAGAGTGCTGGTTCCACAGATGGTCGTAGTTTGCTTTCGAAGTAGCCGTGATTCCATGGGTATAAAATAGCTCCATGACTTGCTTCGCCGCAACAGTTAGCTCAACTTTATCGGCCGAGTTTCTGAAATTATAACCACAAGATAAAAATAATCAATCCCGAACTTTTAAGATATCAGTTATTCTTTTAAGATATTATTCTTATTTAGTAGCTTGAATTCTTGTTTTTGTTTATGAGAAGTTGGTTAGTATTACAGAACTTGATTACTGCTTCAATTAAAATGTTCATTTCAGAAATAAACATTTTACAAAAAGTACTCCTAATGAGTTGTGATTTTTTCGTAGGCTCTTCAGCATGATTGGGCATTGTTTACAAATGCCACGAGTTTATAAAAACAAGAACAACACTAATAAAGATGATTTAATGTCCAAATAAATGATTGACATCTGTCAAATCGTTTCCGTTAATTGGTATCAAACAAGCTGTAAGTACAAAGAGTAAAATTTTCCTTTATTTTTTTGATAGTTTCAATAATGTCTTACTTGATTTTTGAAACGCAGTAATCATGAGGTGCATGCATGACATCTTCGCCATTAATGCAAGCCAAATATTCTCCTTGTTTCAAACCAGCTTGAAATGCCACAGAATCTTTAACAACTTCACAAATTAAATGCATGGGGCTATTCTAAACAGTTTAGTAGCTTGAATTACAAAGTTTGACAATTAAATTCCTGTAGTTGTCAATCTACAAAAACGTAGGATGATGACTAGCATCAATACACAATTATACATATACTAACATCAATAAACCTACTTGCACACAAAGAAAAAATTGAAAACAAAGTTCAAAGTAAAATTACGGAACTTATTTAAAATGAAATTGCTTCTTTATTTACGAAGTTGCCTAGGTCTGGGGACAGCGAAGAGATCGTTTTGTCTTTGAATCAAGCTGCCACCTGTCTACCATACACACAGTGAAAGCTTTGCACTGTACCTTTTATTGCTGTACGTCAAACAGCGAATCTGTAAATACCAGTTTATTTTACGTAGTCATTGGTTTGACCCGATCTAGAATTGAATCCAGGTATACCATTTGAGTAGCAGATGTTTTATCTACTCGAGATTTCATAGACGTTAATAGTTCTTCACCTAGTGCAAATCAAGGAATTTGTTAATTTTTTTCTACCGGCACCGGTCCCCAGTCTTCAGATAAAGCAAATATAGGAGTACAGTTTGAACATAGACTTTTTATTTAGGTTAGTAGACTATAAACAGACGAACGTAGAAAAAGAGAAGAGCATTGAAGAAAAAAAGTTTGCTCTTGTTGAAAAGTTTTTTTGCGTTCACTCGTATTCCACTGATTTGGTTGGGCATATTCTCAGCGCGAGTGAACCAAGAAGAAAAAAGTCACGCTAATTGGACGAATCGGAATATCACATAAAAAAAAAGACAAAACTGTCAGTTTCTCTTCTGCTGATAAAGAGTGTATGGTTTGGACGAACATACCGAAGTCATTTTGAGAGAGAAACCATATCCATCGTGACGCTTGTGTAGTTCGACTTTCCTTGGCTTTTCGAAAAACCGCA
The DNA here is from genome assembly GCA_963965965.1 of Trididemnum nubilum. Taxonomy (NCBI): domain Eukaryota; kingdom Metazoa; phylum Chordata; class Ascidiacea; order Aplousobranchia; family Didemnidae; genus Trididemnum; species Trididemnum nubilum. The sequence goes on along the minus strand of OZ014488.1, from coordinate 13,386,469 downwards.
TACCGATCCAAGAAATAGTTGATACTGTGGACAGGGAAGAATTCGCTTTGTTTTGACTTGTGCTGTCTTGTGGTGTGTAACTCCTAAAAAGCTGCATTTCTTTTATAATCTTTCTTGTAGCTCATCTTATATAAAGTATTTTTTGATATATTTGAAATGACAGTTTCATGTATCAGTTGAATCTTTTTTTTTAAATTTGCAGCACTGTATCTTCTTATTTTAACTAAACGTGTTTTGGGTGTATCACTTGTTTCCTCCCCTCAATTTTGTCACATATTTACGAACTCTCAAATTTGTACTAACTAATAATCTTGCCCTTCTAGTAAAATCAATTTACATCCTCTTTGGGAAAGCGGAGCTAATTCGAGGTAACATTTTCACTAAGCCAAAAATTTTAGCAGTCTGTCGTAGGTACTGAATACCTTTTTAGAGGAGGGCTACAAAGTTTAAAGAGTGAATTTTTGCATAGCATTTTGAACGTTTTCCGCTCATTTTTAACAATTTTAAATTAAGAATTTTTTCCTGATGAGGGTGTTCTAGAAAACACCGAAAACGTTCACTTGATTAGTTCAATAAATATGCTAGCCAAGCTCGAAATAGCCTAATAGTATAATCGATGGAGTGGTGTCTCTGAGTTGTGTTGCTATATGATTAGTGAAAATATCTTCTCTACAAAAACTATAAATTAAGTGTGTTTTGCAGGACTAGTTTGTGGTAGAGACCCGACAAAGAATCTCCATCTTCAGTAAATGTTGTTAAACTAAAAACCTTTTAAATATTTAGAAATTTCTCAAAGTTCTTCCATTTTATTTCCTATTTTCTATTTTAATGTAATTTTGTTTGTTTTTTGAAAAGAAATGCATTCTTTGGAGGAATCTTGTCGCAAATTGGGTAAGCATAAAACTACGTTACCAAACGTTTTTCATCATCACCTTGACATTTTTAATTTTTTTAATCAATTAGTGAAAGCTTACAAATATGCAAAATTTAGTGTTGCCAATGATCCAGTTTAGGGGCTAGTTTGAGAGCAATTCTCCCATGTAAAATGCGCTGCGAAAATAGCCCTGGTAAAATAGGCTTGAAGCGACAAGAAGAGCTCAGATGAGAACTGTGAAAAAAACTACATGCAGCATTCCATATTTACAATCGCAACTTCGTCAAAAGCAATTTAGCTATAAGAATGCTTGTTTTCCTAAAGACAAGCCGGCACTTGAAATACGATTTGATTGTATTGTATAATGTCGAATCTTTTGTTAGCTACAAATTGCAACTGCATTAGGCGAGTCAAAAGCAATTGTAGGGTATCAGAGATATCAAATCAAAGATGGGTACGGAACAGAGATGGAAACCGGTGGGGTCGACCGGCCGGTCGGGTAGCCGGTCGGGTCGAGATTCTTCGACCGGCCGGTCAAGCCGGTTGAAAAACCGGTGGAATGCTCCTTTCTGGCTACTAAAAGACATCTAAGCTCCAACCAAAATATACTTATATATTTTCTCATAGCTAAAACTTTTGATCAAAAAACAGTATTAACAAACCACATCTTTTGAAAACACTTGTTGAATGGTTTCAAGCTGTGACTAATATGCTGTGACCATTAAGACATGCACATCTAGGGGCATATTTAGGGTGAGAGCATTGTGTCATGCCCCCCTCTTTTGGGCCACGGCACAAAGCAAACAAGTACAAAATTTAAGTTAAAATCGCGTAATCAGATTATAATAAAGCATGCATGTGGAAGAGGTTTGCGCTAAATAAGCGTAGCCAAAGGGGGGCAGGAGGCCCGCCCCCCAGTTGAAATGCTCCCAATGATAAAAATGTCACATAAAAGACTATTGTGTCTTCAGTTTGAGTTTCTTTCAGCATCTTCGCGTACAACAGTACACGCGTACAAAAGTAATTAACAATAATATTGATCGAGGGGGCCCGGGCTCCCTCAGTTTAATTTTTGCCAACCAATTTAAAAATCCCCCTACAATAATATTTAAATGGCCCCCAATTTGAATGGGCCCCCAACAATAATTTTGATCCAGGGTTCCCGGGCTTCCTCAATTTAATTTTTGCCAGCCAATTTAAATGGGCCCCCAACAATAATTTTGATCCAGGGGGCCCGGGCCCCCTCAATTTAATTTTTGCCAACCAATTTAAAAATTCCCCTACAATAATATTTAAATGGCCCCCAATTTAAATGGGCCCCCAACAATATAATTGTTCCGGGGGCCCGGGCTCCTTCAAGTTAATGTTTGCCAACCAATTTAAACGTATAACCCAAGTGAAATTAAGGGGTTTATCTTAAACGTTACTAACTGAGGCACTCATTTAACCTTTTTATGAACGTAATGCAATAACCAGGGACGGATTTGACATATGGCACAGTGCCAGGGGCCCCGCGCTCAAACGGTAAGATTTTTTTTTGGTCTTCACCTGTATTTGGCCGGAAAATATTGCGAAAATTCCAAAGTGCCAAGAGCTCAACTCAATGTAAATCCGGCCCGAGCAATAACATGGTTTGTAGGCGTAACTATCTACTGTACATTTTTCAATAACAATTCACCTCCACCTCGCCAGGTTTTATGAAACAAAATACTTTAAAAAGAAATTAGCTACAGTAAGGGGAATGCTCATTAAACAAATTTTTGAATTGAGAGGGCCTGGGCCACCTGGCCGTATATGTACTTCTATAACTGGTTTTTTTCATGACAAAACAATAATCTCTAAGGAAAATATTCGACTGGATTGTTATTTACTGCTAAAATATTGCAGGAGGCGATGTACTTTACTTCCCCCTTAGCTGGGCCAAATCACTTACAAAATTTAACCCCAAAATGCAAGATTTCAAATGTATTTAGGACTTAAATTGCAAGCAAAAGGAGGACTGAACAACTTGGATTTTTCAATTTGCTTTCAAATGTTAAAAATCTACGACTTTGAAATAGCTTTTAATACGTGCGAAATGTGATCCAATGGTATTAAAATAGCTATTTTTTCCAAAAAATTACAAAAAACCGCCCAGCGGCTGGGGGCTTCGTCTCCAGACCACCGTCTGTGACACGTTTGAATTACAGTACACGTCTTTACTCAAACATGTCTCCCAATTTAGACATTTTCGCACCTTAGGTATTTGTTTAAGCCCCCTCCTTGAACGAGCTCCTAAGCCAACACCAGGCCACGACTTCTGATCTTCCATTCTACGATATCTTTGTCCACACAAAAATTCCTCTTTCGAAGTTTCTGATGACGTCCCTGCATGTGATTTGTGGTTTGCTCCCCTCCAATCGAAAATCCTGGCAACGCCTATGTTGCGCTATCTGGCATTTTAGCATCATTTTAATCAGCTGAAGAGTAGAAGTGGTGCAAATTAAGATTTTTAATACACGCTAAAATCTTGCCTTTTTGAAAAGCTTTTTTCACCTTGAATTTACTACACTCTACCCTGGGCAAAAAAAGACCTAGCTCTTATTTTTTTTTATATCTAACTATCCATGGCTTCTTCTGAAGTATCAGCATTTCTACTAACTGCTGAGGCAGATTATATTTCGAATATTTTGTAGCCAATGTCATAATAGTTTAGTTTTTGCTGCTCCGCAAATTGCAAATAATCTGTCACCATAAATAGCTAAAAAATTGTAACTTTATTTTTTGGCCTTTCGCATAATATCATTAGAAAAAAACGTCTCATAATTTAGCAAGTGCCCTCCAGTTCTTTTTATGCTTATTTTTTCACGTTTTGCGCTGCTCAGGTCATTCAAACAAAAATTTTCCCAAAAAGGTCTCAAAATTGAGTTATTTTTGCAAAAAACGCAAAAATTGTTTTGCGTTTCTTTTCTGAAACCTCCGTCCAAAGTCACAAATTTTTACACCTGACCCATGCCCCCCATTTTGAAAATTTTTCATTAAATACATTGAACAGTGAACAAAAACCTTCTGCAAAAAACCGGTTGACCGGGCCGGTCGACCGGCCGGTCAACCGGCGATGATTTTGAAATTTACCGGTCGGGTCGAGAAAATCCTGACCGGTTCCATCTCTGGTACGGAAAACATTTTACTAAAAGCGCTGCGCAAGATGCACAATTTAGATTTTTATTTTGAAGCACAATCCAACTTCCGCAATCGCGGACCGGGGTTTTGCCATCAAGCGCATTAAAGCACAACCTAGCTTCCTCAACAGAAGGATAATCAAATTAAAAACACGAAGTGATGAATACTGCTTTGTTGTTAATTTAGGCAGAAAAGGAGCAAGTTATTTGTTATATAATGTTGATGTTTGACAACATTATGAAAATAAATGTTGTCAACATTTTGACAACACGATGGAAATGAAACAAAATCAAGTTTAAAACATGAAGTTGCGCAATTTACAAAACAAACAAAAAAAAATTGAAAACGCAGCGCAATTAATCCGCAATAAAATTTAAAGGCATTTGTCCACAACGCAGTTTTTGCAATTTCTTAAGATAAAAAATTAAGTTCAACACACCTTCCAAAATTGCGCAGGTTGCAAAAGTTGTATTTTGCGCTTTGAACTTTGTGTACCTCTGGCAAATGCTGCATAGATACAACAAACAAAAAATTCGCACAGATTTGGAGCAGTTCAACGACAAAAACTTCACTACGATGCAGCAAACAATTTTGGAATAAAAAGTAGTATTCGTACAATAATTCATAACTTAGAGCTGTAAGTACTGCAGTGACCGTAAATTAGCAAAAGTATTTTACTTACCAATTTAGGGGCCTCATCTTCCAGATGTGCTTTTGCAGTCTGTTCTAATCTGGAAATTTTTCAGCCTCTCAAGAAAGCGAAGATCCAGTTCAAGTCACACAATAATGCTCTACACTGACTATTATAATCTAAGCACACAGTGCGATAAATCAATACAATATAGCAATAGCAAAAAGAAGTTTTATGCTATGCTAACTTAATTACCGGCACGCACTGAGGTAAGTTTGCTTTCGGAATAGAATCGTATATCGATCAATTCATTATTCTTTTTCCTATTTCAAAGTTTTGAGCGCATTTGTATACCAAGCTACGCTTGATTTTTTACTTTCATTGCTTTTTTCTTTTTTTTTATTTCACATTCAAAGCAAAGCAGTACAAAACTGCTTCGCAGCAAAGCAGAAAAGAAATTTCTGTTTCTTTGCATTTTAACAATTGTGCGAATATTGAATACCAATATACCACATAAAACGAGTAACAGTTAATAAAACATCGGTTTGAGACCGAAAGGTTGTCAACTATCGATTCGATTCTTGAATTGACGATGCTTCGTTGTGTCCTTGAAAAATATAATTTCCGCTAATTTTTTATTGCGGCCAAGCAGCTACCCATAGCGTTGGCCCAGCTTGACAAAAGACAAAAAACCGAACCCAAAAAAGGGCGCTCTGTGGTAGTGTGTTTGACAGACGCAGAGTGCCTGGGCTACACTTATGAAAAAGTGATTACGAGTACAAACGCTGTAAAAATAATTTCAACTTACCTCGAAAGCAAAGCAAAATTTTTAGCATTAAATGCGTTTAAATAGACTGTTTTGGCTTGTTTTATTTTTACTTTATTTGCTTGTTTTAATTTGTTTGATTGCCGTTTCACTGTAACAACGTAGTAGAACACATTTCGGTTCTCTCCAAATCAGTCGCAGTTCCAAATTTAAAAAGTATCAATACCAGTTTTTTCATTAATACCAAACTAAAAATTATTCTAGTCTGTGGTTGCTTGCAGTGTTTTAAAAAGGGTTCGAAAACGAAGGGATAAAGTAAACATCACAGCAAGCTCTAAAAAATTAAATCGTGCAAAACCCAACAGTCTGTTTCGCCCGTAAACGGAACGATCAAGGGTAAATCTGATTTCAATAGAATCTACAAGTTATAGTAAGCAAATTTTATTTTTGGACTCAGCGACACACGATAAAATAATACACTAAAGCGTACAATATAAGTAGTACGATTGTTAAATCGTATACGATGTCTGAGTCCAAGGAGTGCCGAACAATGTTTCGCATAATATGTAAAAATTACTTTGTTTCAAACAGAATGCAAAAAAAATAGAAAAAAATATTTATTCGAATAAAATATAAAAATTATTTTACTATAATATCAATCATGACCGTGATTACAGAGCGTTTAAGAGTTAGGAAAAAAAATTAGATTTACAAAAATACAACACCTTACCGTTACAGTAAACCACGACAATATTAAGACATTAAAAATTAAAAACTAAAACCTATAACCCAACAGTCTGTTTCACCCATAAATTGGATCATTAGGGGTAAAGCTAAGCATATTAAACATGAACAATTGAAATCAAAATATCAAAAATAAAAACTAAAATCCAAAATATAAAAGCTGTAGTAGATTGGTAGATTGAAATCTACAAAGTAGTTGAGCTACACTGAACTGGCGCAAAATTTTAGCAGAACCCCGACATTGCTGTGATCGCTTGTTCTGTTAAAATTTTGCGCCAGTTCAGTGTAGCTCAACTACTTTGTAGATTTCAATCTACCAATCTACTACAGCTTTTATATTTTGGATTTTAGTTTTTATTTTTGATATTTTGATTTCAATTGTTTATGTTTAATATGTTTAGCTTTATCCCTAATGATCCCATTTATGGGTGAAACAGACTGTTGGGTTATAGGTTTTTAATTTTTAATGTCTTAATATTGTCGTGGTTTACTGTGATATTTGCTCTAACACTCCGTTATCGAGCACTTTAGAAACCCTGATATCAACCACTGACACCTTACCATTACATTGTTGCTGGTGGCAAATGTCGAAATCAAGTGACTTTTTTCTACTCACAATTAAATGTACTCAACGTATTGTACTTGGGTACACATGAAACTGCCAAAATAGTTCACCGCCACCCTCATTCCCGTCTTTCTCCACTACTTTCGCCCCTCTTAATAAAGTCTTGTCAAATATTTACTCGAATCATAAAAGCAGTCAACTCCTCATGCAGCCTTACTCTTCACATTCTTAGGTATTCCACTAATCGATTGCAAAGAAGTATAATGTATAACGGAGTCAAAATCCAGAATAATATTCCTTTAGCTATTAGGTCCTTACCCTAAAAACGATTTGATGTGCAATACAAAAAATTTCTAATTCAGTTGTAATCGATTATTCGGTCGGCTTCCCAATGCTCCATACCTCAGTCGTTATTGATTGCGTCATCATTAGTAATGCACCAATGACATCATTTATACCATAGGTGACTGCTTGACTCGAAGACCTCAAAATCCATTTGCAACCTCCTTACTAGTGCTTAGATAATCCACTTTACAGTACGTTGCGACTTTTTTACTCGTCTTTGTAGTGCTTTTATGCTTCGACTCCCTTACAAGTGCGCTACAACAATATGACTTTGTTATGCTGTTTCTATTTTGAGTTACTTAGTTAAATAAATTGTGCTGATTGATTGATTACCAGAAACTATATCTGTTGCTGCAAAACTGTTTGTTGCTGCAAAACAGTAAAGAAAACAATACCAAAGCTTCGATTAGTGTCAAATTTAACAGAAGAAATCCATAAAGCTATTGGTTGGTAGTGGGTGCAATCAGGGTTGTTAAGAAGGTGGGGCAGGAGGACAAAAATGCCCAGGCACGAGAATTTTGGGGGCTGATCAGATTTAGGTGGTCGCAAACGGTTTGAATATTGAGCTCAAACAAGTCCCTAGAAGTGTTCGGGTGCGACTTTTTAAACAAGGCAATATACTGGAATGTAGTAGTATACTTTAACAAGTTAAATTACTCCTGAAGTAAACTAGGCGGAACTAATTTAATAGTTCACAGAGACATCACGTCTTACAATCCTACTTCATTTGATTTCTCCGCGTCGAAATGGGTAATCATTTCAACCCCTATTGACGCAGGTGAGGAGGAGCCCCCTATCGGAGGAGCATTCCCGTGTTTCGAAGTCAACTGACTTCATCATCAGTGTAAAGAGGAGTCGACACAATGCAAGGAATTGCAGTATGCAATTCAAAGAATAGTTGATAATAATTGCAGTATGCAAAGCAAAGAACAGTAGGATACTATATCTGAACTATTGCAATCCAGCACTACTAACTTTCTAAACCCACTATATTATTTTTAATTTCTAAATTTTCAGAATGCCACGTTCAAACCTTAAATCAAATCATTTTATTGCTGTGAATTTAAAGGAGCTTTGCGTATTCTGTATGAATTGAAAAGCAATTTAAATGCAAACATGGTAAAATGGCTTCAAACAATCTAGTCCAAAAAACAACTTCGACACGTTACATAATTACGATGCGTATTTAGAGATGATATACTGCGATAACTTAAGTGAGGTTTCGCGAAAAGCACCGTTACAATCAGTGTCATCGCCAGAGCAACTAAAGTGAGGGGGCACTAGCTGAAAATGGGGGGGGGGCACTAAAATAAACTGAGCTTTTTTACATACGAACTGATATTTTACGGCAGCAAATAATGCGCTATTTTAACAATTTTGTACAGAGTTGCAAACGCGCCGACTAGTTTAGGCCCGAACCCGAACCAAACCCAAAAATATAAGCCCGAACCAGATCCGAACCCGAAAACTAATTTGAAGCCCAAATCATGCCCGAAAAATCCCAAAAGTTAAGTAACATCTGAAGATTTTGGCAATGTTGCCAAATTATTTTGATTATATTTCTGGGCACCTAAGACAAAAAGCACGCATCAGACCCAAACCCAACCCGAAAAGCCCGACCCGATATACAACTCTGATTTTGTTTTCATGACTGAAAAACGAGACGTATGAGGCCGGTAATGTTTCTTGGCTCATTTCGTAACCGGCCCGTATAATCGCTTGAGAAATCTGTCAGCAGCAGTAAATATGACCAGAAGCGCAATCAGGATTTTGCTAAGAGGGAGGACCTTGAACCAAAAGTAAAAGTTTTTGCACAAAAATTGTCTATTTTAGGCCCAGTGCTGAACAAACTGATGCAACTCAAGTGTATCACAGAGAGGTTTTGGGGGGCGAAGCCTCCAGCCGTAGGGTGATTTGTGTGATTTTGTGGCAAAAAATAACGATATTAACGCCGTTTCAATCACATTTCGCAAGTTTTTGAAGCCATATAACTACAGCAAATTGCTAAAATTTGGAAGTCACTGAAATAATTAAATTGTCTATCCCCTTCTGCCCTTTCATACTTCAGGTCTAGTCCAAAACATGTTTAAACGCTTGTGTTTTGGGGTTAACCTTCTAAATGACTTGGCTAAAGGGGGTTGAAGCCCCCTTTGCCTTTTTCTCCTGGTAGTGCCACTGACTACAACTTAAAAAATTTAGGTGTGCTCTAAAAAAAATCGAAAACAGCTGGTTTAAAAAAAATGTTTTCACGTATTGTTTCAGGTAATAACCATAAACGAAGTACCGGTACAGGTAACGATTTTAAAGGCTTACAACCCTATTCCGCGACACATACATCCGTAAAGGCGTGTTGATGAGACGGATTGTTGCGTCACGTTTTTGAGCAGCAGGTGGCGGCCAGCAATTTCGCAAAGAATCGAGAAAACTTTAAACGAGGAATTATGCTTGAACGTTATTATTCCTTTTGCATTATTGCCGGTTTCTTGTCGTTACGAGATTTTCCAAAAACATATTCTTGAGTAAAACAAAATGGGGAGCACAAGCAGTCGCTAGGGGTTGGGGGCACGGCCCCGCTGGCCCCCCATAGCGACGGCACTGGTAGTAATATGAAATGAATTATTGCTAACACAAACTAGGCGTAGGCTTTACCCTTTTTATCGTCCCAATCACCCAAGCGTCGCTTTTTGATTCGTATTTGCACAAAAAGAATAAAAGCAAATGAGCACCAAGTAGATCGCAGAACCATGAATTCGGCCCAAAAAGCGGATATGTGAAACAGTGATTTGACCTTTTTTTTATGTTTAGAGTGGTATTTGATCAAGCCGCATAAATTATGCTATGTAGCGGAGAAGCTTCAAAGCAAACAACCCTCTGCGCATTTTTTGGCGTCTTCGTATTTGGCCTTGATTTGCGGCGGTATAAAGACGTTGAAGTACGAACAAATTTTAAACTGTTCGTAAATTTTATTTCAAAAAATAACTCTGGCTAGCTATCATCTTTCTTTTTTTGACTTTGTTCATTTAATGTGAAAGTTGCCTATCAGCATTTAACAATCATCAAAACTTAGTGCCAAAGTTTTTATCCATGCTTTTTTCCTGTCGATTCTAATGGTACAAAGACTTTCGCTTCACCCTCCTTCACCAGTATCGTCTAATAGTAAAGGTGATCAAAATAGAAACTGAAGATTGAAAAATACCAGGCTAACAAAATTTACCACTTCATAAAGTCAGCGAAACTGGCTGTGCTTTTCATGAAGCATGACAATTTTGCTGGTTTTTGGAACTTCTATATATCGCGGTAATTGCCAATAGGCATCGGCATTTTAAAACTATTGCTCTTCATCTTTACAGTTTTTCGCGCAAATAAAAACCATCTAACATGTTTGAAGGATCAGAGGTCAAATGTTTAAAGGTTAAGGTCAAATGGATAGAGCATATGCTACTGATACGGTAGACTTGGGTTCAATTCTTAACTGGGTCAAACCAAAGACAATAAAAACTGATGTTCACAGCTTCCTCGCTTGACTTTGAGCAATTTATTGACAGTGCGGAGCCTCCACCAGGCGGGCAGGTGGTAGCTTGACTTGAAGACCGAAAGATACCTTCACCAGCTGTCTCCTGCCAAGGCAATTTAGTCAATAAAATGTAATTTGAATTACTGTGCAAGGAATTCGTATATTGATTGCTGTTTGCTGATGCAGTTATTTTTTGCTACTTTTGCACTATTCTCCTAAAACAATAATTTGTTGCTTAAAGGAAACAAACTTGCTGCTCCGTTTAAATGTAAAAATAATCCGCAGTGAAGAATGCTATATTATTACACACTTGGTATAGCAAGTGCAAAAGCTTCAGTTCTTCGTCCAGAGCTAACAACGTCAGAAACTGAGACAAACTTCCAATATTGCTTCAAGTAAAAACCTAAATACTTTTAAATGTCTGCCAGTTGGAACCTACTTGCATTGCATGCAGTAAACAACCTAGTAACTCATTTAACGATATGTTTTACGATCCATAAACCGATTGTAACAACGGTTTTGCTAGTTAATCATTAACTTTTTCAATGCCTGCTCAATGCTCATGCAAAACAATTGTCTGAACATAATCGGACTTTCGTGCTGATAATCACAGTAATATGGTAGTACATTGTGCAACCTTAAGTTTAATTTTTGTTATGTAATCACTAAACCTGCGGTTGTTACATTTCAACCGAGACTTTTTGAGCAAATTTTTTTTATTTAAAGCAACGTTCTCCAATGTATTTTTATTTACGTCGACGTTTACGTCAACTACGCCAACTTAAATAAAAGTACATCGGTCGAGAACGTTGCTTCAAATAAAATGTTTCATCTGATGAGCTTCTAGCTTCATTTTCAAACAAAATAAATTTTGCAAAATTGTTTAAGAAAAAATAAAATAATATTACGTCACCAGCTAAACCCGCTACAAGTTGTCACAAAAAATTTAAAAAGATCAAGAGTACAGGATTCGACGCCTGTCTGCAAAAATAGAGATTTTGTTTGCAAATTGTCCAGTAACATTTTGATTATTTCTCAAACATAATCAGTATTTAAACTGTAAAATTTTGCATGGGGAACGCTTCTGCAGCCTTGACTAAACACATTCGAAATGCCAAAGTAGTTTAGTGGCAATTATGTAATTCCGTCCCCAAAATCAAATGAAGACCAAAAAAAGAAAAAGGTCTTCACCGAAAATTGGGACTATATTCGGTCGGAATTTGTGGGATTTATTCGTGCTGACAGGCGCTTTTTCGTCTGATCATCCAGCGCTCAGATTTCGATGGGGGGACGCTAAATCTCGATCTCGACGCGTCTTCCCGCGTCCCCCCGACAATTTAAGTACTGAGCACAATTAAGCATTCATGACTATTTTCTGAATTTTTAACTCTTTATAGGCGTCGCACAAGAAAAGTTCTTCCTAACTAAACAGCAAGTTTTACCTTAAGTTTATTTTAACATAGTTTAATCGTGAGAATATAAGGGATTAATAGAACTTTTCGGACAAGTTCTGAATTTTTTCATTGTTTTTGAAACATTATTGGGTATCAAAAAATTTTAAATTGGCAGAGAATTATGGGTTTTTACTCCGTGATATTTAAAACCATTTTGCATTTATTTCGTTGTGGTAAATCTTGAACTGTTTTAATCGTTTGCATGATATGTAAAAAAATATTAGCAATCCAGCAAGTTCAAAAATTTTGGTACCCTGTATTAATGTTGTTTCCAGGTTTGAATTTTTACCTTAATGAGAAAGAAATTGTTTTTTGTCTGATAAATTGGTAGCAATTAGATCATGTGAAACATACAAATCTTATACCGTTGTGTTCTTTAATATGTTTTTACCTATTTTTAGTTTTTCTTTTCAGCCATGACAGAGTCAAACGCTTTTTAATAATTTTTTAATTTTTAATTTTTATTGATGCATAATATTCCAGCAATTTTGAGCATGGACCGAATGATACGACAATTGAGTTATTGTTTTGTTTTTATGATTGATTTTATCTGGTTCTTAAAGTTGGGGAGATTTAGTTCTTTAACCATTCTTTAAGCTTTTTGATAGTGAGAGAGAGAGAGAGAGAGAGAGATAGAGTTTATTTTGAACTTGCTGTATAATACAACATACACGAGTACATCAAACTGGATTTATTTCAGAGAAAAGACGCAAAGGACCATGTAACAGCTAACCGGTAGCCGTGTCTGCTGCTCCTCTACGTTCAAATAGAACAAGCTTATGTTTTGCAAATCGCCACTCATATTAACGCAATAATTTGCACAATATGCGGCTTCGCTTGTGTAGGCTGCAGTAATCTTCTTACAGTATATTGTTCAAGCGTTTATCACAGATGGTTGATTGGAATAAATCGTGTTGTTTTGCTGTTAAGCCCTCTTTATTTTCAAAAGTAATTCTACATTGATGGGGTACAAAGCATAGCATGAGGTAAAGCTGATAGCAAGGCTAGTAAGACGCTATTTAAAAGTACTATGAAAACTAAAATCATGATATTAGTACTACAGCTTCAATTTATTTAGCCGAACATACCGCAAGCAATGAACATGTTATATGGTATTAGTACAGTATATGAAGCTGAAGAGAACCTTAGTAATCGTCTTCCACCATAAAAAGAACATTTTTTTTTCCAATAATAAATAATTTTGTTTTCATAGCATAATTTTAATTCAAGATTGTACCGGTACTGCAGTAGTTGCATTATCTTCATCTGAAGATTATTCATTAGAAGCATTTTATTTTCTCTGCTAATTTTTTTACCTCGCTTTGTGAAAGAAACTATTAAAATTATCCAGTCGATTTTTGTAAGTTTAATGCTCTTGGCAATTAGTCAGTGCTTACTGGATAGGTTTCAAACTGTAGAGATCTAAATACTTTAGGCCAAGAAAGAATTTTTTAAAGAAGCTTCTTTGGTCGATGTTTCAGTTGGTGTTACGTAAATTTTCCAAAAAAAAGGTTATGATGAATTAGCACATTAACATTTGATTTAAGCAATATTTTCATCAAATGGTTATGAATTTGCTTATCTTTTATTCCATAAAAGTCATCTGAAATAATTTTAGGTTAGCTGGTTGCAACAGATATCAAACGTAAAAGCTTAAATCTGGAAAATTATGCGTGGTGATGCTTTCAAGTCATGAAAACAACAAATTTACGAGGATTGCTCACGCATTTGAAATTACTGGTTATCTTGGTTCAAATAAAACGTAAGAAAAAAACATGCTAAAAGGTGTACCTTAAAAATTTTGGGAAAGCATTAGGAAATGTTGAACTTCGGAAAGATAATCAAGGTCGATAAATTAATTGATCGGCAGCAGAGAGGGCAAAAGCTTAATTTTTACAACGTCCTTGCTTGCACGATCTTAGTTCAACCCGCTCCTTGGTTATAAAATAAAACACTTTATGATGATTATCTCAACTTGGTGGCTTCGAACAAGCAGCAAATTCAGTGAACAAGAATGCGAAGAAATCTACAGGAACATTGAATTTTTGAAAACACGTAAGCAGGCGCGGATTCCTAATCAAATCAAATCTTTCATTATATTCGCTGAACTACGCCCGAAGTGTGTGACGAGTTTGCAGGGTCCATCTCCACGTCATTGCGCCCGTAGGCAACACAGCTCCTTTCGAAGACATGTTGCAGCGGTGGCGAGTAGTTGGCAACACCACGTCCTATTTGACCGGCCCGAGGATTGCACCTTGGACCTCCCACTCCATAGACGAGAGCGTTACCGCTTGACCAACTGGCCGGTGGTGCGGATTCCTTCGAGCAAAAAGTAGTCATTGCAATGAAGAGTGCTTGGATCATCATAGACCATTAACTTTGGACTTACCGTCTGGCGCTGTTCGGTGACAGGAGGGTAAATAAGCACAACAAAAGAAAATTAGATTTTGTTGTTTGATGATTTTTTCAACCTGTTTCAAAACCAGGCATTTTTATTCTCGGAAATGATGGAAATTTATTGTTGAACATACCGTGAAGTGCTTCTTGAAAAATGACACACTAATTCAATGTTTTTTGTAGGATATGATGAACTACATTAAACCGAGCAGTCATCAAAGGATAATACTGCAAAAACTTAATCGTTTTTTTTTTTGTTAAGATTTGTTGGCTCTAATAGTTAAAACTGCTGACATCGAAACGGCTATTGAAGGAAAAAAAGCAGTTTTGAGGTGCACGTATTCTAATCGAAATCCTGCTGATCGATCTGTTGTCGTGCTATGGCAGAAGATAAACTCAAGAACTGGGACGTCAAACACAATTTTTAACTCCTTGGTAAGCGGAAGCTAGATCAACAACATGGCATCAAAAGTGTTGCATTCCTTTGTTAAAGTTTTAAAAATTGTTACTTCATACTTTACCTATACCTATAAGAGTAGCTTATTATAGCAGCGATGCCTTAAGCATCAAAGTAAGGTACGACAACAACTGGTAGTCAAACTAACTGCTTTCATGTTTAAAATAAGTTGTTGCCTTTGGTGGACTAAAAGTAACTACTCAAATTTAAAACCGTCTCCTCCACGTGACAGGAGGATAAAGGTGCATTAATCAATCATCAGTTTCTTACAAATTTGATATTTCAACACCCGTAATGATTCTTGCTGAAAAGGAACTTTTATTGGTTGTCTTGTTAATTGCAGTTTAAGCTTTTTTTGTACATTCGTATGAACCACGCATTCTGCGTTTCTCTACCCACACCAACACAAAGCATACGTTTGGGGTTTTGTTTGCCAGTCTTTCGTCAGACTGGGCCACTACAACAGGCAGACAGCTTGGTCCCAATTGGAAATAAGCGTAAAGTCTCTTTCCCTAGGACGTAACGACGCATTACCAGTTCGGGAATCGAACCGGGAGTCAGCAACCTTTCGATCACTAAATTCCTTTTTCATCTTACTATTCATTTCTGCATTGCATGAAAGCTTCAACGACGTGCCTTAATTCAACTTAAATCTTTCGCAAAACTAAATAATCAATTGTACTATTACTGTATTGACCATCCAGTTGATATTTATGATTTAAGCAATTTTACTGCGCTTGGAATTTAAAATTGATACGTCCAATTGCATATTCTTGGACTGATTGTTTTGATTTATTGCTTTTCATCAGATAAGTGGAAGCAGCGTAGATGGACTTAAATTAGTAGGACTCGCATCACTTCAAATAAACTCAGCAAGTCCTAATGATTCAGGAATCTACAGATGCCAAGTGACTCCTCTCCCAAGTTTTGAGCAAGGCGAAGCTCTCACACATCTTCAAGTATTGCGTATGTTAGCTGCACCGTTTATTGACATAAATAAACAATTAAAAAAACACAACGAAAGTTACTTAAATAGTTTACCTTGAGTTCAATTTTCAGTCAGGTTAAACTAAACTGAACTAAAACTCAGGCTTCACCAATTCATGTTCGCACTCTGCAACACGTTCAACATTAAAAAAAGTCAGTTAGAGCCTTAAAAACGCGAGTTATAGGCAGGATTAGTCAATGATTTAATAGGAATTAGGAATTAATAACTTTACGATTAATGAATAAGCTTATAGCTGACAGTTATTTAATTTATTTCCTAAAGGCCTATTTCACATGTTTCCGCGATCACCTTGGAGTGGATCTTATTCAAATAAAATAACTCTTATTTAAAAAGAATAACTTCATAGTCAAATAGATTGCTTCAAACTTTGCGTTTGTAAATATGGACTTTTTGAGTAAAACTGACCAAAATAATCATTAATTCACAGTACATTATTAGTTGCAAAGTAATGCGGCAAATCGTTCCTTGATTGGTTTTTGAGTGATTCAACTTTATTTAAATAACTAGCAACTCTACTGGTGGAGGCAACTTAAGTTAGTTTATTGAAAAATAAATGAAAATTATTCACATTTCCAGTAAATTAAGCAGAGTTGTAAACGGGCCGACTAGTTCAAGCCCGAACCTGGCTCGAACCCGAAAATATAAGCCCGAACCCGGCCCGAGCCCGAAAACTAATTTAAAGCCCAAATCATGCCCGAAAATAACCGAAAGTTAAGTTAGGTCTGAAAAATTTAGCAATGTCGCCAAGTTATTTTGACTATACAGTATTTTTGGTTCACTTAAGACAAAAAGTATGCGTCAGGCCCGAATTAAGCCCGAAATTTTTGTCAACTTTAGGCCCGAACCCGGCCCGAACCTGAGCCCGACCTGAAAAGCCCGGCCCGACTTACAACTCTGAAACTAAGCTTGTGCATTGCGTATTCATCAGCTGAATTTAAAATTAGTGATAAAATTTTCGAATGTGTTTTAATCTATTAAAGAGACTCCGCTCAAAATAGATTTTATTGAAGAAATGAGAACCACTTAGAGTGATAAAGATGTGTTCCGAGCCTTGTTTCATCATTCCCCTTATCTTTAAAAATATGTTTAATTCGTTTAACTCGGTATACCTCGGCAGCTCTGCGTTTCGAACTTTCTTGACATCAGAAAAAATTGACTTTGGAAGATTTCTTGCAGAATAAGAAAGGCGATATTCGATAATCGAACATCGCGTTTCTTATTCTGAAAGAAATTAGGTCAATTTGCAAAATTTCTTTCGATAATCGAACATCGCGTTGCTCATTCTACAAGAAAATTTTTAAAGTCATCCTTTTCTGAGATCACGAAAGTTCGAAACGCAGGATTGTTATTGATGCGGAGTCAAACAAATTAAACTTATCTTCGCAGATAAGGAAAGTAGTGGAACAAAGTTTGGAGCACCTTTTTGTTACCTCAAATAGTTGTCATTTCTTCCATAAAACCGATTTCGAGCACTATCGCTTAAAGAAATTGACTAAATCATCTTTCCCTTGTTCAAGCCAGTTGGTCGAGCAATAGCACGTATGTCTCTTGAGCTGGAGGTTTGAGGTTCAAATCTTGGGTCGGTCAAACCAGACGCATTGTTACCATCGACTCGCCACCGCTGCGTCATATCTTCGGAAGGAGCTCAGTCACGTTAACGCAAAGATGGGCCCCGCAAACTTGTTACAGGCTTCAGCATAATACTGCGAGTATAACGAAAAGATTTGATTATATTTTTCTGCTGTCTTTTTTCTAATATTGTTATAATCTATAATAGACTTGCTTTTTAGATCCTCCTAAATTTACGATTCCAGTTAACAGCACTTTTTATCTGAATGTTAACGACCAAGCTATTCTCCCATGCTACGCTACAGGAGAGCCAAATGATATCACTTACACATGGTCAGTATTCCATGTTTGCACTACGGAAGGGCAGCATAATTTCTTAAAAAAGCAAAAAATGAAAAGGATTATCTTTGGAAAGCCTCTAACCAACACATTGAAAAAGCTGGAATGTTTTTTTTTTGCAATGCGTGTATTTCAAAAGCATTTTCCTTAAGCAAAATGCAAAGACAGTGATTTTGATCCCTGACTGTGATGGCTCCGTTAGCTAAAGCTTTTGTCTCTTTGCGGCCGTGAACGGCCCAAGTCTATTTCTCATCAAGCGTTTTCTGTTTCTTGCCATCCATCGTATTTTAAGTTTTGTGAAGCTACAAAACGTATGTGTGTTACCACTACTTAAATTGTAGGGGGAGGGGACCCCATCGAGAGTCAGCGTTCCTCCGTCGAGATTTAGCGTCACTCTATCGAGATTTCAGCGCTGGATGATCAGACAAAAAAGTGCCTGTTAGTACAAATAAATTCCACCAGTTACAGCCAAATATAATGCCAAATTGCTGTAAAGACCTTTTTTTTGTTCTTCACTCGATTTAGGGAAAAGAATTACTACTTGAATCATAATCTCCACTAAATTTCATTCGCATTCCGAATGCGTTTGGTTAAGGCGGCAAAAGCGTCCCCCATGCAAAATTTTATAGTTCAAGTACTGTGTGCATAGGCGTAGCCAGAATTTTTGACTGGGGGGGCCCAAACCACAAATCACATGCAATGACGTCATCAGAAATTTTCGAAAAAGTAACTTTTTGTGTGGCAAAGATATCGTAGAATGGAAGATCTGAAGCCGTAGCTTGATGGCACTTAGCCAGGTTTTTGGTAAAGGGAGAGGGCAAAAACTAATTGTTAAAAAGTGTAAAAGTCTAACTTGGAAGACGTGTTGAGTAAGCTAGTGTACTCAAACGTATCACAGACGGGGGTCTGGGGGCAGAGCCCCCAGCCGCCGGTGGCTATGGGGGCCTGGGGGCAAAGCCCCCAGCCGCTGGGCGATTTTTGTAAGTTTTTGGAAAAAAAGCTATTTAAATCCCGTTGGATCACATTTTGCTCAAGTTCAGAGCCATTTCAAAGAACTAGATTTTTAACATTTCAAAGCCAATCGAAAAACTTTAGTTGTTCAATCCTCTTTTAGCAATTAAATCCCAAAACACGCTTAGAATCTTGCATTATGGTGTAAAATTTTAATTGTAAGTGATTTAGTCTATAGGGAGAAGTAACGAACATTGCCTCCTGCAATAATTAAGCAGTAAATAATTAAGTTCATAATAACGTTAAACGAGGGCCTGAAGTGGCAACTTTTAGGTCAAAACTCTTAGATTTCTCACAAGTTTTGCATATAAATTGTTAAAAATTTGCATTAAGGGGCCCCTGGCCCGGGAACCTTGGTCGTCAGTCAGGGGCCCTTGGGCTCCCTGGTTGCCAGTTAGAGGCCCCGTAGCCTCTTGCTTGTCGGTTAGGAGCCCAGGCCCCTTGGTTGTTAATTAGGGGCCTCGGGGCCCCCTGGTCATCAGTTAGGGACTCTAGGACACCCTTGTTGTTGGTTAGGGGCCCTGGGGCCCCCTGGTCATTAGTTAGGAGGGCCCCAGGGCTCTTCATTGTCGGTTAGGGGGCCCCTGGCCCCCTGGCTGTTGGTTAGGGGCACCAGGCTCCCTGGTTGTCAATTAGGGACTCCGCGGCCCCCTGGTTGTTGGTTAGGGGCTCCCTGGTTGTTAATTAGAGGCCCCGGGCCCCCCTAGTCGTCAGTTAGGCACTCCGGGGTCCCCTGGTTGTTGGTTGGGGGCCCCCTGGTTGTCAGTTAGGGGCCTGGGGCCCCCTGGTTGTTAGTTAAGGGGTCCCCTGGTTGTTGGTTAAGGGTTCCTTGGTTGTTAGTTAGGGGCCCTGGGGCCCCCTGGTTGTCAGTTGTGGGCCCCCTGGTTTTCAGTTAGGGATCCCGGACCCCCTGGTTGTCGGTTAAGGATTCCAGGGCCCCCTAGTTGTTAGTAAGGGCCCCCTGGTTGTTAGTTGGGGGCCCCGGGACTCACTTGTTGTCATTAATATTATTGTTAATTACTGTTATGTGCGTAATTACTGAAAAAAAACTGCAGCTAAACATCACTAGGCTATGTTGTCATAACTTTTTGTCGTTAGCGGTATTTGATTGGGGGGGGCCTGGCCCCCCCCCCCCCCTGGCTACGCCTATGACTGTGTGTTACGTTAAAATTCATTCAGGTTTTATTGGCCGATACACGGAATTGAAGAAATACTCATCGGAAGACGATACATGCAACTAGGACCGGAAAATGGAAAAACATTGAGAGTTCGTAAGTAGTCATTTATTGTAATTCTATTACAGTACATTTTTATTCGCCTATAGTTGTCTTGGCCTGGAGACAACAAAGAACTTTTTGGTCTTCCAGTCAAGCTGCCACCTGCCCATTATTTTACATTCATCGTCAGACAGTGGAGGCTTCACACTGCTCTTTTCTTAATGCTGAACGTTAGGCAGAGAAGTTGTTGATACCGTTTTTCTAATTTTTGGTTTGATCCGACCGGGATTTCGACCTCGGTTTACGGTTTCATGAAATTTTCTTAAAACCATCTAATCTGTGATTTCCAATACTTTTTAACCGAAAATTGTTTGTCAAAAGTTTTGAAAGAATCTATAAAACTGTTTTTTTAATTGAACACTTTCAACTGGTCAATGTTTTTGATATTTCTACATTTTTGTTGGTACTTCTGCGTTAAACAAGCAGCAGTCATAAATAAGCTTTCATAAGCATGTTGGATTATAGATCAGACTTCGGCATTGCAGTATCAGAGGATTTCTGCCGATGAAGGCGGTAATGCATTTAATGCAGGAGTTTTTGACCTTTTTTTTCTCGTTTACCCCTTGCCAAATGAAAACACTATAATTGAAGACCTTAGAGGCAAATGTTGTTAAGTCACTTTTTGCTGTTTTGAGTAAATTGAATTTAAAGGTTTTGCAATGTCACAGACGTCAAACGAAACGTTTTTTTCGTAATTTTTTAGCAATATTTTGTGCCTTTGGGGCGTCCAATGGTACATGTCAAGTTTGGTGCAAATCGCGTCCCAAATGGCCGAATTATGGCCAAAAAACGATTTGACTTAACAACATTAACCTGTCACAAGAAGGTTTGACTTAACAACATTTACCTGTCACATTTTGGAGGAGAATAATATTTCTGTTGTTACGTAATAAAAAATTAAAATTACAATCAAAAATTAAAAATTTTTACGCGCATATATAACCACGAAAGTGTTTCGATTCAATATCAGTTACAACTAGTTGTACCGGTAGTAGTGTAGATTACCAGATAATGAAGCCTACAAGTAAATTATCTCCAGGGCGTCCCTCATGGGCACCACCTTTTCTAGTTTCGGTTGTTAATTGGGTTGCAAGAATTCCGGTGATTGTTGCAAGCTGCTCAATGTAGCACAGCAGTCATTTTAGAGTTGATAAGCCTACTTAGATAGCCTAGTAATTAGAGATAATATTCCTTGAAACATCAGCTGTACTTGG
This sequence comes from Trididemnum nubilum, assembly GCA_963965965.1. NCBI lineage: Eukaryota > Metazoa > Chordata > Ascidiacea > Aplousobranchia > Didemnidae > Trididemnum > Trididemnum nubilum. The sequence continues at coordinate 13,365,141 of OZ014488.1, read as the reverse complement.
CTGCTACATTTTGTGGGTAGGCTAAGATGACAAATGGTGTAAGTCATGGGGTGGTTCATTAATTTTTTGACTTCTTTTCAAGAAAACTTTGCTTTATCAAACAGCAGGATTAAGTGCCTGTCAATCTTAAGAACTGGTAGCAGTTATTGTTATGCACAGAGATGAACAGCGCTATCTCAAGCTTTTATCTCTCATCAGCAGCCTTCAGAATATCTAAACTGTCTAAACCAAAAAATATTCCCCAGCCAGCTCTCGGCCAAACTGAACAAGCTTTTTCAGTTATTGTTATATTATTTTCTAGTTTGCTTAATTTACTCGAAATTTATAAGTGGTAGTAGGCTAATATTCTAGCATTATACAAATATTTTGTGCATAATACTGCATTAACAAAGAACAAACATTAAAAACATAACCATTCTAAACGTTTTTAGCCCTTTCGAGTCGGATTTTGTTTTAGGTTAATATTTATTTTTTTCATCTCTATGTCATGTATATATTTTTTTTCTCTATGTCATGTCGAAGGTATGCTGCCAATTATGATGATGATTTTTTTTCTAGTTTCTTTAATCGTGGGACACTAAAAAAAAGATGTTACATAAGTTTGCGTTCAATTGCGATCAAGCTACGAAACCAAAAAAGGACCCTTATTAGCTGCTCAAAAATAGCGTTTAAATCCTGAAGCAAAATCCTAAATGCAGTAATAGCAAATGCCTGGTTGTTTAAAACTAATAAGAGCCGCAAGTAACTCATTCTAACTACTTTTGTTAGTATTCATATCTTTACTACAAATAAGCTTTGTCGAGGTGATTTGGGAATTAGGAAACCCATTCTGAATATTTTATTAACCTTGCTTTAGCTAAAATTTGCTGAGCGCGAAAATAATAGATTTTTGTTAATCTCTGCTGTCACCTAGCGACAAAATATTTGTGAGATAGATTGTTTAAGCATATTGAAGTACACAATATTAATTGTAACATATTACAGTTGCAATACTTAAATTTTTGGGGGAACGCGTCCCCCCATTGAGAGTTAGCGTCCCTATAATAATCAAAAAAATTTTTCCACGTTATTCAAAGAGTCGAACAGTATTAAACGAGCACAGAAGTGGAGATATCCAAAGCTAGACGAATCCTAATTGATAGCCTTGGCGTTGACATCAACCTTCTTGACTCAGCCAGTTTAGAGATATTTTACTTCAAACACGACATAGAAGCCTCTTTAATCATAATTTTATTGGCAACCCTGACGTTTATTATATCGGCGACGCCATTTTAGTTTATCCTAAGACAATGCCGCAAATCATTCTATTAATTAGGATAAGCAACATAAGTCTTTCAACCAATATACATTATAGGTTGATCTTGAAGAGCCTAACGGCGAAACAGCCTGTCGGGGGCATCATTTTAACGATGTTAGAGGTGTTTTTGTTATTTTTGCCATATAGGTTTATGTAGATCATACGTCGTATTTACGGAGGACCTTAATTACGTCGTGTTTGAAGTAAAATATTTCTGGAACAGCTGGGTCAAGAAGGATGGAGACAGCACTAATCTAATCTAATACGATTGACCTAACTTTAGATACCCCCATTGATTTTGCTTCTAGTCCTAGTTTATGTAAAGTAGGTAATCAATATAAAAGACAGCTAAAATAAAATGTTTTTAAGGAGCAGAGCAATTAACTAATTGATAGAAACTTGTTCGTGAGGCCGAGAAAATATGTGCGACTCAAGCGTTTTATAGAGTGAGTATGAGGGTGGAGCATCTGTTAAGGCAATTATAGTGATATTCTGGCAAATAATAGGCTTTGAAGCGCCATTTTGATCAATTTTTGCAGATTTTTATCGCCATTTGAAAGATCTAAATTGTTAAAATTCAGAAATCATTTAAAAGAGTTAAATTTTCAGCCCCTTCAGCACCCCTTACTTACAGGTCAAGTACAGCTATGACCAAGGGTCCGGGTCCCCTCCATTCAAATTTAATAATATGTTCAGTATGCATTTCCCATAGTTGATTTTTTTTTTTGAAGTTTGTCGCGTAAAACTTGACGAGGTGGATTGTTATTTAAAGTTGCTCCTGCAATAGATGATTAATTGCATTGATTCAGCTCATAAAAAGATTAGATAAAAGTCAGAGGTTGACTTTTAGGACAAAATTTCGTCTAAATTACTGTATTCCTCAAATAACGAGAAATTTAGGTACTTCTCCAGATTTTTCAGTCTTGTAAATTTCCCAGTCACAAATTACTTATAAACTTTCGTGATTCTTTTCGTGTTTGAAGTCGTCTTTTAAAGTGACGCTAAAAACACTTTTTAAGCAATCAGCAGTGGTCGAATGGATAGAGCGTCTGCTATTCAAACAGTAGACTCGAGTTCGTTTCTCGGCGGGGTCTAACCAAAGACTATATAAGTTATAAAAACTGGTACGTAATCACAACTTCTCTGATTGAGGTTCAGCAATAAAAAGCAAGAGTGTGAAGCCTCCACCGTGTGTAATAAATAGGTGGGCAGGTGGCAACTTGATTCGGAAACCGAAAGGCTCCTTCGCTGTCTTTCAGCCAAGCCAATTTGGCGAATAAACTGTAATTGCAATTTCAAAAACTAATCTCAAAAGTAACTTACCAAAGGGATTTTATCTTTATAGCTTTGCTCAGCTGTGAACAACTAGGCTATACGCTTTCTGAGATAAAGTCAGAAAATAGATCGTATATTATAGGGATATTTTGCGATAAGCTGGAGCAAAGTGTTCTGTTGATATAGAGGTCAACAAGAATTTCCGAACTAAGTAGATCCACCTTCATTCAGCAAACAAATGTTTGGTCGACACGAAATTCGTGTTTCTTTATTGTTGAAATACACTACATTAAATACAAGTAACATTAAAATAAAAAGCACACGAAAAAGTCGATGTATAACTTAATATATAGCTTGACACTAATAGTTCTCCAAGTTTTAATATGTGATCTCTAATCTACAACAATTTCCATTTCATATAGCGCAAGCCCAGGTGTTTGGTAGATAAAAATTCAGAACTTATTGATGTCATACTGTAAATTAATTAAAAATTGGATAAGAATTAGAAGAAGAGCTTGGAAAATAAGTCACCATGGTTTTTCAAGGTTGATTTTTTTCATTTTTTATGAAAGCTGGCAATCATGGAATCGTGATGTTCTGCTAATCAAGTTTTGTGCATACCTAAAAAATAAAACTTTTTATTGTTAAACTCCAAAAAATAAGTATGGAAAGATACCGGTAAAAAAAAAAAGTAAAAATATACAAGCTGAAGTTGTACCGCTGGAAACCGCAAGTCTTTATCATGTAGACGTGCTAACGATACAATGCGAGGCCATATACAGGGTGTCCCAAAATAAATGAAAACCATAACTTTGCTAATAAATATCTTAATTTATTGAAACCCTATTTTTGCTATTTTTCAGATTCAATAGGAGTTACAAATAACAATTTTTAGTTAAAATCCCCTAGGCTTGGAAATCAGAAAAAAAATTTTTTGCGCTAAGGCTTAAATAGAGACTAGATCTAATAAAACTGTTCAAACATGTTTTTGCAGAAAGTTTAATTTCAACACTTGTCCTGGAAAATACCAAATAGTCTTGTGGTATCGTAACTTTCCAACCTACAGAACTGTTAACACTAAAAGCCCGGACCGGTCATTTTTGTAGTTGGTGAGGTTGTAAGCTGACGCACGTGCCTGGTATACAAGCATGAAACAACTAATGGGCACTGGCTATTACAACAGCCTCATGTGCTTATAGATACTGCATACCACTGGTAAGTACAAGGTTATCAAAAACCAAACTTTGTTTTGCTGAAGGCCGTGATTCAAAAGGTAAGCTGCATTGCCTCCCCCTCCCCTCCTCTTATACAAGCCACTGTGAAGCTTTGTTTATTCTTGAAAGTACAAAAAAAACTGTGAAAACTTAAACTTCGTTTAACGGCCGGAATTTTTTTAGGGCTTGTTATTGTATTCTTGTTATAGCATTCTGTGCAACGTAGTGCCTAACAGTTTTCAATTCTTACGTATGTAGTTTTAATTTTGCTGATTTTTTTACACCAAATATAACTACCGAAGATTTTAGCTTTTGGGGCCAAACTTGAAACTTTTTTATCAAAAAAAATCGCACTAATGTTTTAACAAAGCCATAAATTTCATTTAATGCATTGATTGACGTCGTGATATTTTTCCTACCCACATTACTTTATATAATCTTGATCTGACAGTCAATTTAGTTAAAAATTGAGACCGTTTATTACGAGTGTGACATTTCCAAAGCAAAAAATTCCATAATTTCGACATTTATTTGATTGCGTATTTGCTAAAAAATTAACTTGCAATATTATCGGCAATTTTTAAATTCCTATTGAACATCTATTAGTTGATGAATTATGACGAAACACAGCGAAAATGAAAACTTTTGCTGCATGCATTTTTATTGTGATAAACGAAAATAAGGCAAGAAATGAATATTTTTATTTCACCGTCAGATAACCCTTTATTGGCAAAGGCACAAATATCGATTTCAACTCAGTTTGGTTAAAAAAATGATAATCAAAATTTCCAAACATTAATTTCGTTTTGTTGCCAAACGTTGTTTTTCATATATTCACAGCATTTTATCAAAACAATAGTGTTTTCTCGTTTTGGACATAAGTTGTAAGTAAGGGAAACGGGGGCGTGAAGGGGCTGGGCAACTCAATTCTTCAACTGGCTTTCAAAATTTAGCGCATTATTTTTTTCAGATGGCTCTAAAAGATACCAAACTTGATTCGAATGGTGTTCAAATAGCAATTGTTTATTTCAGAAAAAGCATAAAAATTGCCCGGCAGCTTTTAGCTCCACTTCCAGACCCCGTCTATGATGTGCATAAGTTGAACCGGTTTGTTTGGCACGGCCCCAATTGCGACATTTTTAGGAATAAATTGACCTTTGGATTCAAGCTCCCCTCAACCGCTTGAACAAAATCCTAGTTGCGCACCTGCAGTGAACACTAGAAATTGTATATTCATTCTTTTCACAAAATTAAAATTTGATTTCCGAATACAAATTCGTTAAGAATAGTGGCATCGCAAGAGGGGCGGGGTTGGTGGTCCGCCCCGAGTGTCACCATTTTGTTTCTTTTTTTTGTTTTCTTTTGAGACCGAAAACCCACTGGTTGGTAGTCAAAGACCTTTTTCTTCTTGTCATCACATACTTTTGGACCGAAAGCCAACTCGTATTGCAGCGAAGACTTTTTTTTTTTTTTTTGGTCTTCACCTATTTTTCGGCCGATAAAGGGTGCCACCACGAAATCCCGCCCCGGGTGCCACCACACCATTGTTAGCTACGCCTCTGGTTAAGAAGCTTCTATTCCTTTAAAAAAAGAAGGCTTTATTTCACCGAAAATTTTTATCTACTTTTTTATTAATTCTTACTGAAATCTAATCCAAATTCATATGCTTGGTCTAAAACTATTCCCAAATCGAAACCAAACCCTAACCTAAACCCTAATCTTAACCCCTAAATAACAAAATGAAAAAATGCACAGAGCTGGGAAGCGCTGTTTCGAGCTTTTAGCTCTCATCGGGACGTCAAACTTGTCGGAAAATGAAAAAAGCGCGGATGAATATTTCTCAGTTTCGTTTTATTCTCTTTAACTTGAAAATTTTCGGTGAAACAGTCACTACCTTAAAGTATTGTTCAAATATCGTCAAGAATCATGTAAAATGGTTGGCGTGCGAGCTTCCGTGTAATCTATATGCCAAAAAAGAACAATATTTACATGAGACGCTGGCAAATAAAGCTCAATAAAGAGTACTTAAGGTTGGTGTGATTGTAAACTGACGCACGTACCTGGTTTACAAGCGCAAAACTACTAAGGCGCACAAACATGCATTTTATTGTGATAAACGAAAATAAGGCAAGAAATGAATATTTTTATTTCACCGTCAGATAACCCTTTATTGGCAAAGGCACAAATATCGATTTCAACTCAGTTTGGTTAAAAAAAATGATAATCAAAATTTCCAAACATTAATTTCGTTTTGTTGCCAAACGTTGTTTTTCATATATTCACAGCATTTTATCAAAACTATAGTGTTTTCTCGTTTTGGGCATGGCCTGTAAGTAAGGGAAACGGGGGCGTGAAGGGGCTGGGCGACTCAATTCTTCAACTGGCTTTCAAAATTTAGCGCATTATTTTTTTCAGATGGCTCTAATAGATATCAAACTTGATTCGAATGGTGTTCAAATAGCAATTGTTTATTTCAGAAAAAGCATAAAAATTGCCCGGCAGCTTTTGGCTCCACTTCCAGACCCTGTCTATGATGCGCATGAGTTAAAAACCCTTTGCTTAGCACGGCGCCCAAGAGTGAGACATTTTTAGGAATAACTTGATCTTTGGGTTTAAGCTCCCCCAACCGCCTGAACAAATCCTAGTTGCGCACCTGCAGTGAACACTAGAAATTGTATATTCATTCTTTTCACGACACTAGAAATATGATTCCCAAATACAAATTCGTTACGAAGTTTCTATTCATTTAAAATATTGTTCAAAAATCGTCAAGAATCATATAAAATGGATGGCGTGCGAGCTTCCGTGTAGTCTATACGCCGAAAAAGAACAATATTCAACATGAAACGCTGACACATAGAGCCCAATAAAAGAGTACTTTAGGTTGTTGTGATTGTAAACTGACGCACGTGCCTGGTTTACAAGCATAAAACTACTAAGGCGCACAAACTATTACAACCGCCTCATTTGCTTGTAGATACTGTATACCACTGGTAAGTACAAGGTTATCAAAAACCAAACTTTGTTTTGCCGAAGGCCGTGATTCAAGAGTTTAGCTGCAACGGTTCCCCCTCCCCTCCTCTTATACAAGCCACTGTAATGAAGCTATAGGTTCTTTTTCTCTGGAAAGTAAAAAAACTGTAAAAATTTAAACAGTGTTTAACGGCCGGAATTTTTCTAGGGCTTGTTATTGTATTCTTGTTATAGCATTCTGTGCGTCGTACTGCCTTACAGTTTTCAATTCTTACGTATGTAGTTTTAATTTTGCTGATTTTTTTACACCAAATAGCTACCGAAGATTTTAGCTATTGGGGCCAAACTTGAAATTTTTTTGTTAAAAAAATCGCACTTATGTTTTAACAAACCAATAGTTTCATTTAATGCATTGATTGAAGGCGTAAAAGTTTTCCCACCTACATTAATTTATATAATCTAGATCTGACAGTCAGTTAGTTAAAAATTGAGACCGTTTATTACGAGTGTGATATTTCCAAAGCAAAAAATTCCATAATTTCGGCATTTATTCGATTGCGTATTTGCTAAAAAATTAACTTGCAATATTATCGGCAATTTTTAAATTCCTATTGAACATCTATTAGTTGATGAATTATGACGAAACACAGCGAAAATGAAAACTTTTACTACATGCATTTTATTGTGATAAACGAAAATAAGGCAAGAAATGAATATTTTTATTTCACCGTCAGATAACCCTTTATTGGCAAAGGCACAAATATCAATTTCAACTCAGTTTGGTTAAAAAAAATGATAATCAAAATTTCCAAACATTAATTTCGTTTTGTTGCCAAACGTTGTTTTTCATATATTCACAGCATTTTATCAAAACAATAGTGTTTTCTCGTTTTGGACATGGCCTGTAAGTAAGGGAAACGGGGGCGTGAAGGGGCTGGGCGACTCAATTCTTCAACTGGCTTTCAAAATTTAGCGCATTATTTTTTTCAGATGGCTCTAAAAGATACCAAACTTGATTCGAATGGTGTTCAAACAGCAATTGTTTATTTCAGAAAAAGCATAAAAATTGAACGGCAGCTTTTGGCTCCACTTCCAGACCCTGTCTATGATGCGCATGAGTTAAAAACCCTTTGCTTAGCACGGCGCCCAAGAGTGAGACATTTTTAGGAATAAATTGATCTTTGGATTCAAGCTCCCCCAACGGCCTGAACAAAATCCTAGCTGCGCACCGGCAGTGAATACTAGAAATTATATATTCATTCTTTTCACGAAACCAAAATGATGATTCGATGATGAAACCAAAATGATGAAGCCATAATTTTTTTACAAGCAAGCCACTGTGAAGCTTTTTGTGATGGTTTTTAGTTCAAATGAGGACGGAAAAAGAATCTTCACCACAAATCAGTGGAGATATGGTTTCACTTCATAATATGGTGTCACCCCAAAATGGTGACACCCGGGGCGGGCCCCCCCCTCTTTGCGACACCTCTGCTGTACCACTGGTACGTATATAATAACTGTACCACTGGTAAGTACAAGGTTATCAAAAACCAAACTTTGCTTTGCCGAAGGCCGTGATTCAAGAGTTTAGCTGCAATGGCTCCCCCTCCCCTCCTCTTTTACAAGCCACTGTGAAGCTTTTTTTACTCTTGAAAGTACAAAAAAACTGTGAAAACTTAAACTGTGTTCAACCGCCGGAATTTTTTTAGGGCTTGTTATTGTATTCTTGTTATAGCATTCTGTGTGACGTACTGCTTTACAGTTTTCAATTCTTACGTATGTAGTTTTAATTTTGCTGAGTTTTTACACCAAATAGCTACCGAAGATTTTAGCTATTGGGGCCAAAATTGAAATTTTTTTATTGAAAAATTCGCACTAACATTTTAACAAAACCATAGTTTCATTTAATGCATTGATTGAAGGCGTAAAAGTTTTCCTACCTACATTAATTTATATAATCTAGATCTGACAGTCAATTTAGTTAAAAATTGAGACCGTTTATTACGAGTGTGATATTTCCAAAGCAAAAAATTCCATAATTTCGGCATTTATTCGATTGCGCATTTGCTAAAAAATTAACTTGCAATATTATCGGCAATTTTTAAATTCCTATTGAACATCTATTAGTTGATGAATTATGACGAAACACAGCGAAAATGAAAACTTTTACTACATGCATTTTTATTGTGATAAACGAAAATAAGGCAAGAAATGAATATTTTTATTTCACCGTCAGATAACCCTTTATTGGCAAAGGCACAAATATCGATTTCAACTCAGTTTGGTTAAAAAAAATGATAATCAAAATTTCCAAACATTAATTTCGTTTTGTTGCCAAACGTTGTTTTTCATATATTCACAGCATTTTATCAAAACAATAGTGTTTTCTCGTTTTGGACATGGCCTGCAAGTAAGGGAAACGGGGGCGTGAAGGGGCTGGGCAACTCAATTCTTCAACTGGCTTTCAAAATTTCGCGCATTATTTTTTTCAGATGGCTCTAAAAGATACCAAACTTGATTCGAATGGTGTTCAAATAGCAATTGTTTATTTCAGAAAAAGCATAAAAATTGCCCGGCAGCTTTTGGCTCCACTTCCAGACCCTGTCTATGATGTGCATGAGTTAAACCCCTTTACTTAGCACGGCGCCAAAGTGCGACATTTATACAAATAAATTGACCTTTGGGTTCAAGCTCCCCCAAACGCCTGAACAAATCCTAGTTGCGCACCTGCAGTGAACACTAGAAATTGTATATTCATTCTTTTCACGACACTAGAAATATGATTCCCAAATACAAATTCGTTACGAAGTTTCTATTCATTTAAAATATTGTTCAAAAATCGTCAAGAATCATATAAAATGGATGGCGTGCGAGCTTCCGTGTAGTCTATACGCCGAAAAAGAACAATATTCAACATGAAACGCTGACACATAGAGCCCAATAAAAGAGTACTTTAGGTTGTTGTGATTGTAAACTGACGCACGTGCCTGGTTTACAAGCATAAAACTACTAAGGCGCACAAACTATTACAACCGCCTCATTTGCTTGTAGATACTGTATACCACTGGTAAGTACAAGGTTATCAAAAACCAAACTTTGTTTTGCCGAAGGCCGTGATTCAAGAGTTTAGCTGCAACGGTTCCCCCTCCCCTCCTCTTATACAAGCCACTGTAATGAAGCTATAGGTTCTTTTTCTCTGGAAAGTAAAAAAACTGTAAAAATTTAAACAGTGTTTAACGGCCGGAATTTTTCTAGGGCTTGTTATTGTATTCTTGTTATAGCATTCTGTGCGTCGTACTGCCTTACAGTTTTCAATTCTTACGTATGTAGTTTTAATTTTGCTGATTTTTTTACACCAAATAGCTACCGAAGATTTTAGCTATTGGGGCCAAACTTGAAATTTTTTTGTTAAAAAAATCGCACTTATGTTTTAACAAACCAATAGTTTCATTTAATGCATTGATTGAAGGCGTAAAAGTTTTCCCACCTACATTAATTTATATAATCTAGATCTGACAGTCAGTTAGTTAAAAATTGAGACCGTTTATTACGAGTGTGATATTTCCAAAGCAAAAAATTCCATAATTTCGGCATTTATTCGATTGCGTATTTGCTAAAAAATTAACTTGCAATATTATCGGCAATTTTTAAATTCCTATTGAACATCTATTAGTTGATGAATTATGACGAAACACAGCGAAAATGAAAACTTTTACTACATGCATTTTATTGTGATAAACGAAAATAAGGCAAGAAATGAATATTTTTATTTCACCGTCAGATAACCCTTTATTGGCAAAGGCACAAATATCAATTTCAACTCAGTTTGGTAAAAAAAATGATAATCAAAATTTCCAAACATTAATTTCGTTTTGTTGCCAAACGTTGTTTTTCATATATTCACAGCATTTTATCAAAACAATAGTGTTTTCTCGTTTTGGACATGGCCTGTAAGTAAGGGAAACGGGGGCGTGAAGGGGCTGGGCGACTCAATTCTTCAGCTGGCTTTCAAAATTTAGCGCATTATTTTTTTCAGATGGCTCTAAAAGATATCAAACTTGATTCGAATGGTGTTCAAACAGCAATTGTTTATTTCAGAAAAAGCATAAAAATTGAACGGCAGCTTTTGGCTCCACTTCCAGACCCTGTCTATGATGCGCATGAGTTAAAAACCCTTTGCTTAGCACGGCGCCCAAGAGTGAGACATTTTTAGGAATAAATTGATCTTTGGATTCAAGCTCCCCCAACGGCCTGAACAAAATCCTAGCTGCGCACCGGCAGTGAATACTAGAAATTATATATTCATTCTTTTCACGAAACCAAAATGATGATTCGATGATGAAACCAAAATGATGAAGCCATAATTTTTTTACAAGCAAGCCACTGTGAAGCTTTTTGTGATGGTTTTTAGTTCAAATGAGGACGGAAAAAGAATCTTCACCACAAATCAGTGGAGATATGGTTTCACTTCATAATATGGTGTCACCCCAAAATGGTGACACCCGGGGCGCCCCCCCCCTTCCCCCCCTTAGCGACACCTCTGCTGTACCACTGGTACGTATGTAATAACTGTACCACTGGTAAGTACAAGGTTATCAAAAACCAAACTTTGCTTTGCCGAAGGCCGTGATTCAAGAGTTTAGCTGCAATGGCTCCCCCTCCCCTCCTCTTTCACAAGCCACTGTGAAGCTTTTTTTACTCTTGAAAGTACAAAAAAACTGTGAAAACTTAAACTGTGTTCAACCGCCGGAATTTTTTTAGGGCTTGTTATTGTATTCTTGTTATAGCATTCTGTGTGACGTACTGCCTTACAGTTTTCAATTCTTACGTATGTAGTTTTAATTTTGCCGATTTTTTACACCAAATAGCTACCGAAGATTTTAGCTATTGGGGCCAAAATTGAAATTTTTTTATTGAAAAATTCGCACTAACATTTTAACAAAACCATAGTTTCATTTAATGCATTGATTGAAGGCGTAAAAGTTTTCCTACCCACATTAATTTATATAATCTAGATCTGGCAGTCAATTTAGTTAAAAATTGAGACCGTTTATTGCGAGTGTGACATTTCCAAAGCAAAAAATTCCATAATTTCGGCATTTATTCGATTGCGCATTTGCTAAAAAATTAACTTGCAATATTATCGGCAATTTTTAAATTCCTATTGAACATCTATTAGTTGATGAATTATGACGAAACACAGCGAAAATGAAAACTTTTACTACATGCATTTTTATTGTGATAAACGAAAATAAGGCAAGAAATGAATATTTTTATTTCACCGTCAGATAACCCTTTATTGGCAAAGGCACAAATATCGATTTCAACTCAGTTTGGTTAAAAAAAATGATAATCAAAATTTCCAAACATTAATTTCGTTTTGTTGCCAAACGTTGTTTTTCATATATTCACAGCATTTTATCAAAACAATAGTGTTTTCTCGTTTTGGACATGGCCTGTAAGTAAGGGAAACGGGGGCGTGAAGGGGCTGGGCAACTCAATTCTTCAACTGGCTTTCAAAATTTCGCGCATTATTTTTTTCAGATGGCTCTAAAAGATACCAAACTTGATTCGAATGGTGTTCAAATAGCAATTGTTTATTTCAGAAAAAGCATAAAAATTGCCCGGCAGCTTTTGGCTCCACTTCCAGACCCCGTCTATGATGTGCATGAGTTAAACCCCTTTACTTAGCACGGCGCCAAAGTGCGACATTTATACAAATAACTTGATCTTTGGGTTTAAGCTCCCCCAAACGCCTGAACAAAATCCTAGTTGCACACCTGCAGTGAACACTAGAAATTATATATTCATTCTTTTCACGAAACTAAAAATATGATTCCCAAATACAAATTCGTTACGAAGTTTCCATTCATTTAAAATATTGTTCAAAAATCGTCAAGAATCAAATAAAATTGTTGGCTTGCGAGCTTCCGTGAAATCTAAAGTTGGTGAGGTTGTAAACTGACGCACGTGCCTGGTTTACAAGCATGAAACAATTAACTAAGGGGCACAGGCCATTACAACAGCCTTATTTGCTTATAGATACTGTACCACTGCTAGGCATACAAATACTGTACCACCGGTACGTATATAGGTACTGTACCACAGTGGCGTTGCTAGGGATGGTGGCACCGGGGCGGAATTTCGTGGTGTCACCCCTTTTTGGTCCAAAAACAAGTGACGACAAAAAAAAGTCATTGCCGTCAAAGTAATGGGTTTTTTCAGCCCAGAAATATGTGAATTCCAAAACCAAAAAAAGTCTTTGCCGCTAAATTGGTTGGTTTTCAGTTCAAATGAGGACGGAAAAAGAATCTTCACCACAAATCAGTGGAGATATGGTTTCACTTCATAATATGGTGTCACCCCAAAATGGTGACACCCGGGGCGGGCCCCCCCCCTCTTTGCGACACCTCTGCTGTACCACTGGTACGTATATAATAACTGTACCACTGGTAAGTACAAGGTTATCAAAAACCAAACTTTGCTTTGCTGAAGGCCGTGATTCAAGAGTTTAGCTGCAACGCCTCCCCCTCCCCTGCTCTTTTACAAGCCACTGTGAAGCTTTTTTTACTCTTGAAAGTACAAAAAAACTGTGAAAACTTAAACTGTGTTCAACCGCCGGAATTTTTTTAGGGCTTGTTATTGTATTCTTGTTATAGCATTCTGTGTGACGTACTGCTTTACAGTTTTCAATTCTTACGTATGTAGTTTTAATTTTGCTGAGTTTTTACACCAAATAGCTACCGAAGATTTTAGCTATTGGGGCCAAAATTGAAATTTTTTTATTGAAAAATTCGCACTAATATTTTAACAAAACCATAGTTTCATTTAATGCATTGATTGAAGGCGTAAAAGTTTTCCTACCCACATTAATTTATATAATCTAGATCTGACAGTCAGTTAGTTAAAAATTGAGACCGTTTATTACGAGTGTGATATTTCCAAAGCAAAAAATTCCATAATTTCGGCATTTATTCGATTGCGTATTTGCTAAACAATTAACTTGCAATATTATCGGCAATTTTTAAATTCCTATTGAACATCTATTAGTTGATGAATTATGACGAAACACAGCGAAAATGAAAACTTTTACTACATGCATTTTTATTGTGATAAACGAAAATAAGGCAAGAAATGAATATTTTTATTTCACCGTCAAATAACCCTTTATTGGCAAAGGCACAAATATCGATTTCAACTCAGTTTGGTTAAAAAATAGATAACCAAAATTTCCAAACATTACATTCGTTTTGTTGCCAAACGTTGTTTCTCATTTTATCAGTGCATTTTACCAAAAAATATTACCATACTTTGATAAAAAATTTTGATATTGCGTTTTCTCTCGTTTTTTACTTGTCTTGGAAGTAAGGGAAACGGGGGCGTGAAGGGGCTGGGCAACTCAATTCTTCAACTGGCTTTCAAAATTTAGCGCATTATTTTTTTCAGATGGCTCTAAAAGATACCAAACTTGATTCGAATGGTGTTCAAATAGCAAATTTCTTAATAAAAAAAAAAAAAACATAATTGCCCGGCAGCTTGGGGCTCTACTGCCAGGCCCCGTCTGTGATGCGCATGAGTTAAACCCCTATGCTTAGCACGGCGCCCAATTGCGACATTTTTAGGAATAACTTGATCTTTGGGTGCACAGAGCTGGACAGCGCTGTTTCGAGCTTTTAGCTCTCATCGGCAGCCTTCAGCTTCTCTAACAAAATTATTCCCCAGCTGGACAAGACTCTTGGCCGAACTGGACAAACCTTAAGGGTCGAGCTGGGGAATAACTTTGTTAGAGAAGCTGAGGGCTGCCGATGAGAGGTAAAAGCTCGAAACAGCGCTGTCCAGCTCTGTGCATCTTATGACTCGAGCTGCTTTGTAGCTGCAGGGTTGGTGGTTGATCTAGCTACCTAACTGCCAGTGGAAGTCGTTACAATTTCCCAGGAGTTGACCACGAAGGACGTCAAACTTGTCGGTTAATCTTTGGGTTTAAGCTCCCCCAACCGCCTAAACAAAATTCTAGTTGCGCACCGGCAGTGAACACTAGAAATTGTTGTATTCATTCTTTTCATGAAACTTAAAAAATGATTCCCCTCATTTAAAATATTGTTTAAAATTTGTCAAAAATCATAAAAAATGGTTGGCGTGAGAGCTTCCGTGTAATCTATACGCCGAAAAAGAACAATATTTACATGAAACGCTGGCAAATAAAGCCCAATAAAAGAGTACTTTAGGTTGTTGTGATGTTAAACTGACGCACGTGCCTGGTTTACAAGCATGAACCAACGAGGGAGTGCAAGCTATTACAACAGCTTCATTTGCTTATATGTTCTTTACCACGGGTAAGGTCAAGGTGAATAATAACTTTTGGCATTGGGCAGAAAATATTTGAAAAATATTCGGTCTAAGCTATATGGAGCTGGTTGAAATGCTACTGTGTTACACAAGTCATTTAGGGTCACTATTTTTCCTTGTCTTTGTTTTTTTTTTGTTCCAATATCGTGGCCGTAAGTTTTGTGTGGTCTTGTGTTTGCGCTTGGTCGTGGATCAAATGTATGGAAGCGATTTAGAACAATTTGGCTCGCTTTGATAATGTTTTTGAGTTCAATTTTGCCAAAAAAAAGATTTTCAGCTTGTTGCAAGCTAAATTATCGCGAGTGAGGCAGCACCATAAGCTGAGGTGTAAAGTAACGAAAGTAGCTCTACTTAAGTAGCCTACTCAAGTAGATTTTGTCGGTAACGAGCACTTTTTAAGTAATTATATTTTTGGATACTTTCTACTTTCACTTGAGTAACATTAACGTAACATAACGCTACTTACGTACATTTTATATTAAAAGTAGTTTGTAGGCTTAGTAAGGCATACCTAATTTTTTTTTTGGCAACGTCGGGCAAAATATTCGAACCGTGGTGAAAATTATGAATGAGCGCGAGCTCGACTAGTACAGATAGGTCCAAGTCCGCGCTTCTTCACCTTAAGGTATTGTTGGAAAAGAGACGAGATTTGCGTACGGCACTAGCGATTACTGCGCCACGAGAATATTAGTTTAGTTACTGACCACTGAGTAACACATTAAACTGACCATAAGGGTGGCTGTGATGCTCGGTGCTAGTGACGTGATATTTACTTGCGAGGTTGAAAGTTTCTTAGTTTTTAGGCTGGGCTATAGATACCAGTAGCCAATAGTCAAGGCCTGCATGCTTGGTAAATTATTTTACTCGGCTAACAATTGCAAAAATGCGCAAGTTAGTGTAGATATTGTAGTCAGTGGTCATGTTGCCTAAGTTTATCCCACAAAACCTTAGTTCCTAGTAGTAAGGAACATAGGCTGCTGGTGCAGTTACTGTAGTCTGAAGCATATCGGTTGGGTAAACACCATGAAAGCTGTAACATTTTGATATTAACAGAATGGCTATTGCTCAAGTCATTTTGATGTTTCACTGTTTTTTGTGTATACTGAATAAATTGCACAGGTTTCATATATGACGACATCACAACTCATCACAATAATCTACCGAGGAAAGGACACAGCTTGGTAATTAATATTAGTAGCCAACTAATCATGTTGCGTTACTACTGTTAAGTGTTATAATTGAAATACTTTACCACATTCATGCTTTTGGTACGATTAACAATGGAGCCGTTTATAGTACTGAACTACTGATATACGTCCGCATTCAAAAATTGCTAACTTTTGGGCAGTTATAGTGGTTTGGGCTCTCATTTTAAAGCGCGATATCGCATATTTATACGTGGTATTTAGCAACATTCATAGACCAGGATGCAGAAAATACTAGGGTCTTGTGAAAGAAAACTTTCTACTTGGCTACTTGAGTAGCTTAAAAATCTGTTTACTTTATACTTTTACTTGCTTAGTTAAATGGTTTAGAACTTTCTACTCTACTTGCACTACATTTGATCGTCAGTAACAACACTTTTACTTGACTATTGTTTCTGACTACTTTGTACACCTCTGACCAAAAGCATAACGTAGGTATTGGCTGAAAAAACTAAAGTTATCGAAAAGATTTTTCACTCTGGTTTTTACGCTCTTGCAGAAATTTGCAAATTAAAACAAATCTTTCATCATACTTTTGCTGTTTTCGCCGAAGCGTGTATCTAGTTGGAAGGGCCCATCTCCGCCTCATTGAGCCTGCGCAAACATAAGTTCTTTGGAAGAAACGCAGCAGCGGTGGCAAGCTGTTGCCAAAATTGTTTCCGGTTTAAGCGGCCCAAGATTTGAATCCAGCGCTCCAGAGACGAATGCAATACTGCTCGACCTTCTGGACAGCGCTGAAATTTGCAGTAGATTATAATCATTACAAACTATATGTGAATTATGATAAAACATTTTATATATGTTTGTAAATTATTGTCAAAGATGCGCCTTACTTTGATTATAACTTACATGTAAAGTGATTCATATATAATTCATATACAGTTTATAATAATAATAATCTTATTCCAAACTTTTGCAAGTGCTATGTGTATGAAGAACTGAGCTTTCTCCATTTAATTTGCATAGCCCCTTTTCCCATCAAAAACTTTCTTAAATGCATTGTTCTAGTGTTCAAATGGAATTGAAAAATTTACTTATTTGAAAAAGATAATAATTTATTGAAAAAATCTGCAGTAATAAGCTGAGTAAACTAGGCTAAAACATACCTGTTTTGGATTGTTCCTGGGCAGCGCAGCTGTTTCATATTAACATCGTCACAAACAAACTTGATGTAGTAAGATTACTTGACTCTTCCACAACACTTGAATTTGCGATCAAAATTCTTTTGAATAATTAACAGTACTGCTGCATGTTGCGGTAACAAACAATACAATTTTAAACCACTAAAACAGAGTCGATGCTAGCCTGTGGAATCATTAAATATGTACTTGTCTTTGTCAATAAAGTTTCTTGCATTATAGTCTGCACTGCATTGCTATTTCACATTTTAAAAGAAGATTTTAAAACGATTTTGAATGAACAAATGCATCATCCAAGGGAGTTTCAAATAAAACAAAAAGGTCATAAACCATTCAAATAGCTCAAAACAAAAAGTTCATAAAACAAACCTCACTCACTCAAGCTATTAATAATAAAACAAAAATCAATTATGATCGATTTTGTAGCTCTTTGTAACTTGTCAATACTTGACTTTAAACGACATTTATGTCAAAAATTTTCTTTTCCGTTTTCTCTCAAAAGATATAGAAATTTCTTGAAATTATAATTTCCAAGTTTGAACCTACCCTTTCGATATCTTTCTATTTTCAAGATATGCTGCAGGCTGACAGTCAGTGTTTTACCTCCAAAAGTTTTAATTGAAATCCAAAAAATGTATATTGTTAATTCCCAATTAGTGTAATTGTGTCAGCGTTGCTGCCAAACAAAGTAAAAAATTATAATATTGTAAAACAGCAACTTTTGGAGTAAACACTTTCTAAATTTTAAACAACTATAATTCAGTTTCTTTGGAAGAACTGGCCTTGCACGACTGCAACATACCAAATGCAGACTTTGACTGCAGATATTGCGTCTCGAACACAGCATACAGCTTTCCTTTATACTGAAGGCTGCAAAAAATTATCTTTGCAGCGCGTGTGGTTACTTATTCCAGGATCTCAATTATTTTCTTCTGAGTGTTCATCTTTTGAGTCTCTTAAAAAAACGTCTTTGGCTCTTCCTTTTTGTCTCTGATCTCTGATCCAGATTTTAGGCTGTGACCAGCAGGCTGGTGTGTCTCACCGGAGTTTCTCTGCGCACCAATTTTTTGGATAGTAAAGAAGCAGTGGCGCAACTATAGATTCGAGCCAGGTGATAGGAGCTTAGACTAAAGAACCTACTTACTATCGTTACCTGCGTATGTGACAATATACGCATTGTGACGCCAAAAATTCTGAGCATGTAGTGGCAGGAGCAGGCACGCAAGCAGTATTTTTCCAAGAAGGGGTTTGAACCAAAGGTTAAAATTTTTTTGTTTGAAAATGGCTTCGTTTGTCGACCAGAATGGCCACATTTGTTGTGCAGAATGGCCCAACTCAATCGTATTATACGCGGAAGCCCCAGCGGCTGGGCGATTTTTGTAAATTTTCAAAAAAAAATCCATCTGAATCACATTTCACGCGTTTTTAGAGCTATTTGAAAGAACAAAATAGTTCCGATTCCGAAGCCATTTAATATAACTAACTTGCCCGACTCCTTCAAGTTCCCTTTTACTTACGGTCAAGTCCAAGACACGTTTAAACGCTTGAATTTTTAAGATCGGGGAGATGGCTGCAGCCCTCTTAACTTCCCTGGTCGGGCACTGCCCAAGAATAACGTAAGTTCAGTAGAAATGCCAATTTTATGCTAAATTTGAAATGTGGAAAAATGTGAAAAACTGTTTTTTTTAATTTTACTTATACGGTATCTTCTCTTCTTAAATAATTGCTTTGAAAACATATTATTGCAAAAAAATTCCCAAATTGCTATTTTTCCGACAAAAATTACTAACGTTGTTTAGCGGGGCATGGGAACTTTTTTGCCCTCGTCCTCAGAGCTCCGTTTTTTTTTTTGTTTTTTTTAAGGCCAATAAAGACTTGGCGCTCACAACTACGGGTACGGTGGTACCTCAATTGATTAATTCAAATTAAGAAAAAATATTTACTTTGTAACAATTTGAGATATTATCGTATAATTAAAAAAAAATTCGTTAAAATAAATAAACTAGAAATAAAGTTTGCGTTTGAAAAACTATTGAAAAAGTGGGACTCCATTATCAGTGGACATTTGCACTGAACCTTCATTGCCTAAAAATATATCATTTCCACATTTAGAATTAAGTTATTCCCTTTCACGAGTTACCGCCATCTTTTGTTACGGTTTTTACCACGATACTGCTTCGCAGTATATATCGAAACTGCTGCCAACGCGTGAAACTTCAAAATGGCGTCTGAAGTCATTTCAAAAACAGTACAACTCTTTTCAAATTATCATAAAAAACTTTAACGAAATGCAATATCTTAGGCACGTGGGCACCCATTGCCTTTTGAGAGCGGCTGTCCTCAAAAAGTCGGTCCAAGGCCTTGCCCTCGGACTTTTTTGAGTCCTGGGCCTCAAACTTTGGGTGCTCGACTCCACCTATGATATATTGTGTAACTCCAAGAAGCTCATGCATATTCACACACTGCAGCATTAACCAACCGACTAAGCAGCTTATAAATCACCACTAGGAAAAGGCACTATAGTTTAAATCAGCTTAGCAAGACACGAGTAGCAGTAGTAAAATTTTATCATGGCCCATATCAGAGCTGCCAGAGGAGAATTTCCTGAATATTATACTATAGCCTAGAGACTAAATTTTACAGTATTTTTATGGTAGCATCAGCACTACATCAGGTTTAGGCGGATTAGTGAAAACAATTAAGTTGGCTATAATTCATCTTATCATTGCCCCTTTCACTGTTTCATGTTCATTCGCCCAACAGAAATGCAGGGAATAGGGGGCAATTTTAAAATACCGAGTAAGGTACCGGTTATTAAATTACAGTGCTCTTGGTTTTCAATTGACTAAAAGCTTTTATCCAACAAACCTGGTTTCCGCCGGCTGAACTGTACGGTGTTTGGTCACTAACTGGAGATTTCTATTTCAAGATCCATAACCCAGTTTGTGATCTAGCCCGACTTTAACCCATGACTCCAAAATCCTTTCTGCCAAGCCAGACCACTGCCAATACAAATGCCACGTTTTGCATTAAAGTAAATTGATTTTCACATGTTGCTTGAATTTTATACTAGGCATAACTAGATACTAATGCTGATTCTATAGTTGTTTTTTTACGATAGGCTACAATTAGATCAATGCTTTTTGATAAGTCTGGGGCCTAAGAGGTTTGGAAGCGAAAACTGCTGTACACTGTTAGAAACATTCAGCCTAGCTGCTTACAGTCTGCTGTTTTTGGTTTTCCATAGCCCAGTCCTAACCTGCAAGTTAACCTTTTTCCATTTCTTAAAACTGGTCGGCCGGTAATTTTTGAAACGTAGGTCGAATATCAACAGCAATGACCCTAATAAATCCTTTTTTCCAAGTAGGTTTGCCGGTTCTGCCGGTAAAACGCAACTGACATAGAATATGTCTAACCATTGCTTTTTAAATTTCTTAACAATCACATGTCTCTGTTACATCATAGTTATGAACCTGAAAAAAATAAATTGACTTAACAACAATTTCCTCTGACAATGGAACCTATAAACAAATCTTTGATCGCTAATTTTTCAGGGAAGGAAACGAGTTTTTTCTTCAAAATTTCGCCAAAAGTTGTATTTTGCACCACAGTACCAGAATATGGTCATAACTCAATTTGCCAAAAAACTGACTTAACAACTTTTGTCTCTCAGGTCTTCAATTTGCCTAATTGTCTTACGTGGGCCCGGGGCCAGCTCAAATATGACGGGTTTCAGGTTTTGTAAAGTCCAAAATTTTTTGAAGTGTTGTGAAGTTTCTCCGGCCAAACACAGGTGATCTCCAAAAAAAAAAAGAAAAAAGATTTTCACCGAAATTTCAAGGGTTTTTCCGGGCAGAAACAGATGATCTCTTTTTGGGCATCGAAAATATGGCGCAACGGCAATCCAGTGAAACACTATCGCTATTTCAATACTGATAATTGAAGTTTGCTTTGGTTTATAATTCGGTAAATTTACCCCCTGGATAGGCAAAATTTACCCCCAGGGGGTAAATTTACCCCCGATTAAGAACCCCTAATTTAATGGTCATGTTTGTTTATTCTAAATTTAAAAAAACTAACAAATTAAAAAAAGTGTAAAGATGATTCAAATTCAAAAAAAAAACAAAAAAGAATTAATAGGTTGAAATTAACTTGAGCTTACAAAATATTAAATTTAAAGCCTAGTGCATTAAAATGTATTCTTCAGCTTTTTCGATCGAATACGAAGGAAGATTTCGCTGTGAAGCCAACAACAGTGCAGGTTCTTCAAGTGTTTACACTTACCTTTTTCTCAGAAGTAAGCGTTTTTATGAACTACTAGTATTTATTTTTGTTGATCTTACTTTATGGTCACCACTGGCGATTGGTTACTGATGAAGGTGGATGGCTGCTGTTCTGTATAATACAGTTCTTGAAGAATGTCTAAATAACTGAACTTTTCTCAGCTTCAAGAACGACATAAAAACAATGATAAAGATGAAGCGAAAGCTCAACTGTCGTGTCATCAAGACGATTTCGAAAATTTCTAAGGAACCAGACTCAATAATATTAAAAACCTGTTTTTGTTTTTCTAAGCCATAAAATTGATTTAGACCCAAGCGGGTCATCTTCAGTTATTTATAAAATGACCCGTTCGGGTGGAAATCAATTATGTCGCTTAAAAAAAATAAAAATTAGGTTTTTAATATTTTTGAGACGAGTTCCTTAGCTGATTTGAAGTTGATCTATTTGCTGTGTAGTTAGTTGACTACCTTCAGTCGAACTAATAAAACTTTATCGCTTTTATTGTGTTGTGTGTTACTTCAGTGATAGCTCTTAAAATATTCTAAACACGGAGAAAACCATAAATTAAGTGCGTTTCATTCATTCAAGCATAGAAAATACAGAGAAGTTGGTTCCTCAAGGAGAACGGCATTTACTGAGAAGATTATTATAGTCAAACTACTGTAGGCCTATTACAAACATTTTATAGCAACGTTGTTGTAAGGAGCTTTGCGGTTATAGCGGTTATAATGCAGCTAAACTTTCAACTTTCTTTAATGCCTTGATAGATTGCGCTTTAAAGTAAAGTTGCTGAGAGGTATTCTTAGACTAGTTGTGATCGAACACGAATATTTTGAACAGGGTCAGCATCTTTTGTTTCTATTCCATGTTCAAATTACACAGTCATTGAAGGAGATGACGTAACAATGGAAGTGCTGGCAGAGGGTGTACCTTCAAACTTTACCTTTAAATGGTATTTTGAGGGTGTATCTATTAAGTCCTATAATTGGTAAGACTTTCCATTGGCTAGGTTAATTCTTATTTGATGTGCCTTCATATTGGAATATTTCTATGACTTCCACATTTGAGAAAAGAGGCTCTTCAGTCTACAGTACTGTACATCATAGATTCTGCAAAAAAGCAATGAGCACTTAGTATATATATATTTTACTGGATTTATTAGTATAGGGAATGTCGATTTATTGCAAAAACAAATCGTGCTTTAAAACTAAAGTTCAAAATTTTAATTGAATTGTTACCAAAATGTTATTCATAAATTCCTTAATGAATATTGTAATTTTTTGATAAAATTTTTCCAACAGTTTTTGCTTATTGGTTAACAAGACAAGATTCCGAGATGACTTGCCACTGTGAAACAGGTTCAGTATAAATAAATTGCAAAAATATAAAATATATTTTAGGTCTTTTCTTTTTGGCATCAAAGATGTTAATAAATTACAACCACAAATTAGGTAAGATTCAAATAATTATAATGCTGCAATGATGTAACGTCACAGTAAGTTACGACTACCCTTCTTTTACGACAACATTGATCATATGATCTCGGTTCTACCCGCACCATGGTGGCGTTGTTGCGTCCGTGGATAAAATGCTTTAAGATTTATATCTCCGCTTAATGGCTTCAAACAAGCAGCAAATTTACGAGGGAAGTAGTCACTGTCAATCGGAAACCTTAGAAAGAAGTCAACTGCATAGCGGTTGACTGCACATTCGTCTGAAACAAAAGCGTCACCGTCGCTTCCTCTTGATTGGAGGACAAATATAGATCAATCAACCAATCAAGTTGAGTTGCTTTTAAATCGTCTGTAATTTTAACGTCTTAATACAGCAAAATCAAAATGCTACGTCAATCTGACACACCAATTCCGCAATGCAAACACTTCTTGCAAGCACAAAACTACTCAAATTTAGGCTACAAAAGTTTAATTGGTAGAATAGATGAGTGATGAGAGGAAAATAACCATCTAAGTTCATTCCAAAGCAGTTGAGTTCATTTTAAGTCCAACCTAAAACATTTGTGAATGACAAAATGTATCTTCTTTGATGAACCTAACGCGTTGAAACAGCTTCTTTAAAGAATTTGAATATATGGTTTTATAATTGCTTTGCTCAAATCAGACCCATTTATCTTCTCCTATTCCTATTTGTCTTCAATTTATATCACAATAGCTTTCAGATGCTGTAATCTGGCGTGATTTTCTTTCTTCAATATTGTTATCGACAACTATAGCTTGTTATGTTATGCTTGTGTGTTGTATTATGCAAATGAAAATTTTAAGATACAATCTTAATTTCAGAATAGAGCAAGACAACGATCACAGCCGCCTTACAATAAATCAAGTTCAAAGACAACTCACGGGTACTTTTACTTGTGCTGTTCAGAATGGGGTTCAACCACCTTCCGAAACCAACTTAACCTTAGACGTCTATTGTGAGTTGTGTAGGGCTATAAAATTTAGTTTATAACGTCTGGTTAGTTTAATGCTAACTAACACTGCTTTTGCATGTGCAAAAGTCCTAACACTTCTCACACTTTTTGTGTTTGCCAGCCATTGTGAAATGATTGGTTTAAAGTTCTTCCTTAAACTGTAAAATTAAATACGTGTAAGTTCTTTCCCACCACTTCATTACACATTGGTTAATAAAGTACATAGGTAAATTTGCTATAATGTTTTAATCGAGGATATTACTGTTTTATAAGCTGCAAATGAACTCTGTTCTGCATTCACCAATAGGTTGCTGGTTAGATTGAATGCAATTTTTAGGGTTTGTGTGGCTATAAAGAAATGTTGAACTAATTTTACTTTACTGTTGACATCATCTCCCTGAAGAGTCTTTAGTGAGTTCGAAAAATATGAGTCTCAATGTTGTTCCTTATCTTAAAGGAGGCCTTCATTTGAAATAGGCTATTATTTAAATAATCCGGAATATTTTTCTGAACACGTTATCGAAAGTTCCGTCCAGAAATTCTTCACCGTTCTTGAGATATCCTCTAAAATCCGCTAATACTCCGCTAATCCGTGACGTCACTTGCCCGAGTTTGGCTGAGTTTGTATGGACTGTGTAAGGTATAAAGTAGGTAGGCAACAGTTTTGAATGTTTATCCTTGTCTAAATTAAGTGAATTATACCCTATTTTATTCAAAACTGTCTACTCTATACCTTACACAGCCCATACAAACTCAGCCAAACTCGGGCAAGTGACGTCACGGATTAGCGGAGTATTAGCGGATTTTAGAGGATATCTCAAGAACGGTGAGGAATTTCTGGACGGAACTTTCGATAACGTGTTCAGAAAAATATTCCGGATTATTTAAATAATAGCCTATTTCAAATGAAGGCCTCCTTTAATGTATAAATCCTGCTGGCAAAGCCAGCAGGCTGTACGAGCAAAAGCAAAGCAAGGGCACTAAATTCTCGCAGGCCAATATAATAATCATAATGAGTGAGTTTCTGATGAGCGTATATATACTAGTTGCTGCTTCAGTTGACTCACAGCCGAAACGAATTCTCTCACAGCTTCGGCCAATGGCAAACACGCCATTCTGCGCAGAGCCTAGATTAATATATGCTATCAGAAGGCAAACGAGAAGGAGAAGTGCGATATCGCACCATTGCCCGACAGCCAATATAAAAAAAGTGAGAGACTAAAATTGGTCTGACGTTACAATAAACACGACAAAGCACACCAGGGTCGCAGCAAGCCTAACGGCAAAACAGCCTGTTGGGAAATTATTTTATAGGTGTTTTAATAAATTTTAAGTTTGCAGTTCTCAGTGTTCTGTAAAGTAACTTTGAATTTAACATTGAGTACTTTGTGCAAGCAAACTGAAAAACGTAATAGCACAACTTGATGAATAATAACTGCAAAATATTAATATAGATCCTGCGGAGTTTCGCGTATATCCGCATCTGAAGTACGAAGTCACTGAAATGAAAACAGTCTTATTACCCTGCAGTGGATTCGGTAATCCCCCTGTTCTTGTGGAATGGAGAACCCCTGACAAGAAATTACTCCTCTTCAACTCAACCTTTCCTGATCGCTATTTTGTGTCAGACGATGGCTCACTTGTCATCGATTCTGTGCAGAGGAATGACACTGGAAAGTTTGTTTGCAAGATATCTAACGGAATCGGATATCCCACTTTTGCTGCAACCCACATAGTAGTGCATTGTACGTAAGTTTATGTTTCACAAATTGTTTTAATGCCGTAGAAGTACAGTAAAATTATTTGAAACGAAATTTTATGAGCGTGGTTTATTCAAAAACTATATAGCAAAAACACTGTATAGAGCATTTCCATTGAGACGCTTCGGTTAATTTCTTTAAATCATTGGCTAATGATATCTAACTAAATCCATTGTTAGACTATTCAAATAGAATGTTTAGCTATGGCTCAAGGCTTTCTATTTGAATGCGATTGACAACGATTTAAAGAAATTGACCAAAAGTCTTAAGCAATATACTTAAATATGTTGGCTATATTGTTTTTGATCACGACTTCTATGTTGTAACAATATTGAAAATTCTGCAAGCCATTATTAGTTGTGATAAATTATTCACCAAATTTAGTGACTTATAAAGCAAACTAACAAAATTTATAATTTTGGTGCATAACCAGCAAGTCATTTTCCCCAAGTTATCCTGACCAACCCGCATTGTAAGTACTGAAACTTTACTTTGTGGATAGTACTAAGGTACAGTACTTTGTAAAATCTATCACTTAAAAAAAAGAAAAAATGAAAAAAAACAAACAAGAAAACATTTAGGAAATCAAACTTCTACAACAAAAGAGAACGATAGAAAAAAACTTGTTCTGGGGTGGTGATTGTTTTGAGTGGTGATTTTATATCTATAAGTCACGAAAATACTTTAAGAAATAAGTTTGGTGAGGACCACAGAACAATACCGTATTTGTTCTTACTTTTTGCGCTCAAAAGCGATTATTAGATTATATTTCAATAAAAACTTTGTTTATTTTTAACTTATTGTTTCATAATAATGATGCGCACTACTGCATGAGATAAGAACACAATTTGGTTTGGCCTAGGTTTTACCATTATACTGTAATTTTCTTCTTGTCACGGAGGCGAAATAGGTATACACATACCGATCAGTGGTCGAGTGGATAGAGCGTCAGCTGCTGAAACGGTAGACGCAAGTTCGATTCCCCTTCGGGTCAAGCCAAAGACTATAAAAATTGGTATTCACAGCTTCCCTGCTTGACGTTCAGCAAAAGGGACAGTTAGAAGCCTCCACTGCATGTGGTAAACAGGTGGGCAGGTGGCTGCTTGACTGGAAGACCGAAAGGTTTCTTTGCTGGCTCATGACCATGGCAACTTGGTGAATGAAGTGTAATTACAATTATATTCCATTACCATTTTGTCTAGATCCACCAGAAACTAGAGGTCCAGCTTACCAATCATATGAGGTGATGGCTGGAAGAAATTTTACTATTCAATGTCATATATCTGGTTTTCCTTTTCCACAATTAACATGGTAAGATTAAAATATTTAATGCAAACTGACTGTAATCGTAATATACGGTTGTCCTCTGACAAATTACACTTGCGGTTTGAAGTCTAAGAATGCGCTCTGCTCAAAGAAAACACGACGCACAGCTAAGTTAAATCAATCAAAGAAATCTATTAAGCTTAAGAAAACAAATGAATTACGTCAAAATTTTAAAACAGCTTGGTTCAATCGTTAGCAGCAAAAAGTAAATTAAAAAAGGCACAAATTTAATCAAAGCAAATTCTAGTCCTACACAAATATTATAATCCTACACACATATAAAATAGCAAATGGCGGCAATTAAACCCAATAAATATCCCACGATTTATGAATTCAACTATAAACCCCAAACTATGAATCTCAAAAAAAAATACTTTAAAAGGTTACAAAAGAAAAGAGAGAATTTGCTTTAGAGAAAAGGAGTCTAAGAAAGTACCTTCCTTCAACCAACCACGGCCAAAGTCCAACAAAGTCTAAACTGAGAACTAAATTGTCTTCGGCAATGGAACAAACAGGAATCGACCAAAGTCCTTGATTGAGTGAAAACTGGTAGCTGGCGTCAATCCAACAACGGGGATACCGTACTACGCTTCCTTCATGTAGCGGAGAGTGGTGAGCGATGAGCGGTGAGCGATTCTTAGCTGGTTCCAAAACGCGAGGACAACCAACCTTCTGTCTTCGCAAACGAGTGTGACGCAATCGACTTCTTCGACCCAATTCACAACTCGTCGTGATGCAGCTCTTCGTCCTTCTTGACTTGGAAGCCGCTCTTCAATACCCAGCGAATCGAACAGCACCTAACTATTTCGGAAAAGACTGCCCAGTGCAGCGATTCCAGAACATAAATCAGCTCAACCTGCCGTGCAGACCAACACTATGGGGCACGGCCAACGATAATTCAACACTTCAGTCCAACACTCCAGTTCAACACTAAATCCAAAGGAAACACACCAACGTATATATAGGCCAAAGGCACGTGGTCAATTTCGTGAAGGTACAAGAGGAGAAACGGAAAGGTTTCCGGAAAAACAAGTTAGCAAACGCTGTAAATGAGCCCCAAAATAACCTAACCCAGCGGCAAGTCGCCTAGTAAATTTCCAAGTTCGTAGAAAAGTAAGGAGAAAACGACCAAACTACGCAACTTGGCGTCGAGATACGTATGCATCCAAAAACACGTAAAATGAAAATTCTTACTTATTGAGAACTATGACACATCCTAAAGGACAAAACACTACGTAATAAACAGCGGGTATCCGAATTTCCCAACAAAACACTACAATTCGTAGTAAAGAAGTGATATCATGGTAAATTTTTTGAGAAAACAAAAACAAGATAACCAAAATTACGTAATGTGAAAGTTGCTGTAACACTGACTATACACTACATGCTCGCGGAAAAATTGATCAATATGGAAAGAATGCTTAAGAAACTCTATATTTCGAATGCAGTTTAATGGTTTTGATCGTTGCTGTATGTATTACACAGTGAATACTGAATAATCGTACACCAAAATGTTGCAGAAGAACAAAGTAGCGTATCGTCTGATCTTTTAATATCCCACCATGAAACAAAACTGAAAACGCATTTGAAAGACCATGAAAAAATAGTGTAAAAATCGTGAAAAAAACATTGACACAAATAAATGGCAATAGCAATCAACTGCATTGTCATAGAACAGCAAACGCACTACATACACTCTTTTGTGTTGAGTTTGGACATCAGGTTCAACCAGATTTTGGTACAGGTTCAAAAATTTACAAAGCGTTAACGATACTTTCTCCTATGACGAGCCGCTTTTGTTGATCAACATTGACTGGACTCAAAGCGGTCTATATCGATGCCAAGCCGAGAACTACTTGGGAATGGCGTTTTCTGAAGCTGAAATCATCGTTTTAGGTATGGGAAGGTGTTTGTAAAGCAATCTTCTGTAATTAGAGCAATAGTCAAACTTTTTAGAGGGGTTGAGTCCGTATGTTATCAATATGATAATTGATACTTTTCAATTTAAGAGCAACAAAATCAAAGCTACTGCACCTGAAGAACCATCTTTATTTTTGCTGTTACTCAGTAATAACAGTGCTTTGAATTTAAAGAGAAACCCTGATGTTAGTAAAGATTTCAAATTTGCTATTCAACGCTTCTCTGTTTGATGCTTAGTAAAAAAAACAAACAAAAATATTGAGCAAATTTGGTAGATGTGTGGTTGAAATCGATATCATAGGCCACCGAAAGTCATCCGCTGTGTCTTGCTGGCCAAAACGTGTAACATTGCAATTTAGCAAAGTTCTAGGGCTACATTATATGCAATCATCCAAAAGCTATTAACAACGTTTATAGGTTTGTTGGATTGGGCTGCTTCTTGCAGTGAGATAACAAATAACGATTTAATTCAGAGCTGAGTTGCCGTTTTCTATTTAAATGTACGTCTCCGGCAAATATCATGCAAAAGGGCACCTATAGTAGACTAACAAGCCAAAGTAGAATGTTGGAATACAAAACAAAGTAAAACATGATAGGCATGAATTGCATATACCTTATACTTAGTACACGTTATTGAAGACTATGTTGAAACAATCTACAAATTTAATTTCAACATTCAATTTCTTTTTATCACCCTATTTTTTCTCCACTGAAAAACACTTGTTTTCTTCTTCATTTGAAAAAAACTTATTGGAACAACATTTACAGGTGAGCTAACTTACCTGGTTGTGTTTCTGACTTCAACAAGTAATTATTTGCTGGTCATTAGTGTTTTTATATTAGGCAAAACATATAAAAAAACACGTAAATATGATGATGATATGTTGCGTTATTCTAAATTACATATATATGTATCTAAATTAAGTTGAAATTGCCGTACTGCGCAAATTGTATAAACCAGCAGAACGCATATTTCAATTTGATTTAAACTTGCCTGGTCAACATCAACAACAAGTTATTTTTAATGCATTGTATATATTATCGCAGGTCAATCATTGAAAAAACATACTTGATAAAATGCTATTTGCTTTACATAAATTTCCAACATGAGGATCAGTTTTAATTCAATCTTTAATAAAATTTTACAGACGTTCCTCGAATAATTGATTTACCAGAGTTTTATTTCGTCGACATTGGAGATGATATCAACGTTACTTGCAATGTCTCTGCGTATCCTCTACCTGAAGTAAAATGGGTTCATTTTGTCAATGATTCTGAGAATCAGTTGGTGCCAATCATCAATGGTACAAGAGGCAGAGTATTTGTTACCGAAAGCAAAGAAACTGACTACTCTGTCCAAAGCACTTTGATGGTATGCATGTTAAAAATATATTTGGTTACTTTACTGGTTGATAGAAAACGTGAAAGTATTGGTTTATTCTATAGCGTAAATTACACATTGCACAATCAAGCCTTTTTTTGCAAAAACGCTTCAACTACAATGGAATCATCATTTTTTTACGAAATGACTTGCTTAGCCAGGACAGCAATATAGCTTAGCAAGTGGTTTTAATCCACTTTTAGGTTCAATGATGCCAAACTATTAAAAATTTGTTGCAGCGCTTTATATTCCATTTTTTGTCAATTTACGTCAAAATGCTTAATTATTCTTTAGCGTTTTTTTTTTTCTTTATTCGCTCTTGCAACCAAAGGCAAGCGAGAAAGAAAAATTCTCTTTTTCTGCAGCAGCAATCTCACACGATTCAGCACAAATTGTTACGCGATTTGCAATATGAAAATGTAAAACCCTTGTTTTATGCACGATGTAATGGTGATGTAATGGAACGACAAACTACCATAATAGCAAGAATGCCAATAAGGACTAAATTTCATTTTCTTGAAATCGGTATAATTTGGTATTGAGTGCAACACAGCAGCATGTTTAAATGAGTTATGTTTGATCTCTTTGATGGTTTTCCAAAAGTGCAGAATCAACTCGTTTTACTAAGAGTCACAAATCAGTACCTATGGAAATGCAAAATTTAAGTTTATTGCAAAGACAAGAAAATTAATATTCTACTCTAGCGATCAGAGGTGGAGTCGAGGACACAACGCTCAAGGCCAAGGCCAAGGAATCATAAAAAAATCCGAGGCAAAGGCCAAGGCCATACTTTTCGAGGACACACCCTCTCAAGGCCAAGGACAAGAATGGTCGAAGCCAAGGGCCAAGGACACAACTTTTCTAAATTATGTTGGCAAATTTTCCATACTTTTTAAACGCAAAAGCGTTTAAGATATTGCATTTTGTTAAGTTTTTGATGATGATTCAAAAATAGTAGTTTTCAAAAATAAAAGTGAATGCCTTTTTGAAGTTTTACATGTTAGCACCTGATATTAATTACGTACCGTAGCGGCATTGCGGCAATAAAACAAGGCCGTAACCCCTGAATGGGAATATAGCTAAATTATAAACGTAGAAATGATCAATTTTAAGGCCTTGGTTTCATCAGTGACGGCCCCGGTGCAAACGTCCACTGATTATGGATCCTAAACGCAAACCACATTGTTTGGCTAAACTATTTCTTTTCACGGAAATTTTTTATAACATTATTATCTGAAAAGGTATTGCAAATGCTGTAAATTTATGTTTTTAAAATGAATTGAGGTACCGTAACGGCAGAGGTGGCTACCAGTATGCAACTACACTTTGTACATTTTAACGAATATTTTGACAATCATCAGCCATGAGTTTGAAAGTAATCAGCAAAATCAGATGCAGATCCAATCCGAATCTGCATCTTCTAATGAGACTGGATCCGAATCCTATCCGGATCCGAGAAAAAACAGTAAAATATGGGTCCGACCTGGATCTGCTTGCACTTCTAGTGTCGGGTATATTTGTAAGCTCAAGTTTTTGGCATTAAAAAAAGCTGGGTTTTGGGGCGAGAGCAAAGTCTTTATGCTCCATGTTGAATAATATTAGTGATTTTTTTTCGGAAAAAAATAGCAATTTTTGTGACTTTAAAAAAGATTACACATTTAGATCTTCAAAGCAGTTTGAAAAGAAAATACCGTAATTACTAGGGCAAGTTTTTATTGACCTAACACCAAAAAAAAAAATTGACCTAAAAATTCAAAAAATTGACTTCATTAACTAAAAAATTTAGATTGAATCAGAGTTGTAAGTCGAGCCAGGCTTTTCGGGTCGGATTCGGGCCGGGTTTGGGCCTGAAGTTGAAAAAAATTTCGGGCTTAATTCGGGCCTGAGACTTACTTTTTGTCTTAAGTGCACAAAAATATAATCAAAATAACTTGGCAAGATTGCTAAATTTTTCAGACCTAACTTAACTTATGTTTTTTTCGGGCAAGATTTGGGCTTCAAATTAATTTTCAGGTTCGGGTCGGGTTCGGGCCGGGTTCGAGCCTTAACTAGTCGGCCCGTTTACAACTCTGGATTGAATAAACGATATTTTTTGAGATTTTATATTTAAGCAAATATTTAACAAACGAAAACACACACAATTTCTCAATGAAACTTGCTACACAAGGCTGTTGTTATCGCAAAACAAGTCAAGTCTTGGGACATAATTAACTCTGCAAGCTAGTAATCACCAGGTGCATGCATTAAAGTGTAAATCATGTAATGTCGCACATTTTCGGCCGTAAAATTTCTGTCCTTGGCCAACAGTTTTTTCAACATGGAAAAGCTTCTTTCTACAGAAGCAGATGTGGGCTAAGAA
Organism: Trididemnum nubilum; assembly: GCA_963965965.1. Classification (NCBI taxonomy): domain Eukaryota; kingdom Metazoa; phylum Chordata; class Ascidiacea; order Aplousobranchia; family Didemnidae; genus Trididemnum; species Trididemnum nubilum. Next base: position 13,332,234 of record OZ014488.1, on the reverse strand, counting down.
TTTTGAAGCATGTGATACACAGCAGGTGAAATATCTTCCTTTCCATATTTATTATTTCAGAAATGTCATTGTTTTGCATTCTTTTTTAATGTATTGGTTGATGTTACAAGTGTCTTCACCAAAGTCAAGTTCAAGTTCTTGGATTGCTTGCACTGCTTCTTTAATTTGGTATACTGCGCACTTTCCATCTTTTCTATAAGCGTAACTAGGCATTCATATTGGTCTTTGATTTTGAGCAGTTGACCAGCTAAACCACATTTTTGCAAGCTAACCTTTGCTTGAGTTACCAAAATCCCAGAACCTACAAAACTTTCCACAATTGACTTCACTTCAGGCAATTTTTTTGCGTAATACAAAGCAGCTAACCAGCTTCCCCATCTTGTAGGAACATGCTGAGATGGGTAACCAATAGCAGAGAATTTTGCCTATTTGGTTTTATTTTTAATTGTTACTGCTTTGATGTTTGCAATTAGCTGATCCACATTTTTAAAGTGAGATTTGATTTTCAGAACACAACTGTGCGATAAATATGCTACGCACGTCACGTGAAACAGCTTGGGATACAGAGATTTTAGTCTTATACCAGCAGCAATCATATATTTCGCGGTATCAGACAGTAACAGGCAAAAGAAGCTTCTATTGATTCCAAGATTTCTAACAGCATCGTCAGCTACTTGAACAATGATGTTGCTATAAGGAGCACATTTTAGAGGTTGACAGTCATACAAGTAACTGACATGTGGTGTTTCAAGGCTTCCCACTAGAATATTCAAGTATTGCGTGCCAGACACATTGCTTTCATCAACAATAAGAAAAAATTGTTTGTCATGAATAGCATTTTGTATTCGCTTTAATTCATCTTCGCTTAATTGCAGTGTTGTTCGTCTACAAGTAGTTTCAGATGGCAATCTGTTACCGATGTCACGAAAGAGGTTTTTAATATGCGTATTGTTAAGCTTGTACAAAGGAATATCAGCAGACAAAAATGCCTTGGTTACCTTTTCAACAAAATCGGTGTCACTGCTCCTTAAAAACGTTTGCGAAGTCTGGGGAATAAGATCTTCAAATCTTCTGCCTAACGCTTTTTGATGTTTCGACGAATTTCAATGCGAATCAACAAGAAAGCGTTTGTTGCAAGAAACCGCACAGTTACACAAATTGCAATGTAATTCATTGCTAATACTTTGCGTAAATTCGTCAGGGAATTTTTTAACTATGGATTGAATTTTATACGCATAGGTAGTTTTAACTTTCAACATTATTTAAGAATCTAAATCACTATCTAAAGACACATTTAAATACTTTATTAATTGAAATCGAAATACCTAGGTAAAAAAAATTTAATAAAAAACTTGCGGAGCAGTTTGTTTCACCCATCATCAGAGGCATCTGCGTGTTTCAATTTTAAATCAGCTCTAACATGTTATCAAGGACTTCTTGAAGTACTGGCACCACAAATTTTTTTAACGTGTTACTGTAATGTGTAACAAAGTTTTTTAATGTGTAACAAAAATTGGGAGTCGCAGCATTTAATTACACTCGAAGTTTTTGTGAGACCTTATGCAAACGTAGAGCCTTAGTTAGCTTGCAGACTGCACTTGCTTAAATAAACTATAATTCACTTCTTTATTTTTATTTACTATATAGCAGACTAAATAATAAAATGTTAGTTTAAACAAAGAACGTAGATGCCTCTTTGTTTCTAAACTAACAACCTAGATGCTTGTCAGCGCTACACTGCAATCAATTTTTGCAAAAAACTTAAACAATATTGCTCCTGCTAAACTAGCTACAAGACGCACGAGTCACAAGCAACTATTCAATTGCAACATACTCGCATGTTTTATTACCCAATTTTAACTATTGCATTACAATCCTGTGATTGCGACCGATATGCTAATCTCCACTTCTACCGTGTAACAAGTAGCTGACATTGCAAAACAAAGTAAAGAACATGTAAATGAACTTTTAAATTGTCACTTTTTCGCACCAATACTAAAGGTAAATTTTAAATAATGGTGATGATGATGATAACTATACAAGATTGACTTTATTGACCTATAAAACAAAAATTGACCTAATGGTAAAAAAATGACTTTTTATTGACCTTTCAAATTAAAAACACGTAACTTACTCCTTGTATCCAGAGTTCTTGCAAAAAAGCACGTCATTCAATATTATTACCAAAAAATTGACTTTATTGAAAAAACTTGCCCTAGTAATTACTAATTAAGAAAAACTTTAATTTTCCCACAATTTCCCAACTACAAAAACCACCAAGGGAACCACAAGAGTACCAGAGATATCACACCTCCGGGCGGGGAACCATAGCAAATCAAATGAAGAAGGATAAAACAATGTCGATCAACAAGCATGTCGATGATCACTACATCACAGGGATTGCACAGGTGAGCATCCGCGACCGGTTTCGTCCTTGCTCAAGGGACTCATCGGGCGGAAGAACAACGAGAAAACCAAATTAAGCAATGCAGCGACGGAGAACAGAACTTGCAAACCGACATCATGCATAAGCATCACGCCAAGCGAGTGTTCCTTGTCAAAAGAACAAAGCTATAGGGACCCCAAGTAGACTGTCAAGAACTACAAAAACCACCAAGGGAACCACAAGGGTACCAAAGATATCGCACCTCCGGGCGGGGAACCATAGCAAATCAAATAAAGAAGGATAAAACAATGTCGATCAACAAGCATGTCGATGATCACAACATTACAGGAATTGCAATCACAACATCGGTTAGCAAGTTCGGTTCTCCGTCGCTCCATTGCTTAATTTGGTTTTCTCGTTGTTCTTCCGCCCGATGAGTCCCTTGAGCAAGGACGAAACCGGTCGCGGATGCTCACCTGTGCAATTCCTGTGATGTTGTGGTCATCGACATGCTTGTTGATCGACATTGTTTTATCCTTCTTAATTTCCCAACTCTAATTTAAGCCAATCTTTTCTTTACATTTCGTTGTAGGTGATGTATTTCTCATATCTAATGCCTATAGTAGCAGATGATCGCGAACGTTTAGGCCGCGGAAGACACTTTGTTAAATTTAACATAAGGTATATAATTTAAAAAAATAACCCGAGGATCCCAGTATAGGGTCGTATTTTGAAGGAAGGCATTTGTGACATTTGCCCCGGGCCCCCTTTCAAAGGGTCTACAATCGTCGAAACGTAAAAATAATAAACCAACAATTTTTTCTAAAAATGCCCAAATTTTCCGCGGGAGTATCGCCTCTTCACGTTATAACGACGTGGTGTAAAAAAATTATTAAGTGCAGCGCGCATCTCTCCAGGCATTCGAATTATTATACTGTAGTTATATTTAACTTTACAATTAATTTCTTAATAATTCTTTATGCAGAAGTTTTGTGATCCAATATAACAAATTCTTCACGCTCGCGTATTTTCAGAACAAGTTGTCGTTCTCAAGATGCGTTTTTGTTAGTTATCAAGATATACTAACATCTTTTGTGTAGTATGATATCAATATTTCATCCCTAGTAATACTGCATAACATTTTATTATTACGCTCATACTTTCTTCTGACTTCACACGCAGAATAGGCTCGGTCATGTTTTAGCATTAGCAACTCAAAATTGTTTGTCAGGACCCCTGGATTACTTGTTACGGCTCTGCATGGCTTTAGTGCTTCGCAGTTTGTACCGCCTGCTGCACCGAAAGTATTAGCAGAAATAAAAACAACAATTTTCTAAAAAGCTTTTTGCCCCTTCATCCTCCGATTAGAGCTTTCACACAATGCCAATTAAAATAAGTTTCAGCATGACTTGGCTTAGTTGGCTATCACATTGTTTTAGTTTTCAAATAAGAAAAGAAACAAATTGACAGTCTAGAAGTTTATGTTGTCTTTTATTTAGTTACTTTCTTTTTAACCAATCAAAAAATAAGATTGTCCTCTAGCCGAAGACAGGATATTTTTGAGGACTTATAGGCTTCGAGGCCAAGGCCAAGCACTTGAGCTAAGAGGCCAAGGAATTGAAAATGTGACCTCGAGGACGTTCTCGAGGTCAGGGACGTCCTCGAAGAATCCATCTCTGCTAGCGATCAGTCTGGATTTTAGCATGCAGATGCTATTTGTATTATGCTGGGGTTATTTTCACTACATAACAAATATAATTATAGCTGAAAAGAACTGGACTGAAAGATTTGGGACTTTACAATTGTTTTTCGTACAATCGCATGGGTGAAGCAAACCGTTCGACTGAAATAATTTTAAATAAAAAAGGTGTGTAAATTTTTGACAAATTATAGCAAAAGCTCACAACTTCACTCTGCTTTTTACCCTTAGTCAATATTTGGTCCACTCCATGTAGAAATTAAACTTATAGATTGTTGTAGCTTGAAAGTAGAAAGTCCATCTACCAGGTCAGTAATTGGGAAAAATGCCTAAGTTGGATTCAGCAGGTGATTTTGCAGATGCGACTCCTAATAGACTGCTGCTCAATGATGATAGCTATAGAAATTAAATATGCTAATATTATCATCCAAATACACATTAATTACTTAACCTATAATGAGATATACTGAATCACGTCAATAACCCAATTAACTATTATATAGGATTGATTTTAATATCTTTGTAAATTTCGTACGTACTTTGAGTAGTGTAGATTCATTAAAGCCGCAAACCTTCCACCCTCCACTTTGCTAATGGTGATTGGCAAACCATCAACTTCAAACCAGAGTTGTAAGTCGTGCCGGCCTTTTGGGGTCGGGTTTGGTTCGGGACTGAAGTTAACAAAGTTTTGGGCTTAATTCGGGCCTGAGACGTGCTTTTTGTTTTTGGTGCATTAAAATATAATCAAAATAGCTTGGCAATTACTTTGCTATAACGCTTTCGTTTTTCAGACTTAACTTAGTTTTCGGGTTTTTTCGGGTATGATTTGGGTTTCAAATTAGTTTTCGGGTTTATACTTTCGGGTTTGTGTCGGGTTCGGGCCTGAACTAGTCGGCCCGTTTACAACTCTGCGTCAAACAGCTTGCAACTACAGAATATTCAGTTTTGAAGAGTGGAAATTCTTGACTTCCAAGTCTGGAAGGAATTGTGTGTATGGAGCTTTTAGTACATGTGCACTTAGGCAGAGAACATCACATCTTTGATTTGCAATTTGTATGTAAAGATGTTTAAATCAAATCTTTTATTGTACTTGCTCTATCACGCCGAGCATGTAGCGAATCTACTGGGTTTAACCCCGCGTCATTGCGCCAAGGCAACAGCTCCTTTCGAAGGAATGTTGCACCGGTAGCGAGCCGTTGGCAACGCTCTGTCTGATTTGACCGGTCGGAGATTTGAACCACAAACCTCCCGCTCTAGAAACGAATGCGTTACTGCTCGACCATCTGGCCGGTATTTCTGGGTCTTGAAGTTGAAAATATACATATTTACAATATTTCTGTTTTAGAGGTCTTTCTTAGCAATCTCACGATCACAAATGTTATGGCAAATCAAGTTGAAATACAATGGATTATTTTAAACTCAGAGACAGCAGATTTGAGCATAGTTTGTCACCTGTGGAACATGAAATCAAATGCTTTTGTCAGATCTATAAGTTGTTCACTCGCTCAATGTCTTGTCAAAAATTTGAACTCCAGCACCACTTATCAGTTTAATTTTGTGGCTACTTACACCAATGGAGAAAGTCAAGAGTTAATTGCACTAACTGCATTAACAACAAGTAGCGGAAATGATAATGAAACTTTGATTGAAGATGGTACAAGTAAATATTGAAATGTTCGAAAAACTGTTGTTAGTGTGCTGGGTTTAATCTTTTGATTATTGTAAGTTAAGTCGAGTAATCTACCTGTAGGGTTCTATCAATTAATTAATTAAGCATAATTAAGCTTTTTGTCGTGTTTTTGTGACCTGTAATATTAATTACGTAGAAAGGAGAATTAAATACTGCAATAATCGACTATTTACAACCAGCAGGAAAGCTTTTTTATTACATTTGAGCTGAATATATTTTGCAAGCTTTCGCAGACGCATGTCAACTTTGTCAGGAGTTAGTAATTGCTGTCTACTAACTCCTAACAAAGTTGACATGAGTCTATGAAAACTTATAAAATTTTTGAGATAAATTCAGCTCAAGTGCAAAAAAAAACTTTTTTCACAAACTTATTTTAATGATGCTGACAAGCGGTATCATCATCTTCACCATCATATTTATAACTAAAATAAACTACAAGTTAAACGACTATTTTCAGACAAATTATTATCCACAACAAATGGCGGTTTTACCACATTTCAACCATCCACGGAAGCTCAGAGATCATCAAGTTTTACTCAAGCGATAGCTATTCTGTTTTCTTATTCTATTTTTAATGTTTCTTATGATTCGTCTCTGAATTGTCTTCGTTGGAAAATAAACAAAACGGTTCTGGAATTTGAAAATGCTACCTTCTACAAAAATAAAGATGATGGTTACGAGTACGACAACGATAAACACAACACGTTTAAATTCAACAACAACTTTGTTGGAAACGACGATGATTTTTCATCGCGGACAAAAAGGGACTGCATCAAAATAGAATTGCAGGATTTCAATAAGTAAGATATATTACGACAGTTTGGAAAAAACACATTTTGAAAAAAAAAATGCATTCTTTAGAGGATTTGGTGGCAAAGGCGCTCAAAGCATTTTGTAGGCATTTATTAAACAACTGCTTATATATTATGCTGTTACTATGTAAGAGCAAGTTATACAGTTCAAAAATTATGAAACATTTTGAAAAATGAATGGTGGACATAAAATTTAAAAAAAAGACACAAATAGAAGTTTCGACTATTATTCTATCATTTAAGATACAATATTCTACAAAAGCCGCTATCCTTGTTACCTTGAAACAGCTCAAAAACGTTGAATATTTGGATAATGACATCTACTAGGGTGAATGTGTAAACTTGTGTGAGTGTCTTAAGCTCGGCCTCAGAGAGAAAATTTTCCAGGGGGTACGAAGGTCGATACTGGGCCCCAAATGTTATTGGGCCCCCAAGCCTTATTGGGGGCCCATGCCGTTTAATCATTTTTTGTCCGACGGGTGTAGATTTTCATTTAAAAGTGAGGGGATAACGATGTTAGCATACAGTTAGGACCTATGAAAAACACAACTAGACAAAAAATTGGTTTAAATCCAGATAAGGGGTCTGAGGGAGCGCTGTGAGCTTCTCCAGCGGGGTTCGTGGCAGAGCCCCGGAAGCTTTAGCACTTTTTATGTTTTTCGAGGGCAAAATACAGCATTTGATCAACATCCCAGCACCAAACTTGCTTAAATTGACAAGCAGAAAACGTGATATACATGAAAGAAAGTATGTGAAGTGGGGGATGATGACATTGACATAAAATTATACAATATAATGACTTTGATACTGTAAATCCAAATATTTTACTGACAAAAGTTTTAAGAAGTCATCTACAATCATAGACTTCACAAACCCAAATACCTTTTAAATATATACAGAGAGAGTGAGTTACTTAATAAAAGTAGTATAGTATGTTAACTTTGACTCCGTTCTCTGAGGTTAAAATGCTTTCGGATCTATGGAAATGTGGGCCCTCGTACATTGTTATACCGTAGAATTAGGGTTCTCAAGTCAGAGAAATGTAACAAAATGTTAATTTCAGTGCAAGTGTATGGCTTTTGATACATTTTCCTCTTTTTCTAATGGAATCGGCCACTATTGGATGCCCTAAAGGCTGTGTAGCAAAAATAGCGACCAATTACCAGTACTGAATAGGCTGACTGGTATTTTTGCTGTAGGCAAGTTTGATTACGGTGTTATGGTGCAATACCAAAACTTAACGCGGAAATCTGAACTCTTCCGGGGCCCTTTGAGCCCGGGCTACCCTAGGCCCGGGCCCGGATACGATGTACCCTCTGAACCCTCTTCTCGCAGGCCCTGGTCTTAAGCGGCGTTTGAGACATGCGACTCCGACAATGTTGCCGAAATCAAAATTTACCTTTGTTTCAACCAACCACTTTTTGGCTCATTACCCTGACAAATTTTTCTTTTGATTTAAGCTTTTATTAGGTAATATATCGTCGTGGTCGCATGTCGCGTGCAATTTTTACTAAGTTCTTTTTCCAGAACAACATGGGTTGTATTTGCTAAATGCGTCAGAATTACTTCGTCTCAAATGTGTGGATTTGGTTCTTTCTCGAAACAGAAAAAACTGATTAAGCTGTCGATATGCAGTCAATTAAGCAGCATCTGTCAATATGAAATTATTCACCAAATAAAAAAAGTGCCGTTACACGCAGGTAACTTATTGTTCTCTGAAATTATAGCTGTTACAGTACACTGAGTAAATTAGCTTAAAAACGTTGTTATTGTTGTTTTATTTACAGCCAAATTTCTGTCAGTGTGTAATTTTTTGGACGTTGACAATCGCATTCTAGTTGAGAGTCAAAACGATTTTTTAAAAATATTACTGGCAAACTCAACCACCTTTAAAGCTTGATGATCAGTATTTCGTACCAAGTAGACTGATTTGAAAGCATTTTAGGCAACAGATTTTGATGAAAAAATTTGAGGAGCATAATTTCTGTTGTTTCAATTTTTGTATATTTTTACAGCAATTTAACAAAGTTTTCTAAAATGGGTTGGTTAACTGCATCTGTCACGCATGAGCACTAATGCGCAAACGTCCAAAGTGTCTAATTTAAGTCAAGGATTTCAAGCACTTTGATCGATAAACTTGATTACATGATTGATCCGTCACACATGAGCATCATCAACAAAATAATTAATAAAGCAACAAAGAGAAAAAAAAAAAACCAATCACAACAAAGAAACAAAATAGTGATAGAGTTTACCTAACACCTCATAAAAAAAACTTATATGGACAGATTTATAGGGCTAATATTTATCTTATATAGGCAGATTTTAAAAAACTATAACACACGTACCGTTCTCTTACATTTTACAGATCTGATATGCACCAAACAATTACAAGTTATTGGTTTCTTTAAATCTTCAGTATGTAATGACTACGACCGACCAGTTGGTCATGCGGTAATGTATTAGTCTCTGGAGCAGAAGGTCTGAGGTTCAAATCTCGGGCTGGTCAAATCTGACACAGTGTTGCCAGCGGCTCTCCACGGCTACGATATTTCTTCGAAAGGAGCTGTATAATTGCCCACAGGCACAATGATGCGGAGATGGGCCCCGCAAACTTGCTACACGCTTCGGCGTAATATAGCGAGTATAGCGAAAGATTTGATTTGATGTAATGGCTATCAAAACTCATCAGCACAAACTGAAACATAAGGATTGTAAATGATATTATAGTAATGTTGCTTTAGCTGCTAAAACTGCAACCCCAGTGTATGCGACGTCATACTCAATCATTGCGGGAGATTATATCATTGCAACCATCAGCGTTGTCCTTGCCTTAGTTGTATTTATCATTATGTTTGCAATAACGTGTGCGTACATTTCTCGTAAAAGAAGAACATCAGGTGAGCAAAAGCAAACTTGTTCCAACAATTTTATATCACGGTATAACCTTAATCATGATAACTGCATGCTTTCAAAATATTTTGAAGTGTGAAAATAGACTTTGCTTCGCTCAGTTGTGCTTCGCTCACAATTCAAAAGCTTTTCCGCTTATATCTTAAAAATTGTGTCATCATTTTTTATGGTTTACCATATCAATGTACTGTCGATGCTGCAATGATTAAACCGGTATTTTGTACGTGTAATTTCATAGTTCCGAAGTTACAAATTACATGACGTTTCAAATGTATTTTATATTTAATTGGATTTTTCTACAGTATGATTTGCTTTATCTGGGATTGATATTAGGGTTTCAAAAAGTGGTCGATAACGAAGAGTTAGAGAAATATCACCACAGATTACCACATGATTAAAACATTAAAAATAAAAAATTTCTAAAACCCAACAGTCTGTTTCACCCGTAAATGGAATTATCACGGGTAAATCTAACAAAGAGAATTTATAAAAAAAGCAGAGCCAAGGTAAAATAAAATGAAACATTTTATTTACGAGACTTTTTCGACTTAAAGGAGTGATTTAAATGAATGACTACAAGCTAAAATGATTTTCAATCAATAAAAACCATTATATAAGAATTATTGTAAAGACAGTCAATATACAGCAAAACGATAAACCGCAGGTAGCATTTAATAATTATTGTATTAATTCAGCAAAAGCAACCTGATATTTATGCGGATGGGTCTTCATTTCCACTATACGCATTTTACAGCTAATGTGATTTGGATATCTTTTAAACAGTGCTAAGTTTTGCCTTTCAGTTAGCAGTTTTTTTGTTTTTTTTTACCCTCCTTTTTCGAATTCATATTTGCCGCATGTCTTTCATTGTGATTTTTTCTTTGACTTTGTCTCTTTATGTTGTCATGTTATCAAAATTTCTAAATATTTTTGCACAGCACTTAACTATCTCTATGATTAAACGCAAAAGTGAAAGTTTAGTAGCCACCCTTAATTTCTCAGAGAAAATTGCACAGCTCTGATTTTTCGAATTTGTTAGTTGTTGAAAATTTTACTGCTCCGAAAGAATTCTTGATTAGTTTACCTGTTAATCCTGTCTCTGATCAGTTGTAAGTGAGTTGCCAGTTCGACCCGTAGATCTTTTATTTTAGCGCCAAATCTGTAGACAGTATAGCATGATTTGAAGAAAGAGATAGTTTAAATAACTAGTTTTTTGCTAAGAATTCTAATACCCATAGTAAGTTTGGTAATTTTTTGAACATAGTTTACCAAAATTCATTAAATTTGGGTTATCTGTGGCAATTTGCAGTAATTATTATTTTTGCTTTCTATTTTGGATCAGATTTATTATTCGTATTTATAGATATTACCCTTGACCCGGTAATTAACAGGTCTCTACTGTTTATCGTTTTGCTTTGTATTGATGGTCTTTCCAATAATTTTAAAGTCATGATTTTTTGTAGATTGAAAATGACTTTAGTTTAAGTTGAAACGTCTCGTAAATAGAATGTTTCATTTTATCTTGGCTCTGTTTTTTTTTTTTTGCCAAACCTGTTCACATTGTCGCGATTTTCGGCTCCGAAGAGATTTTAATTGACTACTGTCGCTTAGGGTTTTAGAAGTTTGTAAATTTTTAATACTATGGTAATCTGTTGTGGTATGATGTGCTTTTTATATTCTTTAGAACCTTCCTCACATTCACCCGACTTTCAAATTCAACCATCGGTTCGCATCACACTTCCACATCAAAAACACCAAGCAACATCAAGAGACACATTTCCTACTGACTTTTCAAGACATCATTATAAAAGGTAAGTAATGCAGATGACTTTATGGCTTAAAGAAGCATTCAAGCCAGGTTTTTCGCTGTTGATCAAAATGTTGGGAAAAGATAAAAATGCATTCTCACCAAATTTGAACTTTTTACGCCTTCCCATTTTCAAGATATTACAGATCAAACGTTACAACTTTCTTCCTACTTCAGTGTTGCCATTTTGTCAGAATTGTTAACAGAAGGTGAATTTTTGAAGGTGGCTTACATTTACTCGAAAAGCAGCCCAATTACGATTCTGATTTTTTAGTTTGTCTTGGCAACAATTCTGCCGCAAAACACTTACTGAGAATTAGGAACATGCAGCAACTTTTTGAAATGTTTCTAATTGGCAACCCTGGGAAATTTTTAAGGATAAAAAGTCTCTCTAACAGGAAATCTAAGCTGTTATACTTCGGAAAAGGAAATTCGCCGAAAGTTCAAATTTGATGAAGTTAGTCTTCAGATAATTAACAAATTTTTAGAGAAAACTGAGCAAAAGAATCTCCGACTTGAATGCCCTTTTAATACAGCAATCAGTTTTCTTGAATTTGATTGAAAACAGTAAAGCCTTTTTTGAAGACATCCACAAGGCCGTTGGGTCACGGGAAGTTTTTAAGTAGGTGCGGACTCCACAAACACGAAGAAGTTACCGCATTGAAAAATGTTAGATCATCCAATCGTTAACGTCAACGCTATCGAGCAATAGGAGAATAGGTACAAGTATACGCACAACAAGAACAATGTTTAAAACAGTAAAATTTTTAACCCTAAATCCGAAACTAATAAAAATTCTACTGTTTCAAATAAACCTTTGCTGTTTTAATCAAATTAAACAGCAGAACTGCAAAAATAAAACCCTCATTCTTTGACATGGCAAAATTGCACCACGATATGCTTACAGTATGTGTTATCGTATTCTGAATTGATGTTTGCATCTTTCTTTTAACTAAAATGTACGGTCCTAATCGAGATAGGCCTATTGTAAATGTGCTAACTATGAAAAACTATAATTATTTTTAGAAATCTTATAAGATGCTGATGCTATCATGCTACGAATTGAAATAAAAGTGTTTCTTGAGTTTAAGAGGCATTCGTTAGTTGTTTGTTTTATGGTGATATCTCAAAGTATTTGTCTTTCTGCAGGTTTAAAAATCAAGATGGATTTGGATTCCAGAGAAATTTTTTTGAGTGTAAAGCGGCAACCTTATAATAAGTTCTTTGCTGCAACAAGCAAAAGATGTACGAAACTGACTGAATCCTATTCCTCTGACTTGACGAAATCACTAGATTGTTTTGCAAGAGTATAGTGTCGGTTTTTATTAGTGTTTATTTTTCAACTCTGCTCTTCCTGCATTTATAATCGATAATTAAGCTGGCCACAGTCTCCGGTCATTGCAGTTTTGTCACTTACGCAAATATGTCGGTGACTCCAATGCTACATGTACATGTTTTAGTTTTTCTAAGTGTCTGTAAAGTTTTTGTACAGCCTTCACTTGTGTGGAGTCACAGCGCATGCAGTAGTCGCTAACGTTCACAAACATTTCAGCACATTGACGAAGCCAAGATTTTCCATTGGGGGAGGGGGGCAAACTACAAAACAAATGCAATGACGTCATCAGAAATTTTCGGAAAGAACTTTTTGTGGGGCAAAGATATCGTAGAATGAAAGTTAAGAAGCCGGGGCCTGGTTTGGCGCTTAACCAGGATTTTGCTAAACAAAGAGGGCTTAAACCAAAAGTTAAATAGCAAAAAATGCCGAAAGCGGGAGACGCGTCGAGTAAACTAATGTTAGTCAAACGTATTACAGACGGGGGTCTGGGGGCAAAACCCCCAGCCTCTGCGCGATTTTTGTTACTTTTTGGAAAAAATAGCTATTTTACTGCCATTGGATCACTTTTCGCATGTGTTCAGAGCCTTGAAAAAACTTGATTTTTAACACTTAAAAGCCGATTAAAAAATTAAACTTTTCAATCCTTTTTTTATTCGCAATTTAAGTTCAAAACAAGTTTAAGATCTTGCACTTTAGAGCTAAATTTTGTAAGCGATTTGGCCCATGTAGGGGTAAATAAGGCACATTGCTTCCAGTAATATTTTAGCATTAAACAATAGTCCACTCAAAGATTTTTCTGAGAGATTTTTGTTTTGTCATGAAAATAAGCAGTTATAAGAGTGCATGTACGGCCTGGGGGCCCAGGCCCCCCAAATTCAAATTCAAAAATTTGTTCAACGAGCATTTCTCCTGGCTTTTTTTTTGAAAGGTGTGTTGTCGCGTAAAAACTAACGAGGGAGTGGAGAATTGTTATCAAAAAATGGTCTAATACAGTGTTTCTCAACCTTTTGCGGTTCACGACCCCTTTTAAGAGTTCCATATAGTTAGCGACCCCCTTCCTGTTCTACTTTTTACGTAACAGAAATTACAACGAAAAACACTTCAAAGATATTTAATTTCAAATAACTGATCAATTTTACATCTGTTAGTGCGACGGTAGACTGTGCAACCACAAAGCCAATTTAGGGATTCGTGGTTTAGTGCTCAATAAAGCCAATCTTATGTCATGTTTAACTTTCCTTTGATTTCGTGCTTTCGGTTTTGATATGTACAAGAGCTGAAAAGCCACTCTTGCAGTGGTATGTTGTTGCAAATGTAAGTAATATTTGAAAAGGCAGTTTGGATACTTGTGGGTAGGATTCGCGCATAGCACACTAGAACTGAGAGCAGGGGCGTAGCCAGAAATTCGCATTGGGTGGGCTGTTTTGGGGGTCAGGGGGCAAAGCATTCAGTCGCAGAAGGAAGGGGGTCAGGGGGCGGTGCTCCCAGCGATAGAAATTTTTGCATTTTTTTGCAAAAATAACTTAATTTTAGAGCTATATTGATAAAAAAATAATGCTTTTAAAACATGGCATTGAAATTGGCAATGGAAACATGATTAAACTGGTTGCATAAATGGGCTATCTGGGAGGTGGCTAATGGCAAAATTTTAATTCTTTTATTTAGATGCTGGTAAATTATAAAATCGTGTGGTTCAATAAAATTCAAATCGAGAAATCGATTTCGTTCACAGCTAATAGATAAAAATAATTGGGGAGGGGGCTAATGAAAAGAGATTTTAGAGGAACGATCGGTAATTAACTAATACTGAATAGCCCCCCCCCCCTATTCCTAATTAAGTTTATGGTATATTTGTTGATGACACCTATGTTTAGCATTTTTACACTAGCGATCAAATTTGATTGCTTATTTTTGGTCATTTTTCAAAGTTTTCATGTATTTGTGAGTTTTATTTTTGACAAATTAGCCCCTCCCCTCTCTGAATACATGTTTCAAAAGATGTTTTAAATCACTATTTTAATCCATTCCAGTGCATAAAACAGTCTCAAAAGAGCTAAAAGCGGTTTTTTTGTTTTATTCTGCATTTTGGTTGACGTGCCAATGAGGGGGGGCGTAGCCCCGCCGCCCCCCCCCCCTGGCTCTGCTACTGACTGAGAGAGTGCCATTGTTCAAAAACCATCACGTGCGGACGAATGATTTTGATAATCATAAAATTGGTCTTGTAATTCATCGGGAATATCACTAACATTCCAAGCAATTAAGAACAGATTTCATGCAAATGCGGCTTCTTGTTCTTTAAGCTCAGGAAAATATCGTTTTAACACAGTTTTAAGGGGTTGAAGATGCTGTGTAGTCAATGCATTCAAACGTTCATCGAGTAAATCATCTTTTTTAATAGCACTGGACAAATTTTCAAACATGGCGATATTTCATTGTACCACTTAGCAAGTTTGGCTTTCCAACTAAGCCGCACATTGTATTGTAATGCTTGCAATAGTAGGCCTACAACCGGTTGACAACTTGCTACGATATAATTGAAAAGCGATCGCTCCAAAGATTTTGAAAATTTCAGAATTCTTTGCGACTAAAGAAATACCAGTATTTTATAAATAACCTTACGACCCCCTGAAAACACCTTCGCGACCCCCAGGTTGAGAAACGCTGGTCTAATAGATAGTTATACGAATAGATCTACTTTTCAGCATATTATTGCTCGGATCGATTTTACATTGCGTGAGATCCCTGATCCTTTCGGGATTTCCGCAACATTTTTGTGCCAAATATAGGTGAAGACCAAATAATAATGTCTTTCCATCTGATCGCGAGGCCTTTGATGGCACTGCGCCATATGGTAAATCCAGCCCTGGTTATTGCATTATGTTCATAAAAAAGGTTAGGTGAGGGCCTGAGGTTGCAACTTTTAGGACAAAAACCCTTAATTTCGCCCGGGTTATGCATTTAAATTGGTTGCAAAAACTTGAATTGAGGGCGCCCGGGCCCCCTGATCATCAATATTATTGTTAAGTACTGTTGTACGCGAAGATGCTAAAAGAAACTGAAACTGAAGAAACACCAAACGTTTTTGTCACATTTTTATCATTGGTGTCATTTTAATTGGGGGGGCGGGCCCCCTGGACCTCCTGGTTACGACTATGTTTCAGCATGTTCAAAAATTTGTTTGCGATTTTCTGATTCACATTGCAGTCTTCGTAGAGTCTCAGTGAATTCAATGTGAACCCATTATCAGTTATAGCAAGCTTAACGTAAGTGATGTAATTAATTTCTTCGTTTAGTATTATTTTTAAGCAAACGAAAAAATCTTGAAGCGATAAAGTTGCAATTGTCAGCTACTCTGGGTATGACGTGATTATAAAATTAACATAAAACCATTCTCACAGGACTATAGAGAAAGTGACAAAAATAAAACAGTTTAGAATTACATTTCACACAAACAATTTATTTATCCTCGAGGCTTTATCAAATTCAATCACTAATGATAAACGATAATTTTTTTGGAGCATAAAAATTGGTCTTGAGAAACAGTTTCACTAAGAATAAAAGAGCCAAAGCTGTCGTAAACATTTTATTTAAAAAGAGACGTTTCGACTAATTACTTAAGTCATTGTCAATCTTATTCAAATAGATTTTAAATAAGGTTGACAATGACTTAAGTAATTAGTCGAAACGTTTCTTTTTAAATAAAATGTTTACGACAGCTTTGGCTCTTTTCTTCTTTGTGAAATAATTTTTTTGTTTTTGTTGTGGACTGTCGTCCATCAAACCACATGGTAGTGAGTGAGAGAAAAACAGTTTCTTGTTAATTGTTTCACTAAATAATGATTCGGTAAAATACTCTGTATAAACAACAATAAAAGTCAACAACAATCACAGAACACTGCTATTAAAGTAAGCACAATAGATACCGTAAATATGACTTTACAGATGTACAGTACAAGTACAACTAAAAAATAATAATTACGGGGTATAATTTAAGTACATAAAACCGGCCAGTTGGTCGAACGATAACGCGTTCGTCTCTGCTAGAGTGGGAGGTCTGAGGTTCAAATCCGGAGAGAAGGAAGGTAAGATTTGTAGATTAACCGGTAAAGATTTGATTTATAGCATATAGCTTCATTGGATAAAGATTTAATTAATAGCTCTTAGTTTCATTGAGTAAAGATTTCTCGGTTAAGATAAATTTAGTTTGGCTGAAATTGATTGGTAAAGATTTATGTAAACATAATCGATAAAGATCTCTTTTTTAATTAATAATTTGGAAAAGATGTATGTTTTGAAGATTTTATCACTGGTGATATTTGTCATTTTGGCTTTGATAGCCTTACTGAAGAGCTCTGAATTTGGGTGAAGCAGCTGTTTAAGGTATGCTAATGGAAATTATTTTGAATTGAACTAGTACATATATCTCTTGTAATATTGTGATCATTAAAAAAATATACTGTATATGGTATAAGTAGTGTTATGATCTGATTAATTCGCGATTCTTTGCCTTTCTACGCCCATGTTCCTACCTGTAGTCATAGCTCTACTGACGAGGAATAAAAGACGAAAGTCGATTCCGAAAAAGTATGTTTTAGGCTGCTACTCAAAGGTTGGATTGATGGGCACGCGCTACTTGAATCAAAGGTTTGATAGACGGGCACGCGCTACTTGAAAAGAAGCGCCGCTCCCGCTACCACTACTTGCCCTAAAAAGTAGCGTCGCTACCGCTACCCGCTACTCGTCTTCAAAAGTAGCGCGCTACCGCTACTTTACCACGAAAGTAGCGGCGCTACCCGCTACTTTGAACAACATGTAAATTTTTTTTGCTGTGACTTATGAGTAATTGAGTATATACTAGGATAATTAAGACGATATATTGGAATAATTAAGATGCTGTGATTTATGAGTAATTGAGTATATACTGGGATAATTAAGATGATAATTCAGAATATCAGCGACTGTCTTGTGAATAGCGTAGCTAAAACACTATGTATTTTCTGAAACCAATGTATTTTGGGTTGGGGCTGACTGCTTTTTAAATTTTCACGTACAGTATTTTTAACCTTATTTGTTCGTAATCATAGGTGGAGTATAAAGTGAGATAAATTTTGTTAAGTATAAAGTGGTATATCTATTTTTGCAGAGTTAAAATTTTATTTTTGTTTTAAATTAGATCATTGTTAAGCCTACCGATATACTGTCAGACAAATCATTAAAATCAACAATGGTAATATAGAAAAGATCAAGAGAACTCTATTGATAACCTACAAATGCGTTGAATCAGATAGTGCTGTTTAAAATATTTTCCTGCTCAGCCTAGCTTGGTCCAAATTTGTTTTTAAATTTAAAGCAAAACTGAGTTTCGTGTTCTTATAAAATTAATAATTTCTTTCAAAAAAAAGTTTATGATAAGTTATTAACGACGTTTTTGTGATCAAAAAGAGAGCGCTTATATTATTTAGATTGCTCAAATTAAATCAATGCTTCGTATTTTTCATTAATTATATTTATTGATTGTTGAAACTAACACAAACGCTTAATCAACCCTGAATATTACTATGCAAACAAACAAACAAAATAAAATTGTTTGACAGCAACTACAAATCACAGCAATTGAACTCTGTCAAGATTTTTTCAAAGCTTATTTTTTTGTTTTTGTTATTTTATTTTGATCTTTAATTAAAATTTGCCTTGTTTATTTTTTTGGTCTTCAACTAAAATTGACGGAAAAAGCTATCGCATTTCGATCAAAACCTTTTTTTGGTCTTTATCTAAAATTAACGAAAAAAAGTTACTGCATTTCGTTATTTTCAAACCGCACCCCCCAAAGAAAACTTTTTTGAGCCCCCTCCCCACAAACACACTATTCTGACGCCGGGCCAGCCTCTAACTGTCTAATGCAGCCCTAGCTAGCGCAAGTTTTTATTCTGGTGCCTAACTGTACTTTTGCATTTTTTTAGTTCGCTTTTTTCGTACTTAATACACTTACTATCAGTTTATAATAACTAACCTAAAACTGTAGTATACGCTGCTTCTATTCAGATACAGCTGCTATACCACACCACGGCCATGTGGCCATAGTTTAGTTTAGACCAGTGATTCTCAACCGCGGCTCTTGTTTAATCTCTCTGCCGCTTTCATTGACCGTTTGAAAATGATTCTGTTTTGCCCTGTTTACGTAAACTTTATTGAACCATTCTTCATTTCAATAGTAAAACCAATAGCATTAAAGTAATAAATTTAGTCAAATTTTTTTATTATTTAATTATGAGCATTCCCTCAGCCAGCAGTCGAGAATAACATTGCTCAGTTGTACTTTGGAGCTACTGGATGTTAGTGTAAGCGCATTAACTTGGTTTCTTAGCTTCGTTCACAAACCGGAAGAGAGGGAGCCCTAACTTAGTCTTTCAATAAGTTGTAGGACTAAAGTTGCAAAATACTAGGTTAAAGCTTTGGCAAAACCAAAGGGATCAAAAAGGGTTGAGCAACCGTGCACTTGCAAGACTGAAAATGGGCAATTTTTGACAAAAATTACCGTTTTAGCGCCATTCGAATCACAACTCGCACGTTTTGAGAGCCATTTCAAGAAAACTAAATTTCGAAAGTCATAACAAAACGAAATTCCCACCCCTTCATCCCCCTTTTATTTACAGGTCAAGACAAAAAACATGTTTATACGCTTGTATTTTGGGGTAAAACTTCTAAGTGATTTGACCTGGCTGCGCCTCTGAGGATGAAGCCCCTTTTTACCGGGTCACTTAAACCCAAATATGCATGCTTTTAAACTAAGTTTGAGCTTGAACAGGAAATAAGGGAGTTGAAGAGGCTGAGAAATTTATTTCTGTCAAAGGGTTTCCTACTATTAGCATTTAGTTCTAGTTTTAGATGGTTATACAAATATCCAAAATGCCATCTAAGTTGCGTTAAAATGGCAGTTTTTCAGAAAAATATAAAAATTTTCCGGCGGCTGTTTAGTTTAGCACAGTGCCGTGATGAAGCTACAGTAGCTACTATGGGCCGGTGAAATGTTTCAATAACTTCAAAAATAGAAACCTGCAGCAGCGCCCAAAATAATTGAAAATTTTCGTTTAATTGGTTGCGGCTCCAGTCAACTTTGCGGGTTAAGATTCGGCTCTGGTCTAAAATAAGGTTGAGAATCACTGGTTTAGACTTTAGAGGACAGTGATCACAAATCTTCAATTTACAGAAAATTGCAAAACACAATAAATTTATCATTACAACGTCACAAACAAAGTCATTGCGACATTCTCAACCGTACTAACAATTTTGTGAACGAATCAACGAAGTATAACAATTTTCTGATGTATTTGTTTGTGATTTTACTGAACATATCACAATAAGCTCGTGAAATAAGAAGCGATATGGCTCATCTTCCAAAAGTAGCGGTGTTATCGCTAACGCTACTTGCCCTGAAAAGTAGTGTCGCTATCGATACCCGCTACTCGGTTTCTGTAGTAGCGGCGCTACCACTACTCAAAAAGTAACAGTAGCGATAGCACCGCTACTACAGTAATGCGCTACTGTCCACCTTTGCCTATATAGGTTATCGGAAATGAACTAGGACTCAACAGAGACAGTCTACGGTAATAAGTTGCGAAAAACTAGCATCAAATATTGGCAATATCCTGAAAGTCTAAATCAAAATCTTGTGCTTTTAAACGTTTCATAAAAACGGACAGAGTTTCAATTTTATCATAGTCACTAAATATAATATTTAGTGACAATGATTTCATCACGCAGAGATACTGACAACGCAATCCATTAATGAAGTATAATATTAATATTACCTGTACTAATATTTAGTGACTATACGATTCAGGCCCGGCGCCAGAGTAGCCTGACTAAAGAAGGGGGGGGGGGGCACAGATCAATTTTACCCTCATCTTTGGGAGAGTAGACCAAATAAAAGTTCTTCAATGAGTTGGGTGCATTCATCTATCACACATTTATACAATACGTCATCTCTCATTTTGATGTGCCCTTGAATTATTAGTAATTTTGCAATAACTGACTGAGGTTGATATATACTGGTATTGGGAATTGTACCAGTACTAATGACATATTGGCAAACAATACAAAACAAAGCAAGGAGGTTTTTTTTTTTTCACTCCAATTGCCCACTTTAAATTCTATAAAATATAAATAAGCATTATGAACTTTATTAATTTTATTTCTATCCAATCTGTAGTTATACAGTGTTTTTATTTTTTAGTATGCTTAGAGTTAGAACAATTCTAATGTTGCCTTGCATTTTCTTTACATGGTGACTGTGAGTTTTGTGTATACACTGTACAAAATGTACACATCTTTGCAACACTTTGTTTTAATTTTGCGTAAAATTTTTTATCATAGAAAGTAGCAGACTGAGAAAATCTAGAAGTTGTTTTTTTTTTAACCTTAACTTGGTGAGGTGACAATAGACTTAGATGACCTTTCGGTTCTTCGCTGTCTCCTCACCACGTGACTAAATATCGCTTTGACTCTGCAAGTTCGTGTGCTTGGTTTTAAAGGAATTGCATATTTCGATGCTTTGGTGATAGACCTAGAGGAAGTTGCAGTTTTTTTCTTGTGATATGACGTCACTTGGTAAATAAATAAATAAATATGAAATATATATCTTCATCCAGGCCGTTTACCGTTTTTTTTTTGGCACAAGTCTAGCTCGAGGGGGGAGGGGGCACATTTATTGCCTGGCGGGGCACGGCGGAATCTAATGGTGCGGATCTCCCTTCTTGACCACAAATTCAGGGGTGAAGACCAAAAAAAAAGTCTTCGGCGCCAAGCCTTAGGCTCGGTCTTGGTATTCACTCCAGAGGTGGAGTCGAGGACACAAGGCTCGAGGCCAAGGCCAAGGCCAAGGACACAAAAAAAATCCGAGGCCAAGGCCAAGGACAGCCTTTCCGAGGACAGACACTCTCGAGGCCAAGGACAGGAATGCTCGAGGCCAAGGCCAAGGACCAAGGACACAAAGCGCAAGTGCTCTCCAAAAAAAAAAAAAAAAAGGTCTTCACAAAAATTTTTCAAGCGATCTCCAAAAAAAAAAAAAAAGGTCTTCACAAAAATTTTTCAAGCGATCTCCACGAAAAAACGCTTTCCAAAAAATTTTTCAACCGCTCCACAAAATTTTAGCTTTCCAAAAAATAGTGCTGTCCTCGAGCCGAGGACAGGCCAATTTTCGAGGACTTGAGGCCTCGAGGCCAAGGCCAAGGCCAAGGACTTGACCTTCGAGGCCAAGGCCAAGGACTTCAAAATCTGTCCTCGAGGACGTCCTCGAGGCCAAGGACGTCCTCGAGGACTCCACCTCTGATTCACTCATGTTTTTCGTCCTGGAACGAAACTTTACGCACGCTTGGGGGGCACAAGCAGTATTTTGGGGGAGCACAGGCCCCAAAATGCACTCCAGTGGCACCAGGCTTGTTCTTTCTTTCGGGGCACATTTCTAGCATAAGGAAGTGATACAAGCAGTGATTTGGGGTCACGACCCAAAAATGCCCCCCCGCAGCGCCGGGCCTGCTATGATTTCATTTATTTTTCCATTATAGTGATTTCCCGTTCTGCCCCATCATTTACTTTAACTTTCTTCTAAAGTTTTGTTGATCCGCGGATTAAAGCTAATCTAAGTTGGTGGATATATCATAGTCTGTTGCAAAGATAATTTATTTGAACTTTGATCATGCTTTGATGCATGCGACTTGTTCGTAGTAAACGCTTATCATTAATTTATTAGTGCATTGTTCATAATAAATTGGCATTGTTGAGTCACTCTCCACTTGACTGCTGACTAGAAGCTGTGCTAAAACTTACTGGTTTTAGTCTTGAGCCGTCTCGGTCCTGCTGGAGACGCAACCATTTAAGCGAACTACGAGAAGAGTAAAGGAAATTGATATTGTTTTGTTCTCTTCTAAAGTAATTTAATCTGGTTTTAGTTTTAGGTCTGACTTAGGCCATTAGCATTCAGCCTTTCAGCTTACTGGAGACGTACCGGTAACCTTTTATGGCGACTTTCATGGAGATTAGGCTAGTAGAGGGTTAGTTAATCTAACGTTTTTTTTTTTGAGAGATGTCAGGTAAGGTGCTGCAGATTAACAAGAAAAGATTAGGTTTGTATCCTGTAGTTTCGTGTGGTAAAAATTTTCCTCTCGTGGTCTACACATTGGTCATAATTTAAAGCTAAAATAAAAATCAATCAATCAAATGCGGTACCATATTTCATTAAATCGAAAAGAACCCCCGGTACGAAAGAGAGAAAGACTGTACTGATATCTACGTAAGCAACACCAGTATCAACAACATTAGCATTAAAGGCCAGATCTAGACCTAGCGTAAAACTGTGAGCGCATCAGCGTATCCTAAGTTTAATTTAAAGAAAAATTCTGTACCTTCGACTTGCCGACTTACTGACGCACAAACGTTGTAGTTGGTCAAATTAAACAAAGGATATGCTCGTACATCACGATTTTACGCCTAGGGAGATCGGCACTAAAGCACAATAACTTGATCATATAGGAAAGAAGCTTAAATGTCTCGACTACGGTAGACTTAAACACTTAACAGCCGAAAACGTTTTTTGCCAGTAGGCCTAGTGTAAAGGCCTAAAAGGTATCTAGAGAAATCTTCTGAAACCATTAACTCAGATACAGAAACACATTTGAAGTACCGTAAGAATTTCAGCCTACCGAGGTCGAGCCGATATAGTAGGATTTCGAAACGACGATAGGATCATCGAAATCAACAACAATAGCGCTGAAGAGAAAACCATCAAGAAGAAGTTCAGTTGATCAAAGAAAGCAACAATAACATAATGTTTCTAGACTTCGGCGAAGAGCACGATCCCAACACTCATCCGCCAAAGTAAGTAATTGTAAGTGTAAAAGCTCATGATCTATATTATCCGTAGACTCTTTATTGGTAGACTGCTAGAAACTGACAGTTGAGTCTATTTTTCTTCGCGGTTCATTTGTTCTAGAATACGCCGATTCGTTCAATCAGCGTGGTACGCGGGACCGCAAAAAGCCTTCGCAACAAGAATAAACGTTTTTTCTTGAATACTCGTTTCTTTTTCTGCGCGCCTTTGTGTTTTATTCCACTAAATAAAGAGTCTATGGTCTATCCATCCAAAGAACAGCAAAGGAAGATTAAGGTCATGCAGGTGAAGGAGCCCTTGTATCAGCCGGAACTTGAGAGCTGTTAACACAAGAGTCAAGCAATTTTTCTTATCCCGATTTCAAGTACCGCAAATACAAAATTGTTTATTTCGTATAAATTCTACGTCTCTTCGCAATGCGTTTATGTAGTCAGTGTTGCACTGTTGCAGCTGTCCTTAAAATTTGATAATATAACTGTGACAACTTACTTTTACATTACTCAAGTTGAGACTTCACATGAAAACCTTTTTGGTCAAGTCCCGCAAAAACTTGTCAATGTTTAGGTGTAGCACAGACGCACAGTGACATCAAATTTTGGTAATTTCAAAAAAATGTTATGTCTTTATTTTAAATACTTTTGGACTATAAGTGGAACCTGTGTCCACTTTTGATCATTTCTACTGTTTCTAGAGTTGTTGGTTAGTATAATACGTAGCCAACAAGAGGACTTCTTAGAGCAAAGTTTATCAAAAGTTGCATTTATAGGCATGCTTCCATGGCCAGAATTAGTACTCGATTATTGCATATTTTTCTAATTTAATAATTTATTCAATATCTGGCTCTATAATTCAACATCCGGTTCAATAATTTATTGAATATTTTAAGCTGAAAAATGCTCACCATTGTTATTTATCCTATTTTAGGCTTTTAGTGTAGACAGCAAAGTGTCTTTGAAAAGTGTCTCCTATTCTAGACGCGTTGAAAATCTAATGCGTAATCTTCTTTAAAAGTCACAAAAATTGCTATATTTTTCCTAGAAAAAATCGCTAAAATAATTGTTCCACGGAATTGTAATTGTAATTACTTGGGGACTTTGTGATCGCCCCAAGGGCCCTCCCTCCCCTTTTTTTCAAGACTTGAGGTTGCAGATACCGGGTGCGGCACCTCAATTCATTTTAAAAACACTAATTTATAGTATTTTGCAATTCTTTTATAACATAATGTTATAGTTGCTTTGTAACATATAAAAATTATAATAATATTTAAAATTTTCTAAGAAAAGATATCGTTTAACCAAACGATAAGGTTTGTGTTTGAGAAACTACTAAAAAAGTGGGAACCCATGATCAATGGAAGTTTGCACCGAGGCAGGCCCTAGCTGATGAAGTTATGGCCTTAAAATTGACCATTTTCCCGTTTGGAATTTAGTTACTCTCATTTACGAGTTACGGCCCTATTTTTTTTATTACCAAGATATCACTACGGAACGTAATCAACATGGCTGTTAACGCGTAAAACGTTTAACAACTTTCTTATTTTTAAAAACTATCTTTATCGAACTATTCATCAAAAACTTAGTTTTAACACTTTCGAGCCTAAAAGTAATGGAAAATTTGCGGACCAATTATTCAAAAAAATTGTGTCCTCAGTCCTTGACCTTGGCCTCGACCTTTCCTGTCCTTGGCCTCGAGACGGTCTGTCCTCTAAAAGTCGGTCCTTGGCCTTGGATATTTTTTGTTCAAGAAATCTTGAAAACGTGACATTTGCATGCTTTAGCGATCTCGAAACAGTATATGATCGCTTTTCTCAGGGTGAACTTTGGAGGGTCCTGCAGGAGTAAGGCGTTGATGGTCAGTTGCTACACGCCGTAAATAAGTTATTCTTGTACCGACTGAAAATTTGTGGTTGATTAAATGGCAAGTAATCAAAGCCGTTTCGTGTGGGCGTTGTGGACGTTGGGTGCGTTTTCTCTCTTTATTGTTTACATGAATGGGTGCGTTTCCTCACTTCTTTATTGTTTACATGAATTGGACCGACAAATGCAATCAAGCTGATGAGTGTACCATGATTGGTAATCGTAAAATCAGTCTCTGCTATTCGCTGATGATTTATTCTGCTTCCACAGAAGCTGGCCTCCAGCGCGCATTTAATAGTTTTGCTGTTGCATGCTGGGACATCGCCGGAATAAAAATAAGCACGGCCAAAACCAATGTGCTTTATGTTTCATAATACCCTGATCAGTGCTTGTTGGAAGTGAATGGAGCGGCACTAAAGCAGGCACAAAAGTTCAAGTATCTTTGGGTTGCATTCACGAGTGACGGAAAACAAGACGAAGAACTGGATGTTCAAATTGTTAAAAGTGCAGTAATGCAAGCTTTGCACTATTCGGCTGTCATGAAACGAGAATTGTCGAAAAAGGCAAAACTCTCAATTTTCAAAACAGTTTTTGTCCCCATTCACCCCTACGGTTGTTAATTTTGGGTAATGACCGAAACAGTGCGGTCACAAGTGCAAGCGGCCGAAACAGGGTTTTTACGAAGAATCGAAGGAGCTACACTATTTAACTTGGTACGTAGCTCTGAGGTTCAAAAATCAACATCAAGCCGCTACTTCTCCGAATTGAAAGATATCAGCTTAGATGATTTGGCCATGTGAGCAGAATACTTCACGAAACTGAGGAAAGTTTCCCCAAACAAGCTTTACTTGCTAAAGCAAATGGGAAAAGACCAGTTGGACGACCTAAGACTGGATAAACCAATTACATTGAGGATCTCGAAGGTTGATAATCTACAGTTCTAATAATAGTATTGCATTCGAGAATCTACCGATCTAGTAATAATATGGCTCGCGGATTTACTAATGCTCATGTTCTGTTGAGCTTACTTCGTATAGACTGCGCTAAACTCCTTAGCTTACACAGCAAACTATAAAAAATATGCTTTTAGTAAACTGATGTAACTAAAGTTAAGTTAGGACAGCAGCTAAATCGATTTCAATAGCTAGGCCTACAACTTAGTCTGCACCGTTTTTGTTTGAGAAAGTCACCTTGTAGGTATGTTTCACTCAGTTTTACACAACCAGCCAAAACAAACAGAGCATCTATATAGTTTCCCAGCAAAGAAACGTGATCAATTTTGGCCACTATTTCTAAAACAAAGAAACTGTAGCATCACACTCCAACATAGGCACAAGTAGAAGTTGAATCGGATCTATTGGTTATTAAGTCAACCCGGAGAGTAGCACGATAGGTTGTTTAGCCGAGCCGGTCGACCGCATTGGGACGCGTCCTTTGGACACGGATATTACAATGGAGAGCACGACAGGACTTTAGAGTGGTGGACGCTCTCTCTGGCGCTGATTGGAAACGTTGAAGTGCCTTTGCTATAGGGTAAAGAAAGATGGATAAATGTAGCGTCACATTCCAATATAGACACGAGTAGACGTTTAATGGGATCAATCGGTTAATTAGTCAACTTGGAGAGTAGCTTGATAGGTTGTTCAATCTAGCCGGTCGACCGCATCGAGACGCGCCCTTTGGACACGGATGTTGCATAACAAAAAAACATAAATGTAAACAGTTTAAAAGTTGTAGAGAAGTTTTTTTTTTTTGATTGTTTAAGATCAAAACTAAATGTACAACTTTGCAATGACTCATTGGTTGCACAATTTTCACACAGCACGATCTAACGGCTCAAAATCAAACAAATCTCACTTTGCTCGAATTTTTCCCCAAATTACCATCTCTTAAGCACCACATTCATTTTCATATAGCATAGCTGATCTTACACTACTTTTGTAAATATTCTCTTTCATGTTTAATGAAAAATAATTGCCTTTGAGAATTTAACTATTTCACCTGTCGCTATTACATTCCCTGAACTTCATCCAACCGATTCTTGTTCTAGCTTTTACATTGTTTCACATCCACCAGTTCCATTCAATCTTCATTCAATGGTGTAGCCATACCAATATTTCTTTTTCGGAAGAAAAGCCATGAAAGCTAACAACCTGCAATAAATCAATAAAATATTTATAGTTTTTGGTCAACTAAATGATTCAACGAGTTTGTTATTATTTGCTTGTGTTTACAGATAATCCAAAATGGGAAATGAGCTTCTTGCAGTAAGCAGCGATGAATCAAACAAAAAAGCAAAACAAAAACGAAAATCAGCTGCAAAACCTTCGACTACCTCAAGCAAATCGTTTGCAGAATCAACATCAGCTGCTACTTCAAGTAAAAATAACAAAGAAGATGATAAAGCAAAACTAGTCCATGTAATTAGACCTTCGGACGAAACCTATGGATTCACTTTGCAATTAAAAAGCGATGAAAACGGTATGAAAATTACCTAGCATTAAAAAAATTGTTCAAATTAAAACTATCTGCAACAGTGGCCTAGCAGGAGATTGGTAAAAAGTTGCATCACAACCCGGGGCCTTTGGGCACAATCCCCAGTGCTTAAAGTTTTTTACGGTTTTTAACAAAAATAACTCAATTTTAAGGTCATTTTTTGGTTAAATTTCTGTTTAAAAGACATGTCCTTTTTTAGCAAAGCAAAGCATAAACCAAAATTAGAATAAAACAACTGGAGGGCACAAGCCAAGCAGTACCGTCGCCAGAGCAAACTAGTAAGAGGGCACTAGCCGAAAATGAGGGGGCTCTAAAATAGGCTGAACTTTTGCACATTAGAACTGATCTTGTACGGCTACAAATTAAATTATACGCAATTTTGAAGTGATATTTTGTATTCATGTCCAAAAAGAGATATGACAGACATGTTCAAAAAAGAGAGAAAAAGAGATATTTTTCCTTTTGCGGCCCATAACCGCAAAAAAAAAAAACAATCTGCAGCAGTGACTGCAACTTTGACAATCTTGAGTTTGCCCTAAAAAAACAAAAACAATTCGTCTCTTAGGACAGATTTTTTGACGTATTGTTTCGTAATAAATCACTAAGGCAGCTTTTAACGATCACGCGTATTTTCGCGCGAAAATACGCGCGTCATTTACCTGCGTGAATTTTTTTTGCATTTACTGTGAACAAGATATCAGACGTATTTCCGCTCGTAAATAAGCGTGATCGGGAAAAGCCGCCTAACGAAGTAACAATTCTGTGAGTCTTGATTTCTACTCCGCGACACATCCGTAAAGGCTTACCAACCCAGATGTGCGTCGCGACCCATGGTTTGAGAAACACTGGCTTTAGGGCTTAGAATGCTTTGAATTGTATGCGATGCAAACCAAGCGCGCAACCAAGGGAGGGCTTGAACTATAAGTTAAACAAATTTTGTTTGAAAACTGCCTCATTTGGGCCGCGCGCCGAGCAAAGGTGGTGCGTTAGGTGGTGCATTCAAGCGTATCAGAGACGGGGATCTGGGGCTGTGCCCCCAGCTATCAAAGGCCATGACTGTGGTCTGGGGGCAAAGACCCAGCCGCTTGGCAATTTTTATAATTTTTTGGAAATAATAGCCATTTTAGCGCCATTTTCATAACACTTTGCACGTTATTAGAGTCATTTAAAATGCTTATAACTTATTGGTAAAATTTGGAACTCATTTGAAAAGATTAAATTGTCCAGCCCCTTTTGCCCGAGGGGGCTTGACCCCAAAGTTAAAATTTGTTGTTAAAAAAGTGATTCATTTTATAAGCGGCGTGGCGAGCAAACCGGTGCAATAACGCATACCACAAAGTCACAAACAGGGCCTCAGAAAGAAATATTTTCGGAGAAAAACAAAGTGTCAGAGAGAAATATTTTCAGCTTCAGAGAGAAAAAAATAGACGTAAAAGACTCGCTTGTACCGCTGCCCTTTAATAATAATAAGTGTAAAGTGTAGGCTGTAAAGTGTAGGCTGTAAAGTCTGTTAGCTAATTAACTTACTAATCCGATTTAGCTAGGTAACTTATTCACAGAATTTAGTTTCTGTTATCGCACTACAGTCCAAACACAGCACGTTCTCTAAAAATGGAGTCATTAAGATGCTTGCCATTTTTCAAAGCATGCTTTATTTAGAGTTTGGATTCTTCTGCTGACTTAACGTGAAGGCAACAGCTAAAAAAACGTTTTGCGTTATTTTAATGATGTACTGTATGTAGTAAAGGTTTCTTCTAAATTTTAAAATAACAATCCGTAGCTTGGTTCTTTACAAGTTTATATATACAAATAACGTCTATCAATCTCATTTATTTAAATCGCTTATTTTAACTTTAATTTGTTTGGAACAGTCAAACCCCACCAGTTTTATATTTAACCCGTTCAAAGCATAAAACGAATATTATCGCCCGAGCCAATCGCTTGCGCGTAAAACGAAAATATGTCTTTGAAAAATTACGCAATTACTGCTTAATCTTTTTGCAACTGTCTGATGTTATGCAGCTTTATGCAGCTGTTTGTTTCATTCTATTTAGGCTGCGTATTTTTTGAATTTGTACGCATGACATTACAGTAGAAAATTCGAATGATATTACAGTAGAAAAACAAATGCTGTAGTTGTGCATAGAGTATTTATTTTGCAGAGTTTACATCAGGGCCGCAACTAAGGGGGCCAGGGGGGCGGCTGCCCCCAAGAAAAAATTTCGCCCCCCCAAACTACTCAACATGCCCCCAAAACTCCCCTTATCCTTGCGGCATTTTCAAAATGGTGGCATTTTTTTTATGTATTGTTTTTGAGATCAACAAAAAACTCGGAGAAAATTAGACCAATTCGGCGCGATGACCTTCTTTTTTTTTTTGAGATCAACCACCCCAAAACTTTTGGACCCTCATAAAGAAATTTTGCCCTCCTAAGAACAGCGTTCTAGTTACGGCACTGGTTTATGTTGGTGGTACAGAACTTGAAAATTGCCTTGATTAAAATGTTCATGTCTTCGAAGTAGCTTTTCGTCTGACACTTGTCAAAAACAATCGTCAGAATGGTGAGCGCTGCAAATAGAGCGCTCCTTATCCTGCACTTTCGATTATGACGATTCTTCTTGAAAAGTGCCAGACGAGAAGCTGCTTCGAAGACATGAACATTTCAATTAAAGTTATTCATTTTGTCGAGACTGCTTATTGTTTTATTTCAGACGAGAGATTTTTGCCGACTTCCAGAGACTGTAAAAAATGAGACAAGAAAGTTCAGCAAATGGCAAATTTGATTCCGCACTAAAACAGCGATAGCGTTATACTAATTCCGTACTTAACAAGTTAAAAATTAACTTTCAGGAGGCTTGTGGGAGCACATCCACGAGCTTGAGGAGGAAAAACCCGGAGCCATATGCGGACTTATCGAAAATGACCGAGTTATTTCAGTAAACGGAACAAGTATTCTAGATAAAACCCACGAAGAAGTTATGGAAATAATTGAAGCCAATTCAAACCACGTGGTGCTTCTTGTATTAGGGCCAAAAGCAATAAAGTGAGTACTTGTATATGCTGCTTGCTGTTGTTTATATTATGTTACATTTCATTACACCACGTTGAGAAAAAGGATTTTTAGGTAGAGAGATAAATCTTACTGATATTCATCATATCACATGTTGGATCCGGTATTGTCCCCGTCGACGGAGTTGGCCGGATTTCGCATGGTCATTGTCTTTACCACGCCTCGCCATTTCGTTCGATCACATGCATCCACTTTCCCCAGTCCATTTTTCTTCATCTCATTCTCTACTTGCTTTTTCCACGTTTGTTTCGGTCTTCTTCTACTACCACTCACTTCAAATTTCAAAGCCTTCACTATCACATTTTCATCTTCGTTCCTCAAAACATGACCGTATACCACCGTATACTGCTTGCTTTAGCCATCCTATCTAAAGACTCCTTTATGCCCAACATATCCATAAACTCCTCGCTGTTTCTTCAATCTAATAGCTTCACACCACGCATCGCTCGAATCATAGCTCTTTCGGTTCTTCTCAAAATTGCCATCTCTTCTTCTCTCAAGCACCATGCTTCAATTCCACACAATATATCTGATCTTACACAACTTTTGTAAATCTTTCCTTTCATCTTTAATGAAAACTTTCTGCCTCTAAGTATTTCGCTGCATTCCCTGAACTTCATCCAACCGATTCTTGATCTAGCTCCTACCGCCGTTTCGCAACCACCAGTTGCATTCAATCTATCACCTAGATAAGTGAACTTGTTCACAGTTTCCACACTATCACTCAATTTTTCATCTGCTGATCCCTTGAAGTTCTTTACCACGCTTTTACATTTCTTACAAACAAAGTTTTTGTTTACATAAACTAAAACTTTCTTCTTATCCGTGCATCTTGCGTGGACCCACTTACCACATGCTGTACATAACACCGAGTTAGACATAACTCGAGTTCCACACACGCCACAAGGATCTATTTTACTGTCGAAAGCTTCTTCCTCCATCCCACTCACCATCAACTTTGTCTTTCCAAGATTGACTCTCATCCCTTTGCTTTCAAACGCCTCTCTCCATTCATCAAAGTTCTCTCTCAATTCTTCCATAGTTTCCCCCATTAGGACCAAATCGTCTGCATAAAGAATTTTCTTCATCCAGCCTTTCCTTGCATTTTCCGTTACTTCATCTATCACCATTGCAAACAACAAAGGTGACAACACAGATCCTTGATGTACACCAACTTTCACAGAAAATTCTTCCGACAAACCCGATCCAACTCTAACTTTCGTTTCTGCTCCTTCATAAAGACTCATCACCGCCTTGACCAGGATTTCAGGCAAACCTTTTTTTCTCATTGCCCATTCTATCACTCTTCTAGGTACTCTGTCAAATGCCTTTTCCAAATCAACAAAACACATGTACATTCTTTTGTCTTTCGCTCGATGTTCTTCTTGCAACCTTTGTACTAAGAATAAGGCATCAATTGTTCCCTTTCCAGGCATGAAACCAAACTGTGCTTCATCAAAATCAACCAATGCTCATATTCTTCTCTCCAACACTTTTTCAATAATCTTCATGCCATATTCAAGCAACTTCACTCCTCTATACGAACCACAGTTCATCACATCTCCTTTACCCTTAAAAATTGGCGCCACAACGCTGGTTTTCCATTCATTCGGGATTCCCTATCCATCCAAAACTCGTTGGCAAAGCTGTAATATCACTTCCTCCGCAGTTCTGCCGCCTGCAACAATCATTTCCGTTGTTACTTCAGAGAGCCCTGCAGCCTTTCCCTGTTTCATTTTCCTGATCGCTTCTCTCACTTCCTTGCGAGAAACTTTCTCTACTGGCCCCTCAACCATAGCAGCGTCCACCTTGTGGTCCCAAGCATTTTTCTCATTCATAATTCTCTCCATATGTTTCTTCCATATTTTACAAAGATCTTCTTGACTGAAACCAATTCTTCCATTTCTATCCTTAATCCATTTTCCTCCTTCAACATCTTTTCCATCCCTTTTCATAAAGTTTACAAATTTGAAAATCTTGTTTGGTTTCTCACGTAGTTCTTCCATTTCCTTTTCAGCTTCCGTCTTTTTTGCTTTAGCAATCACTTTCTTGGTTTGATTTCTCATTTTCCTATAGAATATTTTGTGTTCTTCCAGCCCAGTTTTGCAAAACGTTTTGAATGCTTCCTTCTTCCTTGCTATAGCATTCCTCACTTCTTCATTCCACCACCATTTATTTCCTCAATTCTTTCTGACTTTCTTCTTCCCACATAGCTCATCACATGCCGTCAGAACTCCATATCTAAAAGATTCCCACAAATTTGTCGTTTCAACATCAACTAACTCCTCAACTCTTCTTTCAGATTTTTCTTGCATTTCCCTTTCTTTTAATTTCTAAACCATGCGCTTTACCCTTGATTCTTTCGTGACAACTTTATTCAGTTTTCTTTGATCCACATCGGCAACTAGCAGTCGATGTAGCAATTCCCATGAAATTACCTTTACGTCTTTCAAAAATTTTCTGTTTTTTTTCCTAACTAAAATAAAATGAATTTCAGATTCATTATTGCCAGATTTAAACGTTATCTTTTTGTTGTCTGTCTTCTCAAACCACGTGTTTGCCACACA
Source organism: Trididemnum nubilum (assembly GCA_963965965.1). Classification (NCBI taxonomy): domain Eukaryota; kingdom Metazoa; phylum Chordata; class Ascidiacea; order Aplousobranchia; family Didemnidae; genus Trididemnum; species Trididemnum nubilum. The sequence continues at coordinate 13,298,717 of OZ014488.1, read as the reverse complement.
TAATTCTCTTTCGTCACAAAACTCAAGTAGCATTCTTCCTTCGGCATTTCTCTAACCTATTCCATTTCCACCATGAACACCCTCAAAGCCTTCTATCTCTTCACCAACATGTCCATTAAAATCTCCCAGTCCGAATACCACTTTACTAGGATTTTGTAGCTCGTATTCGCCTGCCAATTCGTCATAGAACCCGTGCTTTTCTTCAAGCGACCTCCCTGCTTGTGGTCCATACGCTGATATTACTCGTATCACTTGCTTTCCAAACGCTAACAATACCACCATAACTCTGTCACTTTTTCTCCGGACATCTACCACTTTCTCACATAGCTCTTCTTTTACCAAAATTCCAATCCCTCCGATACCAGAGCTGTTTCCAAACCACCACAATTTATACCTTCGTCCGAAAACCCCGAGAAATCGAGTACCTTCATTCTTCCACCTTACTTCTTGTAAGCCGCACACACCTACTTTCTTCTTCCTCAACTCTTTGCATACCTCCACACCTCTTCCACAAAGACTTCCAACGTTCCAACTTCCAAGTCTAATAGGAGAATGTCGCTAATTTTTCGAACGAGCCCTTCTGCCTAAAGCTCAAGCACTCCAGGTTGCAAATTGACAATCAGTGGTAACCCTGAAGTGACTACTCAACCGACCGAGCGAGACAGCCTGCCCTAGTGGCCGACTCTCTTCTACGCTGTTATCTTTTACTTGTTTAATTTTATTGGATTATACATTTTTGGTGCAAATTTTTTACGGAGAGCATGCCCTTGCTTACCTCCAACCTCAGTTTTAAGACATTATTGGTCTCGAGATGCAAGTGTCTCCCACAGGTTTCTAACGTGGTACAAAACTCTGCCGTGATTTGTAAATATCGAACTTCAGGCATTTTTGCCTTTTTTTAATTTCCGAGAAAATCAAGTTTTAAACTTCCTTTGTATTGGTACTATTACGTAATAAATCCCGTTGTTCGTCCTGGGCAAATTTTTAGCATTTATTGCATCACAAAAAATACCTAAAAGTTCGTTTTTTTGCGATCATTTTTGATTGAAATCAACGTGAATTATTTTTGTAAAATCGTACACTAAGTTTATTCTGCAATTAGGTACGTAATTGACACATAAATCACAACAGACTATAACTAGGGTTATTTGCGAAATATATCTTATAACGTAAATTTAATGAAGAAATGTTGGAAGTATAATTAATTGATTAATTAAGTTAATCAAATCTTTCATTGTACACGGAGTATTACGCCAACGCGAGTAACGAGTTTGCGGAACTCATCTCCGCGTCTTTGCTCCCGAGCAACACCTTATATTAAACCTAATAGTGCAGTGGAAAAAATCGTGGGATAAGAAGATAGTACGTTATTTTTCCATCAAAATTTTGATGGAAAAGTCTGCTTAAAAGTCTGCGTAAAAGTCGACTGCGTAAAAGTCTAGAGTTTCAAAACTAAAAACTTCCTTAATAACTTAGCGTAATCGTATGAAACGTTATTTTGTCTCATAATTTCATTGCTTTTCATGCAAATTTTTGTTTGAAAAAAAGTTGTTTTTTTTTGCGCAGCTAAGAGCAAAACCCTTTTTTGACTAAAAAGTCTATAATAACTCAACGAGCCCGTGCATTAACCTTGAATTCCAAGGAGCGTGGGGTCTATAATCTACTTCTGCCGTTGAGGGTAGACTCGGCCGGTACCAGCTTCTTTGGCAGGGCAGGCTCTGTAGGCATACAACAGTTTAGCTTTGCTATTATTTTCAATGTCAATTTTGGTTGGTTTCCATCATAGAAATCAGAAAATGTAACGAAAATTTAGCGAAAATTTTTTTGGGGTCTACTCCTACAATAGACTGAAAAATGAAATGCAACTTTAGCGAAGACGCAGAAAGGTGGTGAAAAATTAACAGAAAAACGCAAAGCAGTTTTTGTCTTTTATTTTGCTGTTTTTCATCTAAATTCGACAGAAAAATGCAACGAAAATTTTGGAAACGACCGTTTCACTTTGGACCCTTCAAAACCAATTTTCGTCGTTACTCTTGGTTAGACCTACACCAACAACTTATTTGCTTAAGACGGCAACACTGCTGTAATGCAAGCCATTGGGTAGGTTTACTGAGATTTTTAGTATTTTCTTACCAATTAATGTCAGTTTTCAACGTAACGCATCTGCTCAAAATAAACAAGATTTTGGTCCATTTTTGTTTAAAAATTATTTGAAAATGTTAGAAATTATAGCGCTATACCAACCGCCACCAAAGCATTTTGAGAAAAAAAGCTGTAGTTTCAAAGAACTACTAGTACGTAAAATCAAAAATAGGATAGCAGACCAGCATATAGTGGCTTTTACGTTTCGAATCTTTTTAATATTATTTAGTTTGTCTGTGCTGGAGGTGTTCCGCAAATTTTTGCGGTTTTAAAAGATATTATGTGCCATTTTATTCAGAGGTCGAGTTCTCGAGGCGGTCCTTGGCCTCGAGGACATCCTTGAGGACATATTTTGAAGTCCTTGGCCTTGGCCTCGAAGCCTTAAGTCTTCGAAAATTGCCCTGTCCTTGGCTCGAGAACAGCACTATTTTTTGAATTGTTTAAATTTTGTAGATCGCCTGAAAAAATTTTTGGAAGACGTTTTTTTTCTGGAGATTGCCTGAAAATTTTCTTTGAAGATCGTTTTTTTTTTTTCAGAACACTTGCGCTTGTGTTCTTAGTACTTGGCCTTGACCTCAAGCATTCCTGTCCTTGGCCTTGAGCCTGTGTCCTCGACTCCACATCTGATTTCAATTAATCTATGATTAAATTTCATAGCACTAGTTTGTATCATAATGCTTCGCTCATAATTAGTTATAGCATCATCAAACACTGCAGATAAATTGTGAGGTAATGCTATAAGAATAGATATTTAGTAAAAGGTTATGAAACGATGCTGTGGATGTTTTAGATACCCTAAAATCATGAAACACCCCATTACCCACATTTTTTTTCTTAATTATTATACTTGATCAATTTTTTTAAAATTGAATACCTTTAAACAAGAATTTTTTTATGGTGTGCTGGTATTTTAGCTTAGTAGGTAAAACGTCGAGAGAGAGTACCGGTCAGTGCCATCGCTACTGGTGGGCCAGGGGGGGCCGTGCTCCCCTTAACGGCTGCTTGTGCCTCCCCATTTTGGTTTACTCAAATACTGTTTTTGGAACATCACGTAACGACAAGACAACAGACAATGATTGAAAAAGGATTAATTACGTCAAACATAGTTCTTCTTTGACGTTTATTCTTTGCGAAATTGCTGGCAACCAATTGTTGTACATAAATCTGACGCAAAAGCCCGTTTTATTAACACGCCTTTACGGATATGTCGGGAAAACGAGATGTAAGCCAGCAAAATCGTTACCGGTACTTCGTTAGTAATTATGACATGAATCAATACGTGAAAACACTTTTTTCAAAGATCAGTTGTTTTGATTTTTAGAGTACACTAAAGATTTCGAGGGTGCATTCAGTGGCGCAACCAGAGTGAAGAAGCTTAAGCCCCATTAGCCAAGACACTCAGAAAATTTAACCTCAAAATGAGAGTGTTTAACCATACTTTATACTTGACCCGAAGTAAGGTGGGGGGGGGGGGGAGGGGGATGAACGAGCTAAGCAATTTAATTTTTCTAAATGACTTCTGAATTTTATCAAGCTGGTTTTTCATATGGCTTCAAAAATGGTGAAATGTGATGAAAATGGCTTCAAAATCGCTATTTTTTTCCTGCAAAATCACAAAACTCGCCCAGCTGCAGGGGCTCTGCCCCCAGACCCCCGTCTCTAAATATTTAGTGACTAAGCCCCGCCTGTAACACCCTTTAGTTGCATCAGTTTGTTCAGCTAAATCAGGCAATTTTGGGGCAAAAAAATTTACTTTTGGTTCACCCCTTTTAGCAAAATGCTTGTTGCATGTCAGGTAGTAGTCACTGCTGCAAATAAATTTTTCAATTCAATTATGGGCCGCAGACGAAACGAGCTATAAAACGCTGCCGGTCGAGTTTTTAAAATTAAACATATTTGCGGCCGTACAAGATCTGATTATCAGTTTTTATACGCAAAAGGTCAGTTTATTTAAGTGCTCCACCTTTTCGGCCAATGCTCCCTCACTTCGTTTGCTCTGGCGACGGCACTGGTACCGGTAATCAAAAGGTTGCTGGCTCCACGTTTGATTATTGAACTGGTAATTTGTCGTTTTATTCACGGAAAAACACAAAAAGCTTATTTTCCATAGGACCAAATATTATATCTGCCTTGCAGCCTCACTGTACAAATTATCCTAAAAAAGATTTTTGTTGGTTATGTTGAACAGTGGTAGCGATCGAGCGCTTGTTTCGCAGCATAATTTTAATCCCTATTAACCACTAATTTTTAGTCAGTTTAATCATAATAAATTTTAATGAATTTGCTTGCTCAACATATTTTAATGAATTGGATTGGGATGGTGGCCGTGCTATTTGACCGCTTCCCGATTAATGGAAGCGCAGAGAAACTCAGCGAAAACCCAACAGTCGGGCCGCACCCCCAACCAATGTCTGGACCAAAAGTTGAAGATACAGTAGACCCAATAATGAATTTGCGCGCAGGCTCAGAGACAGAACGGTAAGAAAGAGTTGAATGACATCCCATAGAGGCTGTACACAGGCGCTCAGGAAGAGTTCTCTTTATGACTAATTCTGCGTAGATATTGTAATTTGTAATAGTAATAATTACGAGTTATGATGATAGTCTAATAATTTATAAACTGTGCCGTAACAGCAAAGGCGGGAGAGCTCACAGAGTATGGGATTCGATAGGTCCAATTCTTCTGAAGAAACTGAAGGAAATTGACAGATAAGACGTGACGTCTCCATTGGAGATACTTGGTGTATTGGATTTTGGAAATGGCAGGGGATAAAGAGCCAGAAACCAACGTGTTGGACAACAGCTTTGGCCAGGAAATCAGCATGCGCATTTTCAGGATACTAGCGTGACTAGGGAGACACCCATTAAAAGTTTAAAATGACGTTGCTGGAGAGTGAAGATGAGGCGTGGCACTAGACACTCAGGTCACCATTTGTCCTCTTTTTGGAGGAGATGTCCTCCTTTTCAACAAAAAGTGATTATTCTTCCATTTTTTGGTCTGCATCAAATTTAACAAAAAAAAGCAAAGAAATCTTAGTAAAAACCTTTTTTTGTTTAACACTTAAATTTAAAGGGCTAAGCTAGCTTAAGCTAGATCGGTACGTTGATTATAATACTTGGAAAATTGTGTCCTTTTTAGAGATAAAAATATGGTCAGCCTACCAGAGGTGTGCACAAATAACTATAGATCAAAAGCGCATCGCAACAAAGCACAACGATCTTTTCAACCAGTACAAGCGAAGCGTAAAATGCGCAATTTAATTTTTTTAATTTCTGAAGCAATTTTTTGATTCAGTTGAAGCGCAATGGAATTCCGCAATTGCTGAACGGCAATTTCGTACTAAGTTAAAATGAAACCCAACTTCCGCAATTGAAATTTCACAACACAATTCAAACACCGCATTTTTTGCGATTTTAGACAGAAAAAGAGTAAGTAATTTGCAAAAGAAGGCCGATATTTATCAATATTAGACTATCGAAATGGAACTAAATTAAGTTCAAATCTCGTACTAAGTTAAAGTGAAACCTAACTTCCGCAGTTGAAATTTCACAACACAATTCAAACACCGCATTTTTTGCGATTTTAGTCAGAAAAAGAGTACGTAATTTGTAAAAAAAGACCGATATTAGACTGTCGAAATGGAACTAATTTAAGTTCAAAATATAGAATTGCGCTTGAAACCGAAAAAAAAAATTGAAAGCGTAGCGCAATTAAAGCGCAACAAATTTTAAAGACTTTAGTCCGCCACGTAACTTCCATAATGTTTCAAAATAAAAAATTTATGTGCACTTCTGCAATTGCGGAATTTGCGCTTTGAGATTCTAATCATCTGCACCGTACCATAACCATCAAACCCTCCAAGGGGACTTTGTCAGGAGATTATGAGGGGCCGATAAAAGTAAAGAAAAAAAAACGAGTGGAAGACCGTGAGAAAGAGAAATGACTTGTAGTGACAGAATATCATTTGGTTGTTACACCAGACGCATTCCAGTCTTGTCTAGAGGTGGATTTCTGCTGTGAAACTGAAAGCGATTGGTCCTATGGTCCAGAAGACAAGGTAAGGGAGTCATATATATTGCATATAGAGTATAATTGCGGCGTACGCTCCAGCACCATCCGGTTTAAAAGTGGAAGAGACAAATTCGTCAGTCTTATACATGAACCTCTGTAGGAAGAAAGGACAAAGGCCTACTGGGAGATGCAAGGCGGAATTCTCTGTGGCCATTGCAGTAAGGTATGGAGGATGATATTATGAACTTGATTGGCGTTCAGGGTGGAAGTGGTTCCGCTGATATGCATAATGTTTTTGGGATGGTTTCTTATTAACCGGCTGATCACCAATTCTGAGACAAACGCTTTGAGAATAAAATGATGATTTTGGAAGAAGATGCAGAACACGTTTAAAGCATGCTAGTGCTTGGTTATTTTCAAAAGGAAGATGGCTTTTAGGAAGAAGCAATGAGGTGGGGTGGAGGAGAGGTATCCAGCTATGACCCTGTGCAACTTATAGGAGAATTTCTAGTTGGTTAATAGCGTTTTGCATAGGAAGAGGATCTAGCATCCGGGAGAAACATTCTGTTTAAAGTGCAGATATTACAAAAGCTTGCAGAGGAGGAAAAGGACTCTTTGAATGGACCCCGAAAAGCGATAGCAATGGACTGCAAGGCTTTATGTCTTGGGTAGAACTTGGAGCACAGGGATTGGTCATGAGACCCTGAAAAAGAAGTTCGGCCAAAGGAGCTGAAGTATCGCCGAAGGTAGCTAGTTTAGCGTAACTTAAATTTTAAGAAAGTAACGCACATATATTATACAAAAATTTTGTAAACATCAAACTTGGCTATCAAGCGTAGAACAGCGTTCTCTGTCTATACCAGGTGTCGGCAACTTTGCGTAATAGTGATCCAAAAACCAAATCAGTAAGGTCTCGATGGGCCGTAACATATTTTTACTAACAATTTGATCCTTCAAAAGTGTGATTTTAGATAATATTAAGACAATTTGACGTATTTTAACTGAGTGCAGATTCAACAGAAACTCTGTTGCTTTGGATAAACAACTCGTTCGCACAAAATGATGAAAATATGTTTGTTTCAAGAGCAAAAAGGACTTTGCTGAGGGGGAAGGGGCTTGAACAAAAATTAATTTTTTTTTGTCAAAAAAATGTCGTTTTTGAGCAGGGTGCAGAGCAAACTCGTGTAACGTAAGGGCATCACAGAAGAAAGTCTGGGGACAGAACTGCCAGTCACCGGAAACCATTGGGGTCTCGGGAGACAAACCTCCAACCGCTGGGCGATTTTTGAAATTTTTTGAAAAAATTGCCAATTTAACGTCATTCAGATCAAATTTTGCTCATTTTTAGAGCCATTTAAAAGAACTATTCATTGCATGGCTTTTTAAGCAAGTTGCAGAATTAAACTACTCAGCCCCTTCAACCACCCGTTTACTTACAGGTCAGATCCAAAACACATTTTGAACGTTTGCGTTTTTGAGTTAAGTTTTTAAAATATCTTAGTTTAGGGATTGAAGCTCCATAACTCCCCCCCCCCTTCCGCCTGGTTGCGCCACTAGTAGTTGGTCTATTTTCGTTTCAAAGTATTTGAAGTTGTTTGAAAATCACTAAAGCTTCAGCATTAGCTGTAATTCTAGTCTCTCGAAGCATATCATTCGGCTACCAAATCTCTTTCCTACACCACATGAAAGCTGGGGCAAAGTTTCCCTAAACAATTTTAGAATTTTTTAGAACACTGCATAATTTTTGACCCTATTGTATACACTCTTATTACGTCATTTTTCCAAAACATGGCCTTGATGTCATTACGGTGACGTCATCAACTCAAAATTGGATCTTTCTAAAAAATTGGTGAACAACAACCCACATGCCGAAATTGGTGTTTACGCACTTTCCGGTTTAGAAATTAGGTAGAGAGGCATTTTTGCCCCCCTCATCACCATGTAGAATGAGTTGGTTCAATTGCCTGTGCAAACTATAGCGTTAATAATCATTTATTTTTCGTGATTAAGATGCCATTGGTGGTAGCTCTTTTGCGAGTTCCAATGCCCTTTATTATGAGAAACTTGATGTTGTCATGCCCTCAATAATGCCACAGCATACAATTAAATATTTGATGATTTAGTTGTGATGTTTTGACGTTTGCTGGCCAGAGCTTTAAATATTTGATGTTATTTTGGGCTGAAAAGTTTACGTACGGTAAGTCCAGTGGTAATTTAGAAGCAGTAAAAGCACAACATCTTGCTAAATACCTATAATTTGATTTAATATTTTGACGTTTGCGGAGCCAGAGTTTTAATGTTTGATCGTTTACGTGCTATCTGGCCTGCAGGCTACCAGCCCGGAATCCTTTAGGCCGGATTGCACGTAAACGATTAAAAATCTTGCAAAATGCTGTAGGTTGGTGACTTTCATTAATTAAAATTTTGCACGCTAAATAAATACTGCCAAACATTGACACCGTGGCATGCTTATTTGCATTCAAAATATTTTTATATGCTATATCAAGCACTAATATTTCGCTTTTATCTCGTGCTCCATTCGTAATACAGCTCCATATTGCTACAAATTGCCGCAATCGCAGAAATCTCCAGCCGGATGATTTTTTTGACGGGCCAGATTAGGCCCGTAGGCCATAAGTTGCCGACCACGCGATCTATGTCCGCCTAGGTATTGACTCTCTCATACTGTTTTATTTCAAGCCTACTTATTTCATGGGTAAGCTTCTAGGTTAGTTAATTTAACCAGCTCAGTTCTCCACGGCTCAACACTAAATGATTTAAGGCAAAAATTTTGCAACTATTTTTCAAAAAAAATTCGCTAAATTTTTCGAAAAAATCAAGTTTACGTTTTTTGCTCTGTCACTTAATCTGCCAATATATCGCAACGATATGACTTGAAGTTTCAGTTACAATTTGTCATCTTGCCACTTAAACATTGAAAAAATTGATTTTTCAATTGTAATAAAATTTTTCTGTGACGTAATAAACATTGAAGTTCGATATTTTCAGATTGCTTTCAAGTTCGATATTTTCAGATTTTTTCTATCTCCAAAACTACAGCACTTAGAAACTTCGTTCTTTCAGTAAAAGATAGAGAAAATCATAAGAAAAAAAATGATGAAAAAAAAATTTTTTGAACAAAAATCACGAAGTTCGATATTTTCAAATCACGGCAGAACTATGCTAACATAGTTTAGCCGACCAGCCGAGGCCGTTACCGTGTGGTGGGACTAGGACCCATATGTCAGCAATTGGTATTTGCAGCAAGACCAGAGTATTTAAGCCTCGCATATCACTACATGAGCGGCTGCCCAAAGTACAAAAGTACTACTTGTCTGCACATACCTACCGCACATTCTATTTTGCTATTTAGTAAAATTTTGCTATATTGATCTGGGTTAGATTGTGACATACATTGTGACAATGAGAATGACAGTAAATCAGGTGTAGTGTGACACAAGCCATTGCCATTGTCAACGCATAAAAATTGTCTTTTCTGCTAGTGTATATTTTAATGTTGAGTTTTGCTGCGTTTGGATGGAATCAAACCAGCATAAGTAACAAAGTAGCATTAGGCAAAATTAAAAAAAATCTGGTCACTAGTTTGAAATAGTTGTTTATACACTAATGCTAACTCGCAAATGACTGTCCTTTTCTTCGCTTGTTTATAATGTTATCAGCAAAGAATCGAAACGTCCGCAACAAAATTTTATATATTTGTATGCTTTTTCGTCAGAGTGTTTAATATGGCATTTATGAATTATTGGTTTATAGTAGAAGGTTTAGAATTATCCACAATCTGTCTACAATTTGCAATCTATAAAGAGTGACCACGCTTTTGTGATTTTTGTCATGTTGAACAATACTAGTAAGTATAGTTCATCTCAGCAGCAACCTTATGGCAAAAATTTGGCTGAAAGGGCACTGGAAAATTATTTTTTTTTGTGTAATCCATCCAAATTCAGATATAGTTTTCTATCCGGAAGATGAAATACCTAAACCAACCCGAATCTGGTATTATCTGGTGTTCTCTTCGGCGAATCTAGCCCACAACGCAAAGTCATTGAAAGATTTTCAAGATCACAGCACTGACTCGACGTTCTCTTCTCACCTTCCACAGCGAAACCTACAAACTCAGTGAAAAGGTGGTTTTTCAGAAAAGCCAGATGGCTACTGTACGCTGACATTGCCAGAAAATTAACACTTAGACTGATATCTACCTGATAACGCAGACGTAAAGATCGTTCACGGAGCTTTCACTGAGATGCGTCTTTAAGGCTGTCATGGTGCTAAGTACGCGATACCTTGCGGAAATCAGAAGAACTATATGCGCCCTGTTGGGACCACAAGTGCCAAGATCTACATGAGAGCTTCAACAAGTCTAAAAAATCTGAGGAATCTGAAGTAAAAACTGAGAGTCTCATAAGACACTTCCCTAACAAGCACAAGAAAAGATGAATTGAGACTACAGATAAAACAGACTTGACGCACTCGAGCCGAAAATTGTAAGACCCAGTCAATCGAATGACAGAAAGAGCTTCCAAAACACCATCAAAATGCTTTCTGATACCTAACGCCATCACATTTGATTTGTGTCAGACGACCACTAAGCACATTCAGACACTAAACTCCAACGACAGTTGCTGAGACTCTACACAGAATTGTGGAAGAGTGGCGTGCAAAACAGGGCGCTGACTGGAAACTTCACCTCCAAAAAATGGCTTGGGTTCACAAGGCTCTAAAATCCGGAAAAGGTATAGGATTAGATCAATTCCGACCCGAGTATATCCAAAACTTAAAAAAGGAACTCTTCGCTTGGCTTCGATGTTTTTTCAAACTGCATGCGATTATTAAAAATCTTTCTCATCAGGAGAAAGGCTTTGGGGTGGTTGTTTCAAAACTAAACAAGCCAGTATAAATAAACCAAAAAGTTACAGTCCTATCTCGTTGTTATGCTTGCCTTTCGAGTTACTTGAACACCTTATCCACCGCCAAACTGAAACCTGTTGTTGAACCTTAGTTCTCACAAGAACAACCGAGATTCAGAAAAAGAAGGTCGATTGTTGATCAAGTATTTAACGCTTCTTGCACAAAACATCGAAAAAGATTACATCGGCAACATGAAGACTGAAACAGTCTTCCTGGACCTTAGTGTAGCGTACACCGTCTTGTGGCATAATCAATCAATCAATGGTTTATTTGCAATTTACCACATGCTAAAAATATATTAAGCTTCAATTGCACAAACCTAGGAAGCAATTGCTCACAAATAAAGAACTTGCTCACAAACTCTTTAAAATTGGGCAGATGGTACTCTTCCTTTTTCAGCTCATCTCCCCGCCGCTGCATCTTCAAAACCAGTGATGTACAAAAATGTCGCCTAAAATTTCTGAAAAATAGATGTTCCCAAGATACTGTTCTATCCTTGCACCTTTCAATATATATATGCATACGTGGGCAAGTTAATGCAAAACGTTAGCTTCGTTAACCACTAGTCCGTTAACAAACTTCACACCTCCGTTAACGTTAATCCGTTATTTTCAGTTGTAATTAACGGAAGTTAATAAAGTCCGTTAATTCGTTAACATTTTGCGTGTAATTTTCATTTCTTTTTTTTTACTCGCTTCTAGAACACGTATTGACGTTGTTGAGCTGATTGTAAGGAAATATTTGTTGCTGTGGTGGTCTTTTTGTGTTTTAGAAGTTACATTTTACAGTCTGATCTAATTTCAAGATAAAAATAAGTTCAAACGCACTAACGAAGCTGCGATCGGAAAACCTTTGGAAATTGTGAGCAGCGATAATTAATAGACCTATGAGGCTGCAGCTTATTATTTATTTAAACCTTATTATATTTAAACCGATCGGTGGTCGAGTGGATAGAGCGTCTGCTACTGATGCGGTAGACTCTGGTTCGATTCCCGGTCGGGTCAAACCAAAGACTATAAAAATTGGTATTCACAGCTTCCCTGCTTGATGTTCAGCAATTAAAGGGACAGTGTGAAGCTTCCATCGTGTGTGGTAGACAGATGGGCAGGTGGCAGCTTGACTCGAAGACCGAAAGGTCCCTTCGCTGTCTCCTGGCCAAGACAACTTGGTGAATAAAGTGTAATTACAATTACAATTATTATTTGCCACAAAAAAGGCTCCTTTCTTCGCTCTCTTCTATGAAACTCGTGCTAATACCCAACAAGTGTTACCAGTTCAAACTGGTTTGTACCGGTACCATGAATGAATGGTGCAAGATATTAGCGATAGAAACCTTAACGGAAGTTAACAGAACTTAACAGAAGTTAATATAGTCCGTTAACAGAACTTAACGGAAGTTAATTTAGTCTGTTAACATTAAAAAACTTTTTAACGGATTAACGAGTTAATGAAAAAGTTAGCTTCGTTATTAACGGATTAACGATTAACGGACTTGTGCCCACCTATGTATATATGCATTATCTTCCAATCGTATCAACAAAGATATACGCTTTTGCATCATGAGGCCCTGCAATACTGTATTCACATCGCAAGTGGGAAACTGTGAAGACTACACTGTCCAGGTACATGGATATTTTATGATCATTGTATCTACAATAATGAAGCTTGAAATGAAGTGAAACAAAAGACCGTCACCGCTGCCTTCTATTTAAGAGACTTATGGTCATCAACCGGTCAACTGAACATCGATGTCAACGACCGAACTCTTCTCTTTTCAACATCACCACTAACTTAGGTTTACTACTCGACCGGACACTGACTTTTTGACCACACTTGGAATATTTACGTGTAATAGTGTCAGCTCAAACTGCTCCTTTAAAGCGTCCAGCGGGCTCAAGATGGGGTTCAAGATCTTCAGTTTCGAGAACAACAAATTTAGCTCTGTTATTCGCTACTTCAGAATATTGCGCTGCAATATGGTACAGAAGCGCTTGTACAGACCATGTTGATATTCCCATCAACAACTGCCTGCGAACCATCGTTGGATGCCTTCGTCAAACTCGAGCCGATTGCCTACCCGTCCTTGCTGACATGATGCCCTCAGATTTGCGACGTCAACGATCACTGCTAGTATTGAGTAGTAGCGCCCTAATTAAACTTAGGATATCTCTGCCACGCAACTATCTCGAGAAAGCTCCCCTTCCAGGAGTTAAAGTTAAAAAGCTTTTTGCCAAAGCTGCATAAGATTTACCAACAAACTCTGAGAGTCTGAGGGCTATATCCGAGTAGATAATAATTTCTGGATAGATAAAAACAATGATTATGTAGCACATCTTCATTGTGTCAAGCAATCCCCATTTCCATCTCCTGCTAATTAAAGATTTAATGAACCTCAACCTTCCCAGACTTGCCCTGTGGCATGCAGGCTAAGTCGCTCGCTGATCTGCGTTGGTTAGTTTGGCTCCAGCATGCTGTGGCATAGCAACAACTAACAATGTGTGAATGCGGAAAGACTCAAACTGTTGGCCTCACCATCCGGACCTGTTCCAAGTACAAAGTGCCCCTGGGAACAAAGAGACTAGTTTCTTTGGACTACGATACCAAGCACGGGCTGATTAACGGATTTCCTGACACTTAGAGCAACATTACGAGAGAATAAGAACTAGAATTAACGTTCAACATACAAGTCAATGAAATGCCCCAAAACTGTCAACCGCCACCTTCACTCCCATCTTCTTTCACTGCTATCGCCCCTCTTTACTACGTCCATTCAAATATCCACACGAACAACCCGAGCAGTCAATTCCTCTTGCAGTTGCAGTAGGATTATATAGATATTTCATTTTATGTCACGACTTTATTACATGACTTTTGCTTTTTATATTCTGAGTTACATAATTACATAAATTGTGTTGACTTGACTTGTTCATTTAGTTAACTAACAAATAGTGATAATTTGGGGTCAACGTTACTTGACCGTCAAAATTACGAATTTAAAAACCGATCACCGAGAAAATTTTCCAATGCAGCCTTGTGGCCAAAAACAGCATTTTACGGGCGGATGTAACTTGACCGACAGCAAAAGAAATTTCCAGAAACAGCCAATCTTCTGTCTAGAGCTGTCAACTTGCCGCCTGTCACTGTCGGCTGTAATAAGTTACATCAAATTCTACGTATGTCTGCTACACCAGCCCAAAATTTTGGGTCTCTTTGGGTTCACACATTGTAGAGGGAAAACTTACAAAAGCAAGGGATTCTACTAACTGTCATGCTAATTAGAAAAGATCGAGAGAACTGCATTTATTTCAATTGCTCCTTGAAAAAAAAAACATGTTCGAGCAATGCTTTAATCATACGATCACTAGATCAACTACAAGTGCTTAAGAAACCCAACCATACTACAGAAGCATATTTAGCAGGCCAAGAACACAAAAACAATCGCAAGAGAACAGCACAGGATGACTAAAGTTTCCACGCAAACGAACCTTTTTTTTGACATGTCTAGAAATCATCCTGAAGCTGCATTTAAAACTTTTCCTGAAATTAAGTCATCAATGAGGAAAGCGCGGGTAAAGAAAAGGCCCAATATTTACGAAAATATGGCACAACTGGTGCAAATGCTTCAAACTTTTTGCAGTAGACAGACTTAGCAAATTTTAGAGGAGCAGTTTACAATGGAGACTAGATTTCACTACTGTTTATAACTGAAAAAAGCCAAAGAATCTTGAAGGAACATATCACTCACGTATTCATTGATGGCAATTTTATCACTGTACAGTACCAACAACTCACAGTAGCTCTTCAACATTCCTGGCCTTATTGGAAATGAAGAAACCGAAAGATTATCGTGCTATAATTATTACATCTTTTAATTACTCATAAGACAAAATCTTCTTACTTGTTTTTTCAAACAAGCTGTGTTTTGGATATTTTAATTTTGTCGGTCGAGCAATTTTTTTTTTAATTTTCTTTTGTCGGTCAAGTAATGCTTCCTCATAATTTGTCTGCGACACTTTTAGAAATGCCGAAAACAACGGTCTGTTGTCTGTACTGCATGGCGCAAAAGAGCATGTAATCGAGAAACCACGACACGTTAAACTGAGTAAAAGCACCGACACTTTTGGATTCTCTCTAAAAGGGAATCGGGTAAGTTTGAGTTCATAAATATTTGTGATTTTCAAAAATTTTCTGTCGGAGTAGGAAAAGCGGACGATGTAAACGGTTTATACAGAATAAAAAAGAAGCAGGACTAATGCAACGTTTTCTGCACAACAGTTTTAGTAATGTTGACCGTGCATACTACTCAAGTTCGAAATAAAATATGCTAGGGTGTAATATGAAACTGTGTAATTAACGCTGCCTGGTCTCGATTTTCCGAACAATGTTAAGGGAGTGAAGCATCCAGTCAATTCCGGTAGTTTACAATAGCTAAAATTGAAATATAATTTTTGAAAGTTTTTATTCTTATTTTGGGGATGCGGTTGATAAAAAAAGATATCCACTTCAAAATGTTTTTGGAAACCCTGAATATGTTCTCTCAGCCTGAACTTCCATGGAAAAAAAAAGACAGAATAATGTTTAATCTTACAGTAACATCTCGTGACCAATCCAATTTCTAAACTTTCTCTCTTTTTGAAAATTCAAACTGAGAGGAAAACCTTTAGGGTTTTCAAAAACTGTTTTAAGGCAATATCTTTTTGTATTTTTTGAATGTCTTAGCAACCGCAGCCCCAAAATAATAACAAATAGTTTGAAAAATTATTTCATGATTTTAGCTATTGCAAACTACCGGGATTGGCTGGATGCTTTACCCTCTTTCATTCCAATCATTACGGTGATGGCCCGACCAAAGCGTACTGAAATGGATCTTGGTCTGGCCAACATAGATAGTTTATGACGAAATGGTGTCGAAAACTTGAATATTTTCATCAACTCATGACAAAGCCTTATGTAAACGTTAGAGAGAGAGGCGAAGCTCAATCTTCAGTTTAGTAGGGTTAAATAAACTTGTGCTTATTATGTATTAACGACAATTTTTTGTACTGTTAAACGACGATCTTCCGGTACTGCTTGGCAAATATTCTCAATCACTTTAATTTGGAAAAGGTAGTTCAAAAGACTGGCCATTTCTATTGGTAACCACTGATATATTCTAACCATGTTTTATGGGAACCATAATTCATGTTTTATGGAAACCATAATTACCACACAAAGCATATTACCGGCACTGGCTTTGTGTTGTAGCGTTGTGAAAGGGCCGACACCGGCCAGAACCCGTAAACGTAAATCCGAACCCGAAAAATGATTTAAAGTCAAACCTAGATCCGAAAAAGCCCGAAAATTATGTTAAATTTGAAAATGTAATCGGTTATTGCTCGTATACAGCTAAATAAAACTATTCATTGCTGATAAATTGTGACGTAAGAATAGTAATTGTGGAATAACAGTCGCATGATGCTTAAACGAAGTTGTCATTCAGTGTATCAAAGATATTTAAATTACAGCATTTAGAAGGAGAAACCACAAGGTAAGTACGTATACCAAGCCCATAAACAACAACATTTTGTCAATCTTAAGTCCGAACCCCACCTGAAAAGCTCGGCCAGACTTACAACTCTGTTGTGTGGCATGGTAACTACAAAAACGTGGTTGAAACAACATCCGTTTTTACCAATAGAAATTTCCGGTATTTTAAAATATCTCAGCGTCTTGATTGTTTAAACTTTGATATGCATACCAACTAATGATGAATTTGCTCAGAGTATTATGATAGCTAGATCAAGAACTATTTTAGTTGGTTGGACGACCGTAATGCTTAGAATTCCCATTGTTCGGAGAATCGAGACCAGGAATCGTTGTTTGCACATTTTCATAAAAATCCTTATAATATTTCAATTTTTTTATTCCAAAAATTTATGAATGTTATAAAGTAAGTTTTTTGCAGCAATTTACAACTTAGATTTTTTCGAAAGTACATGGGTATCGAAATTGAGTGTTGCAATCAACATTGCTAAAACTGTTTTGCCCCATGTCAAGCAACCAACGCCAGTACCCATACTTTAAAGCGTAGTTTTTCTTCGTGAGACATAAATTTAGGTGCTCTTGTATTTGCCAGTTATTTTCTAGTTGGTGCTATACAGTATGCACATGCAGTTCAGCTAAACTCGTGCATATATTCTAGCTCCGTTTATTTGTCGGTTTAATAGTTTTATAGTGTTAGTGCTGATTTTAATTGTTTGTTTTTATAGATGGCAGATAATGATCCTTTAGGTTTGAAATCAATTTTATCGCTTAAGAAAATAAAAATACATTTTTAATAGTTGCTGAGGCTGCTGGTTCCTTATTTTTAAAAGTTTAATCAAGTCGGTGACAAGACAGCTGAGCTACCGCTTCATTATAATCATTGTTCTTATCTGGTTCTTGAAGTTAGGGGAGTTTCAGTTTTACATTCAACATTCTTCTTGACTTTATTTTTTTTTGCTTCGATTTTAATCTTTTTTATCTTTTTTAGCAAAGCTTTTCAAACTTTGTGTCAAAGTTCACGATAACTTTTCTTAGTTTCTGAACACTATTATTGTACGAAGTCTGTTCAAAAAGTTTCGGACCTTTGTTTCACTTGACAAAAGTATTGCCTGCTTGTCGATTCAGGGCATACGTATTGCATCGTACAAGGTAGTTGTTTTTTTCAGTTTTTTATTGTTTGTTTTTAAGTAAAATTGCACTTCAATGACAGAATGCATCAAACAGAAGTATTGCATCAAGTCTTTTTTTTTAATTGATGATAATTTAGTTAAAATAATCTACAATTTCAGCAAGTTTTACTGTATTTGTACTAAGCCTAATTCAAGTAAAGAAATGGTTTAATATTGCTCTAAAGTTGGCCAAATGTCAATGGAGAATGGGTCACTCTCTGGAAGTGATTAAGAATATTTGTCAAGCAGTACTGGAAGATTGTCATTTAACAGTACAAAAAATTGTCGTTAATGTGCAAATAAGCTCAAGTTTATTAATCCCATCTTAATGGAGGATTGCGGTTCGCCTTCCTCTACCGGATGGTGTTGATGAAAATTTTCAACACCGTTTCGTCATAATGTTGGCTATTGCATCACAAGAGCTTGCTTGTATCACGAACATCATTATCTAACAAAAGTTATCTTAACAACCGTGATATGGCTAATGACAAAATGGTGTTGATGTTTTTCATGAACACGATTGTAAAACTTCATGTTAAAAGATTGCGTGATGCTGTACGATAAAAACGACCAGGCATGACTATGGGCATCAAAGTGTTCTCAGCTTCACTACGACAATGCGCTCACTCATTCTGCCCGTGTTATTCGATTAAGCTATTCTTGTCACCAACAGCATGTATATGCCACTTGTTCCACAGGCTTCTTACTCTTTTGACTTGGCATTGTGTGATTTCTGGCAATTTTCAAGTTAGTAACACTTTCAAAGGGCGGCGATTTCAACCACGAGATGATAATATTGAAAAATCGGCAGGGAAGGTAAGAAGGATTTCTAAAAGAAAATCTAACGGACATTTTCTGAAGTGGCAAAACGCTAAAACAAGTCTTTGGACCTCAGAGAAGACAATTTTAAAAGAAGTTCAATGATAAAAATTTCAAAATTTTTGGTGTTGTGTGTTTTATGTAAAAAGGTTCCATCATAGTTTTTGAACAGACATCGTTTTTGATGTAGAATGCTGCGTCACATTTGTGGAATTATTTAAGTTCGTTTAAACGGAGAATTTTTTTTGAAATTTTCTAAACTTAAAGGAAGCAGCACAAAACAATCAATATTTTTCAGCTATAATCTTCCTTTTGACATTTAATCTGAGAAAAAAAAACGTTTAGCATAACGAAATCTAACACAGATAAATATGTTTTAAAGATGCGAAAGAAAAAAGTCAAACGTTTACTGAATTTTTGTAAATTTAGGACCATTTTTATTTCATTTTTTTTTTGCGATAGACAAACTCAAATTCGAAAGTTTTAAATATTCTTTAAAAATTAATAAATCACGTTTGAGTTCTTTTCATTGATAAAAAGAAAAAAAAGAAATCCAAGATTTAGCATTATCAAATCAAATTTTTCACTATACTTACTGCATTACGCCAATGCGTAAATTGAAAGAATTTTTTATTTGCAAAACTGTACTTATTTTTATTCCGCGTACATTAGGGTGCATCAGTTCCCCCCGACTTTTCACTATCACGCTTACCTTTTTGCAGCTGCAAGGTTAAGTATGAAAATGATATGTAATAAATATTTTTTCTGATCGAACCACATTTAGTCTCCCTCACGGCTGTTGATTTCTGCACTTTTACGCAGAATTTTACCTTTTTTGACACTAGATGACGTACTTTGGTAAATGTGACTTTTACTTGTGTTCAAAAGGTTTGCATATGTGTTTTGGACAACCCAAAAAAGAAATTTCAAAATTGGTCAAGTATAAGCTGAAATATGAGGAATTTTGGTCTGTTTTGCTACTCAATGCTACATCCAATGATGACACTTGTAAACCTTTAACATAGAACAACTTCCTAGTTTCTTGCTGTATTCAACCAAGATTGGTGTCTACACCCCCATTTTCAATGGTGGAGAATCCATTGCTGCAGTTTATTTGAATGAATTTGGACACTTGGTGACACATTAAGCTGTTTTGAAGCTCGGAAGGTTTGCAAAATTAGAAAACAAAAAGATCAAATCACATTTCAAATGCCGGCACCCAGCTGGCCAATTGAGTTTGAAATTTTACCTTTTTGCGTGTTTAGTCAAGTATGGTCTAAATTACATAGGCCTAGGCTTTTTCATGAAACAATTGATACGAGCTACAACACACAAATCACATAATGACACCAACAACGCATGTAACACAAATTTTTAGTAAATTGATGATACAGTCGCAAATTGTTATCATTCAACTAACATTAACAACAGGATGAATTACGTCTTCCTTGTACACTGCTATTATGCAACAAATGCTACGATTATTTTATTATTCTTTATTTTTTACATGATTGGTAGAGTGAATATAGGCCAGTTAGATCTCAGTTAAAAAATTTAGTATTCGTTTCAGTAACTATAAGTACAATGAATACTTGTTGTATTAATTTCAGCTACTTGAAGGCCCACAGTAATCAAATATCACGGTGCACTGAGGTAATTTTCAATTTGAAATTTGTCAAATGTTGTACAATGTTGACAATGCATTCAGTGATTAACAGTTGTTTATGTCTGATATGGAATTTGTTTTCAAATTTAAATCTTATTTTATTTGTAGAAATTGTTCACATTTCAGATTTCGTTATATCTTAAGAAAGTGAATATACGCCAAACTGTCATACGCCAAAAAAATGTAGCTTATATCCACAACTGCGATAGTAAAGGAGCCTGCTTTTTATTATTTTTGATCTATGATAGTAAAGAAGCCTGCTTTTTATTATTTTTGATCAGAAATTGTGTGCCTGGTGTTTTTCACAAGTGCAAAATACTATGGAATTGTTTTTTACTGACTAAACCCTGAAATTCGGACACAATTTTATTTCATTCTTAACGAATCATTAGCGTAACATTGCAATTGTGAAATAAGTACTTTTTTGAGTATAAATATTGTCTTCAATTTTTCAAATCTTATCAGCTCAAATTGAGTTTAAACTAGACGTTCCTATGTTTTCCTAGGATCAACAGTTGCTATTAGGGTAATACATCACTGACGAATAGGCTCCATGGCATTATATCCACAGCATTTTGCACTTGTGAAAAATTTCAAGCACACAATTTCTACTCAAAGATAAGTAATATATAGCAACCTCCTCTACAATAATAGTTTCTTGCCAGTTATACTAAGTTACCGGTACATTTTTTCACATTTGACAGCCACAGAAATGAATTTTCACTTTCTTAAGTAATAAGAAATGTAAACAATTCCACCCATGAGTTAAGATTTAGTATTAAAAAAACACATTTCATATACCGGTATACAACTACTAAACACTGAATGCATTGTCAACATTGTACAACATTTGGCAGATTTCAAATTGAAAATTACCTCAGTACATAGCGATATTTGATTACTGTGGGCCTTCAAGTAGCTGAAATTAATACAATGAGTAGTCATTGTAATTTCGGAAACGACTACTAAATTTTTCAATTGAGATCTAACTGGCCTATATTTACTCTACGAATCACGTAAAAAATAAAGAATAATAAAATAATCGTAGCATTGGTTGTACAATAGCAGTGTACAAGGAAGACGTAATTCATTCGGTTGTTAATGTTAGTTGAATGATGATCTTACCTCTATACGACTATATCATCAATTTACTAAGAATTTGTGTTATATGCGTTGTTGGAGTTATTATGCGAAAATTCATCTAATTTCAAATTGAAAATTACCTCAGTACACCGTGATATTTGATTACTGTGGGCCTTCTAGTAGCTGAAATTAATACTACAAGTAGTCATTGTACTTGTAGTTACTGAAACGAATACTAAATTTTTAACTGAGATCTAACTGGCCTATATTCACTCTACGAATCATGTAAAAAATAAAGAATAATAAAATAATCGTAGCATTTGTTGCATAATAGCAGTGTACAAGGAAGACGTAATTCATCCTGTTGTTAATGTTAGTTGAATGATAACAATTTGCGACTGTATCATCAATTTACTAAAAATTTGTGTTACATGCGTTGTTGGTGTCATTATGTGATTTGTGTGTTGTAGCTCGTGTCAATTGTTTCATGAAAAAGCCTAGGCCTATGTAATTTAGACCATACTTGACTAAACACGCAAAAAGGTAAAATTTCAAACTCAATTGGCCAGCTGGGTGCCGGCATTTGAAATGTGATTTGATCTTTTTGTTTTCTAATTTTGCAAACCTTCCGAGCTTCAAAACAGCTTAATGTGTCACCAAGTGTCCAAATTCATTCAAATAAACTGCAGCAATGGATTCTCCACCATTGAAAATGGGGGTGTAGACACCAATCTTGGTTGAATACAGCAAGAAACTAGGAAGTTGTTCTATGTTAAAGGTTTACAAGTGTCATCATTGGATGTAGCATTGAGTAGCAAAACAGACCAAAATTCCTCATATTTCAGCTTATACTTGACCAATTTTGAAATTTCTTTTTTGGGTTGTCCAAAAACACATATGCAAACCTTTTGAACACAAGTAAAAGTCACATTTACCAAAGTACGTCATCTAGTGTCAAAAAAGGTAAAATTCTGCGTAAAAGTGCAGAAATCAACAGCCGTGAGGGAGGCTAAATGTGGTTCGATCAGAAAAAATATTTATTACATATCATTTTCATACTTAACCTTGCAACTGATCAAAACTTAACCGTGATAGTGAAAAATCGAGGGAAACTGATGCAACCTAGCGGACATATATTGCCAAAGGTTTGCATTTTTTTCTATTTGTGCAAACCAAAATAATTTTTAATAGTTAAAAATTCGATATCAAACTTGAAGCCTTTATAAATGTTATTGACCAAGCTCGAACTTAAACTGAAAAAAATTAAGATGAAGCTCTTAACCGATCAGTCAAAATTAACTACAGTTTTGGACTTGCGTAAAAATAAATCGCGACTGTAAAAGTGATCCGCTCTTGCAATGCGACGTGTGAATTAAACGTTGTTGTCAAGACCCACTAAATCGATTTCTAGCGATATCACCTTTTCAATTTCAGTCAGCCCTCACTGGACACGTGTTTTCCGGTGTTAAAGACGGCTCTCCTGCCTCAAGGGCAGGCATAAATAATGGTGAAGTGCTCGCTTGCGTTGAAGGAAATGACGTCACCTTATTAGAACACGATGAAGCTGTGGCAAAAATTAGGTGAGTTACGGAAAAGGAAGCTGTTCTATCAAGAAGAGCTTGCCGGCTATCTTTATTTAGCAAAGAGAGTCCAACAATTTTGCACTTCTGCTTCTCTTAGGCATCAAATGTGTAAAACAGTTTTTAAACTCTAAAACCTACTTTTCTGAACAGTCTAGTATTAGGATTGTTATTGTCTGTAGCAATTGAGATTCAATTTTTTAGGTGAGCTGAAGGCTGCTGATTAAATCTAACATCTTGCAATAGCGCTTTTCATCTCTTTTAATAGTATATAAATTTTCTTAGAAGTGTTGATTTGAAATTTTCCTTTAAACATTTCCATTCGTAGTTCTTTTTTTGACGCCTCAAAGCAGACCCTGCTTAAAGAGATATTGCTCAAAATCGGCTTTATTGAAGAAATGAGATCTACTTGAAGTACCAGTTACAAAGAGATGCCCCAAACCTTTTCCACAATTCCCTTTATACGCAAAAATACAATTTAGTCTGTTTGACTCCGTACCATTGGCAACTCTGCACTTTGCAGTTTTGTGACATCACAAAAGGTATAATTTGCAAAAATTGCTGCAGAATAAGAAACACTATTACCAACTGGTAGCAGGAAGTAGACTATATCCAAATATAAAAATTTGGCTGCTGCTACTGGAACCTGTAGACCTAGGCTACCAGTACTGGTCTACAGAACGCCATTTGTATTATCTCGAAATTGCAAAATGCAGGGTTTCCAATGGTACGGATTCAAACGAATTTAAACGTATTTTCGCGAATAGAGGGAATTGTAAAGAAAGGTTTGGGACACCTCTTTATTACCGCAAGTACTTGTCATTTCTTCAATAAAACCAATTTGGAGCAGTATTTCTTTAAGACGTCATTTTTTGAATGATGTAAAAGGATCACTCGCCTTGTAAAAAGAAGGCTTGACTGGTTAGGAGATAGTAGTGGTAGTCGCATATTTATTCTCCTGGTCACATCGGACAGCGTCAGACGCTAACTTTTGGATGATCCGCACACTTTTCATTGCGATAACTAATTCAACGTGTTGGGAGATATTTGTATCTGCTTCGGAGTTTTCCAGTGATTATTCAATGTTCTTGCAGATTTTTTTGAATTCTTGTCCAGTGAATTTGCTGCTTGTTCGAAGACACCAAGCAGAAAATATCATCGTAAAGCGTCTGATCGACGATTCTGATTCGACGATTTTTACGACGATTCTGATCGCATGATCTAAGTTCAACCCGCGCCTTAGTCACGTTGTTGCATCCTTCGATAAGACGCTTTACGATTATATCCTCTGCTTGGTGGCTTTGAACAAGCAGCAAATTCAATGGACAAGAATTCAAAGAAATCCACAGATACATTGGATCACTAGAAACTTGATCCTAAGCAGGTACGGATTTCTTTAAGCACGAATTAGTCAATGCAAGTTCTCTCAAGCACGAATTAGTATGCGGATCGTTCATCAGTTAGCGTCTGACGCTGTCCGATGACAGGAGGATAAATATGCAATACAACAATCATAATCTGGTATATGGATCAACAAAAGGAGCATCATTTATTGCAAGCTGCTTTATGCGATATAGGCATAGGTGGGCACAAATCCGTTAATCGTTAATCCGCTAATAACGAAGCTAAGTTTTTCGTTAACTCGTTAATTTGTTAAAAAGTTTTTCTATGTTAACGGACTAAATTAATTTCCGTTAAGTTTTGTTAACTTCCGATAAGGTTTTTATCGTGAATATCTTGCACCATTCATTCATCGTACTGATACAAACCAGTTTGCACTGATAACACTTGTTCCGTATTAGCATGAGTTTTATACAAGAAAAAGCGAAGAAAGGAGTTCTTTTTTGAGGCAAATAATAAGCTCCAGCCTCATAGGTCTAGTAATTATCGCTGTTCGCAACTTCCAAAGATTTTCCGATCACAGCTTCATTAGTGCATTTGAACCTATATTTACATTGAAATTATATTTGAATGTAAAATACATAACTTTCAAAACACAAAAAGACCACCAGAGCAATAAATATTTCCTTACAATCAGTTCAACAGTGTCATTACGTGTTCTAGAAGTGAGTGTATAAAAAGAAATGTAAATTACACGCAAAATATTAACGAATTAACGGACTTTATTAACTTACTTTAATTAAAGCTGAAAATTACGGATTAACTTTAACGGAGGTATGAAGTTTGTTAACGGACTAGTGGTTAACGAAGCTAACGTTTTGCATTAACTTGCCCACCTATGGATATAGGCAGTACTTAAATTGTAAAATTTTGCATGGGGGGACGCTTTTGCAGTCTTGACCAAACTTCAGTGGAAACTATGTAATTCCGTTTCCGCAATTGAAGTGTTTTTTCCCTGAAACCTGGTGAAGACCAAACAAAAAAAAAGGTCTTCACCGCAATTTCGGACTATATTCGGCCGGAATTTAAAGGATTTATTCGTGCTGGCTGGCTCTTGATTGTTTCATCATCCAGCGCTCAAATGTCGATGAGTGGACGTCTAAATCCAGTTGGAGGGACGCTTAATCTTGATGGGGGGACGCGTCCCCCCTACAATTTAAGTACTGGATATAGGATATTATACTATGCAATATTATGTTGTAGATCTACTCGACCAACACTTGTATTAGCTCGGCAAATCTTTCTTAAAAAAAAGCAGCAAAAATCATTGTGCATACCTTACAAAAAGTGTACAATACTAATAGAGCATTTTTAAGTTGTTCAAACCAAACTGCTTTAGTGATAAGCAGAAAAAGTTGTTTTGATTTGAGCTACGCGGCCTTTCGTCGACTTCATCATAAAACCTTTTTGGAACAAATCTCGATTTATCCACATTTCATCAACATAGCATCTTGATGCTCTGGCCTCCTGACGAAACACTTTTGCTAGAATTTTTCTTCTTTCTCTACAACGCTAAGCCCGACATCAAGCTAAATTTGGAACAATCCAGTTTTTCCGTTAACTTTCTGTTTCTGGATACTACTGCTTAACTACCAGATGGGAAAAATTTTACTGCTCTTTTGAGGATACCGACTTTATCCACCCACAGCTATATAAGCACGCATACATGCAACAAGCTGTCACCTTATAGGCATACGTTCCAATGCAAATTATTAACAAACTAATCGGATGGCTGCTTGACTCAATACCGCGAAGGTCCATCCGCAGCCTGCCGGTTCTCATTCGAGTTCATAAATCAATATGTTAAAACTTTTTGACTCATGTTTTTTTCGTGAGAGTATTTTGACGTGATAGGAGGCAAGTAAATTTCCGTCATCTGTTGCTTGTTCCGTTCGGTGATTTACCGCCAAAGCCCCCCAGATACAACCGCTTTTGTTCAGACGTTAAAAAAAGAGGTCTAGCATTAAATTTGAAATTTACTTTCAAAATTGTTTTCATCCGCAAATTTCCAAAGCTACTGCAAAACTAAGAACCGACCTTTTAAAATAGAATAGTTGATGAAAAACAGATTGAGTACCTTTTTAAACCAAGCAAAGACATTCAACCCAAGTTGCAACATGATTCACATTTGAGAAACGTTTTTCCTAAACTCCCCTTGATTACCTACAAACAGCCTCTCAATCTGCAACGAATACATCTAAAATTCTACTTTCACTGTGTATCACTATTCTTCTTGCAACCCCCTCAGATGCCAACTTTGTTACCGTATCAACACCATCAATTTTACCAAAGATTCCAGCAATTACAAATCTTTGTCAAGTTATGAGCTTTTCCACTTAATTACAGGTACTTTTATCAATTTGCAGTTTGTGCTTTGCGCTACTTAATTGCTACAAAAATAATGAAAGTCCAGCTGCAAAACTCGAAAAGAAAATCATTTCAGAAAAGTTACGGTATATTTCAGGAGCATATGACTGGAAAAGATGCTTTTTGGTTACTGTGGAAAAGGTTAAATCGCTTCGATCAGGCGTTATCTTCTGCAAGACAAACATGGTGAAGTGGGATTACTTGCAAGGCCTACTTACTACTTGCTACTGTGTCCACAGTAGAATGCCAAACTACTGAACATCTCTTGCAATGCCCCCTTCTGCGGGAATCGTGCATCCAACAAGAT
Source organism: Trididemnum nubilum (assembly GCA_963965965.1). Classification (NCBI taxonomy): domain Eukaryota; kingdom Metazoa; phylum Chordata; class Ascidiacea; order Aplousobranchia; family Didemnidae; genus Trididemnum; species Trididemnum nubilum. The sequence continues at coordinate 13,271,719 of OZ014488.1, read as the reverse complement.
CTAACAAACTACAGTACAACTTCACGGTTTAAGGTTTTGTCAGATTGTAGGAAAACGAAGTTTGATGAAGCGACAGCTGAAGGAGCATAACCTTTAAAAACCTGCCACTGTATGGTACCAAGCCAGAGTATCAAAATTAGCATAAGTATTTTAAAATTTTATGCGGCTTTTTCTGGATATCAATTAAAATTATTTGTTTATCTGTTAACAATTTTTAGTGAATTACTCAATTGCAAGCTACAACTTTGTTTTAGGGCTGCTGGGAATACTTTAGAGCTTGTTGTTGGCTGCGCGAAAACAATGGATCTTCTGCTTAACCTAGAGATTGAAATAACAGACGAAATTCTTGAAGGTTGGCCGAGCTCTAATTACTATAACATACCAGATTTTTCGAACTATGAAAATTTCTTTGAAGATGTTGCAGCTGCAGATGTTGATTCAGAAGTTACAGAAAAGGTGTTTATTTAATTATTACGAATCAAAATTGAATAGCTCATTTTCTATAACCATTAATTTAACAAAATCTAAAATCTACGGGTCCCTTCGCTGTCTTCCGAACAAAGCAACTTAAGAAATTAAACAAGCAGTAAAATAATTTGTTACTGTCAATTTCGTTGGTCAGGGCATAGACTATTTATTAGTTGACTGGAAACTGAAAATTTTGTCTTTTTTTCTTCACGGTTTATTTGTTCTACAATATGTCGATTTGTCCGAATTAGCGTGATTTTTTTCTTCACGGTTCACTCGTTCTACGAGTACTTCCAATCAAATCAGTCGAATACGCGTGACTGCAAAAAACCTTTGCAGCAAGAGCAAAATTTTTTTTCAATGTTCTTTTTTTTTTCTGCGCGTCTGTTTCTAGTCTACTAAATAAAGATTCTATTGCCTGAAGATAGCAAATTGACCTAGCGGTTATCCTGCCAAATTAAAAATAAAAACATAATCGAGCGCAAACAAAGTTTGCCAAATGAGAATTAAAGCAGTGAAAGGGCAACTCAGATTTCTAAAGTTTAAAGCGCAAACGCAATTTCCGCAACCTAAGTTATTAAAGCATGCAACAAATGCAAATTCGATAGCCATATTTTGAAAATAGCACAAGTTCAAAAAAGCGCTAGTGAAAATCGATTGCTTGAAAACCGCAACAGAGTTGTAAACAGGTCGACTTGTTTAGACCTGAGCGCTACCCAAATCGAAAAATATAAACCCGAACCGGGTTCGAACCGGAAATAAGATTTGAAGCCCCAACCAGGCCTAGGAAAACCCTACAGTTAAGGTACTGTAGGTCAAAAATCATAAGCTTATACGCTTAAATGCTTTTTTTTTAATAACTTTTGTCTGCCGTGGCCCTGCTGCCATCAGCCAATAAAATCATATTGACGTTTAAATGAAGTCTTTAGTTAATGTTGCAAAGTCATTTTAATTATTTTTTGCTACAGCACCTGCCGAAACCAAAAACATGTATCGGGTCCGAATTACTAAAAGTTCAAATTTTTGTTAATCTGATCCCCAACTTCTTTCTCTGTCTTCACTGCTCACTTTTCCTGAAGGGTTGTAGGACAGCAGCTCCAGATTAAGCCTTCACGCTTCTCGATCTTCCCATCATCTCCATCATTTTGTTTGTTCGAAGACCCAATCAGCGATTTCATCCAAAATCCTCAATGCAATTCATTCATTTATAGTTCTAAATCGCACAAATAGTTTTTCTCTTATCTTGGCTCGAAATTGCTCGTAAGAAAAGTCTTTTCTGAGGCGTTCTGCATGCATGGTCAAACCATCTAAGTTGCAATCTTTCAGCTTTGAAAAGTACCTCGATGCTTTGATATTTTTGAATCTCAGCTGCGCAACTTGCCAAATAATGTAACCCCTTCAATTTTTCGTAAATTCTTGCTTCGGACGCATGGACCTGCAATTGGACTGTTTCGGTCGCTACTCAAGATTCGTGATCATAAGTGAGAATGGGACAAGTTTTGATAAGTGAGGCTTTACCTTTTCGACAATTCTCGTTTCATAACAACAGAATAGTGCAAAGCTCGCATTACTGCAGTGCATAAGCTTTTGGCAGTTCATGCATTCAGTTCTTTCTTATTCTCGGATGCATACGAAAGTTGTCTGGTTTTAAATGATAGCATAGATGCAAACTGCTCCCTTACTATTCTGTTTTTCAAAGCTTTCCATTTGATCTTGTAAGTCACATAGAGTTGTTGGATTTCTTGCTTAGCCAGTTTTGAAAGTTGCAAGGAATATGCTACCAGATGGTGATCATTAGGGAGCACTTTAGTCACAGATTTAAGTGGTCGCTTGGTAGATTGTTGTACATGTCAAATAAAAGCCACACACCAAAGTTTTAGTCTATTAGCCAGTTAATTTTAGTCTATTAGCCTAAACTTATCTTTTCATTTAGTTTTTTTTTATATATATAAACTAAAATAAATTAAATAAAAAAATTAGTTTAGGCTAATAGACTAAAGCTGTGTCTACCGGTCTTTAGACTAAAATTGATAATTAAAGGAGATGAAGCACCTAGCCATTTTCAGTAGTTTACAGTAGTTAAAAACGAAATATAATTTTTGAAATTTTTTGTTCTCATTTTCAAAGATATTCAAGAAATGTAACGACATATCTCCTTAGCAAGTTTTTTGGAAACCCTGAGTTTGCTCTCTCAGCCTGCATTTCCAGATAAAGAAAAGGTTTTATCAAAATTGGCAATGTCATATGATGTTATGGAAGAGTATAAATATTATTTAGTCCCTATTTTTTACTGGAAGTTCAGGCTGAGAAAACAGATTCAGGGGTTTCAAAAGCTTTTTAGGGGGATATCTTTTTGAATTTGTTGAATATCTTTGCAACTGCAGCCTCAAAATGAGAAAAAAACATTTCAAAAATTATATCACGTTTTAGCTATTGTAAACTACCAGAATTGTTTGGATGCTTAACCCCCTTTAACGCCATTTTATGAGACTCCAAAAAAATGATACAGTATCTGCTACGTTCTTGGCTCAATACCAATCAGCATGCCGCACTCATTGTGTAAAGACGAGACATTTAAATAAGGTTAAATCAAATCAAACCAAAATTCCAAATTGATTATGGTTTTAATCATAAAAATTAAATTACCACAAACGTGATTGCGATTAGTGTATTTCGAAAGTTTCGGCCTTCTGCTGGTGCCATTATCAACGAACAGTTAAAACTATACGAATAGCAGTCTAGTAATGACTGAAATGAAAAATAAAAACTGGCCTATTTCTTTTAAGCATTAAAAATGCGGAGTGGATAAGATGAGGAGACGAGTTTGAGATTAGGTTTGAGAAGTTGGATGTATAGTGATTCTAGGATCAAAAGTTTGTGTTTGTCTCAGGTGAAGATGAGTATTTGTGGGTTGCCAGACAAACAAAAGCTTTCGATTCTAGAATTACTATCAAAGGTGGAGTCGAGGACCCAACGTTCGAGGCAGAGGATTCAAAAAAAAAAAAAAAAAAATCCGAGGCCAAGGCCAAGGGACAGGGGTGGTCAAGACCAAGGCCAAAGGCCAAAGACTCAATTTTTCTAAAAATTATGGTCGTGAAATTTTTTGTTATGTTTCGCGAAAAAGTGTTTAGGATATTACATTCCCTAAAGTTTTTGATGATAATTCAAAAATTGTAGTTTCTAAAAATAACAAATCATGTTATTTTAAAGTTTTACGGTACGCTTCAGCAATATGTTGGTTACGTTCCGTAGCGGTATCGTGGTAATGATACAATTAAGGTCGTAACTCCTGAATGAGAATAACTAAATTCTAAACGTGAAAATCGTCAATTTTAGCACCTTAACTTCATCAGTTCGGGCCCCGCAAACTTCCTCTAATTATGGATTACCACCTTTTTTGTAGGTTTTCAAATACAAACCTTTACGATTTGATTATACAACTTCTTTTCACCGAATTTTTTTAAGTGTTAGAATAGTTTTTAAATTGTACATAGCGACTATAATGCTATTATCTAAAAATACCGTATTGCAAAATACTGTAAACCATTTATGTTTTTAAAATGAATCGAGGTACCGTAAAAGGTATTTGCAAGTTCTTTCTTGGAAAAACGGACTTATGGGGGCGAATGCAAAGTCCCCATGACTACGTAGAAGAATTTTAGTGATTTTTTCAAAAAAAAAGCAATTTTGGTGACTCTTAAAGAAGATTACACAATTGGACTTTCAAAGCAATTAAAAAAAAAAAAAAAAATACCGTGAATGTTTAAGCTGAAAAACTGTAGTTTTCCACATTTTTCCACACCTAAATTTAAGCCAATCTTTTCTTTACATTTTAGTGCGCGTGCTGATGTTTTTCTATAGTCTCGCATTTAATGTCTACTGCCCATCAATGAATGAGCGAGCACGCTTTGGCCGCTAAATGACATTTTGTAAAATTTAACGTAAAAAAGAAACCTGAGAATCTTAGCAGGGCTGTATTTAGGAGGAAGGCATTTGCGATTTGCCCCGTAACTTCTCTTCGAAAGGTTCACAATCGTAGAAAGGTAAAAATAACAAATCCTTATTTTTTTTTGAAAATGACAAAATTTTTCGCGGGAGCGTCGCCTCTTCATCTTCATGACGTCGTGAAAAAATTGGTAAAGTGCAGCGCACATCTTTTCAGGCATTTGAGCGATTATAGTTATATTTAATTTCACGCTTGCCTTTTCAATAATTCTTCATGAAGCGTCTTTTCTGATACAGTAGTTTATTATTTGGGATACCTCGTGGCGATTTTTATCACAAAAATCGTTCAGCGGATGTGGTTTTGTCCCCAGACCGCTTGCCAGTGATAAGTGTTGGTTCTTATCAAAAGAATCAAAATAAATTCTTCGCAATATTCGCTCGCAAATTTTCAGAAAAACTTGGCGTTCTCAAGTTAAGTTTTGTTATTAGTATAACAGTTATACTAACATACTTTGCATTGCATAATAGGCTATTCCTGGTTACCGTATTATATTTCTATTCACGTACATTATACTTTCTTCTGAATCCACAGTCAGATACTACTGGAGGCACGGTCATGTTTTAGCATTAGCATCTCAAAAATTTTTGCTTCTGGACCCCCACATCCATTGTTTTATGGCCCTGGATGGTTTTACTGCTTTGCTGTTTGTACCCTCCGCACCAGAAGTATTCGCAGTGATAAAAAGTACTATTCTACACTGCCTTTTGCCACCTCATTCTCCGATTATAGAGCTTTCACGCAATACCATTTACAATATCGCTTACTATAACTTGGCTGTTATATTATATTTTTCAAGTAAGGAAAGAAAACGAATTGACAGGCTAGAAGTTTGGGATATTTTTTCTTTGGGTATATTCCTTTTCAACTAATCAAACAATAATGCTGTTTTCGAGCGGAGGAGAGGACATTTTCGAGGACGTGTAGGCTTCGACTAGGCCAAGACCAAGAACATCAAGAAAAGGACATCAAAATGTCTCCTCGATACAAAGGACCTCCTTGAGGACTCCACCTCTGATCACTGTAAATCCAACTGCTCAAACCTAACTTCAACCCAGAGTAGTAAACGGGCCGACTAGTTCAGACCAAAACCCAGCCCGAACCCCAAAATATAAGCCCGAACCCGTCCCGAACCCGAAAACTAATTTGAAGCCAAATCATGCCCTAAAAAAACCGAAAGTTAAGTAACATCTAAAAAAAGTAAGCGGTTAATTGCTCCTTTCTTAAGTAACTTTTGTCTGCTAACTGTGGCGTAGGCAAGAATTTAGATTATATTTTTGTGCACATAAGACAAAAAGCACGTCTCAGGCCCGAATTAAGCCCGAAATTTTGTCAACTTTAGGCCTGAACCCGATCCGACCCGAAACCTCGGCTCAACTTACAGCTCTGTTTCAAATTCGACTCCTCATCTTATCCACTCCGCATTTTTAATGCTTAAAAGAATAATCCTGTTTTTATTTTTCATTTTAGTCATTAAAACTACACAAATAAGCTTCATTAGAATGTTATTTGTGTAGTTTTAACTTTTAGTTAATATTGGCACCAGCAGAGGGCCAAAACGTTCGCAATACAATAATCGCAATCACATTAATTTGGTAAATAAAACAGATTAATATTTTCTAACGGTTGGTCAGTGGTTGATATCAGGGTTTCAAAAGTGCTCGAAAAAAACACCCCTGATGATCCCATTTATGGGTGAAACAGACTGTTGGGTTATAGGTTTTAATTTTTAATGTTTAATGTCTTAATACTGTAGTGGTTTACTGTGGTTTTCTTACAGTTGTATAACTTTATTATAAATCTCTATGATCAAACACACAAACTTTGCTACCGCCTGCTTTCAGAAACACAATTTCATCTATAAAATGTCCAAAACATACAGCTTAGATAAGTTCGAATTTACGGAAGTTACCAAAAATCGCAGAGAGAATCGGCATAACAATTATCTAACAGTAAAATATACAGTAACTGTGTCAAACTGCTATAAATTAGATGTGAAAGTTTCAAAGCTTGATTATTTACCTTGGTGAGAATAAAAGATTTTAACCTATTACTATTACAACACGATCACCTGTCGAATATGTGACGCACATACGCTTCGTTGAAACATCTCATCTAAAACGCCTAAACGCTTGAGTTTGGCAAAAATGCTTTTAATCGTATTCAGTGGAGCTAATTTGTTGAAAAAAAGTTTTTTGTTTTAAAAATGGAACACTCATATATCGCGTCAATTGTACTTGAGTACAGCACCTAATGAAAGGTTGTTAGTTTTTGATAATATTCACATATAGATAGGGAAAACAATGGGATTAGCAAATGTGTTATTCAAATACCATCAACAATATTTAGCTTTTGCTGCCACGTTTTTAGCATATTTTCGAATTTATGTCTTTGTTCATAAGTAAAAAAGTTTTTGAGTAATCATGTTCAAAGTCCGTCAAATCAAAACGTATTAATTTTAAAGGGGTCTGAGCCCACATGACAGAAATTTCTTAGCTTGCATTAATAACGAGAATTTTTTAAGAGGCACCGCCGAACGAAATACTCGCTAAAAGCAAGAAGTTATTTTTGCCCGTGCTTTTAAAGCTCTGACACCTGTGTAACGTTATTTTTGCTCGCAAATTTGCTTGGATCGATTGCTAGATAATTCATAATTGGAGTAAAAAACGTCACATTTTCCTCACCAACTTAACGAAGATTTTGAAGCACTCTTTAAGCGTGCGAGAAACTTTTTGGTCAGAAATTTAATTGCAAAATGTTGAAAACTCTAACTAAAGCGATTTTTGTTGAAAAATCCTTAAAATGGTCTCCAAGTTTGCCATTAGATTGCTAAGAAGAAAGCGAACTGCATTGAGAATCGTTCACTGCATCGACTGGTAAAGAAATATTGAGTAGCGCCAGTTGACAAAACTAGCAATACACTGTTCTTATAAAAACAATTTTCTAAGAACATGAAACTCGTTTTTGCTCAAAATTTAGAAACAAATTAAAAACAATGCTAGCCTCGGCAGCACATAAACCAAGAGCAAACAAAAACAAAATTCAAATCAAAGAAAAGAAACTAAATTTTGTTCTGATTGAAAACGGTAAAATTTTAGTGATTTTGTTCTGTGTGCAAGCAAAATTGCAACTATTATAAGAGTATAAAGCGCAGTTTGAAAAGTTCTTTTGCAGTCGCTTGAAAAAATCTTTGCAGATATTTTGCGATGATTTTTGCGGATTCGTGGGTATTCAGTCTTGAATTCGAGGAAAAAGGTTTTTCGTGCCCCCCCAAAAATTGTTAATGCCCACCACCCAGTCACGCTAATCTGGCGCCGGACCTGAAACATTGTCGCTAAAATTGACATCGGTGCTCTAACAATTTAACAAACGAGGCTGAAAATCGGCAAAAAATTAATAACAGCCAGTCTCAATTCGAGATTTATTGGTTCTAAAAAAGAACAGTGTACTTGGACTTGTTCTGTTTTTGTTTCACTTTTGAAAAAACTTGAAACTAAGTGTTGCTGTTAACATAAAAGTATACCCACCAACAACCTCAAAAGAGCTTCACGTCATTTAAAAAATTAAGGTATGGTAAAAGTTGTTTGAAAATGACTTTCAATAAAGTCGATTTCATTTTGCTTTCGCAATAAGCTTTTCGGACAGAACTCTTCAGTTGCGATCTCTGTCTGGTTTAGTATGTGATGAGCAGGATCTTTTAAAGACCAATTGCAGTAAGGAGAAATGCACTCTGCAGTAAGGAGAAATGCGTTTCAAGAGGATTGCAAGATAGTAAGGAGAAACGCAATCTATCCAATGACAACAGGCTTTGATCTTACCGAAACAGTTGTAGAGTGAATACGAACTGCTTTTGCCTGCACAAATCTGGTTTTTTCCGTGAAATATAAACCGCTTCCAATAGACTCAAATGAAATCGAGAGCGAGCTGTGGTTAGGATTTTAAACTGCGAATCAGAATAGTTGCGTGCGCATTGATTGGATTCCAACAAATGTTGGCCAATGGCTGAATCGCTTTCTGGTTCGAATTGAGTCTTACTTTTTGCTTTGCATTTTCTATTTGGCTGGGTTCTAGATGGTTGAGATCGATGGGTTCCCTGTTCCTGAGTAAGAGTGGTTTTTTGCCTTATTGCTTTTGGAACATGTTGCTTGATGCGTTCCTGAAGCCTTTGAGTAGTGCGACCTACGTACCGACTATCACAGTGGCACACATATTCATAAATAACCATACTTCTTTGATTGGCAGGTAGCACATCCTTTTTGGCAGCAGGTAGCATGCATTGGCTTGAGAAAATCAAGCGTGGTGACACTGCTCCGTAGCAATTTTGTACAGCACTTTTGACTTGATGTTCTAATTGCTGGGAAGCTGAGCCTATCCACGGGGCTCTAAGGTACACTGGGCACTTTTCTGGTCCAAAGGGTTTGGCTGCAGAAAATTGTGCAATTTTCTTGGATATGTGCTGGAGTACTATATCTTCAGGGTACCCGTTGTCAAGCAAGATCTTTTTGATAAAATCAATCTCTTGCTTAAGCTTGTTTTTTGTACATATCATAAGTGCTCTGTGTACCAGCGTGGCGATTATGAATATGTGTGCCACTGTGATAGTCGGTACGTAGGTCGCACTACTCAAAGGCTTCAGGAACGCATCAAGCAACATGTTCCAAAAGCAATAAGGCAAAAAACCACTCTTACTCAGGAACAGGGAACCCATCGATCTCAACCATCTAGAACCCAGCCAAATAGAAAATGCAAAGCAAAAAGTAAGACTCAATTCGAACCAGAAAGCGATTCAGCCATTGGCCAACATTTGTTGGAATCCAATCAGTGCGCACGCAACTATTCTGATTCGCAGTTTAAAATCCTAACCACAGCTCGCTCTCGATTTCATTTGAGTCTATTGGAAGCGGTTTATATTTCACGGAAAAAACCAGATTTGTGCAGGCAAAAGCAGTTCGTATTCACTCTACAACTGTTTCGGTAAGATCAAAGCCTGTTGGCATTGGATAGATTGCGTTTCTCCTTACTATCTTGCAATCCGGTATCCTTACACCTCGCAGAAAAACATTTCCCCGAAAATCATTTGCCAGAAAAACATTTCCCTGAACATTCTCTTTCCAGAATTAACTTTTGTCAGAAATCACACTTGCCAGAATGAACACTTGCCTGAAATTACATCTGCCAGAATGAACATTTGCCTGAAATTACATCTGCCTGAATGAACACTTGTTTGAAATTACATCTGCCAGAATGAACACTTGCCTGAATGTACATTTGCCAGAATGTACATTTGGCCGAAATTACATTTCCCCGAAAACTTATTTTCCAGAATTTACACTTGCCAGAATGTACATTTGGCCGAAATTACATTTCCCCGAAAACTTATTTTCCAGAATTTACACTTGCCAGAATGTACATTTGGCCGAAATTACATTTCCCCGAAAACTTATTTTCCAGAATTTACACTTGCCAGAATGTACATTTGGCCGAAATTACATTTCCCCGAAAACATATTTTACAGAATTTACACTTGCCAGAATGTACATTTGGCCGAAAGTACATTTCCCCGAAAACTTATTTTCCAGAATTTACACTTGCCAGAATGTACATTTGGCCGAAATTACATTTCCCCGAAAACTTATTTTCCAGAATTTACACTTGCCAGAATGTACATTTGGCCGAAATTACATTTCCCCGAAAACTTATTTTCCAGAATTTACACTTGCCAGAATGTACATTTGGCCGAAATTACATTTCCCCGAAAACTTATTTTCCAGAATTTACACTTGCCAGAATGTACATTTGGCCGAAATTACATTTCCCCGAAAACTTATTTTCCAGAATTTACACTTGCCAGAATGTACATTTGGCCGAAAGTACATTTCCCCGAAAACTTATTTTCCAGAATTTACACTTGCCAGAATGTACGTTTGGTCGAAATTACATTTCCCCGAAAACTTATTTTCCAGAATTTACACTTGCCAGAATGTACATTTGGCCGAAATTACATTTCCCCGAAAACTTATTTTCCAGAATTTACACTTGCCAGAATGTACATTTGGCCGAAATTACATTTCCCCGAAAACTTATTTTCCAGAATTTACACTTGCCGGAATGTACATTTGGCCGAAATTACATTTCCCCGAAAACTTATTTTCCAGAATTTACACTTGCCAGAATGTACATTTGGCCGAAATTACATTTCCCCGAAAACTTATTTTCCAGAATTTACACTTGCCAGAATGTACATTTGGCCGAAATTACATTTCCCCGAAAACTTATTTTCCAGAATTTACACTTGCCAGAATGTACATTTGGCCGAAATTACATTTCCCCGAAAACTTATTTTCCAGAATTTACACTTGCCAGAATGTACATTTGGCCGAAATTACATTTCCCCGAAAACTTATTTTCCAGAATTTACACTTGCCAGAATGTACATTTGGCCGAAATTACATTTCCCCGAAAACTTATTTTCCAGAATTTACACTTGCCAGAATGTACATTTGGCCGAAATTACATTTCCCCGAAAACTTATTTTCCAGAATTTACACTTGCCAGAATGTACATTTGGCCGAAATTACATTTCCCCGAAAACTTATTTTACAGAATTTACACTTGCCAGAATGTACATTTGGCCGAAATTACATTTCCCCGAAAACTTATTTTCCAGAATTTACACTTGCCAGAATGTACATTTGGCCGAAATTACATTTCCCCGAAAACTTATTTTCCAGAATTTACACTTGCCAGAATGTACATTTGGCCGAAATTACATTTCCCCGAAAACTTATTTTCCAGAATTTACACTTGCCAGAATGTACATTTGGCCGAAATTACATTTCCCCGAAAACTTATTTTCCAGAATTTTTACTAAACAAAATTTACGTTTGGTCGAAAACACATTTCCCCGAAAACTTATTTTTCAGAAATTACATTTCCACAAAAATTCATTTTCTAGAAACTATTTTTCATTCGAAAAATTATTCTATGTTTAGGTTATTTATTTCTAGTAAACAGAACAAACTTTTAGGTGAAATTAAGAAACGTTGCGATAACAGTTAGCTTGCGGAATGAGAAATATAACCTAGCTTTTTAGTCAATTTGCTATCATAAGTTGTGCTTCAAGCGTAACGAAACTTAGCAATTAAAAATCGATGCAAGCATGTTCACAGAGGCAAAGCAAGCTTACTTTTACCCAGGTTACACTTTTTTTAGAAGAGCCAATAAATTTTAAGTTGAGCTGGCTTCTCATAGTTTTTTGCCAATTTGCTGCTTCATTTGTTCTTAATATTATTATTCCTTGAATTCTGAGAACGTTCATGTCAATTTAAACGACCATGTTTTTAAAGTTATTTTGGAGTCCAATTCCGAATGCTCTGTCAGCTTGAGCAAAGACTTTTTTGCAGCATCGTAAAACTGCAAAAGCGAAAAAGTACGGAGTTTTTTTTTTTGACTTGAGAACATCCAAATATTTATGAGTTGCTTACGCTGTTTGAAGCAGCACTCTGTAATTTTAGAATCGTTGCAATATTTTGCTTGTAAATACTGGAAAATTACTAAAATTTCATCGTTTTGAATTAGCACAGAATTTAGTTGCTTTCAAGATTTGAAATTTATTTTTTTTTGTTTCCAATCTTTTTGTTACTGATGGAGGCTGGCATTTTTTTAGATTCTGAGCAACAATGAGCCTCGGGTTTTTTTGAAATATTATTGTTATAAAAAAAATAGTGTAATTCGTCTTGCGTTCGCGACAAAATTAAATCTGCAGCTGTAGTACGAAGTACGTAGCCAAAATCTACGTCAAACCACACTTGTTGCATTCCTCGGCAAAAGATTTCGCGCTTTAGCTTACCAACACTCAAGAAAGCAGCAATGGCGTGTATCCGCAACCAGCTTCAAAGAGCTTTTGGTTGAAACCTACCGAGAAAGCCACTTCTACGGAAAGCTCATTATGATGTCAATTCCCGCCATTCGCATTTCATACAATTTAGAACATTTCATTCGCAGTTCATGCGAAGGTAGCAAAAAGATAAGTAATTCCTTCAGGTGACGTAACAATTAAAACCTACGAGTCTTCCTGTAGCAAATACTGACCGCATAATGCAATGCCACTCTTAGTGAATTTTCACTAAATCTAGTGAATTTTGGTCCGGTCTAGTGACCTAGTGAATTTTACGATCTAGTGAATGTTTTTGTAGAATGTGCAAATACCTGAAAGACCTTTTTTTTGTTTTTTAGAGATGACCAAGAAAATTACGCGAAAACCGTGCGTCGCTGGCGTGAAGACCTTTTTTTGGGAGATCACCTAAAAATTCACGCAAAAACTACGACCGGTGGTGCCACTCCGAGTGAATTTTATATACATCTAGTGAATTTTGGTCCGTTTTAGTGTCCTAGTGAAACGATCTAGAGAAATTTTTGTAACTTACCAAGTGAAGACTCCTTTATTTTTTATTTTTTTGAGATCACCTAAAAAGCAGTCTCATTGTCTTGTTTTTAACTCAATTTTAAATTAAAAGCACAAAGCGTTGTGAAAATTTTTGTGTTTTACAAAATTCTAGTGAATTTTGAAGCGTAGCCTGTGGCAACATTCAGTGGCGGATCCAGAAAATTTTGGTGGAGGGGATGACAAAATTTATAAGCACGGATTTTCTATAGGCCTAATCTCAAAATTTAGAATGTTTATGATTAATCTTCTTGACGTCGCGCAAATTTGCTTGGCATATTTTTGATCAGGCGCGTGGCAAAAAATCTGCAATGAGGTGGCTGTGTACGGGCCTCCAGTGGGCGGTGGCATTTTGCGGTGTGGGAGCGTAGCCTTTAAACGTCGGAGACTGGGGTTCTGGGGGAAAATCCCCCAGCCGCTGGAGGCACGGGGGCCTGGGGGCAGAGCCCCCAGCGCTAGAAAATTTTGTATTTTTTTGGCAAAAATAACGTAATTTTAGGCCTATTTTAATAAAAATTATGCTCTTAAAGCACGGCATAAAAATTAGCATTTGCAAAAGCATGTTTATACTAGTTACATATATGGGCTTTGTTGGAGGTACCGGTAGCTATTGCTAGAATTTCAGTTCTCTTATTTACAAGCTTGTAAATTATAAAATCCTATCCCCGTAGTTCAATAAAACTCTCAAGGAGTAATCTATTTCGTCTATATTCTATAGAGAAAGATATAAATAGGGGGGAAGGGGGCTAATGGAAGGAAGTTTGAGAGAAGTGATTGGTAATTAACTGCAGTACTGTAATACTGAATAGCCCCCCTCCCATGTTCCTGAGCTTACATATTTTTGATGATACCTGTGTTAAGCATTTTTCAATAAACGATCTTTTTTTCAATAAACATTTTTCAATAAGCATTTTTAAATAACATTTTCCTGCCCCCCCCCCCTACGCCCCTACCCTATTGGCTTTAGAAATCAAGTCACAGTTGCACGGCCTACCGAATATTCACTGACGGCTTTTTTTCAAATATGTAAGCTTAATATTACACATAAGCAGGATGCATGTTATGTTTAGGCTGGTGGGGGGATGCATCCCCCCCTAAATCCGCCACTGGATAAGGAACAACGTAGAATGAATGATCTTGTCGAGATTGTTGTTGGGGAGGTAGCTGTACTGCAACTGCATAGAATGAAAATTCGAATTTCCTGCTGTTGAGAATTCTCTGCTGTGTACTTTTGACCAGAGAATTTTGAGTTAATATTTGTTTGCTACCAGGCTCCTGTCAATCTTTCGAATTGAACCATTTTACCAATTTACACATTGGTGTTAGAGAAACATTAATTTTTGCTTTAAATAAATTTTCCCTCAAGGCGCGTAATGCCTACCTCAAATCAAAATGACAGTTCCGTACGGTGTTTTTTTTATTCTTCAAATTTATTGATACGAATAGGCCTATTTTATTATATTATTGTATAAATATTGGGAGAAAACGCTCACCTAACGAGCTCCATTAAAGCAAGACTGTGGGCCAGTGCTTCCCAATTTTTCATCACCGTGACCTATTTTCTATTCGAAAATTTTCCATTGCCCACATCTAAATCGCTAGCTTAATCGCGATTTATCAATTTTCAGGTGATCCCCACAAAAAAAGATATGGTACTCACGCCAAAAACCGCAAATTTTGTGCTAGCTCACTCTCTAACGGGCCCCACAGCCCTAATGATTAAGACAGTTTTTTAACCGAATTTACAATTACCCAAATAACTCTAGCCCACCACAAAATGCTCCTATGGCCCGCAGGTTGAAAACCGCTGCTGTAGGCCATACGTAAGCGTAATGGTCGTCAAATTTCATTTTCGTCTTTTCATACGTCTAAATCTGCGCTAAGGTCAGTAGCGTAGGCGGGGAAGTGATGCAGTGCCATCGCTACTGGGGGCCATGTGCCCCGATTTCAGTTTACTCAAAATGCTGTTTTTGCAACATCACGGAAAGATAAGACAATAGTCAATCATGGAAATATAACAATAATAACTTTTAAGCATAATTTTCCTTTGACGTTTTCAGATCTTTTGCCAAATTGTTGGCAATCAACTGGTGTACATAAATGTGACGGAATAACCGGCCTTTTTACTGTAACACGCCTATACAAATGTGTCGCGGAAGAGGGATATAAGACTGCAGAATCGCTACCGATACTTTGTTAGTGATTATGACATAAACAATAGGTGAAAACATTTTTTTCAAAGAGCAGCATCTGTTTTTGATCTTTGAGGCACACTTAACATTTTTAGGTCGCAGTGAGTGGAGTACCATTGTGAAGGGGGCCTAGGCCCTCTTAGCCAAGTCACTTAGAAAATTTAACGTCAAAATATAAGCGTTTAAAAGTATTTAGACTTGACCTGAAGTAAGGGGGAGAGGGCTAAAGGGGTTAAGCAATTTAAGCCTTTGAAATGACTTCTGAATTTTAGCAATTTAATCATTGATGCCGCTTCAAAAAGTGCGAAAGGTGATTAAAATGCCGTTAAAATTGCTATTTTTGTGCTGTAAAATCTCAAACATTGCCCAGTAGTTGGGTGGCTCCGTCCCCAGGCCCCGGTCTGTGACACGCTCGAGTTGCATCAGTTTGTTTAGCAAAAGGCCTAAATTAGACAATTTTTGTGCAAAAATAATTTTTGCTTCACCTCTCTAGCAAAATCTTGGTTGCGCGTTGGGCAGCATTCACTGCTGCAGATAGAGTTTTCAAGCGATTACGGCAGGGCCACAACTCAGGGGGGGGCCAGGAGGGGCAGCGCCCCCCAAACAAAAATTTCGCCCGCCCAAACCCTAAAGCGACAATAGGAGAAAATATTGGTAGGCCTAAGTAGCCTATTGTAAGGCTGTTGATTAATGATTTGAACTGATGCGAAATATTGCGTTTCGCAAAACTTTTATAATCAGTACATTGATTGTGGTGCCACTGACACCCGGTATGCATAAGCCTAACGCATAATCGCAATCCTTGCTTGATTTAACTGACAAGCTACAAATTGTTAAGTAAGTAAAATCTTTGAAGAATATTGCAAAATTTTATTGTGACGCAATAGCAACTATTTTACAATAAAAAAATTGACGTTAAATGCGTTTGCGGTAGCACCATGGTAGCACGCTAGCATTAGCAATGAGTGCACGTGGTCACTTTGACCTTGGCCAAAAAGTAGTTTAGTAACTGTTGTACACTACGTTTTGCCTTGTTTGGCAGTAATGGATAGGTTCGTCATGAGAAGTATTAGAGACCCTCACCCCGGTCCGAATCCTGCTTCTTCTGATGCTACCGATACTCCTTTCACTTAATTATCTGCACATGCATCTGGTGCCCCTGGTTAGCTTAACCTTCTTGCTTCTTCACGTCCCAACTTGAATTTATTCCCGAAAGGCAAAAATAACCGCTGCTTTTGTCCCGAATGGTTTCGAACCCATACCCGCACCAACCAATAAATTGAACTCAGCTTCAGAGGTTGCTAAAAGCTTTCTCATTTCTAAAACAAACTGCCCAGCACATAGGCGTAGCCAGGGATCCCGCCCCCCGCCTCCAATTGAAATGTCACCAATGACAAAAATGTGACAAAAAAGCTTCTTGTTTCTTCAGTTTCAGTTTCTAGCATTTTTTGCTTACAAAAGTAATTAATAAGAATAAACGACAACCAGGTCTCCTCAATTCAGTTTTAGCCAACCAATTTAAATGTATATATAACCCAGGAAAAATGGAGAGTTTTGTTTTAAAAGTTCCTATCTAAGGCCCTCATTTAACTTTTTGTAAACGTAATGCAATAACTTGGGCCGGATTGACCATAATATGGCACAGTACTAGCAAGGGATTCCGCGCTCAAATGGTGAGACTTTTTTTGGTCTTCACCAATATTTGACAGGAAGATGTTGCAAAAATCGTTAGAGTGCCAAGGGCCCCGCACAGTATAAATCTGGCCAGGGCAATAACATGGTTAGTAGGCATAGCTATCTATTGTACAATTATTTGGGGCCGCAGACGAAAACGAGATAAGAAACGTTGCCGGCCTTATACGTCTTTTTTTAGACCTGAATACTGCATTTTTAAATATACAGGGTGGGCCGTAAATAACGCACCAAAGCATATAAAACAATTCTGATAATTATAACAAAAGGGTGGGCCGTAAGTTACGCACCCAAGAATTAAAAGTAAATTGTGATGTGAAATAATGTAAATATCTTTTCTTTGGGTATCTGTTAAATTTAATTTCAATTATCAATATTGTTTAATATGCTTTGGTGCGTTATTTACGGCCCACCCTGTATATTTGTAGCCGTACCAGATGTGAAGATCGGTTTTAATATGCGAAAGTTTAGTCTATTTTAGTGCCTCCCACTTTCGGCTAGGGTCCCTTCGCTTCGTTTGCCCTGGCGACGGCAATAGGGTAATGGCTATAGCTTTCTGAGAATGCAGTCTTTTGCCCTGGAATGGACTCAAAATGATTTAAAGCATCTTTTGGAGCAATTATTCAGGGGAAACTAATTTGTCAGAAATAAAATACACTAATAAGTAAAAACTTTCAAACTGGCAAAAATAAGCAATCAAATTTGATCGCTTACTAAAAAATGCTGAGCATGAATATTCATCAAAAAAAAATTAAACCTCGGAAATAGGTATGGGGGCTTTGGGTGGTCCAAAAAAAACTTTTTTCCGATATGTTTTTCTCCAAGGGGCTTAAAAGGTGTGTTTTGGTGCAAAAATAATCCATGTAAATTTTTTTTGACTTTAATTAACATTTAGGGGTCGCGCACCCCCCCCCCCCCCCCCGCATTCTAAGCGTGGCCCCCTATATCACAAAATTGCCATATCTCATTAACTACTCGAGATAGAAACTTCAAATAAAAACCAAAAGATGCAGAAGTTATAATTTTCCATAAGTGTTTAATACATTTTATTAAGCTATCTGATCAAATTTTCAAGAAAAATAAAAAAAAACTGTTTTTACATCTTTAAAAGGTGTACTCACATCCAAGTTTTGTTTATTTTGTTCAAAAAACCCACTAAATATGATAGTCTAACATTACAATAGATGTTGTGACTCAATGCTGCACATCAGAAAAAAATAAATGCACTTCAGAAATTACGAAATGGGTATAAAATATACAAATATGCAAATGCAATTGCAATTATAAGCAAAACTAAAAACAAGTTTCTAAACACAAGTGATGGATTGAATGAACTCAGTCATGTAAAATATCTTTTGGTAGGTTGGGGAACAGCTTGACGATGAGCTGCAACTACTTGGAGCAAGTATTGTAGTTGTTCTTCGTCTCGAGTAAGGCTGCCACTCCATGCCTGAATGAGAGCAACATCTCTTTGAGCTGTATCGTTTACTACTTTCACTCATGCACAGTTAATTTCATTTCTGTATAATTTTTGTCTGTCAGGCAGATTGATGGAGGTTGAGACAGGAATGATTTTGCTTTTTTTTTGTCCGTTTGCTTCAATCAGATCAAAAAAGGACATTGACCGTCTCGTAACGTAATTTTCTAATCCCAGTGTGCAATCAAAATCTTTCTCATTCAACCTTGCCAAGTTTGTGGTTGTAGGATTTCTTTGCAAATTTTTAGCCATTAACTCTATAGTT
Source organism: Trididemnum nubilum (assembly GCA_963965965.1). NCBI lineage: Eukaryota > Metazoa > Chordata > Ascidiacea > Aplousobranchia > Didemnidae > Trididemnum > Trididemnum nubilum. The sequence goes on along the minus strand of OZ014488.1, from coordinate 13,253,179 downwards.
TTATTTGAAACTCCGTCATCAAAGAAAGCTGAAACAACTAATCGTTCGGAAAAATACCATAAATGACGAAGCATTGATTTGGTTTCAGCTGCTCTTATAACATCGTGAGGATAGTGATTCATTTCCCTAAGGAATATTAAATCATTAAAAGCTGCCAAATGTGCCAATGACGCCTAAATGCTAATGCTAGCGTGCTACCATGGTGCTACCGCAAACGCATTTAACGTCAATTTTTTTATTGTAAAATAGTTGCTATTGCGTCACAATAAAATTTTGCAATATTCTTCAAAGATTTTACTTACTTAACAATTTGTAGCTTGTCAGTTAAATCAAGCAAGGATTGCGATTATGCGTTAGGCTTATGCATACCGGGTGCCAGTGGCACCACAATCAATGTACTGATTATAAAAGTTTTGCGAAACGCAATATTTCGCATCAGTTCAAATCATTAATCAACAGCCTTACAATAGGCTACTTAGGCCTACCAATATTTTCTCCTATTGTCGCTTTAGGGTTTGGGCGGGCGAAATTTTTGTTTGGGGGGCGCCGCCCCTCCTGGCCCCCCCTGAGTTGTGGCCCTGCCGTAATCGCTTGAAAACTCTATCTGCAGCAGTGAATGCTGCCCAACGCGCAACCAAGATTTTGCTAGAGAGGTGAAGCAAAAATTATTTTTGCACAAAAATTGTCTAATTTAGGCCTTTTGCTAAACAAACTGATGCAACTCGAGCGTGTCACAGACCGGGGCCTGGGGACGGAGCCACCCAACTACTGGGCAATGTTTGAGATTTTACAGCACAAAAATAGCAATTTTAACGGCATTTTAATCACCTTTCGCACTTTTTGAAGCGGCATCAATGATTAAATTGCTAAAATTCAGAAGTCATTTCAAAGGCTTAAATTGCTTAACCCCTTTAGCCCTCTCCCCCTTACTTCAGGTCAAGTCTAAATACTTTTAAACGCTTATATTTTGACGTTAAATTTTCTAAGTGACTTGGCTAAGAGGGCCTAGGCCCCCTTCACAATGGTACTCCACTCACTGCGACCTAAAAATGTTAAGTGTGCCTCAAAGATCAAAAACAGATGCTGCTCTTTGAAAAAAATGTTTTCACCTATTGTTTATGTCATAATCACTAACAAAGTATCGGTAGCGATTCTGCAGTCTTATATCCCTCTTCCGCGACACATTTGTATAGGCGTGTTACAGTAAAAAGGCCGGTTATTCCGTCACATTTATGTACACCAGTTGATTGCCAACAATTTGGCAAAAGATCTGAAAACGTCAAAGGAAAATTATGCTTAAAAGTTATTATTGTTATATTTCCATGATTGACTATTGTCTTATCTTTCCGTGATGTTGCAAAAACAGCATTTTGAGTAAACTGAAATCGGGGCACATGGCCCCCAGTAGCGATGGCACTGCATCACTTCCCCGCCTACGCTTCTGACCTTAGCGCAGATTTAGACGTATGAAAAGACGAAAATGAAATTTGACGACCATTACGCTTACGTATGGCCTACAGCAGCGGTTTTCAACCTGCGGGCCATAGGAGCATTTTGTGGTGGGCTAGAGTTATTTGGGTAATTGTAAATTCGGTTAAAAAACTGTCTTAATCATTAGGGCTGTGGGGCCCGTTAGAGAGTGAGCTAGCACAAAATTTGCGGTTTTTGGCGTGAGTACCATATCTTTTTTTTGTGGGGATCACCTGAAAATTGATAAATCGCGATTAAGCTAGCGATTTAGATGTGGGCAATGGAAAATTTTCGAATAGAAAATAGGTCACGGTGATGAAAAATTGGGAAGCACTGGCCCACAGTCTTGCTTTAATGGAGCTCGTTAGGTGAGCGTTTTCTCCCAATATTTATACAATAATATAATAAAATAGGCCTATTCGTATCAATAAATTTGAAGAATAAAAAAAACACCGTACGGAACTGTCATTTTGATTTGAGGTAGGCATTACGCGCCTTGAGGGAAAATTTATTTAAAGCAAAAATTAATGTTTCTCTAACACCAATGTGTAAATTGGTAAAATGGTTCAATTCGAAAGATTGACAGGAGCCTGGTAGCAAACAAATATTAACTCAAAATTCTCTGGTCAAAAGTACACAGCAGAGAATTCTCAACAGCAGGAAATTCGAATTTTCATTCTATGCAGTTGCAGTACAGCTACCTCCCCAACAACAATCTCGACAAGATCATTCATTCTACGTTGTTCCTTATCCAGTGGCGGATTTAGGGGGGGATGCATCCCCCCACCAGCCTAAACATAACATGCATCCTGCTTATGTGTAATATTAAGCTTACATATTTGAAAAAAAGCCGTCAGTGAATATTCGGTAGGCCGTGCAACTGTGACTTGATTTCTAAAGCCAATAGGGTAGGGGCGTAGGGGGGGGGGGCAGGAAAATGTTATTTAAAAATGCTTATTGAAAAATGTTTATTGAAAAAAAGATCGTTTATTGAAAAATGCTTAACACAGGTATCATCAAAAATATGTAAGCTCAGGAACATGGGAGGGGGGCTATTCAGTATTACAGTACTGCAGTTAATTACCAATCACTTCTCTCAAACTTCCTTCCATTAGCCCCCTTCCCCCCTATTTATATCTTTCTCTATAGAATATAGACGAAATAGATTACTCCTTGAGAGTTTTATTGAACTACGGGGATAGGATTTTATAATTTACAAGCTTGTAAATAAGAGAACTGAAATTCTAGCAATAGCTACCGGTACCTCCAACAAAGCCCATATATGTAACTAGTATAAACATGCTTTTGCAAATGCTAATTTTTATGCCGTGCTTTAAGAGCATAATTTTTATTAAAATAGGCCTAAAATTACGTTATTTTTGCCAAAAAAATACAAAATTTTCTAGCGCTGGGGGCTCTGCCCCCAGGCCCCCGTGCCTCCAGCGGCTGGGGGATTTTCCCCCAGAACCCCAGTCTCCGACGTTTAAAGGCTACGCTCCCACACCGCAAAATGCCACCGCCCACTGGAGGCCCGTACACAGCCACCTCATTGCAGATTTTTTGCCACGCGCCTGATCAAAAATATGCCAAGCAAATTTGCGCGACGTCAAGAAGATTAATCATAAACATTCTAAATTTTGAGATTAGGCCTATAGAAAATCCGTGCTTATAAATTTTGTCATCCCCTCCACCAAAATTTTCTGGATCCGCCACTGAATGTTGCCACAGGCTACGCTTCAAAATTCACTAGAATTTTGTGAAACACAAAAATTTTCACAATGCTTTGTGCTTTTAATTTAAAATTGAGTTAAAAACAAGACAATGAGACTGCTTTTTAGGTGATCTCAAAAAAATAAAAAATAAAGGAGTCTTCACTTGGTAAGTTACAAAAATTTCTCTAGATCGTTTCACTAGGACACTAAAACGGACCAAAATTCACTAGATGTATATAAAATTCACTCGGAGTGGCACCACCGGTCGTAGTTTTTGCGTGAATTTTTAGGTGATCTCCCAAAAAAAGGTCTTCACGCCAGCGACGCACGGTTTTCGCGTTATTTTCTTGGTCATCTCTAAAAAATAACAAAAGGTCTTTCAGGTTCTATTAAAAAAATTCTTTTTTTTCTATTCAATGATTGTCAACCTAAAACTATAGGTTTTCGTGTTTCGACCAGTAACTTAGGCCACCTTCACGGCTAGCATTTAGAAGCATAAGTTATTCATCTATACAATTTACTATTGTAATATACAGTGCGAATGAGCTATCGCGACGCGTTTTGACCTTGCTCAAGAGTCTCATCAAGCGAAAAGAACAACACATTTAAACATGCAACGATATAAAACTGCAACCAAAAGTTTGGAAGCAAACATTAGCAGCTTTCAGGTATTTGCACATTCTACAAAAACATTCACTAGATCGTAAAATTCACTAGGTCACTAGACCGGACCAAAATTCACTAGATTTAGTGAAAATTCACTAAGAGTGGCATTGCATTATGCGGTCAGTATTTGCTACAGGAAGACTCGTAGGTTTTAATTGTTACGTCACCTGAAGGAATTACTTATCTTTTTGCTACCTTCGCATGAACTGCGAATGAAATGTTCTAAATTGTATGAAATGCGAATGGCGGGAATTGACATCATAATGAGCTTTCCGTAGAAGTGGCTTTCTCGGTAGGTTTCAACCAAAAGCTCTTTGAAGCTGGTTGCGGATACACGCCATTGCTGCTTTCTTGAGTGTTGGTAAGCTAAAGCGCGAAATCTTTTGCCGAGGAATGCAACAAGTGTGGTTTGACGTAGATTTTGGCTACGTACTTCGTACTACAGCTGCAGATTTAATTTTGTCGCGAACGCAAGACGAATTACACTATTTTTTTTATAACAATAATATTTCAAAAAAACCCGAGGCTCATTGTTGCTCAGAATCTAAAAAAATGCCAGCCTCCATCAGTAACAAAAAGATTGGAAACAAAAAAAAATAAATTTCAAATCTTGAAAGCAACTAAATTCTGTGCTAATTCAAAACGATGAAATTTTAGTAATTTTCCAGTATTTACAAGCAAAATATTGCAACGATTCTAAAATTACAGAGTGCTGCTTCAAACAGCGTAAGCAACTCATAAATATTTGGATGTTCTCAAGTCAAAAAAAAAAAACTCCGTACTTTTTCGCTTTTGCAGTTTTACGATGCTGCAAAAAAGTCTTTGCTCAAGCTGACAGAGCATTCGGAATTGGACTCCAAAATAACTTTAAAAACATGGTCGTTTAAATTGACATGAACGTTCTCAGAATTCAAGGAATAATATTAAGAACAAATGAAGCAGCAAATTGGCAAAAAACTATGAGAAGCCAGCTCAACTTAAAATTTATTGGCTCTTCTAAAAAAAGTGTAACCTGGGTAAAAGTAAGCTTGCTTTGCCTCTGTGAACATGCTTGCATCGATTTTTAATTGCTAAGTTTCGTTACGCTTGAAGCACAACTTATGATAGCAAATTGACTAAAAAGCTAGGTTATATTTCTCATTCCGCAAGCTAACTGTTATCGCAACGTTTCTTAATTTCACCTAAAAGTTTGTTCTGTTTACTAGAAATAAATAACCTAAACATAGAATAATTTTTTGAATGAAAAATAGTTTCTAGAAAATGAATTTTTGTGGAAATGTAATTTCTGAAAAATAAGTTTTCGGGGAAATGTGTTTTCGACCAAACGTAAATTTTGTTTAGTAAAAATTCTGGAAAATAAGTTTTCGGGGAAATGTAATTTCGGCCAAATGTACATTCTGGCAAGTGTAAATTCTGGAAAATAAGTTTTCGGGGAAATGTACTTTCGGTCAAATGTACATTCTGGCAAGTGTAAATTCTGGAAAATAAGTTTTCGGGGAAATATAATTTCGGCCAGATGTACATTCTGGCAAGTGTAAATTCTGTAAAATAAGTTTTCGGGGAAATATAATTTCGGCCAAATGTACATTCTGGCAAGTGTAAATTCTGTAAAATAAGTTTTCGGGGAAATGTAATTTCGGCCAAATGTACATTCTGGCAAGTGTAAATTCTGGAAAATAAGTTTTCGGGGAAATGTAATTTCGGCCAAATGTACATTCTGGCAAGTGTAAATTCTGGAAAATAAGTTTTCGGGGAAATGTAATTTCGGCCAAATGTACATTCTGCCAAATGAGCATTCGGGCTAATGTACATTCTGGCAAGTGCATGTTCAGGAAAGTGTAATTTCTGGAAAGTGCACGTTCAGGAAAATGTAATTTCTGGCAAATGCAGATTCAGGAAAATGTAATTTCTGGCAAGTGTATGTTCAGGGAAGTGTAATTTCTGGAAAATGCACGTTCAGGTAATTTCTGGAAATGTATGTTCGGGATAATGTAGTTTTGGCCAAGTGTTTTTCGGGGAAATGTAATTTCTGGAAGGTGTTTTTCGGGGAGGTGTATAGGATCCTTGCAATCCTCTTGAAACGCATTTCTCCTTACAGCAGAGTGCATTTCTCCTTACTGCAATTGGTCTTTAAAAGATCCTGCTCACCACATACCAAACCAGACAGAGATCGCAACTGAAGAGTTCTGTCCGAAAAGCTTATTGCGAAAGCAAAATGAAATCGACTTTATTGAAAGTCATTTTCAAATTCTGCACCACGTCAAAATTGTTCGTAAAAGTTGTTCTTTTTTTTTCACATTGATCCAAAAAAAAAACTAAAACTCTGTCGTTCATTAACTAATTATTATCAATAATAAAATTTCGGTAAAGAGGTGTAAATTCTTTTAAACCACAAAGCGCATATAAGCAGAAACTTGATTCCCGATAGCATTTTTATTTCATCTGTAACGTTTTCGGCGCATTTTCTATATGGCCCTCTTCAGCAAATTAAAAAGCAGTTAACAGTAACTTTAAAATTTAGAAATGAAAGGTTATCAAAATATTATCGGCAAAACACAAATGTTACAATATAACAAACACTATAACTTCATACATTTGGTATTGTGACGTATACGTTATACCTTTTCCATAGTAAAATCAACTCAGAAAAAATAAAAAAAAAATAAAAAAATAAAAAATAAAGCAACACCATGAAATAACAATACTGTATTTGGTACAATGTATACAATTAGACACACACAGACGCATAAAAAAAAAATGTTCAAAACACATTCAAAAGAAAAGAACAACCGTTGGCGTATAATTGTGAATTCAATCGTGGTGTTAGCTTTTTGATCAATAATGCCTCCTGTATTTTGGTTTCATATTCATTGTGACAGTTTCTAATTACTTTAAACGAACTAACATCCAAATTAGAATTTTGACAAGTTTGGCAGGAAGAAATGTGTTGGCTTATGGCACTTTTGGCAGAGGTCGAGTTAAGCTGCAAATGTTCTCTGGCCCTAGTCACCAAGTGGCGCGTTGACATACCAATATATGTCGTGTTCACATCACGCGAACATGTAAATTTATATACCACATTGGATTTTAGAGCAGCAGGAGTTTTGGATTTCAGATTAAAATATGACCCAGTTTTTAGCGAAGTGTAATAAGTAAAAATTCGAACATCAAATTTTTGCTTTAGTAAGGTAGACAATTCGGATGCAAATTTACGAGATGGTTTTCCAAAATACGGCAAGCCAAGTATGTATGAATAATCATCAACTTCTTTATCATGTGAGTCTGGTTTGGTATCATTTTCAAATTTTTTCAAGCATTTATTAAAAAACCAATTAGGATAACAATTTTTTGCGAAAATGCATCTTAGCTTAGTGATTTCATCTTTAAACAATTCATAATCAGAGCATATGATTTTGGCACGTTTTAATAAACAAGTAATTAGGCCAGATTTCCAAGCGTTTGGACAAGTTGATCGAAAATTTAACAACAGTCCCGTATATGTAGGTTTGCGCCAGACTCTAGTTTTAAAACCGAATTCGTCAAACTTTATTTCCACGTCAAGAAAAGGCAATGAATCTGTAGCTTTTTCAACTGTGAATTTCACGCTTTGATGCTGTGCGTTCAAAATCGGAAGAAACTCGTCGCAGTTTTGGTTGCTATCAAAAATCGCGTACACATCATCAATATATCGAAGATAAAGCTTAGGTAAAACTGGTCCATTAGACTTTTCCGCAAAAATTTTTTCTTCTAAATGAGCCATAAAGAAATTTGCCATTGTTGGTCCCAACGGATTGCCCATTATGATTCCTTCAACTTGTTTATAAAACCGTTCGTTGTGCATAAAAATTCCTTGGGTGGCGAGAAGCATTAATTTCTTAAAGATATCTTTGGGAATCGGAATAGAATTATTGTTGTGCTCATCATATAATCGATTAATAATTATATCAATTGTTTCGACCAAAGGGACATTTGTGAAAAGCGAAACCACATCAAAGCTTACCATAGTATTTTGACTGTTTGGATTAAATTCTTTTAATTCCTCTATAAAGTGATCAGTTGATTTCAGCATGCGAGTCTGGGGTAAATATGGCTTAATCATGTTATCCAAAAATTTAGCTAAGGCATATTCTGGCGTGTTAACCATTGATACGACAGGTCTCAATGGTAAATTAGGCTTGTGAACTTTAACTGTACCATACAGCTTTCCTGGTGAGCTACCTGATGGTATGAGATTCGCTATCATTCTGCTGTCGTAGTGCTTTTTTAGGTATTTCCTCACATAATACGCAATAGAATCTTCTTTCGCTATTAGGGGATCTTCTTTCGCTATTAGGGGATGCCACCCAAGGAATTTTTATGCACAACGAACGGTTTTATAAACAAGTTGAAGGAATCATAATGGGCAATCCGTTGGGACCAACAATGGCAAATTTCTTTATGGCTCATTTAGAAGAAAAAATTTTTGCGGAAAAGTCTAATGGACCAGTTTTACCTAAGCTTTATCTTCGATATATTGATGATGTGTACGCGATTTTTGATAGCAACCAAAACTGCGACGAGTTTCTTCCGATTTTGAACGCACAGCATCAAAGCGTGAAATTCACAGTTGAAAAAGCTACAGATTCATTGCCTTTTCTTGACGTGGAAATAAAGTTTGACGAATTCGGTTTTAAAACTAGAGTCTGGCGCAAACCTACATATACGGGACTGTTGTTAAATTTTCGATCAACTTGTCCAAACGCTTGGAAATCTGGCCTAATTACTTGTTTATTAAAACGTGCCAAAATCATATGCTCTGATTATGAATTGTTTAAAGATGAAATCACTAAGCTAAGATGCATTTTCGCAAAAAATTGTTATCCTAATTGGTTTTTTAATAAATGCTTGAAAAAATTTGAAAATGATACCAAACCAGACTCACATGATAAAGAAGTTGATGATTATTCATACATACTTGGCTTGCCGTATTTTGGAAAACCATCTCGTAAATTTGCATCCGAATTGTCTACCTTACTAAAGCAAAAATTTGATGTTCGAATTTTTACTTATTACACTTCGCTAAAAACTGGGTCATATTTTAATCTGAAATCCAAAACTCCTGCTGCTCTAAAATCCAATGTGGTATATAAATTTACATGTTCGCGTGATGTGAACACGACATATATTGGTATGTCAACGCGCCACTTGGTGACTAGGGCCAGAGAACATTTGCAGCTTAACTCGACCTCTGCCAAAAGTGCCATAAGCCAACACATTTCTTCCTGCCAAACTTGTCAAAATTCTAATTTGGATGTTAGTTCGTTTAAAGTAATTAGAAACTGTCACAATGAATATGAAACCAAAATACAGGAGGCATTATTGATCAAAAAGCTAACACCACGATTGAATTCACAATTATACGCCAACGGTTGTTCTTTTCTTTTGAATGTGTTTTGAACATTTTTGTACCAAATACAGTATTGTTATTTCATGGTGTTGCTTTATTTTTTATTTTTTTATTTTTTTTTTATTTTTTCTGAGTTGATTTTACTATGGAAAAGGTATAACGTATACGTCACAATACCAAATGTATGAAGTTATAGTGTTTGTTATATTGTAACATTTGTGTTTTGCCGATAATATTTTGATAACCTTTCATTTCTAAATTTTAAAGTTACTGTTAACTGCTTTTTAATTTGCTGAAGAGGGCCATATAGAAAATGCGCCGAAAACGTTACAGATGAAATAAAAATGCTATCGGGAATCAAGTTTCTGCTTATATGCGCTTTGTGGTTTAATTATTATCAATGGAGGATTTTGCAAGCTGAGAATATTAAGGCATGGCTCATAGTATCTTTTTCCATAACAATTGCAGTACATTCCGTCATACAGACACAATACCTTTGAACGCCTTATTTTTAAGTAGAAATGGATCTGACGTAACAATGAAGTATCTATTACGTGCTTAGACAACACCTCGCAAAGAAATTCGAGCGAGCATTTTTAACGCATGTTAAGCAAGACGGTTGGGAAATAGCATTTTGTCTACGAAGTTTTTTCCTCGTGAATGCCTTTTAGCGAGCGAAAATGGCCTTTACGACCTCGCGAACATGTTCTGTCACGTAGACCCTGGTTTGGCAGTTCAATACTGTGCAAATCTGAGAAAATTACTTTGCGATTGCGCATTTTGGGAAAAAATAATCGAAACGCATTAAATTTTAAAATTATCAATTCGGAAGCGCATATCGCACAAAGACTGAAAAAAATTTAGTCTGCAATTCAAATTGCACCCAGAGTAAAAAAAGCTTAATGTGCAATACAAGTTTCCTAATGGTGCAATTTACAACTTAAATGTTTTTTTCATACATTGACTATCTGTTACAGGTTACTGAACTGCCAGGATATATGTTCAAATGCACTCTGACAAAAGTAAACGATACGTTTGGATTTTCTCTTCAAGGTGGGGAGGAACACTTGATTGGCTTAATAGAAGAGGACGGCGCTGCGGATCAGGCGGGAATCAAAGATGACGACCAGATTATTGAGGTTAACGATGCTAACGTCACAACTAAAAGCCGCGAAAAGGTATATTTAATTTATAGTTCTACTTGCGGAATGCTTGTGCAGCTAAATTAAATGCGTGTCTTTTTTGCGCGTGTATCACCAATTTTTTGTGACGTTTAGATTGACAAAATTGGTTGCATGCATTCGCAGTCTGAATTTATTCTTCTGGTGATTTGATTATATTGTAGGTAACAGTCTGTAACACATTGCGTTGCCATCACTTGCAAAATATCAATGCTACTTTTTATTCAAGATTTCAAAATTGTTATTCTTTCTGAAAAATTTAGTAAGTACGCTGAAGTTCTTAGTTGTAAGATCATATCATATGCTACTGTATTTAAATCAAAATACTGTAGCAAACTGTAGTGCATAACTTTTTATTAAGGCACCTATCAATATCAATTGCTATTCAATTAAAAGTAAAACTCTATACAATCTACCAATTTACAAAGTAAAAGTATTTCAATACTGATGAGTGCGTTGAGGAAAGCTCATAGTGTGCTGTACAAAGCTGACTTTTGTTCAAGTCATTTTCAATTTTTGTATCATCACTAAACAGTAAAAGGCAATCAATGTAATTTTGTTACATATAAAGACAGCTTTAAAATAATGATTTTCAACTTAGGCGTTATAAAGACAGCTTTAAAATAATGATTTTCAACTTAGGCGTTTCGAACTTGATTGTTACCATAAGTTCATTATCAGCAATAATCTTTATTCAAACAGACTTCAAAATCCAGTTTCGGACAATTGTATCTAATATCAGAGGTGGAATCCTTGAGAACGTCATTGAAGTTCTTGGCCTTGGCCTCGACGCTCAAGTCATTGGCCTCGATGTCCTCGTAATTATACTGTCTTCGGCTAGAGGACAGCTGCAATATTTTTTGATTAGTTACAAAGAAAATAACCAAACACGAGACAAAATATAAACTTCTAGTTTGTCAATTTGTTGTCTTTCCTTATTTGAAAAATAACACAATGTGATAGCCTAGTAAGCCAAGTCATACTGAAACTTATTTTAAAGGCATTGTGTGAAAGCTCGAATCGGAGAATGAGGGGCAAAAAGCAATGTAGAAAATTGTTGTTTTTATTTCTGCTAATACTTCCATTGCAGGCGGTACTAGCCGCAAAACACTAAATCATACAGAGCCATAAAACAAGGATCCGGGGTCTGAACACAGAGCCATAAAACAAGGATCCGGGGTCTGAACACAAACGTTTTTGAGTTGCTGATGTAGAACCTGACCGCACCTACCTGCGTATGATAATGAAATGTGATATGAGAGCAAGTTTTTTGCAGTCTTCCCTCAGAGATGCTAGACTATAAAAAACTTGCTCTCACATCATTATTATTTCTTGGTGGATTAATCTCGAGTCCAATTCCAATTTATGCTCCGGGGGCCTATCTTCACGCTCGCTGCATGGCAAAAATTATCTATACCATCAAGATAGCTTTGTTTAGAGACCAGCTTTAAGAATTTTTTAAATCGCAGATGCTTGATTCCATTCAAAATCTTGCTACAATTTTATCTCTTTTCTATGTGAAGTTCTGGTTATGCTAAACAAACGCCACAGATGCACCCAAGTTGGATCTGTATTTGCTGAAACTGCTGGAAGAGGCAAAAGCTAAAGTTGGAGACCCAGGAATGATTAAGATGGTGGAAGCTGCCTACGTTAAACTCAAAGACCATTTTTGGTACTTGAGTGAACGTCTAGTGCCACTGAATTTGTTTAGCACCAGGGTAGCAGATCGTGATAAAAAGGAAATGGCAAATGCGATTCTTAAATATGAGAATCAAGCCCATCCTGATAGTCAACAAATGCCTGAAACAGATGATTTTAGGGCAAAACTTCTCAAACATTTTGTTGGACTGGACTCAGAAATCCTTTTTTGAATTGCTGCATGGGAAGGAACCAGCATTCTTAACGAAGAGAGTTCAAAAGTAGTCAACTGAAGAATCATAGGCCTACTTGTCGCTGAAGGAAGTAGTTGTGCCTATTAGGGTGGTTAATGACTGCGAAGAAAGATTTCTCTGGCCGGTAACTGATTTTCATATTGATAGAATCACCAGATCAGAAGAACAAAAATTCCATCTCTACCAAGCAGTTACCGAGCTGAGATCAAGCATGCAAAAAATAGGTGAGAAGAAGGGACTTTTAAAGAAGTTAATGAAACAAATGAAATATGTTTTACTGTCAGATATTACTGAACATTAATGAAGCATGTAATTTACTTACTTTAGCAGATTGGAATTTTCATATTGTGATGTTTCATGTGTGTTCAAGATTCTAATGTTTTTGATTTCATATAAAAGAATATTGAAAAATTCAGTTTTTTCGAAATAACTCAAAAAGTAAATCTTTTAGACCCGATAAATATATTACAGACTCATATAAACATTGCCTTTGCGCAAATTTTGAGCTATAACACAACTTTGTACCACCAACAGAAAAGGAGATACAAGCATAAGGGGGGTAAACCCCCTTGCAACAGCGAAAACTCCTTAATTGGGGGTGAACCACCATCAAACGATATCCGGTGACTCTCAAACTTCACGTGAGCCTTAGTTGGGTAGTTTGGCAACTTTTTGAAAGACTTTATGAAAATCGGAGACATTCATCCAAAATTGGTACACTTTACTACTCAAGGGTTATGGCCTTAATTGTTTCATTACCACGGTATCGCTACTGTACGGTCTACGACTTTTAGGCGCGGACGTTTATGCGCGGGACGTTTAGCGCTGCCGATTATACGCCGGGACTTTTATGCGCCACAAAGATTTTTTTTCAAAAAAAAATTTTCAATTTTGTTTCAAATCACAGTTATTTTTCAAAAAAGAACAAAATTTTCAATTTTGTTTTCAAAAGCGTATTTTTTTCAAATAAAAGCTTTTTCCAAAAACAAAAAAAAAACATTTTTCAAACAAAAAAGTTTTACTTTGATTAAAATGTTAATATTTTCGAAGCTTTTCATATAATACTTGTCCATAGGAATTGTCAGCATAGAGAGCGCAGAAAAGGATATAGGAGAAAGCCAGCAGTGATTGGTTGGAAACTGGTCGATGACATAGTGGCATTAGTGTTTAACCTTACAGTTGATTCTTTTTGTCGGCAGAGGGCAGGGTTAGAAGTTTTGATAAAAGTGACATTACTCAAAAAAATACAATAAGAAATCAAATTTTTTGTAAAACTTTTTTGCTATCCTTCCATTTATCTGCTTTTGAAGTCACTTTTATCAAAACTTCTAACCCCGCCCTCTGCCGACAAAAAGAATTCGTTCTCAACTTAAAGGTTGTGCACGAATGACGCTCTCTCATCGACCCTTTTCCAGCCAATCACTGCTCGGCTTTTTCCTATAGCTGCTCTTATTCATGCGCTCTCTATTCTGACGATTCCTCTTAACAAGTGTCAAATGCAAAGCTTCAAAAATATTAACATTTTAATCAAAGTAATGCTTTTTTGTTAGAAAAACGTTTATGCTGGGAAACAAACTTTTATTTGAAAGGAAAATACGTTTTTGAAAAAGAATTTAAAAAATTTTTTTTTTTTGAAAAAAAAACTATTATTTGAAAAAAAATTGTTTTTGAAAATTTTGAAAAAATTTTGTGTTTCCTCTGGCGCCAAAAAGCTTTGGCACCTAAAAGTCCCGGAGAATAATCGATGTTCCCTATACATCCTGCGCCTAAACATCCGTGCCTAAGGTCATGGTTCAGCTACGGTTTGTAATCAACATCAGCTGCTAATGCTTAAGACTTCAAAATGGCATTCGTTGCATTATTAAAAACTATTTGAATTATCATCAAAAACTTAAGGAAATGCAATGTTTTAAACACTTTGCGTTTAAAAATTATGAAAAATTTGCCGACCATGATTAAAAAAAATGGTGTCTTTTGTCTTTGGCCTCGACCATTCCTGTCTTTGCCTCAAAAGGGCCTTTCTTCAAAAATTCGGTCTTTGGCCTCGGACTTTTATGAGTCCTTGGTCTCGATGGCCTCGAATGTTGTGTCCTCGACTCCACCTCTGACTAATTCCTTCAATATTGTTCATCATTGCTAATAATTTTATTCATTACGAATGAAGATTGAAAAATTGTACGGATGTAATTTTCTATGAGTTCAATGTATTGTAGGATCGTTGGAAAATGCCAATACTAGAAATGTGGATACTTGAATTAACCAAACTAGTTTATTAGCTGGGTTGGATAGAAAATAGGCTAGTTTACTAATTGGGTTGATTGTCAGTGCACTATTTAAATTACTATGAAAAGAAAGCAATTATAGGAATGTTTTACTAACCTATCTCCAAACTTAATTTCCCCCTCGACCCTTACTTAACAAAAAATATTGCTTTTAAGCTGAAAAAGTGCAATGTTGCGTCTTTGAGAATCGAACCAACAGCCTCCAGTACACGAAGCTCTGGTGCTTACCAACAGGAGTGGCCGAATTGATAATAAAAAAGAAATAAAGTTACTGGACCTTCATTTGAATTGTTGCAAAATAGGCATCGAATCTGCTAGATATTTGAAATTATGTCGATATGCCATACACCAGTTGCTCTAGTACAATGTTGCAGACTAGCCTGCAATCCGTTTGGCAAAGCGTTTTTGCTGTAACATGAGGGCACGTTGCTCGGAGTCGGTGGCTAAGCCAATCAATTTAATATGCGCATTGGTTTGCTGTTTCACAGCGTCTAGAGTTACCAAATCACCGTTTCATTTTGGCACAGTCATGTCTCTTGGCTTAAACCTAGGATCCTCATTTCTTGGCCTTTTTTTCATGACGTTGTTAATTGGATCTTCAACGTCAAAGCTTTTAATAAGGCTCACCGTAGTTTTGGGTAATAACCAGGGCAATTTTTTATTGACCTAAAAACAAAAAAAATTGACCTAAAAATTGAAAAAAATTGACTTTATTGACCTAAAAAAAGACTAAATAAACGATATTTTTTGAGATTTTATATTAAAGCAAATATTTAGCAAACGAAAGCACACACGATTTATCTACGAAACTTGCTACGCAAGGCTATTGCTATTGCAAAACAAGTCAAGTCTTGGGACATAATTAACTCTGCAAGCTAGTAATCACCAGGTGGACGCATTAAAGTGTAAAATCATGTAATGTCGCACATTTTCGGCCGTAAAATTTCTGTCCTTGGCCAGCAGTTTTTTCAACATGGAAAAGCTTCTTTCTACAGAAGCAGATGTGGGCTAAGAATTTTGAAGCATGTGATACACAGCAGGTGAAATATTTTCCTTTCCATTTTTATTATTTCAAAAATGTCATTGTTTTGCATTATTTTTTAATGTATTGGTTGATGTTACAATTGTCTTCACCAAAGTCAAGTTCAAGTTCTTGGATTGCTTGCACTGCTTCTTTAATCTGGTATACTTCACACTTTCCATCTTTTCTATAAGCGTAACTAGGCATTCATATTGGTCTTTGATTTTGAGCAGTTGACCAGCTAAACCACATTTTTGCAAGCTAACCTTTGCTTGAGTTACCAAAATCCCAGAACCTACCAAACTTTCCAAAATTGCTTTCACTTCACGTAAATTTTTTGCGTAATACAAAGCAGCTAACCAGCTTCCCCATCTTGTAGGAACGGGCTGAAGTGGGTAATTAATAGCAGAGAATTTTGCCTGTTTGGTTTTGTTTTTGATTGATACTGCTTTGATGTTTGGAATTAGCTGATCCACATCTTCAAAGTGAGATTTGATTTTCAGAGCACAATTTTGCAATAAATGTGCTACGCACGTCACGCGAAACAGCTTGGGATACAGAGATTTTAGTCTTATACCAGCAGCAATCATATATTTCGCGGCGTGAGACAGTAACAGGCAGAAGAAGCTTTTGTTGATTCAAGATTTCTAACAGCATCGTCAACTACTTGAGCAATGAAGTTGCTATTAGGAGCACATTTTAGAGGTTGACAGTCATTCAAGTAACTGACGTGTGGTGTTTCTAGGCTTCCCACTAGAATGTTCAAGAATTGCGTACCAGACACATTGCTTTCATCAACAATAAGAAAAATTTGTTTGTCATGAATAGCATTTCATCTTCGCTTAATTGCAGTGCTGTTCATCTACAAGTAGTTTCAGATGGCATTCTGTGTCCAATGTCACGAAAGAGGTTTTTGATGTGTGTATTGTTAAGCTTGTACAAAGGAATATCAGCAGACAAAAATGCCTTGGTTACCTTTTCAACAAAATCGGCGTCACTGCTCCTTAAAAACGTTTGCGAAGTCTGGAAGATAAGATCTTCAAATCTGCTGCCTAACGCTTTTTGATGTTTCGTCGTATTTCGATGCGAATCAACAAGAAAGCGTTTGTTGCAAGAAAGCGCACAGTTACACAAATTGCAATATAATTCATTGTTAACCCTTAACTACTCGCGCTGGTGTATTTTGTGCACCATTTTTACTAATTCGGCTCCCCCCATTTATTTTGAAATTCTGCAGGCAGCAAGCGCCATCTATCCTCTAATTAACTCCACTGGCATGCTTTGACGCGTTGGCGTAGTTTTAGAAAGCACATAGAGGCCGGTATGCTAAGACAAATGAGTGAGGGTGCTGTTTTGGTGTACAAAATACACCGCGCGAGTACTTATGTAACTATAATTTTTTGTGCTTTTTGAAAAGATTTTTTTCTTTTTGTTGTTTTCTTGCATGTGTGGCGACTCGGTATACGGTACCCCATCAAGCAACCCGCTTTGTGCTGACGACGCAATTCTCCGAAAGGAGCATTGTGACGTCACAATCAGGTATTCATGAGTTCACTGGCTTGCCTTGCCAATACCACAGTATAAATATCATACAGTAATCTTACTCAATTGTGACGTGTGTCCGCATTTTTTGAGAGGTAAAAGCAGAGCTGGGTTTTTTTTTGACGTCATAATAGTGACATGGTGAGCGGACGAGGATAACGCCAAAAAATAGGAATTGTTTTGAAATTTTACGTGTGTTTTCTTGGCTTGACGACGTTACCGTCTTCATCCTTTTTTACGCCCCTAAACGTTAGAGGGCAGCATTTTTCCCCTCTGCATTAGTCCAGATATATCGCGGTCTAGCTCCTTTTGTAGAGTTCGCACGGGATCAGAATTAGTCTCGATGGAACCGTCAAAGCTCGGGCTTCAACTGGCTATAATTTTGACGTCACTTTCTTGTGACGTCACAAAGTAGTACGTTTAAGAAGAAAAAAAATCGGAAATTTTCTTACATTAACAACCTTTGGTTACTTGGGGTTTTGCTCGCAGCCGTAGCCCAACATTAAAAGTTTGTCCACACTTGGATCGTATCGTTAACTAACTATCCTGCAAATTTCGTTTCAATAGCTTAACGTTCAACGAAAATATCCTTGATTGTTTGCTTTGTTGTTGTAAAATTCGTCTTGATATGCAGTTATATGCAGTGATTGTGTTATTGCTTAGGCCTATCACCAAATAGACTGTGACATCATTATCAAAGTTTTTAGTTAGCCGTATGACTAACCCGCTAAAAAAGCATTCAATGCAACAAGCGATCTAAAAAAAGTTTCATGGACGTAGAGTTAATTACCGCATGGTAGCAGAGTTGTAAGTCGAGCCGGGCTTTTTAGGTCGGGTTCGGGCCTCAAGTTGACAAAATTTCATGCTTATTTCGGGTCTTAGACGTGCTTTTTGCCTTAGGTGCACAAAAATATAATCAAAATAACTTGACAACATTGCTAAATTTTTCAGATCAACCTTAACTTTCGGGTTTTTTTGGGCATAAATTGGGCTTCAAATTAGTTTTCGGGTTCGGGCTTATATTTTCGGGTTTGGGCCGATTAGTTCAGGCCCAAACTCGAAAATATAAGCCCGAACCCGAAAACTAATTTGTTTACAACTCTGCTTGGTAGTTAATTATATCTCCCTCTTAACGTAAGTTTTAATTTTCCCCATTGACTTCCAACGGTTATAATGAGCTAGTTTCTCTGATCATGCGGTAATCATTATTGTCTCTGATATCGGTTCAACACTCCATTGTAAATTCTTTACTATGCCTGCACCTGTTGCTAACTATTTCGTTGAACAGGGAAGGGGTGTATTTAGGAAAGGGGGCATTGTGCCAAAGCCCCCCCTTTGGGTCGCCAGAAATGTTTGAATACCTCATAATAGTACGCAAAATTGAGCCATGCCCCCCCTCTTTGGAATTTGGGTAGAAAATCTGGGCAGAAAAACGGAATAAATCTGACTATGACCTGAGTGAAGACTTTTTTCTTTGTTTTTTGGTCTTCACCTAAATCTGGACAGAAGAACGGGCTGAATCTGAGTGAAAACCTTTGTTTTTTATCTTCATCTTTTTGGTCTTCATGTTTCTCATCTGGTTTTTATCTACCTTTTCAAATTTCTGGCTACGCGCCTGGCCCCTCTTTTCGAAACCCCTGCGTACGCCACTAGAACAGGGGTCGGCAACTTATATCCCTTGGGCTGTATCCGGCCCGCGATCTCAAACATCCCTCCGAGATCTCTTATGTGACTTCCGGAAGTCGTTGGCCACGCAACCAAATCCTGCTCTGAAACTACCCCAACATTTGACGAAACCTTTTTTTTTTCTTAGGGTCCTCAACTACAAATCGGCCAAAAACTACCTTAAAATTTGGTGAGTACCTTTTTTTTATTTTTATTTTCTTTCAAATGATTCCAAAACGTACAAAATTGTATTCAAATGGCGTTAAAATAGCTATTTTTTTGGGAAAAATCACTAACATCGCACAAAATGACCCCATGGCCTCGGGCGGCGGCTGCCTACCCGAAGACCCTTGTATGTGACATGCTTAGTTGCACCAGTTTACTCAGGGCGTCGCTTAAATGATGCTTTTGATCAAATTTTTTTTAAACTTAAGTTCAATCCCCCGTTTTCCTCAGCAAGATTCTCGCTGCGCCACTTTATTTTTGCTCAAATGAACGGTTGCCATATTTTTGAAGTAGAAACGCGAAACAGAATTACTAGAGAACCGCATTTTCTCCTTAATTTGAGTCAAAAAAAAAAAGATGAGAAAAAAAATCAGAAAAAACGATGTTTATTCACTTCCGACAAGTTTGACGTCCTTCGTGGTCGACTCCTGGGAAATCATAACGACTTCCACTGGCAGTTAGGTGGCAGTTAGTTTATTCACTTCAGAAAAATTGCAATTTCGCTCGAATATTAGGTGAAGTTAAATAAAAAAATTTAACAAAAGGTCAACATCTTCATCATAGGTAAAATGTAAATCACAATTTTTTGCGGATTTGAGATGAAGACCAACTACTATTCAAGCGGGACAAGACTTCAAAAAAGTGACTAATAACTTACCAAACCCATTTAAACATGCAATTAATAAATGATTTTGTTCAATACCTTTATAACTAGAAGAAAATAACTAGGATTGGGCAAAATTTCTTGCAGCTAAATTAAAGTTTTATCATGAATTACACTGAACGTCTGCATCAATAAACGATAACTCATACAGTCTATGAAAGCTTTTTTTCGATCAAAAGTTCTAGAGGTTCACGATTACTACTTCATAATGATGTCACAGTCTATTTGGTGATAGGCCTAAGCAATAACACAATCACTGCATATAACTGCATATCAAGACGAATTTTACAACAACAAAGCAAACAATCAAGGATATTTTCGTTGAACGTTAAGCTATTGAAACGAAATTTGCAGGATAGTTAGTTAACGATACGATCCAAGTGTGGACAAACTTTTAATGTTGGGCTACGGCTGCGAGCAAAACCCCAAGTAACCAAAGGTTGTTAATGTAAGAAAATTTCCGATTTTTTTTCTTCTTAAACGTACTACTTTGTGACGTCACAAGAAAGTGACGTCAAAATTATAGCCAGTTGAAGCCCGAGCTTTGACGGTTCCATCGAGACTAATTCTGATCCCGTGCGAACTCTACAAAAGGAGCTAGACCGCGATATATCTGGACTAATGCAGAGGGGAAAAATGCTGCCCTCTAACGTTTAGGGGCGTAAAAAAGGATGAAGACGGTAACGTCGTCAAGCCAAGAAAACACACGTAAAATTTCAAAACAATTCCTATTTTTTGGCGTTATCCTCGTCCGCTCACCATGTCACTATTATGACGTCAAAAAAAAAAACCCAGCTCTGCTTTTACCTCTCAAAAAATGCGGACACACGTCACAATAGTTTTTGCATGGAGTGAGATTACTGTATGATATTTATACTGTGCCAATACTGAGTTGTTTACTTGTTCGTTGTTCTTTCTGGTGCCTGAGCGATCAGGGAAAAACGTGTATGTTGTGTAGTATATAGTTTTGTAGTGCTCAGACAGGGCGTGCTCAGACAGGGCAAGAAAGCACTACACTTGCTTATGCTTTTTTTTGTGTGCAGAAATGCTTTATACATAATGGCTAGACGTATTAGGTATCTAGATGATGATGCAATTAGGGCAATTTTGGAACAAGAAGATAAATCTGATGAGGAAAATGATGACAAAGAAAGAGTTGTGAACGAAAGCGATCACAGCACGGACTCCGAAATTGATGGTGACCAATTGCAGAATTCTGATAGGTCTAATCATTCTGAAAGCTCAGATGAAGACGATGAAAACTATAATCTTTACAAAGATAAAGTAACTAAGTGGTACAAAAATCCTTGTGTTAGTAAATTTGCAAAAACTCCTTCACGAAACCTTCTAAAATTTCTTCCTGGCCCAAGACACAATGCCAGTCATATTGAAGATGAACTACAAGCTTTTCTATTACTGATTACAGATGAGATGATTGAGGAAATTGTTGGATGCACCAATATGTATATCACAGCTGTACAATCAAATTATGACAGGAAAAGAGATGCAAAAATTACTACAAAAACTGAACTCATGGCATTCCTTGGACTATTGGTTTTGTCTGGTGTAAAGAGGGCTGGGCATGTGAGTTTTCTTGAATTATGGGCCACAGATGGTACTGGAATAGAAATCTTTCGAGCTTGCATGTCGTACAAACGCTTTCTGTTCCTGTTGTTGGCAATACGGTTTGATGAGAATGACGCGGAGTCAAAGAAAAGAAACAGATAAATTGGCTGCCATTCGGTATATTCTAGATGAGTTCGTACAAAACTGCAAAAACACCTACTGCCTTACTGAGTTCCTGACGATCGATGAAACATTAGTACCTTTACGGGGGAGATGCAGCTTTATCCAATACATTCCAAAGAAGCCGGCAAAATACGGTGTAAAGATCTTTGCATCTTGTGATGCCAAGACATATTTCACGGGAAACTTGGAAGTTTATTGCGGTAAATAACCAACTGGTCCACATGAAGTCTCCAGCAGCCCTGCTGACATAGTTAAAAGACTGATAAATCACTTGAAAGGCACATGCCGTAATCCAACAACGGATAATTGGTACACTAGTTACACACTTGCAATGTCACTACTGCAAGATAAAATAACTCTGGTTGGGACTTCGAAGAAAAACAAAAGAGAAATTCCAGCTGAATTTTTGCCAAACAAACAAAAGCCGATCTCTTCATCAATGCTTGGATTTCAAAAGCATGCTACTCTGGTTTTCTTTACACCAAAAAAGAACAAATCAGTTGTTTTGCTTTCCACTATGCACCGTGATGCTAAAGTTGATGCCAAAACCAAAAAGCCAGAGATCATCCAGTTCTATAATTCTACGAAAGGAGGGGTGGATACAGTTGACCAACTCTGCGGCAATTATTCTGTGTCAAGGAGAACCCGCCGATGGCCTTTATGAGTCTTTTTCCATCTTGTAAACATTGCAGGCGTGAATGGACAAATCTTATTCAACAAGACTCGTAAGTCGGTAGATGAAGCACAAAACAGGCGACAGTTTCTCAAGAATCTTGCTATGAGTTTGATGAAGTCTCATCTGCAGGACAGAGCACAGCTACAAAATCTTCCATTTGACATTCAATCCATCTTGTCAAAATATAAGCCACAATCACAAGTTGACACCCATGAACCACCTCCTGCAAAATCTCGAAAAAGGTGCCGTCTCTCTGGAAGAGCTAAAAACAGGGTCTCAACTATGAGATGTTCTTCGTGCAATGACTTTGTCTGCAAAGATCATGCAAAAACTGATGTGAAATGTGACACTTGTGCACATCTTGCAAGTGATGAATCATCATGAAGAATGTTCTTGTGGTTTTTGTGCATAATCTCATTTGTTTCGGAAAATAAAAGCTGTACATCAACATTGGTGTACAAAATACACCACGCGAGTAGTTGCGTTAAGAAAAACGGCGCGAGTAGTTAAGGGTTAATACTTTGCATAAATTCGTCAGGGAATTCTTTAACTATGGATTGAATTTTATACGCATAGATAGTTTTAGCTTTCGGCATTATTTAAGAATCTAAATCACTATCTAAAGACACATTTAAATACTTTATTAATTAAAATCGAAATACCTAGGTAAAAAAATTTTAATAAAAAACTTGCGGAATAGTTTGTTTCACCGATTATCAGGGGCATCTACGGGTTTCAATTTTAAATCAGCTCTAACAAGTTATCGAGCACTTCTTGAAGTACTTGCACCACAAATATTTTTAATGTGTTACTTCACCGGTTTGACAGTTGAATTAACAGTAAACTATTGCCTGTTTGGCTACATTTGCACAAAAACCTGAAAAGGAGCTGTTTTCCTCTTTCTAAAAAATCAAAGACTAAAAAAACTGCTTTGTTTACTTAGTTCCATTTGATAAGTAAAATACATCAATTTGGAATAAAGGTGAATTCTGCATTTTGCGCTGTGAAAGCCAAAGCTAACAAAAATTGGCAGTCCCAGCATTTAATTACACTCGAAGTTTTTGTTAGTGAGACCTTATGGAAACGTTTAGCCTTAGTTAGCTTACAGACTGCACTTGCTTAAATAAACTATAATTCACTTCTTTATTTTTATTTACTATATAGCAGACTAAATAATAGAATGTTAGTCCAAACTAACATCGCAGATGCCTCTTTGTTTCTGAACTAACAACCTAGATGCCTGTCTGCGCTACACTGCAATCAATTTTTGCAAAAAACTTAAACAATATTGCTCCTGCTAAACTAGCCACAAGACGCACGAGTCACAAGCAACTATTTAATTGCAACATACTCGCAAGTTTGATTATCCAATTTTAACTATTGCATCGCAATATTTTGATTGTGACAGATTTGGTAATCTACACTACTACCGTGCAACAAGTAGTTGACATTACAAAACAAAGTAAAGAACTTCTAAATAAACTTTTAAATTGTCACTTTTTCGCACCAATACTAAAGGTAAATTTTAAATAATGGTGATGATGATGATAACTATGCAAAATTGACTCTTTTGACTTATAAAAAAAGAATTGACCTTAAAGTAAAAAATTGACTTTTTATTGGCCTTTCAAATTAAAAACACAAAACTTACTACTTGTATCCAGAGTTCTTGCAAAAAAGCACGTAATTGAAGCTTACTACCAAAAAATTGATTTCATCGAAAAAACTTGTCTAGTAATAACTTAAAAATTACACTGGCTAGAAATTTCAAAAGTTTACTGCACGGTAGAGCAACTTATTCATTTTTTACTACTACTACAACAACTTTGGAATTATTCTACAGTGGAAAGTTAATGAAATACGCATTTCATTTAATGTCGTCAAGTTTCTGAGTTGATGGACCTAATTAATAATGTTGGAAGAAATTGCTTATGGCCATGAACAAGCATAAGTGAAATAGAAAATTAACTTATTAAGCGGAGACCAACTCCAAGTCGAGCACTAAAAACAAGAGGCCAAAGCCTGCTGAGTGCTGATGCAAGAACTTTTTTCACCAAAAAGCTATTCATAGGCTAAAAACATCACCAAAATTGGTCTATCTCTAATGGATTGTCACTCGTATATTGTCACTGAAATATTTATTTCAAACGAATATCGCTGGCTGAAGTGGAATTCTATTAGGACTGCATAGTATACACGTTGCATTACCAGCATCGCGTTGCAATTAATCTGCAAGAAATTTTGCAAACATATTTTCCGATGTCTCGAAATTTGGGAACGCAGGGTTGCCAAATGCCAATGGTACGGAGTTAAACGGACTAAATTCATTTTTGAAAATAACAAACCGACTAAATTCATTTTTGAAAATAACAAACCGACTAAATTCAGTTGAAAGTCGATTTCATATGAGCTTTCGCAAAAAGCTTTTTGGACTGAACTCATCAGTTGCAGTCTCTGCCTGTTTTGGTATGTGGTAAGCAAGATGTTTAAAGAGTATACCAACGCAACTTTTGTGTTTGTGTTTTTTTAAGATAATGCACTAAGGAGAATTGCTATCTACAATAAGGAGAAACGCAATCTATGTAGTGACAGCATGCTCAGATCTTATCGAAACAGTTGTAGGGTAAATACAAACTGCTTTTGCCTGCACAAATCCGTTTTTTTTCTGTGAAATACAAACGGCTTCCAACAGGCTGAAGTGAAATTGAGAGCAAACTGTGGTTAGGATTTAAAACCACGATATAGAATAGTTGCGTGCACACTGGTTGGATTCCCCGCAAATGTTGGTCAATGGCTGAATCGGTCTCTGGTTCAAATTGAGTCTTACTTTTTGCTTTGTATTTTCCATTTGGCTGGATTCTTGTTGGTTGGAATGGTGAGTTCCCTGCTCCTGAGTTGGAGTGGTTGTTTACCTTATTGCTTTAGAAAATGTTGCTTAATGCTTTCCTGAAGCCTTTGAGTTGTGCGACCTACGTACCGATTATCACAGTAGCGCACGTGTTCATAAATAACCATACTTCTTTGATTGGCAGGTAGCACATCCTTTTTGGCAGCAGGTAGCATGCATTGGCTTGAGAAGATCAAGCGTGGTGATATTGCTGCGTAGCGATTTTGCACAGCAGTTTTAATTTGATGTTCTAATTGCTAGGAAGCTAAACCTATTCACGGGGCTCTCAGGTACAATGGACAGTTTTCTGGTTGAAACAATTTGGCTGTGGAAAATTGTGCAATTTTCTTGGATATGTACTTGAGCACTATGTCTTCATGATACCCGTTGTCGAGCAATATCTTTTTGATAAAATCAATTTCTTGCCTAAGCTTGTTTTGGTACATATCATAAGTGCTGTGTGTACCAGCGTGGCGATTAGGTTCGGTTTTCGTTTTCGCGGGCTGAAAGGTTCCCATTCCCAAGGTTCCCATTGATGTATTGACCAAAAAAAGTGGGCTTTCGGTGTACTCTGTCCCAAAACCGTGTTCAGTTCTCTCCACTAGAATGTCTAGAAACGGAAGTTTGCCATCATGTTTTTTTGATAACGTGAACTTGAGAGCAGATTGCAGACGATTAAAGGCGGGTTCACACAGAAGCCGTCAACGTCAACGTTACCGTTCCGTCGCAGTTACGTCTAACGTCAAGGTGTTCACACAGAAAATTTTAGCGGTGACGGAAGTGATTTTCTTGATTTCATCCGTCTTACGTTGAGTTAAAATAATTTTAACTTTACGTAAGTAACGTAAGGGTGCGTTTAGACTGGACGCGAAGCAACGCGAAGCGACGCAAAGCAACCAAAATTTGACGTCATCGACAGCTCGCGAAAGGTTGCGACCGCTCGCAACCTTCGCGAGCAGTTGTGCAACAGCGCTTGCTTGCAGGCAGTAGTAAGATAACCAACTAATTCACTGATTTGATTTTTACGATCGCAGTTTGCTAGAAAATAATAGAAATAGTTTATTTGTATGGTTTAGCGCCTATTTATCAGTCCAAAGAGTAGGCCTAGGTTGTTGGCAAAGTTAGATTCGGGATAGCTCTAGGCTAGCCAAGTTAATTTGGATCTAGACAGCTAAGGCTGTAAATCCTAGAGTGATTTTTCATAGCTATGCTTGATCTCAGAGCTTCATTATAATGAATACATCAAAGCAGTAGGCCTAGCCCCACGACATCTAGCTTTTAAACCAAAACTTTTTATTCTGTGCAGCATGGCAGAAGACCAGTCCGGTAGTTCTTTTGGCTGAGCAGTTTTTGCTTTTTTGTCTTAAAGTAAACTTAAACTAACATGATGTTTTTTTTTTCAGAATATAAAATAACCCACCAACAGGCTAGTTTTGAGTGTGTTAATAGTGTTATTACCCATTGTTTGTTAGCTTGTTGTTTTAAAAGTAACCACAATTGAACAATTCCTTGAATACTGGAAAACTCGCAAAACTTTTTTCACTGCCTTTTTGACCAAGCCAACTTGGTGAAAAGAACTGTTTTTAGAATTGGTTTCAAGCTACACTGCTACATACAAGAGCTAGATAGATACAAAAAATCGAAAAATTCCTATGAACTTTTGGATTGGCCTAATTAGTAGTCACTTCTTTGAATAGCAACAAACATGGAATTTTTTCTTCTGAATGTCCTCTTAAAAGTCTTCTTGTTTCTGAAGGTTTGTGACCGAGATCAAGTTGAACTGGAAGCAATGGTTTTGGACTACCCCAAGTTTTATAATTATGAATATTGTAGTCTGGTAGTGATTTTTCACTCCAGTCCTAATTAATGGAAATAGAAATGTCAAGTGTGTTAAATATTCATTTACTGTGTCTTTGTGTAATATCTAATTTTAGTTGTTTGTGAATTTCAAAACATTTTTACTGTCTCTTAAAATTTTTACTGCTTTACATGGTGAATAAAGTGATAAAGTAAACAATTTTAAGTCTGAAGTTCAATCATTGCAATTGCAGTCAGTGTATTTAGATGAACTTGAAAGCCAATATATATCTAACCAGTAGAAAGTGAGTTCTGTTTTTTTGCTGAGGTGACTATTATTGGTAGAGAAGTACCCGCCAAGCAAGTTCATTACTATTGTTCCATTCTCTAAACTAAACAAAAAACTTGATACAGCATTTATAATAAAAATAATTGCACTGGGGAAGGAAGCGTCAGTTACATAAAAATGTGAGAACTAACAACACTTTTATTCAGATGCTTGAGTAACAATTTTCGAATGAAAAAATCTAAATGTTTTTTTTTTATCAGGGGCATAACCAAAAACATGCTAAGAGGGGGCTTGACCTTACTGCTATAAATTTGTCTGTATCTTACAAACGGTGGTTTAAAGTGAAGCCCTTTGAGGTAAACGCAACCGTCGCAACGTAGCCTACTGGTACCGCAAGAAAATGCAAACTAATAAAATGCTCTCGATAGCATTTAACTTCGCACTAAACATCGATAAGCGCTCCGCTAGCAAATAAAACACCAAACTTAGTGTTAGAGGCTGACTTTTCCTCAAAGCAACTGCTGGTATCAGGTATCACTGTGCTAAATTCTTGTCCTTCGATGATAGTGTCAAATCATGCAAAAACTGCTATGTTTTTTTGCTTTCTCCAGCAAATCAACACAGCAATCCATTGCACAATAAGCAAAAAATCCACAACATAACTGATGACAAATCCAGCTTTCAGTTTCACTCATAGCGTTAACATTGGGAGTCTTCATAAACAGCACTAAATAACACATACAAACAACTGTTTAAGCTTACTACAGGTATCATGACATGCTTGCCTGAAAAAGAAAAATCACATCAAAAAAACAACATAGTTAATGATTTAAATGTACCTGTAGACTAGCCTATTGGTTTACACTCTACAAGATACCGATAGATCTACCACTACCATAATGAGACATGGATGGTGAAAGTGTTTAAGGATTTGTTAACTTAGTAAACACCTAAAGTGAACTTTTGACATCTGCTTCCAGCTTTTTGCGTTTCTGCATTAAAACCCAGAACTGTCATCGTAAAAACAGATTAGGGCAAGTTTTCAGTGGAAGGATCTTAACAAATCATTGATAGCTAGTACATAGGCTAACCACTACTACGTTTTTGAAGAAATGACTTGTCTTTTCATTTCCAAATTCGATCTACTGTACTTCGTTTTTCACTTAAACTTTACAAATTTTTTTCTCAAGATTGTTTTGTTACCTGAGCTATTAGTCTAGACTCTTCTTCACGGTTATTGCGTGATAACATAATATAAACTCAATCTTCGTTTTACCGGTAATTCCAGCGCGCTATGACGAAACAACCTGTGATTACTACAATAGCGCTTCAATAATAAAGTACACAAAGCTTTCTGCTCATTGAATACATTTTAAAAGTAAGTTGTTAAAATTAGCCTATGAAGCGACCAGTCGCGAAGATTAGCAACCACTCGCGAAGACTTGCGAAGGTTGGCAACCTTCGCGAGTGACGTAATCGACCACTCGCGAAGGTCGCCAACCTTCGCTTTGCGTTGCTTCGCGTCCAGTCTAAACGCACCTTAAGCGATTTCGAGCATGTTTTTGGTGGTTGGTGCAAACTTTGAGCCACAAAAACTGAAAATCTTGAAAAAATAATTGGTTTTTGTTGAAAAGTAGCTTTCAGCAGGCAATGTTAAGTGCTTAGAGATGTATGTAGTAGGCTAGGTCTAGTCATGTACCGCTACTTTGTAGTATAGGCTAGGTAGTGTACAGTAGCAGTGATACTGGTATCTAGACTAGCGGTACTTTAGACTGGATTGCTTTTTTTTCTGCTTGGGAAAAGAAGAGAGAATGAGATATTGAAACTACCGGTAATTGGTACTGGTTAGGCATGTTAAATCTGAGTTGGTTGCTAGCAGCCAGTTGAGAAAGCCAATTCAATTTGGCTTTCCTTGCTCTTGTTTTGGTACAATTGGCTAAAGTTCAATTTTGAACTTCAATTGACTTGACTCTTGAAAGCTGAAATTATAAACTACTGGAAGCAATCAATTTCTACAGTAGAGACCTTTCTCATGTCTGAAAGTGGCTATTTTGCCTATTGAGGCAAAATAGTGTTTTTCCTTTGTTTGGGTTAGCCTAGGGTTTTAGTTAGGGTTTGGGCTAGGCTTGGAATTAGGGTTAGGATAAGAGTTAGAGTTTGGGTTAGTTTTTGGGTTAGTGGGCTAGGCTTGGGATTAGAGTTAGAGTTTGGGTTAGCATGAGGCTTACGGCTAATTTGGCATTTGCGGCAAAATAGCCGTTAGGACTATTTTGCCTCCAAATTGCAAAATAACATGGGGTTATTTTGCCTCTAGAAGCAAAATTGCCACTGCCTTTAAATAAAGTGGCCACTTTTGACCATTCTGGACACTGTATCATCAATAGCCTAGTCATGATCATATACCGTAGTGCACCGGGGTACTTTGATACTGGTCTGTGGTCATGATTATTGCCATGATGCATATAAATACTGACCAGTGATTGCTTAGCTACCAATATCATAGACTCTTAACTTTTGTTTATTTTTAGGAACTCATAAGCCTATCTATTTGTTGATTTAATAATAGTCAAGTAGAGGCTACTGGTAGTTGTATCTGTATACTCCGCAGTTTGTTTTGTGTGAACGCTGAACAGTCACTGAAATGAAATTGTATGATGTTAGAATCATCTTGTATTCTTAGCAGTGGATCACTAGATGCCAAAAAAATAGCTGGTTTACTTACACAGTGTTGGTACAATGCACATACAAAGTTGGCTGTGGTTTTGAATTGCATTGAGCTTTATTTGTTTTAAGCTTAATGTGGTTTGGGGTTATAGCTACTTTAGAAAATCAACGAACCAGTACCATAAAATCAAATTGGAGTGGAGAAAACATACTGTACACTGGTACAGTACTGCACAAATCAAGAGTTGAGTAGTGATAGTTTCCGTACAGTTTAATTGTCGCTGCACTTCACGCATATGCTAGTACTGTACCAGTTTGTGATAGCCTACCAGTACAGTAGACCATCACTTCCCATGGTAACAGATGCCGAATACGCGAGATCGATTTCTGACAGTGCACACATACCTACGGTATATAGTGGTAATGAGCCTGGACCGCATGGGTTTGGGTTAGGTTTTTGTGCTGCTGCACTTATGATTCTGTATGTTCTAGTACTAGTACGGTAGTATGCCATATGACAGATAATAAGTGTATGATATCGGTTATCGAAACAATTCACGATACGGTAGCATACAAAAAAATAGACTTCTTTAAGCGTACACATACTGTAATAGCAATTTTCGATTTGATTGCGCGATAACGATTTCTGATAATGAATGCCGTAATAAACTGCATGTGCTGCATTAGATATCTTTTTCCTCACTTTCTGACCTGCTAACTGTTGTTATCGATGTTAGTCAAAAATTGCAATCACATCAGATATTGAGAGTTGAAAGATTTCAAAAAACTCAAACACTGATTTACCGCAATTTTGAGTATAAAAATTTCTACCCCATAAACATTGCCATGTGTAATAAACGAGTAAAACACGTGTTCACCAACCCCAGTTAGACGTGTAAAACCCGTGTACAAAACACGGGTTTTTCACGACGTTTTGCACCAACGTCACCCGTGTTTTACACGTGTTTTGGTACGTGTTTGCTACGTAACCCTAACACGTGTTTGCTACGTAACCCTAACACGTGTTGACTACGTGTTTTTAACACGTAAAAAATACGTGAATTGGACACGTGTTTTAAACATTGCCATGTGTAATAAACGAGTAAAACACGTGTTCACCAACCCGTTAGACGTGTAAAACCCGTGTACAAAACACGGGTTTTTCACGACGTTTTGCACCAACGTCACCCGTGTTTGCTACGTACCCCTAACACGTGTTGACTACGTGTTTTTAACCCGTAAAAAATACGTGAATTGGACACGTGTTTATTATCAATTCTTGACTCGTGTTCGACTCGAGTTTTTACGCGATTGCGACACGTGTTTTAACAACGGTTTTCGACATGTGTTTGACTAACAGTTTTTACGTGATTTCGATACGAATTTATCATCGGTTCTTTATACGATCCTTTAAAACTTCTGACAGATACGCGAAACACAAGTCTTGACCAGAATGTTGCACGATAAACTGTTCGTAAAGCTACTATAAATTTTTGTCACAAAAAGCTACTAATTCAGCGTGTTTTGTTAAAACTTACTGGCGCCTTCGAAAGCGATCAGTGATTTTGTGTTTCCAGCTTGCTATCACTAAGTATAAACACTTCGAAGTATTCTACTGAATAATATAATTTCATATACAACATGCTCAACAGCTGAGTTTATCAAACATTTATTTACAAACCCAAATAAAAAACATAAAAAACACTAGTTCATACAACAGGTGGCCTAGGCCTTTGCAGTCTCTTGGTTGCAGATTTTACATATTCTTGTATCACTTTTTAGACAAGGGGATTTATAACTTTCGAATCCGCTGTACGTACAGCAGCTGCAAAGCAAAATAAAACATATGAAAACAGGTAGCAAAATTAGAAATATATTAATCGAAATTGGCAAGAATTAGTAGACTCTGACTCCCGACTATTCCGAAAAAATTTGTTGTTTTTAGAGAAAGCAGATAAAATTATTGGGATTTCTACAAACGACCATTAACGTCAGCGTTGCAAACTTGAATCGATCATGTACATTACATCCGAGCTACGGTTTAGCCAAACGTTATATCAAAACAATGCTCTGAGCACAGACAAAAAACGAGCTTGCTATTTTATTTCTTCAGAAAAAACGCGAAAATTGTCTGCTTGATGCTGACATACTCCGCGAAATGTTCACATGATTTTACATTAGCTGGTTGTCAATGGAGTGGATATTTTAATTCGCTGCGGAGAGAAATTTCTTTTGTTTGTTGTTGCGTGTATTGCTAATATTTGCAAACATATTTTGAAGTTCTAAACGTAAAAAAGTGAGCTTAGGGAAAAGTTTAATTTCCCGCTAAAATTTATTTCATCAGTTAGCACCAGTAAGCTATTAAAAGATGAATTATCTGATAAACTTCAATGTTTAGGAACCATGAAATTACAACTAGCGATAGCTGCGTAATAATACAAAAAATGACGAAGGCTAATAACAAACGAGCCAAGTCAACTGACCGCGAACCAGTGGTTTCGTTACAGTGATTTGGTCACTCATTTCGTCGCAGTGATTTCATCACAAAGTGAGGGTTTGGGCAAGATGGCTCTGGCGATAGTAAAAATATATTTAGGATCGCCCTTCTCAGCCAATCGGCGTTGCTCGTGGTCAGTTTGTTTGCGGTCAGTTTGCTCGCGGTCAGTTGTCGTGGACCCAATAACAAACGAACTGGCTGCATTTATGTTGCCTACTGCAAGCAGCAGCAATAGTAGGTATTGGAAGCTAATAGCACTTTTACATTACGCTTACTCATTCTTTCCACACAGAGACTCAAAAATAAATTTTGCATTAAAATATTAGTAATGCAACAGTATTTATTAACCATACAGTAGGTTCAGTTTCACTCCAAACATTTTGTATTGTTAAACTGTACAACTATTTTTTGCCTCTGTTGCATCATAACAAGCTCTCAAGCAATCAGGTTTCATTCCCACGGTCCAGCTTGTTTTATCACACTCTCACAAATTATCAAAATTGGCGAAAGGCAGCGATATGTAACCATCTTTACTTCGCACACATTTTGTTTTAAAGTATATACTGTGATAAATACCCGTAAAAAATCCACCAACATGATTAACAAGGCGATGACATTCTGTGTCGTATGTCTTAGGCTGTTTATCATAGTTTTGATTGTGCCCTTAGACTCAAGGATACTGGCTATAGCTTATCATTAAATTCTCAGTGCATAGTCCTCCATGAACTAACTGTACAAACAAATTAAAAAAAAAAAAAACAGTGGAAGCTTTCGAAAAACATGCACGCCGTGAAAGTGAAAGCTGATTGGCGGAGAGGTTACGCCATGTTATGACGCTGCAAAACTACTGAAGAGTTTTTTTTTCACAAGGGAATAAACCTAATGTATAGCGAAAACACACTGTGGTAATACAACACAACAAACAACCTGAAACGGCGTAATTATTTCTCTCCTCAGGACTTGAAATATCCACTTCATTAAAAATCAACCAACGTAAAAATTATTTGAAAATTCCTCAGGTACGCCATAGAGCAGACAATTCACGGGTTTTCTTTTAAAAGTTAATAAGCTATTTCTTGATATAAAATTTAGCTAGACCGGATCTCGGCTTTAAGGGAAATTAGACATCTCTCAAACAGATTGTTTAAAAGGAATGGAGTTAACGCAAGAAAAGACTATCTATACATTACACTTATTTTAGAAATCCGATTGATTTTGCCTGCTATCCTCCTTTTTACAACTTATGGCTCGAATTTCGACTTCTGACTTTAAAACTAGGCAAAGAATTCCATTCTAATTCCCAATTGACTAATGGAAAAATTTATAATATTCTACAAAAAACGTCCAATTCCTAATCCTGCTTATGCTAAAGCGAATTATACCCTTAAAATATGAAGCCGGAAACTGACTTTATAATGGTCTACGGGC
Source organism: Trididemnum nubilum (assembly GCA_963965965.1). Classification (NCBI taxonomy): domain Eukaryota; kingdom Metazoa; phylum Chordata; class Ascidiacea; order Aplousobranchia; family Didemnidae; genus Trididemnum; species Trididemnum nubilum. The sequence goes on along the minus strand of OZ014488.1, from coordinate 13,219,486 downwards.
CAAGTGATTATCGTGCCGAATAAAATGGTTATTTATTTCAACACGGATAAGTTTATACCAGGAACAATATAAGGAGTTAACCTTTTAAGAAACCCAAACAACTATAACAACTTACCATTCAAAATTTCTTCAATGTTGCTGCTCTTCAGGCCATGCTTTGAGCCACGCTAGCCCAACCAGTTAAATTTTTCCATTAACACATCCGTGAATATGCATGAAAGCATTTCGCGGATGCTCTTTTTAGGATCCTTGGAGAAGTAGCGTTGTAAATATGTTACCTAAATAAAAAACGGTCCACTTATTTATATTTAATCTTACTGATAGTTGACGCTCAAACGCAACAAAAATTAACCGGCATACACAGAATCACAGGCTTATACTACCAAACTAGCGAGAATCCGTAGCATTTCAAGTAATTCTTTTATAGCTTAATGTCGAAGTCGACTTGCACTTCTTATAAAGCACCATCTACACTATGCGCAAGGTTTTTGTGTGTTTAACGTGCATACGAACGAGAGCGAATCAAATCACAGTGTCAAGACTAAACCACATTTTCGCCAACCATACGCCCATATTCGGCATTTTTTCGTATAAATTCTACGCAAAGCCAAAGTGCAGCTAATCGCTGCAGAGCGAAAAAAATTTTAAACCTAGTCTCGCTCAAGCGACCGCGCCTGGTCGAACGTAGAGCAACTTCAAGTAACACAATACAACTAAAAAGTGAGCCTGCGCTAACTAAAAATTGAAGCACAGTGTAGACAAGGCTAAAAAACGGCAAAAAAGTCACATTTTTGTTATTTTTATACAACATTGCAAGAACAAAATATATCTTACCAGCTTTTTTTGAGACTCAACACATTCTAGCTGCGTGGATTCCAACTTTTCAAAGACCCTCATTTCGCCCACCGGAAGCGAAAATTCTTCCGGACATCCAATTACCAGAACGGATGCAATCGCAACTGCAGGGCATTGCCCAATCTTGGACAAAATAGCATCCAATTTTTGATGAACGGAATTAATTTCTTGTTTCAATTCTATCCGAGTAATTCGAGTTCGACGAGCTAAAATATTGCAAAATAATAAGGTTTTGTAAAACTCCAAACTTTTTTCTAACATTTTAAATGTTTAGATTTACGTCTACCGCAATTATGGTTCAAATTTTACTATTTTGGTAACTTAATACTTTGCACAAGTCCTTTTTTAGTTTTTACCTCCGCTAACATGCTAGACTAAATTTACAATAAGGGTACCAAAACTCAACAAATTTGCATGAAGATAACCGTACATAACAGTTTTTTTATAAGTCTGGTACTTAAAAAACATAATGAGCAGAATTTGACTCGCTCAATATTCGCAGTACGGTAAGTTATTTCTAGCAAGTATTTTATGCTCAATCGAAAAAAATTAATATACGAATGTTGTTTTTTTTGCATTATTTCTGGTTCTTTTTGAAAAATTCTTAAATTAAAAGTACACTGCATATGTTACTCTTAATCACTCCAATATGCTATTGCACGTAGCCACAAGCCTTGTTTAAATAGCCCAAAATTATCGTCTTTCTCCGCGTTTAATTTTATTTTAGATATCTCACAAAGATATTACAACGATAAAAAAATTGATCATTTTGGAAATCGCGAATTAACATATTAAAAAATATACAAAACATACAGTAAAAAAAGAAATTATGGCAGCGGTATGCAGCTTCGCCGAGCATGAAGTCGCGCAAAGCTTAACAGTACCATATTATTGAGTAGTGAGCGCCTTAATCGTTAGGGCTACATCCAAAATTCCACAGAAAACAGTATCGTACCTTCCCTGCATAACGAAACCAGTTTTTCATCATGATCATCTTGGTTAGAAGAAGAACTAAAGCAATTTCGTTCGCTTTTTCCTTCAGCTTCCGCCAGTGCAGGTACTTCATCAATTTGAAAATTTTCTGAAACAATCAGAAGCTGATTTCAGTCAAACGGATCTATACAAAAAGTCGACCGCGTGGCCAAGAGTGGAAAGGCTACGGTTTTTTAAACCCCCACCCTGGTCACGTTGTTGCCACATTGGATAGAACGTTTTACGATGATTATCTCTGGTTTAGAACAATCAGCAAATTTAGTGGGCAAGATATCGAAGAAATCCACAGGAGCATTGGACCATCGAAAATCCCTTATGCAAGTGCGGATTTCTCCGAGCACCTAAATTACTGCTTATCGCAACGAACAATGTGCGGATTGTGCAGGACAATAAACATGCAGCAACTACAAATATCAACGAAAAGGAGCAAAATCTACCTGTTTGCTCATTATTGATGATAAAATAGTAAGCATTTTTAAGATCTGGAAGATAGGGCTGATAGCTCTTTCCATGCCTTATCGATCAAAATAATGAATTTCCGAAAACAAGACAGCCTTGCACAACCCAAAGGGACTTACAACTTAAGAGATCTCTCCATTAAATTTATCTGCAATGTGATTCCCAACCTCAAGAGTTTTTACAGTTTCCAGTATAGCAGGAATTTGCGGTACTTTTGGAGTACCAAGTGGCGTGAGTCTTGGGAGGTCAACTTTCAAATATTAGAACTAGAAGAACCTTGCTCCTCATCAGACTCCACCAGTCTTCTCGGTTTTTTAGCAACAAAAACAACCGTACTTTTAGCCAATTACTACACACAGCAATTCACATGATACGCCATAGGCTATGCAAATGGAAGTAAAATAAATTTCATATTTTAGTCAATAGCACGTTTCCTCATTTTATGAATAGCAATTTTTTCATTATTCTTAAAAATTGCTGACTTTTCAAAAATTTGAATGACACCGCATTACCGCTACCATTTTTTTTCTGCTACAATAGCTGGTTGTTATTGCAATTAACTTCGCACTAAACCGAATTTTTTTCAGTAGTTTCTGGATGATATTTTAGCTATCTAATTCTCTCTTGGCATACCAAAAGATTGAAGTATCTCGAAGTGTCGTCAATACTTCAGTTTGTACGTGCTTTTGAACAATTAATCATCTCGACAAATTTACCATTGTTGACAAAAAGAAGAAAGGATGCCTTCTCATTTGAATCAACAATTGAAAATTAACTGAACCCTTTTTGAACAAATGTATTGCTAAATCTTCCAACGAAAAACATTTGCTTAATTGAAGAAACAGCAAATTAAGCATACGAGCTTTTGATGCACCACAAAAAGAAATACCTTTAAAAGCAACCATCTCATAAAAATGCATATGTTTGCAACACTAAACTTTTTTTGCCTCCACTAATGAAACAGCCATAAATAGTGTATGCAGTAAAAACCTGGCAGCACAACCAATATGAAAATTGGTAAAAGTGGTTATTACTGATATGTAATGTATTCCCAAAACGCAACGTGGGATACAAAATGCTTCCAGAAATTTTAGCGTGCAAGTTTAATATTGCCATTTATCTCAACAGAATCGCCTAGTTCCTTAATTTTCTAAGTCGTCAAGCTAACTAATTTTTTTAAAAACAATTATTGAGTTTCTTGAGTGACCACAAAGCAGTTTTGGAATAACTTATTTAAAAGATTTTGTAAACCAAGGATAGCCAACTTAAGGCCGACAAACCCTTAGAAGCAGCCCGGAATATTGGTAGTAGGCTTTCATTTTGACCAAAATATCAAGTACCGTAGTTTCCTGGCGCGTTATAACTATAAACAGTCAAGTTGAAAACCAACATGGACATTAAATTATCAAGAGCAATCATTAAGTGGCACCAAGTTTGGAAACACAAGGCAATTTCACAAAAAGGTTCTTTTTGCTCAAACGTACGAAGCAACGTTATTGTGAGCATAAAAATACAATTAAACACATGCAATTCGCCAACATACTTGTTATGGCGTTTTGATGCAGATCGTTTCTCTATCATATCGTCATCTGAAACACATGTTGTGTTTACATCCGTTTTGTCTTCAGCTTCACGTAATTTTATCATCTCCTTAGCCAAGTCACCTTGAAAAAAAAATTAGTTAAAAGCAACAAGGGAAGACTACTCAGAAGATAAACCATTTGACACAATACATAAGTAAAGTTTTAAAATGAAGCTACCAGAAAGAGCAATTGTACAATGAATAGATATATATGTTTTGCGGTCCGTGACATTCTGACGCGAGACAACTCACCCCCAGAATCCTGACGCCAGGGACATTCTGACGCTTGGGACATCCTTACGCCAAAAACTCGAAACTTTCGCGCTCCACTTTTTTTCTTTCTTTTCTCCTTTCCGCGCTACGAATTTTTTCTCAAAACGATTAACGTTCGGTTATTGTGACGTAAGTATAATAAATTCCGTTAATTGCAAACTTTATAGGAATCTCTATTTTGCAGAAACAACTCAAAAGCGAGTTGTATTTTCGCTAAAATAACCATGATACAATCGAAAGCCAAGTTAGCAAATCTGTAAAAATGCTGGCGATAAGTTTCAAACGATAACCGAATGCCGCGATTGAAAATAATATACTTTGCTATTATTAAACGACCACGTAGATAATTCATAATAATCTATGAGTTAATTTATAGAGAAAAATGCTGTAATTTATAGAGAAAAAAGCTGACAGGCGGCATTATCTTTACTTTTTGTGGTAAACAAAATCATAATTATCTGTAATCGTTTTACAGTTTTGCTACAATTTAAAGTGGTTTAAAGTTTTGCTAGAATTTAAAGTTCAACCTTTTTATTATTACATTGCAATCACCTTGTATTAAGCAAGTTTCAGATATATTGTGTTTCTCAAATTGCCTCAAATATATTGTGTTTCTGATTAAAAAAGTAAAGTATGAGACATAAACGGAAAAGATTTAAGCTAATCGAAATTAGCGCCTAGTTGGAACGACCGACGCTCGCGTCGCGTGTTCCTTTGTTTTTACTCGGCCATTTTCAAACTAACGAGTGCGAGATTTCAAACTTTTGCTTATAACTCGAGAACCGTTTGGTCTAACTACATGAAATTTTGACAGCAGTTTGAGATTAATGAGTTTTATGTTTGTACCAAATTTCGAGGCAATCGGTCACGTGACTTCGGGTTTATGACCCGAAAACCGCCCTGAAAGTTTGGCGTAAAAAGCGGTCTAAGTCAAAAACGGCTTAAGTACGGCAAAAAATATTTCTCATGGTTATATGTCTTAAGATATCCTTTCATCCCTACCAACCCACTTTCGGCCGCGATGAGGTTTTCTTCTTATTTTTTTCCTTTTTTTTCCTGTTTTTTTCCTTTTTTTTTCCTTTTTTTTCCTTTTTTTTCTTCCTAAATCTTGTACGCTCGAGTTCTCCTAAACCACAAAACATAGAAATCTAATTTTTGTGTGAAGTTGTTGAGGTACATACGCAATTGTGTCTCCTGAAATTTTTTTGGGGCAACTCCCCCGGGAACCCCCCAAAATGGGGCCCCAAAAAATCAATTTTTTGAACGGCTCAAGCTAGGGTGCCAGTTTTTTTGGATATCAGTAGATATTTGAGAGACAAATATTTTGACATAATTTGGGGGTACCACCCCTTCGGGGACCCCCCCAAAAATAAATTTTTTAACGATTTAACCTAGGGTGCCATTTTTCTTTGATATCAGTAGATATTTAAGAGACAAATATTTTGACATAATTTGGGAGTACCACCCCCCCGGGGACCCCCCAAAAGCAAGTTTTTTAACCATTTAACCTAGGGTGCCAGTTTTTTTTATATCAGTAGATATTTAAGAGAAAAATATATTGACATGATTTGGGGGTACCACCCCCCCGGGGACCCCCCCAAAATGGGGCCCCAAAAAGGTACGTTGGTACGGTATGCTTTTTTTGTAATGGTACGGGTACGGGACGTTAGTACGGTACGGTTCAAGGTACGTAGTACGCAAATTCTGAACGTACCGTACCGTACTGCCATCCTTGGTCACAGCATTAGCTATGCGTCGGTCGTTCACTGGGTTTGCTGGCAAATTCCCATCTAGTTAATGATCGAATTTTTCGATTAGCAACTTGTTATTGTTCGAATTCTTCGATTTTGCGAGCGAAGAAATTGCAATTTGGTATGCTGATACGAAGCGTGTGAACGTGTTGTTTCGTCCTTTCAAGTCATTCAAAGTAAAAAATGCGATTGCAAAAACTAACAGCCCATTAATTGAGGTTAAAACTAAATAAACCACCCGTTGGGATATTGATTAATTGGATGATTACAAATTATTGTATTTTTAATCTATTTCATTCTTGGCCGTCATTTCAACTCTTAATTTTGAACGTTGTGTGTAGGCAAACTATTGCAAATATAAAACTAACAATTTTTTTATGAAAATGCTCGTTAATGTGGTTATCCAATAATAATAGGCAAAAATAACAAATTTTAATCGCTGCATTAATTGATTTCGATTTGCGGTACTTGACTTCGAACTATATTTTTAATATTTTCGTTAACATACAATTTGTTTTAGAGCATTTTTCTCTATAAATTAACCACACAGATTATTATGAATTATCTACGTGGTCGTTTAATAATAGCAAAGTATATTATTTTCAATTGCGGCATTCGGTTATCGTTTGAAACTTATCGCCAGCATTTTTACAGATTTGCTAACTTGGCTTTCGATTGTATCATGGTTATTTTAGCGAAAATACAACTCGCTTTTGAGTTGTTTCTGCAAAATAGAGATTCCTATAAAGTTTGCAATTAACGGAATTTATTATACTTACGTCACAATAACCGAACGTTAATCATTTTGAGAAAAAATTCGTAGCGCGGAAAGGAGAAAAGAAAGAAAAAAAGCGAAGCGCGAAAGTTTCGAGTTTTTGGCGTAAGGATGTCCCAAGCGTCAGAATGTCCCTGGCGTCAAGATGTCCCTGGCGTCAGGATTCTGGGGGTGAGTTGTCTCGCGTCAGGATGTCCTGCTTCGAAGACAACTGACCGCAAACAAACTGACCGCGTACAACGCCGATTGGCTGAGAAGGGCGATCCTAAATATATTTTTACTATCCCCAGAGCCATCTTGCCCAAACCCTCACGTTGTGACAAAATCACTGCGACGAAATCAGTGACGAAACCAATGCAACGAAATCGTCGCTTCGCGGCCAGTTGGTCGCGGTCAGTTGACTTGGCTCGGCATGCACAAACACGGAAAATAATTATTAGCTACTGTTAACTACAAATGTTACTGGAAGTTAGCGTATTTAACACAATTTACATCAATTGCTTAACAAAAAAACTTTATTGAAAGAAATAGAAAATAAGTCACAAAAATTTAAATGAGGTGAAGCACAGCTAAAAGTAAGACCAAAATCCAAAAGTTAAAAAAGCTTTCAAAACATAACCTTATTGGTTTTCAGTTTTCGACAACTTATAGTTCAGAGATATTATTTTATTTGGAAAATAAAAACATTTTGCTTAAAGAGTCGCCAGTCAAAAATCTAATTTTTCGCTATTTGAGGTTTTGCCTAGTTTTTGTGAGCATTTCTTTTCCACTGCTGACCTACTGCTAAAGGCTTGCATTCCTTGCAACCATATGCTTGCAAAATATTTATTACTTTACAATACCGTATAGATAATTTTGGAAAACTAAATTGCAAGTAGCGACATTGCAAAGAATATGCAATTTTGTTCTGAACTTTGAAATTCATTATCTGAAAAACGATAGAGGTAAAAAACTGAATTCGTGGAACAACATGTTTTAGATACTTCTTTAGCTTATCTTTCTAGCATAATCTTAACTAGATAGTTCAATCTAAAATAACCCTAAATGTATTCGTAAAAATCACTTGAAGTCATAACCTTAAAGTCTTAAACAATATCAAACATGATAATCGATGCATTTTCTGTCTTGAGATAATCCATAAGATATTAAATACCAATATTGTAAAACTGCTCTTACTTGTTTCATATATCACTTGAACTGTGTATGTTTTCCACTGTGAAGATGATTTATGATATCGAACGCAGATCTTTCTTGCTCTATGACTAGCAACATTAGGCCAGTAGCACTTTGTAATGTCCTTATCATTAAATAATCAATTTTTCGGGACTAGTTCCACTTCATTTAGGCATGGAAAAGATTCCACAACAAAGACTTTTTTAAAACCTAATTTACTAACATCGTGCGTATCGTCATTCATTGCAACTAGATTACAGATACTCCAACTTCAAAAACTCCTGCAAAACTGAAGTACAGCAATAAGAAATGTCAATCACACACCCTAAATGTCTAAAACATTTTGAATTTTGAAAAAAAAAGGTTGTTCAAACACTGGAAAAAGTTTAGTTATTTGCACAATTGTAGTTACAAGTTACATGAGGACTAGAAGCAAATCACTGGCAATCGTATTCGATTTGCATCGACTCCATCCTACTTAACGCAGCTATTACGTAGATATTCTCTTTAAACACAATGTAAGGGCCTCTCTGATTTTATTTTTTAGCGGCAACCTGGACAACTAGCTGCAGTGTTGCTTTATGATAGAACTGGGATGACATCACCAATGTCATTAACATCAAAGTTGCAAATAAAAGTTAAAATCATGGTGGCCCACACCTTGCGTTGATGTAGAATAATTCTAGAACAGCTAGGTTTAAAAGAGGATTGCAGGCAAAATTAATGGAGATATCAAAAGTTAGGACAATCGCATTAGATTAGATTGGTGTTGACCCCAATCTTTTTAGACTCAGCCGTTTCAGAGATATTGTACTTCAAACGCAACCTAACATCTCCTGTTTCTTGATAATCTTATTGGCAACACCGACGTTAATAAACCATTAAATTCCAAATTTTGATTTTTTGAATATTTTTCATGTAAATTTTTTCACTCTGCCTACTGAACACATAACAGATGAAAAAAATCTCAAAAATTGTATATCTTTGTTTGTTTATTGAAAAGTATGTTGGTACCTTATTAGAGTCTATAGTAGGCACAGATGGCATTATATTAGCTTAACCAATTAAGAAATTCAAATAGTCAAAATACAACTAAATTTACATAAACTACAATGACATATGCAATAGTTTTGATAAGGGGGCAGTCAAGAGGAATCATATTAATGTTGACTTCATAATTTAATTTTTGACGTCACAGTAAAATCCGTAATTTTTTTAAAACGTTTTCCATCACCATCAATTATGGAGAAAGTATACATTTTTGGATAGCTGGATTTTTAGCCTCAGTCTATGGCTTAAGATAATGAGAATTTGCCTCAATTTTTGTGAGCCAAGTCAACTGACCGCAACAAACTGACTGCAAACAAACTGACCGCGAAGCAATGATTTTATTACATGATTTTGACTCTGATTTCGTCGCAGTGATTTTGTCACAAAGTGAGGGTTTGGGCAAGATGGCTCTGGGGATAGTAAAAATATATTTAGGATCGCCCTTCTCCACCAATCGATGTTCTTTGCGGTCAGTTTGTTTGCGGTCAGTTGTCATGGACCCAATCTTTGGTCTTTTGAGAAAACTTGAAATATTTTTAGATTGTAAGTCATTATTTCTTTTCCTAAAGCTATATGCTCTTGTATTGAAGGTGAAAGACACCAATTTAGTTTTAGTTTGTAATCATAAAAACGAAAATTGGAAAGCAATATACATGTTGTCAAGCAGTACAGAGTACAGTTTATCAATGTTCTTACGCATAAAGTCAAATTAAGAAAGTTCAAGTCACATCATAATGCATCAAATAAACAAAACCTGACACAGAAGCTACACATTCAAATAAACATTAGATTTGGCGCTAAAACCAGTAACTATGTTCCTAAAAAATTAAGTATGCAAAGAATTTTTTTTACTTTACAAAGAATTTTGCAATGTATAAGTAAGCCTATGCGAATGATAACAAATTATTCGATTGTAAATGGTCACCTACAACAGTTAAGAATATTTGCCTCTTTGCAAATCTACCAAAAAAACAATCGAATAAGTAAGTGAAGTCCAAAAAATCATCAGCAACTGATGCTACACCTTTCATCAACAGACATCTAGAAATATCCATAGGTGGGCAAGTTAATGCAAAACGTTAGCTTCGTTAACCACTAGTCCATTAACAAACTTCACACCTCTGTTAACGTTAATCCGTAATTTTCAGCTTTAATTAACGGAAGTTAATACAGTCCGTTAATATTTTGCCTGTAATTTACATTTCTTTTCATTCACTCGCTTGTAGAATATGCATTGATGCTGTTAAGCTGATTGTAAAGAAATATTTAATACTATGGTGGTCTTTCGGTGTTAGAACGTTACATTTTACAGTCCAATCTAATTTCAAGATAAAAATAAGTTCAAATGCACCAACGAAGCTGCGATTGAAAAATTTTTGGAAATTGCAAACAGCGATATAATTAATTCAGAATTGACCTATGAGGCTCCAGCTTATTATTTGCCACAAACAATAGCTCCCTTCTTAGCTTTTTCTATAAAACTTGTGCTAATACGCAACAAGCGTCACCAGTGCAAACTGGCTTGTACCGGTACGATGAATGAATGATGCAAGATATTAACAATAAAACCTTAATGGAAGTTAACATGAAAAAACTTTTCAACGAATTAACAAGTTAAAGAAAAAGTTAGTTTCATTATTCACGGATTATCGATTAATGGACTAGTGCCCACCTATGGAAATATCTGATTGTGGAAATTGAACTCTATTGCTATAGGCAATAATTCCAAAAATGGTTTCAAATATTTTACATCAATAACTGATAGGAAGTGACTATTTCACCGGAGATCGGTCACCGAAGTGGAAAAGTCACATCTGCGTAACCGACTTTCGGTCACGGAAGAATTCATTTCAGCACTACGGCAACCGGCGGTCGGTCACGCAAGATCGAAAAGTAACAGTTCGGTAGCCGTTTACGGTTGCCGTAGTATCACTTTGAAAGTTCGGTAACCGATTTTTCGGTTACAGAAGTTTCAAACCAACATTACGGTAACCGATGCTGTAGGGTTAACTAAATAACTGAGATTTTGTCAAATTAGAATGCAAAAAAATGAGAAAATGGACGTGCAGTTGTCCAAAGTGGTGCAGCGATTAGGCAATACGCATTGAATGATAAACAATTACAATTACATTGAATGATAATCATTAACCATTAGGAAAGCTGAAGGAAAAGCATAAACCTGGTACAGGCAAACAAGTACTGGTAGCTTATTCGTGCTGTACAGTATATACAGTACAACCGGTATAACTGTCGTGCGTATTGGTAATTTACCTGCGCGTTAGTGCAAGTTAGCAGATGCGGTAGGCCTAGTAGACATCCTACGCAGTCAGTTGAGTAACGGATTTACCCTATTGCAGTAGGCTAGCCTACAAGTCAGAAGTAGACAGGTAGGCTACTGAGGAAAGTGCAGCATCACTCATCAGGCATTGTTTGTTGCCTTACTTGCTCGTTAGGTACCGGCATCACATATTTAGGCCTATAGGGTAGAGTCGCCTACCATGTATTGGTCAATAGTTCTAATTATATGGATTTTCACAATTTAAGTGGTAGGCTACCGGTAGTTTACGGTACTTTTCTTTCAGAGTTGGATCTAAAATCAAGTTATTAATACCAGACTCCAGGTATCCTAGTGCCGGTCTTTGAACTTTGAAACACAAATATTGGCTTGACATAGGTCTACCAGGCTTACCCGTACTTACTAAGCGCACACTACAGATAGCCTAGACAAGATCTGCCGATATCAGAAGGCTACACAGAACCAGGTTTGTCGACCAGCTGCAGAGGTGGGCACAAATAACTTTATATCAAAAGCACAGCGCAACAACCTCTTCAACCAGTAAAAGCGCAGCGCAAAATGCGCAATTTAAGTTTTTTTAATTTTTGAACCTGAGCGCAACTTCCGCGATAGGCTAAACTTTTTAATTCAGTTGAAATGCAACACAATTTCGCCATAGTGGAACAGCATTTTTGAACCAAGTTAAAGCGCAATCTACGGTAACTTCCACAATAGAAATTTCCCAATACAATGGAAATACTGCATTTTTTTGCAACTTTAGGCAAAAATAACAATAAGTAAATAATTTGCTAAAGAAGGCCGGCATTTATCAAAATTATGCTCGAAATGAAATGAAATGAAATCAAGTTCAGTGTTAAGTGTATCTGGTATAGAACTGCGCTATTAATCGAAAAAAAATTGAAAGCGCCACAAATTTTAAAGACTTTAGTCTGCAACACAATTTCTGGAATGTTTTAAAATAAAAAATTAAAGCGCAACGCAACTCCTGCAATTGTGGAGTTTGCAGAAGTTGCGCTTCTAATTGCACTTTGCCCACCTCTGATCAACTGTCATTGTGCAGTTAATGTTATAGATGCTAGACAAGTGGCAGAATTGACTTATCTTTGGCTCAGTCTTTGTGAAATTTTAGAAAAGGATAACTTTGCAGCATTTCTTGGAGAATAAGAAATGCGATGTATATATAATGAATAAACATTGTGTCCTTACCGGTACCGGTAGTTATTCTGCACTGTGCAAGAAATTTTGAAAGTCTTTTGTTTCTGTTTCTAGTGTCACAAAATTTTGAAATGCAGGTTGCCAATGATATAAAGTCAAGTGGATCAAATCTATTTTTACGGACGAGGGATATAAATAGTGGAACAAGGTTTAGGGCACCTCTTTAATATATACCTCAAGTAGTTCTCATTTTAATGAAACCAATATCGAGCAGTATCTCTTTAATAAAGCATCGACTCAGAATAGCAGTCAGTGAATTTGAAATAAGCCTTTATCCTACTAAGTACTGGTACTATCCTCAGAGCTGTCTTGCCCTAACTTTCACTTTTTGGTAAAATCACTTTGCGATAGAGCTGGCAACGAAAGAAATATATACTGCTTGAGATCGGTTTTATGAAAACTATTTTTGGTAAAAAAAAATGTTTCCCAAACCTTCTTCCCTTATTTCCAGATCTTATTTATCTGCACAAATAGGTTACATTTATTAATCTGCATGATTCTGCACCATTGACAACTTGTGTTTTGAAATTTTGTGTCATCAGAAAAAGATACAGTAGCTTTGCAAAATCTGCTGAATAAACAACACAATATTCAATTATAGAGCAACGCTAGAAATTTTGCAAATTCTTTGCATTTTTTCAAAGCGATCTTTTTTTGATGTCATGAATTTCAAAACGAAGGGTTGCAATTGTACTGTGGCAAACAGATTAAAAGGACATTTCCATCAAAAATGTATTTGCTGGGTTTTCTTTCAAAAAATTTAGACAAATTTGAAGACCAGCTTCACCACATTTGAGCTTTTAATGATCTTTCGTTCCCAAGATATGACAGTTTAGATTTCCCCTTAGAAAAGCCTTTTTCTCTAAGAAATTTTGTCAGGGTTGCCAACAGGGATGTGGAAGCAATCAAATTTTTAATGCTTCAGCTTCCAGCTTCTCTTGAAGTTTTATGCTTCTGAGTTCGCTTCCGCTTCCTCACTTTTGGAATTTTTTTGTTTCCTGCTCCGGATAGAATTAGTCACTTCCGAGTTCGCTTCTGCTTCCAGTCTTTTTCATCAAAGTGCTTCCGCTTCCACAAAAAATCTGAAATTAACCGCTTCTGCTTCCGCTTCCACATCCGGGGTTACCAACTACAGACAAAATTTCAAAAAGTTGTTGCATGTTTGTTATCAGTAATTTTCAACGATTCTTGTGCAGTAAAGTAGTTGCCAAAACAAAGTTGAGGGTCCAAATTGTAAATTAATTGCTTTTCAAGTAAATTCAAGCCAACTTTCCAAAAGTTAATCTTCTGTCACAAATTGACAAAATAGCAACACTGAAGTAAGAAGAAAATTGTTAACTTTGAACTGCAATAGTAGACATAGGATGTTCTAATTTGTTGAGGATGCATTTGAGGCTTTTCCCGACATTTTAGTCAAGAGTGAACAGCTTGACTTGAATACCCTTGGACAAGGAAAATAGTGGAACAAGATTTGGGGCACCTATCTATTACCTCAAGTAGTTTTCATCTTAATAAAATTGATCTCAAGCAATGTCTCTTTAAGGCTATCATACCTCACAGTCCTTTGGCCACTAATTTAGTAATCAAAACCCAAGGCTATCTATCTCCATATTATGTACTCCTTATGCTGTCAGTAATCATACCCCCTCACCTCTCTAATCACCATACTTTATAATCGGTGTTGGGCAAGTTAATGAGAAACGTTAACTTCTGTAAGAGTTAATTTGCTAAGAATTTTTTAACAACTTTTTAACTAAGTTAAAGTTAAGTAGTTAACTGAAAAACAACAGTAACGCAAGTTAAAGTTAATTCGTAATTAAAAAAAAAAAATTCTATAATAATCCGCTGTTGATGCCCAATAAAATGATTCCATTTCCATACAAGATAAAAATTACTCCTGATTTCTGTTACTACGGTATTTACTATTCTAATACAGATAGACAAAATGGAAGTCTTTTTTTAATTCATTTTTTTATATGTATTATTATGGCAGTAAGACGCATGGTGTAGCCTAGAAGTTTAACGGATTAACGTAAACATTAAAGTAGTTTAACAAAAGTTGTAGTTAATAAGTTAACTCACAAAAGCTTTTTAACTCGTTAATGAAAAACTTAACTTTGTTATTAATGAGTTAATGCCCAAAGCTGTTTATAATCATCATCAAACCCAGGGTGCAGACTCAATAGATTTTTATTTGAATTGAAGTATAGTCTATTCTGACAAGTGTGAGTTTTTTTGTTTTTTTAGTTTAAATACAGCAAAAATATCAAGTTTTTCAAGTTTGGAGTTCATTCTGACAAAAATGCTAAGTCTACTTTTTGGCTAATTGCTCTCATTTTCTATACAACATGCTGTGTTTCTATGTTGCCACAGCATAAACAAATGAATGATAATCTTAATTTACCCTGCATAATTAACAAAAAATTTTTTTCTGACATTTTTTTTTGGTTTATGAGGTTCTTTTCAGTAAACTCAAACTCGATCAGTTTTATTTGAGTTCGAGTTTAGACAAATTATTTTTTTGAGTTCGAGAAATTGATTGTTTTTATTCGAGTTCAAGTTTGAGTTTGCAACCCTCATCAAACCCTTTATTAGTGCCTTGTTATTTGAATTCAATGACTTTATTTTGTGATTTACTGTATTTTTTGAACTATAAAGTGCATGATCAATACATGACCTTTATTGCTATTATTTTCTTATAGAAGGTGCACTATATATATGAGATGTTACTTAAAGAGGTCTAAATATTGTAAAACTCTAAATAGCTCTGATTTAAATTGTAAAGAGAAAAAGAGTATAACCTAATTCATATCAGGGTTCAAAATTAACGTTTGCCCGCTTGCTCAAGGCAAGTTGAAATCGCCTCAAGCAAGTTATTTTTCGGCTTAGCTTGCCCGATGGGCAATCTGACAAAATACAGCGTATTAAACAACATCACAAAGATTATTCACAGATGCATTTTAGGTCTGCTTTTGCTGCAATAAAGTAAAATATACAAGTAGAGAAAGCTGTTGCTTCCTTTATTTTAGTTACACTTTGTAAGTGTCACAATTAACACTTTGTTGTAATCTTACGCACATTATTAATTGCAGTTAACTCTTCTTAATCGCAAGTACATTTTTGATACCCAGACATGTTTGGGAACTTTTTGGCACAAAAAGCTACTTTTTTTTTTAAGAAAAAATTTCCCACACTTGCCTCATAAACATCTGTATCAGATATCACAAGTGCTACACTGCGCTACGTATAAGCAACGTCAAAAATTTTGCAATTTTTTTGTTATGATTATTTTGAAAATACTTTAGCTCCTATTGCAAAAAATTTCGGCTTTTTAGCTAGTGTAGTTTCCAAAATATTTGAATTAAAATGTGTTTGCGAAAAACTGCAACATTAGTCAATATCACTGTATGTGTTGTAATAATTGAAATAATTACAATCAAAAAATCAATTTTTGTGTAGTGCATGATTGGAAAGAGTTACTTACTGCATCATATTAACCATAGTTGGGCACAAGTCCGTTAATCCGTTAATAACGAAGCTAACTTTTTCACTAACTCGTTAATCCGCTAAAAGTTTTTTCATGTTAACGGACTTAATTAACTTCCGTTAAGTGCTGTTAACGGACTAAAGTAACTTCCGTTAAGTTCTGTTAACTTCCCGTTAAGGTTTTTATCGTTAATATCTTGCAGCTTCGTTAGTGCATTTGAACTTGTTTTTATCTTGAAATTAGATTAGACTTTAAAATGTATCTTTCAAAACACAAAAAGACCACCATAGCAATAAATATTTCCTTACAATCAGCTCAAACAGCGTCAATACGTGTTCTAGAAGCGAGTGAATAAAACGAAATGTAAATTACATGCAAAATGTTAACGGATTAACGGACTTTATTAACTTCCGTTAATTAAAGCTGAAAATAACGGATTAACGTTAACGGAGGTGTGAAGTTTGTTAACGGACTAGTGGTTAACGAAGCTAACGTTTTGCATTAACTTCCCCATCTATGATATTAACATAGCATCGCCTACAAAAACTTGATTCTCGAAATAGGATATGCAACTACGTGTATTTCGTAAATTCACTGCTTTTTGCCTAGAACTGAGAAGTACATTTCACAAATTTTTTTTCAAAGTTAAACAACCTCTGAACTTATTGCACCTATTTTTTTCGAGCAAGATGAAATTTGATATCACTTGCTCAATGGGCAAGTTGTTACAAAAGTTAATTTCGACCCCTGCATATATAAGAGGATCACGTCTTTTCGGTGCGACCTTTTTGGCGCGACCATTTCGGCACTACCTATTTCGTTGCCGTTTGTTTTCTGCACAGATCGTTTCAGCGCCAATTCGGTGCTCTTTGACAGTTCACTTATTTAGGGTTTGGGTTAGGGCTTTGGGTTAGTGTTAGTAAAAAGCACAGAATGTTGGCGCCGAAAAGGGCCACGTCGAAATGGTCGCGCCGAAAAGTCGTGGACCCATATATAAGGCACAACTTCAGTTTTTTGTAAATTTTAGTAACGGTATTTTAAGTGCGCCTTATGGTCTGAAAGTTATGGTATTTTGCTACAGTTTGGTATTTCAATTGCTGAATGTTTAATGTGTTTTAGATATTCTAATTCTATGGTTATGTTTTCCAGATTTTGTAATAAGAAGAAATTTTATCATTTGCATAATCTATAATATGTCAACGGTATGTCAGTAACATTCATTTTGTGCTTGAAGTGTTGCATGATTTAAAAGCACAGTGATGTATAAATTCAAAAAGGCTGTTTGTAATTTTGAACAATTACAGCATGAAGTAGAAGATGGAATTTGGGTGATTTATGCAATGTTCTGTGTTTTCAAGGATAGATTCTACTTTCAAGAATAAACAATACAGAATAGTAAAGGTGCCCCTAAATGACAGCAACAATGACTGAACGAGTAACGAGTCATCAAATTCCTCAAAGATTCATTCTCAAAAACTGTGAAAAAATTCCACAGTAAGTACTCTGAAAGTCTGTTTATGTTATACTATACAACTTATAGTATCATTACCAACTAATTTTGTAAGAGAAATCATTGTGATTGTTTAAAATGTACTGCTACTTTCATATCACTGTAGGCACTCTTTAGTTACTAATACATGCAGCATTTAGGGTGATTTGTTTAAATAATGGATAATATTTCTGGAACACACTACAAATAAATAGGAACAAAAGTAGTTAAACCTTGAGTAAAGGAAAGGTTTTTCAACATAATTTGATGGAAGTCTAGTTTAAAATACAGTAATAGACTAAGCTAGCCAAGCCAACTCAACTGACCGCTACAAACTGACTGCGAGCCAACGGTTTTATCACAAAGTGAGGGTTTCTGGGGCAAGATGGCTCTGGGGATAGTAAAATATTTTCATGATCGCCCTTCTCAGCCAATCGGCATCATTTGATTTGCGGTCAGTTTGTCATGGTCAGTTGTTATGGACCCAAGGCTAGCATGAAAGTTCGTCAATTTTATCAGTTTGCTGATGTAAAAAGTCGACAATTTGCCGACTTTCATAATTTGTTACTAACATTTATAGCCATTGGTTGTAGTTCAGATAGTATTGTACTGCATTACTATAGCATTAAAAGTTTAAAAACATACATAATGCGTTGGTGTAAACAGACTTCACTATTTTTGATGATAATGTAGTTATTTATTTGCTAAATATTTTTTAGAAACAGCGGATATGAAGAATCTGAAGTTATCTTGCATCATGCGAAGAAAATGTAATGCAGAAAAAAAAGCTACGCTATTTCAATTAAACCAATCTTCCAAATGAAGAACATGCTCTTCTTCGCTGAAAAGGGAGCTTTCAAAACCACGCAATATTTTAAAGAGATTTTGTTGTAAAATGGTTTGTGATATTTCACTGTCAACTTTTGATTTACATCATTGAAAAGTTGAATTCTTCTAAATCGTGTTTACCCCAACAGAAGCTACGAGTTTATTTTTTAAAGCATGTGATGTATTTGCTATTCAAACATGCCGGACCGATTTATGTATTGTGTTAGCTATCATCATTTGCTCATTCATTCTGGATGTTTTGTGAAAACTAAAAGGGCATTCAATTTGTCTTGACTAAAACGTTGAGAAAAGTCTAGCATGCATTCTCACTAATTTTGAGCTTTCTATTTCTTCCCGTTTTCAAGATACTGTGTTTCAAAGTTAACAATTTTCTTCTTGAGATGCCACTAATGCAATTTTGTCAGGGTTATGATGATAGAAGATTAACTTTTAGAAAAGTGAGACGTGCTTTTACTCAAAAGACTGCTAATTTGCAATTTCTTCTCAACTGCATTTCGACAGCAACGCTCTCTCATAACACTTGTTAGTAGTTGAAAACAAGTAGTAACTTTTGAAATTTCGCTTTTAATGCAACTTTACAAAATTTGCAAGGGGAAAACCTTACATTTTAACTTTCATGTCTTGAAAATGGCTCAATGGAAAATTGTGGAAAGATGAAATTTGGTGAAAATATTCTTAAAATCTCTGAATATTTTGAAGAAAAAAAAAAGAAAAACAAAAACGTCCGCCTTGATCGCATCGAATGGCCCAGTCTACATTATGCATAAAATCATCAACGTACGAGCATATCCTTAGTTTATTTTCGCCAACTGGAATCTTGTACGATAACAAGGCGGTACGCCGCGCGTACTAAATTCTGTTTTAAAAAAAAAGGCTACGGTCGTACGCTCACGATTTTACGCCCAGTGTAGACCTGGTCTCAAGCGAACTACATCATGGATTTTACTAGTTTGGGCCCACACGACAGAAGTTTTCTCGTACACATTAATTGCAAAAATTTTTTAAGGTAGGCTACCGAACGAAATACTCGTTAAAAGCAAGGGGTTGTTTTTACACGTTTATCTGGAGCTCTGAGAGCTGGCTGACATCATTTCGCTCGCCAAGTTGCTTGGATCGATTGCGAGATATAACTTGAGTAAAAATACGTCACATTTTTTCGCCAACTTAACGAAGATTTCAAAGCGCTCTTCAAGCGTGCGAGTAATGTTTTTTGGTTCTCAAAAATTCAATGGCGAAATGTTGAAAACTTCTACCTAAAGCGAATTTTTGCTGAAAATTACTTAAAATCGTCGCCATGTTCGCAATTAGACTGCTGAGAAAGCGAATTGCATTTAGAACCAAGGCGTAGCCGGGGAGGGGGGCGGCCCCTTCTCCTTAATTGAAATGCTACCAATGATAAAAATATCACAAAAAAGACTATTGTTTCTTCAGTTTCTTTTAGCATCTTCGCGTACAACAGTAATTAACAATAGTATTGATTTAGGGGGCTCGGGGCCCCTCAATTTAATTTTTACCAACCAATTTAAATGGGCCCCCTACAATAACATTTAAATGGCCCTTAATTGAAATGCTACCAATGATAAAAATGTCACAAAAAATATATTGTTTCTTCCGTTTCAATTTTTTTTAGCATCTTCGCGTACAACAGTACACGCGTACAACAGTAGTTAATAATAATATTGATCCGGGGGTCCGGGCCCCCTCAATTTAATTTTTACCAACCAATTTAAATGGGCCCCCTACAATAACATTTAAATGGCCCTCAATTTAAATGGGCCCTCAATTTAAATGGGCCCCCAACAATAATATAGTTCCAGGGGGCCCGCTCAATTTAATGTTTGCCAACCAATTTAAACGTATACCCAGAGTAACATTAAGGGTTTT